>OX411280.1:914685-2114685 GCA_948146005.1 Nomada fucata | reverse complement strand
CTTAAGATCGGCCACTAAACTTTGTGATCCACTCTTTAAATCGAAAATTTTTACAGAATTGTCACTGGAGCAAGTTGCTAACCTCAAACCGTAATAATCCATTTCAGCATCGTGAATCATGTCTTCGTGCGCTGTATCAACCGTATTCAAAACGGACACCATTTTTACGATGTACTTTATTCAATATTTTACGAAGATGTATTGAAGAATAGTGGACCAGTCAAATGTTCGATTGTAAAATTATTGGAAAGGTTATGTTGTCCAGTGCCTGTCACTACGTGGAAGCATGTGCGCGTTGGGCGGTTACGCACAGTCGCTCTGCGCAACTCGCGCGTAAATGTCAGTGCCGTTACTTACAATTGATCCAGATAATGAACTATTTTTTCGTTGCTGTCATATTTATGAATCAGATTACGCACGACGTAAATCTTTAATGATTCCAAAAGGGGGGAAACACAAAATTGTTAAAGGTATTTATCGATGGGTATAAGGATCTATCCATAATACTTCCTCCCATGAAATAAAAGACGCTATGCCGGAGTATCTATAGTTTATACTCCTTCAAACTTGACTAACTGGTTGTGAGATTACATGTTACATTATATACGCTGCTATCTAAATCGTAATCGGTGTAATGAATTTACTTTATCATCTAATTGATTTAATGTACTCGAATGGAAGTTTAATCTCGGAATAAATTTCAACTCGTTACAGCCTCCGCTTAGCGTAAACTGTGTGGATCTAATGCATCATTTTACGGATAGTTGAACGATATCTATTGTTAAGTAATGCTAAGTTAAATTGCCGGAGCCTTAATCGGAAGCAGGTAATTCGTAACATACGTATAGTGTATACCATTTGCACAATATATTATAAATCTTACCAGGTGATCGTAATTCGCAAAATTACGGGACAACGTAATACACGGAACGCTCGTGCAGGTTTGTCCCTTCAAGGCATGTCGATAATGACAAGACTCCTGACGGTGTGTTGATACGATGGATAATTGATATACGTTCCCCGGGTATCCACATGCATGCAATGTGAACTTCCCTGCACATATATGCTTGCCATACACATGCATTTATGTGCAGGTAAAATGAAACGCTGCGGGCGGTTATAAAATATTCAATATGTTACACGACCATGTGACGATTACTGGTACCGCTAATTGCATTTATGCCTACAGGCGTTAATGAAATCTCGACCGAAATTGTTTATCGATTGGGAGTAGGCAGAATGTTAATATTCAGATGTGCTGCAAGGAGTACGGTAATCTTTTTTGCCGCGATTTTCCTGTATATATAAAATTGAAGTGGAGAAAATATGTGTGCAACGACTACGATGTTTCGCAAGAAAAGATCTGACAAAGAGTAATGAAGTTCCTATATAATAATTCTAATATTCCCCGTTACTTATATTTTATGTAATCTCTATCGAGACAATAGTATTGCTAGAGAAAATTTAAACACGAATAAAGTATGTTATTACAGGGTCCCAGAGATCTACTGTGCGTTTCTGATGCAGATGTACGATGTACATAGTAATATACGCATATCAACATTTTCTGACGCATCAAGGGACAAGTACCGCTAACGTGTGTACGTTACACAGCTTTATAACTTTATCGTGCTACTGCCTATTCACCGTGGACGACGTGAAGCCGTATTAAAAATAGAAATAGCGTATTAAAATTGAATTATTCGTATTTCACAGGATGCTGATGCATATGTAGGCCTCCGTTCTCCCGCGTTTACGGGCCGGCTGCGAAAGAAGGATAACGTTGTAACTGTATACAGGTTGTTTAAGAAAGAAAAAAAACAAAACGACGCGCGCTGCTCGAGAGTGGAATTCCTTATTCAGACGCATCAAGTAACCGAAAATCATTGTAAACGAAATTTGTCGAAGAGCACGCGACTGTTATGGAATCATTTTGCAGATATTGGAATACCTTCGGCGAGCGACTGGTACGTTCGAAAATTCGGGGCGAAGGTTCCATAGCTTCCGGTTACGATGCTCCCTGCTACAGGTCGTCGCCGTGTACAAGTTAGTATCACGGCAAGATCCGGGCGAAGGAGTATCAGGAAGAATGGAAGGGGGAATGTCGGTCACTGGGCCTTTCCTTGCGATGGCGGTACTCCGTTTAGCGCCTCGGGGCCGCCTAGGAATGTTGCAACAGCGTACAAGTTGAAGAGTCCCTCCCTCCACGCTCTCTGCGCCCATCTACATGGTTAAATTAGTAACTAACATCCACGTCTGCGTCCATCCGCCGTGCATCTGCATCTGAGATGCAGCGAAACAAAGATGCAACCAGCACTTGAACCAGCACTCGATCGAGCACAGATCATCGGTCACGATTTATGCTATCAGGTGTCCGAATCGATTGCAAGCAAATTTTCATTCAACATTATACCTCATTTCACTGCCATTGAGAGAATTTTTACGAGTTCGCGCGAAGGACTCGTTTCCACGGGCATCGCAATATCACCGCGCTCGCGCGTCCCAAGATAACCCAAGCACACAGGGAAGCCCTTTTTTTTTCATTCGGGTCAGCTTCAAAGCGCTTCACTCGCAGCCCGATATTTACCCACCCCGGTAAGTGTTACGCTTTTGCCGTGGATTACGCAAAATCAGAAAAGTACCGGCTCCTATTTAGACAGAAAGGGCAGCTAAATCTTCGTTAGCCTAGCTTGAAAATTCCTCGACCTCCGGGCAGTTCAAAGTAACCCCCTCCGTGCAGAATTCTAAAGCGCGTTTCAATCTTTCTTCCCCCGGCTAAATCTGCAACGGCCAGAAAGAGCGGAAGCCCCGTCGCCGTGGAACGTTTATACGCGTTGGCCCAAACAATACCGTTTCGTTTACACGGTCCACGATGGGGCCAGCGAATGAGAGCAACAGACGTATCGCGAAACGGGCGCGGTTCACTGCATATTTCCATGGCCGTATGGAGAGGATAACGAGAGTACCGTAAAGGTGAAGAAGCGGGTCGTTGGCGGATCGAATTCCGCGCGTGCCAGCCCGAACCACATTAATTTTCAGTGTGCGCGCTAGAATTACACCGGATCCTCTCGTTGAGAAAAATGGAAGGCAGGAGAGACGGTTAAATGTTCACGGTCTTACCGGTGCCCCCCCCTCTCTCTCTCTCTCTCTCTTTCTCTCCCTGTCTATTTTACCACTGCGGATGCAGCCGCTGCAACCGTACTTTTTCGTGTCTACAGGCAATACTACCAGAGTACCGTAAAGCTGGAGGAGCAATACGTTCCAGAATCGAATTCCGGACGAGGCTGTGCCGAGCCGCATGAATATTTCCGAGGTTCGCGCCGTTTACTACTGCGCGTACTTTTCTCGAACAAAAAGAAGGAAAAGCTGCGAAAGAGGCAGATCGTTCGTCGTTTCGATTCGGAGGACGTGGCTCAGTCAATAGGCATTGATATTGCAGTAGATCGTAATTCGGAATGGTTTTGGGTCGTCTGCTAGGATCCGTTCCATCTATTATTGAAATGCAAGCATCGATATTGAACAGGTTTTTTTTCTGCACCCTGACGCAGGATAGTCGCGTGAAACGGTTCGAAGAATACTCGTTTATCCATGGCTGGTCGCGATTTGTCTTCGCGATGGGACTGTGCGTAATCGACGCGTTATGGGATGGCCATTTGTTTGACCAATCTTCCCTTCGGACCGACTGACATTATAAGTGACCATGCACTGTTCAGGTTCGAGCGTAGTAAACGAGATAAGGGGTCGTTGGACTGTAACGGATGCATTATGCAGAAACTTTAATCGAAGTCCGAAACTCGTGTCGAAGGTTCGAACCGGTCGAATCGAAAGCCAAATATACTTCGCATTAATACTTCAAACAAACAACCCACGAGCTCTTTACGTACGTTGTTTGTCCGAACATTTCGCAATAATGCTGCATTGATATTAAATAGCCCGTTGGATAATACAACTTAAAATTTCCCTTCAAATTATTAAAAAGGATCTCGATGAATTTTCGTGCTGTCCTTAAAAAATAAAAAGTACAAATAAAAGAAACGTCTTAAAAATGCCAGCAGATTGCAGCAGTCTCGAACGAAGAAATGAAACATTCAACAATCGAACGAACCGTGAACAAGAAATCTTTTTCCGCGCATCGCTCGGGGTTCGCTGAACCGTCGTGCATTAACAATCGCAGTCCTTCGCCGAATGTTCAACTCTGATCGATCGAACCCAGTTGGATCAGAGTTATCCGTTTCCTGGTATTACGCTGGTGTCCAGAGACTGGCGTACGTCGACGGGGCTGTAGAATTCTAGAAGGGGGTCATCATACGAGGCCGGCACCGCCGAACGCACCGAGCCAGGACAGTATACGAACGTCATTCGGCGCGGACTGAGCGGCGAAAGGCGCGTTACCTGCGAGTGCTATCGCTATTTCGAATAGAACCGTTCCTTCGACTCCGTTTCCTACCATTTCCCTCATCGAACGAGAACGCGTAGCAACGTTCAGTGCGACGATTAAACCCCACGATTTCCAGGGGGACAGTGAATCGGGAATTCCGTGGAATCTGGTCGAACAGTTATACGGAGAACGAGGATTAATTGGTTGCGCGTCTGCACGCGTGTGAATGATAGAAATCGAGGTGAGTACGGGAACGGAGATTAATTGTTTATTATGTTTTTCGTTCGCGCGACGAGGTTTGACCTTTGCTTACGCGGCGATGTCCCGCGATCCTCGAAACGAAGGAATCGTGGTTTTTTTTATTTTTGTTCGTTCCTTTCTGCATTATTTTTTGAATCGGCATCTTTATGATAAACGTTACACTTGTAGCATGCAAGTACGTGATTTTACGATCGTCTCTCCTGCGGTTTTTATTATCCGATCCGCCTGCAGTTTGTTCGTTACTTTATTTATGAGATACTCTTTTCGCGTCGACGATCCAGGCAGGTTCTCCTAGATCGCGTATTGGACAAAGTTGCCGGATGTATATGTTATGTTCAGATATATCCTTATTTCCTTTTTATTAAAAATCTCATCTCGCGGCCCAAAAACGACGACTTCCTGCGATATTTATTTCACTATTTCTCCTTGCCCGTTCGAGCCGCGCTATTTTTCCCAACCCTTTCGCGAATAATTCTACTCTCTTGTTACGCAACCGTATAACGTAACCATATAATTATCCTTTTAATAACGCGCCTAATGACAACCGCGAGAAAGGAACCTCTGTTCAGCCCGGTTATTTACATCGCTTAACGTTGTGCTATCCAACGTCACGATTCCCTACGAATTTTTCACAAAACCACCCGAGCCGAAAATGAAATTAACATTCGACCATTGTCGTTCGTCGTAACGCAACGTTGCGATTCAACGTGTCGTCCTTTATCGCGACGCGAATGACGAAAAAAAAGGTCCGCGCAAAACCGTTGTCACGTGTACCCGATATTTTCCCCATTTATTTATCATTGTCCCGGTTTCCCCCGTCTTTCTCTATCTTCCCTTTTTCCTCTTTCTTGTCCGCCGGTGGCAAATCGCAACGGTGAAATTCGCCGGATCCCGGCTCGGACGGTCTCGTAATTTCTTCGCGAGTACAGCACGCGTGAAATTCAACGGATCGGGACGCGTAAATCACGACGATAAGCCCGAGCGAATTACCGAGTCGATTAATTCCCGTGAAATCCACTCCGCGGCGGTGTATGTCCACTTGTGCGTGTACTTTCTAAAACGGCAGGAATGCAATTTCTACGTGTGCACGTTGGTCGTTTCCCCGTGACCGTCGTCGCGTAAGAATTTTTCTCCTGCTCCGCCGTGCATACGTACAATGTACTTGCGTACGTCTCTGGTGGACGATGCGAGCTGGGCATTAATTATTTCTGCTTTCTTTGCATTCACCCGCGCCGTGGTATAGGTACGTGCACCTTTTGCAAACGCTCCGCGAACCGCTGGACAGAGCACCGATGGCGTTCAACGGCGAGCCCGTTGTTTACAAGCGTGGATTTTTCGAGGAACGGTCGATTGTTGTTCGCAGGGGAATCGGTGAAATCGCGTTGCCAATGGAAAACGATCTTCGTTGGAGATGCGTTTCGCGAAGCGAATTACGCTGTTAAAGTACGCGGGGCAATTATTGCTCGAAACGGGAACAATTATTTCTGTTATCGCGGGGGCGGAAATTCGGTTATGGTTATTTATTCTGCTCGAACGTGGAATTACAGTGCGCGGTATCGTGTCCGCGGCCCCGATTATCCAGAATGGAAATCAATGCCTCGAAACGCGTTACACCCTTGGCGTCGATTTTCGAACGTTTCCGTATTTCCACCGCAAATATTTGAATTTCGGTAATCACTGAAAGGTACTTTCAGAATAAATCGTTGCTATCTAGCCAATTTTCCGGACTCTTCGCTGGGCCGCGTCTGCTACGGGCGGCCAAAAATTTCGTCGCGCTTCTCAGCTGCTTTGCCCTCAAATATTTATTCGCGAATCAATCATCCGTCGCAACGGCAGGGGGCACAAAGGGTTTCCGATAGCGTTTCGCGAAGAAAGCGGTTGTAGCACCGCTCAAAGAAACCGTTTACTCTCCTTTGCGGGCCCGGTGGATATCATTAAACACACAGAAATACGCTCTCCGCGAATTTCTGCTGGAGGAGAGGTTGGATCGTTCTCAAGGAACGTCGATAACGCGTTACGTTAATTCCCCCAAGCATATTTCTATCCTGCCGACGATCGAACTCGATACTATTACGCTTCTCGAGCGTTCCCGAGCGCAACGTTTCCTTCGCGAATGGAATATTTACGTCGCGACGGCGGACAATTTTTAGAATCGCAAAAGGGGCGTACCTTTATCCGCGTCGAAACGGTGTAACGGGGGATATTGCAGCTTTTCCTCGTAGCTTCCTGCCCCGAGGAGGATGGATCCGAGGAAAATTGGGACGACCTCGTTTTCCGTTCGGGACACATTCGGCACGATTTTCACGCGAAAATAGAGAGGAACCCTTTGTAGGTTTCGACGCTCGTTCGTTGAGTATTCATTTTATCCGGACGAATCTCTTAGCCGTCGTTGCACGGTGTCGCGACGCTTTTTGTTCGCACCTGTAACGGGACCGGCGGTCCCCAATGGTCGGGCGAATGTCAGAACAGAATGTCAGGCTCCTGGCACAAAGTAATCTCGAACAGATTGCCGCAAGTCGCACTCGACGAGCCTCCCCGCGGATGAAACGATGCCGTCGAACGTCGTAGTCGCATAGGTTTCGCTTGTTCGACGTATCGCGAAAGGGCGTCCACTTTTGTGCCATTCATCGACGTTGCCCGACAATAGGTACGCGTCGAATAAAAAGTACGCCAGTCGAGCTTGAACAACAAGTTGCATCGCGTTCGCTTCGGCAACGCTCCAGTATTTCGTTTCTGTTGTTTCACGGATCCGTACTTTTTTTTCTCCTCTCCCCTTTATCCACCTCCTCCTCTCTTTCTTTTTTTCTTTTTCTCGTTCTCCCCGCGGCCTGTTTCTCGTCGCTTTGCGCATTGTCCTCGCCGCGTGCCCGAGGACAGTTTGAAAACGCTCTTTTCACACCGGCCGACAATGCGAAGGAGGAACGGTATCATTAGTAGCGCGTGGAAAATGCACGTTTTCCACGAGAAGCCAACTTTCTACCGAGCGAGCTATAGAAATGATCTGGAACGGGCGATATCCGAGTGCTTCCGAGTCGGGAGCCCGTCGGAGACATCGGCATGTTAATCAGATCGGAACTCCGGGGCTCTCGGTGATTTCCGGTTGACGCTGATCTCCATCAAGATGTACCTTTTGTTCTGTGATAACGTTTCGTGTGAGCTTCTGGTGTCCGTTGCGCGAAGGGTGGGCAAAGAATCGATGTTTTCATAGAAACCGAGTGGAAGTTTGAAATGTAGGATATCGAATGTTCGGGGAAGTGGATTATCGTTGGACGGTGTCGACTGCTTTGATCGGCTGTCGCAATATTCGTCAGCTATGTTCGTGAACATATCTGCGGAAATATTAATACGCGTTATCGTCGCTTGCTTCGTTTCTTCGTGCGGAACGCTCGCCGAAACCAGCACGGAGAACATCTGTTTGCAAGTTGTGTCGGTCGCGTGCAACGTGCTCAACGGAGGGGCCCGTTTACAAATTCAGCACCACTATCCTCGCGAAACCTTAGAGGCTTCATTTTTGGGCGTCGTGTAACGCAACAGTCGGGCCAGGTGAGACAACAGTCGGCGGGCACGGGCGGGGAACGCGCAAGGGCGGCTCGTTTCGGACCCCGGCAAGGCTGCATCGTCGAATTCAGCGAAGGCCTGCTTTCGAAACGAGTCTCTCCTTTGAAATTGTTTACAGAGAAAGCGACAGGAAAGTTGATTTTGAGCGCGGCCGATACCTTCTGGCCGCGCGGAGCACAACGTTTATTAGAGAACGTCCCGTCGATGTTGTTCGAATTCACCAAGCAGCGGCCCATTAACACCTGTCCACGTGCTCCACGGAACCGTTAACCGCTTCTCTTTCCATTTTGCTTCTTCCCCGCTGTAAACGGACCAGCGCGCATTTGCATACGTAGATTCGATATCGATCGTGTACTCGATTCGTCGGGAAACAGGGGAACGATTAAACGCGAAACGATCGCGTTGTCGCGACGCGAAAACGTGGCCCCGTTGCCTCGCCACTTCGCAGCTCTTACGAACGGTGTACGCGTCGCGAGGGTACGACGCTTTTAGCGAGCAACGTTTCAAAGTAACGACAAGCCAGAGTGGAAAGTCGCTGCCCATAAGAGGGCAGAGTGTGCTCCTTCTCTCGACAATTTCTGTACGGGGTGCAATATCGTCGCGTACATCGCGCGACCGATCATCGCCCACGGTTAGTCGAAAGTAACAAGAGTTGTCTTCGGGGTCTCGCAACGATTAATCGTTTCCAAACGCAGCGTTGTCAACGGCAAACGATACGACAGATGGTCCCCCGACGGATCGCGTCGATTTCCTCCACCTGTCGCCTTGCGTCGGTAGCTGTCACGAACTCCGGACCGATGGCGGCGAACGTGGTCGCTTTCTATCGATGGAAAGTCCGTGGACAAAAATGCAGGAAGTTGTAAACGGACGACGCGAAACGTTGATACACAATGCCGGGGCCTGCGATACGGCCGCTGCTATACCGATGATATAAACGTTCCACGCCACTTTCTATTTTCGTCGAACCCGCAGCCGTACCACTGAGCCACTTATCGACGAGGATGTAATCGAACTGGACGATCCGTTTCTTCCTCGTCTTTGTCAAAAGTGGTCCACGGTTCGACTATGGTATGCGCGGGGTTCATTGACGATTTCCAACGGCCGATGACCCACGGGTACGATCCTTCCTATCCGTGGCTCATTTCGAAGCCGCCTTCTCAGGAAAGTGTTCCACCGGTGACGCACAAACGGGGCTGCGGTTGGAATCGTGTGTGCCCGTGTTCCTCTGTACGACAATAGAAAGTTAAGTCGAGAGAGCTCGACCCGGAAGGAACTTCGGATGACGAAGTGACCCACATCCTCCGTGTATCAGCCTTGAAAGAGCCGGCCAATCCATGCCGCCCTGTGGATCGTTTTTTGACTGCGTTCGCAACGAGTCAACCGATGATCCTGCAAAGAACAGAGAGGGGATTTCTTAGGATCCGTCCGGGCGAAATTACTTTGTTATCGCATTGCCAAGCCTGTTACGAAAGGAGCATTTAACTCCGCTCGCGTTTGAATCGACAATTAATTCGAACAGTTCAACAGCTGCTCGATCAAAACGTATTCCCATGTTCGAAGTATTCCGTTCGCGTCGTTTCTTCGCAGTGAAAACTCGCCGCTAGTTGGCTGGTTTATTGGCACAAAGTTTCTAATACATACCTGGAAAGTAATTTTCGAAACTGGAGGCGTAGTTGTTACTTTCACGCGCTTCGATGACTATTTCGAACGGCTCGAAATAAGAAGGTCATCCGAAGTTGCCTCCTCCTCGATTTTTCGGTCGCCGTAAAAGAGGAAAAAAGAAATTTCTTTTGCGGTCTGTCCTATTTTCGTCGCGCGTAATATGCGAAGGGCTCGAAAGCCGATCGGCGTAAGTCGAACTTTCTCTGAACACCAGTTTCGCGGGTAAGAAAACCTCTCTGTTGTTCGAAGTTTCAGTCGACGAATCAATCGAGCCGCTATTTTCGCACGTAACCAACATCGTTGTCATTCTTTCCCGATCGAATCTCTGTTCGAATGGCGACGGACTTACACCGATCCGATTCCGAACCCCTCGTGCAGCAACGTTCGTCGTCGAATGACTTTACCGCGATGGAATCGTTGCCGTGATATCCGAGTAAACGCGAGACACGCCTCTCAGGTAACAATTACACGGGCCGCGCTGGAATTAGAATTTTCGGCGTAATGGCGGTTGGAAACGACCGTTTCTCTGTAATCTTAACGTGATCATCGATGTAATTACCGGGACGTTCGCAACGGAGGAGCCGCGGTTTCGGGCCCTTTCTTCATGCATTATTCATACGGCAGGGATACACCCTAAATTCAAGGGCTTCCCAGAGGATGTAACCGTCGGTAATTTCACCGTCGAACAACGCCCGTGGTTGTCGTAGCGAATCCCTAAATAACGCGCATAAAAAGACCTCCACTTTTCCTCGTGGCTCGCCGTGTTGCCGCCTGCATTATGTCTGGCTGAACGAAACAATCGATGCGCATCAGATATCGTGCGTATAAAAAGAACGAAAAGAATAAAAAAGGAAAAAGAAGCGGCGTCGTTGAGGAAGTTAGGTTGAAAAGATGCCCGACGGTTTCAGCTTGGAATGAAATTGAATTTTCACGGAAAATTTCGTTATCAAAAGGGTAGCGGTCCGCGTGAAATTTCAGATTAAAGTGAAACACGCCGACGCGACCCCGCGACGGGTTTCGGGTACGCCTACGTAAGAGACCGTGCAACGGTGGTTCGAGGAAATTTAATAAAGGGTACGCGTCGCTGAAGGTGGGGAAAAAAGTGACGAACAAAAGTGCGCCGCGGCCCAGTATTTCCAGTCCGTTCTTCGTTGCCATTAATAAAAATAGACGATCCGTCTTGATCGGACGAACAAGGGTTTCCGTGCCACCCTAGAAACGTTCTGCACGCGTCAGTCACGGACAAGAAACCCTTCCAACGAACGGCAAGAGAAATACCGTGACGTTTCCGACGAGACGCGTATATACATAATAATTTGTCGCGAGATGAAAGGAAGCCCGGTTCTTCTTTCTCGGTGTTCAATTATTTTTTTCTCACTCGCGCTGGACGCGTTGCTCGGAATGAAAATATCCATAGAAAGGACGCGGGGTTGGGGGAGGACGAGGCGGGGTTAGAGAAGTCGAAGGGACGACTCCGCCGTTCAACTTATAACGAGGAACAAAAGGGCGGTGAAAAGAATCGAAAACGTCCCGACAATTCGTAGATCTCGAAGCCGACTCCGGGGCTCATGAATAACGGAGGGGAACGCATTAGAATATTCTCCGCGGGTATAACGAATAAGGAGACATAACTCCCATTGTTATTCGTCCTTTTAAAGCGAAGAATCCCCAAGTTGCACGGACGTCGACGTCGACGTCGTCGTCGTCGTCGTCGTCGTCGTCACTTTGCTGCGCCGCGAATACTTTTCCGTGAGTGCCACTTAGGCGAACCGTGGAATTAAAAGATTATTTTCCGTCCGCCTATTAGGGGCAGGACAACAACGATGAACCCGTCGGGTCGACGTGCTTCAACTGCAATATTAATCGCGGAGCTGGGACCACTTGTTCTGGACTATTTCGAGAAATTCGAATAATTGCTTTGCCACCGGCCCGACTGCTTTTATTTATAGTGGGCGGATCCTTCGGCTCGGAAGAGGAACTTTAAAAGAAACTTTCCGTGCGAGCATTAGATATGCATGGGAAAGGAGAACGCCGAAATTGAGAAATGAATAAGATATTCGCGCGAATCACGGCGATTGAATCGAGGGTTTATTTCTCGCGACGTTCGTAGATGTTCTCGGGGCTCCCCGTTTTTCTTGTGCAAATATTGCGCGAGGGAAATTAATTTTTCTCGGATCAAACGGTGCCCTCTACTTCTTCGTTTTTTTTTTTTTTTTTTTTTTTCTTAATTTCGACAGGGAGCTTCAAAGTGAAATGAAAAAGCAGCCCGGTTGTTGGTTTCGACTGCCGCGGCGACTTCCCTTCGGTTTACAGACGAAACTTTTTCCATTACGGTTCTATAATCTTGACTTTATTGGCCCCCGGGAAAGGCAACTTTAAGGAACTTTAAGGGCGGAAAAATGAAACGGAATATGTAGTTCGAATCTTGATTCGTCCGCGCGTGAAATTTTCATCCCTTCGAGCGGTCGAGGGGTGGATTAATTATTCCGCGGGCGGGCAACAGTCTTTCTTGATTACACAGAAATATATGGGATGTGGTTCACGCGTCCCTTTTTAATCGCCTGATCGACTTATTAAACTACTCTTTCGCGTTTTGCTTGAACAGAGGGCGCGCTAGAGATTCGCGTGAAAAAGGAGCTTAATAACCAATCGCATAGAACGCTCTGAAAAATCAATGCACACCACTCCGATTATACCCTATCAATGCGAACTCGATAAACTGTACGGGATCTTTCACGAAGATTAACTTACCGTATTACCCGAATCGCGTCCCAGCCGTATTATTAAAAAATAATAGCGATTTCTATGCGAGGATTTCATTAATAAGATAGCTATAATAGGCGTTAGTTTCGGTTCGAATATAAACCAAAGGAGAATACGACTATCCACCCCCAAAATTAACCCCTCTCTCCCCCCAACTGCAACGACAAAAAATAAATTTGAAGCCTTGTACTTATTAAATCAGTCTCCACATCTTCTCCGGGGCCGCAATTAATTAACACCGCAAACAATTCAAACCGAGTACCAAATTTTACAGGCACCGAAGAATTGCGCGTAACGTTCCGCTACGAAACACAGGTACGCACGTAACAATATCGATTCACCCTTCTTTTTCTCTCCTACAATTTCAGATATAGCGGCCGATTAAAAAATCACTTGATGCGCTGAGGATGCGCCGTGATTTCTGCAACGGTAGGCTTGCCTGCGCCGTTGTGTGGGTGTCATCGACCTGCTGGCTGCTGCTATCTTTGTCATCATCGGTCACAGCAGGTAGGTCTACTTTTTTCACTCGGCGTTTAATTAATTTTTTTTTTCCTTCCCCCCTTTTCCTTCTTGTCAGTTTATTCCAAACGATTTCCCCGACATCGTCCGGCGGCTCGTCCGCCCGTAATGATTGGTCCCGAATTATTGAAAGAGCGGCCATTAGCAAACAATAGAGGCCGGGCACCGTGTTCACGTTCGGCCAACGAGACGGGAACGACGCGACGTGCGGGGTAGTCGAATAGAGAAAAAAAGGGAAAAAAAGGAAGAAAAAAAAAAGAAAGGAAGGAAAGCAGGCTCTCGAAACGGGCGTGCATCTGCATATAATGCGACGAGCCGCGGACGTGATCGGATTTTCAGAGGCATCCCCGCCAACAGATTCGCCCTTGATGCTACCAAGAACTGGCCCGTTCGCGAGAGCCAAAACCCCCTCAAGAGGAGCCCAAATCTTTCTTACCTCTCGCGACAAAGGCCCCCGCTTCCTCGCGAAATTTTCCTGCGCGGCGAATTTTATTGGCTCGTAGGTTCCGTTCGCGTCGACGGTGTAAAATATCGAATCGATAAGGAAACCTGTAATTGCATCCCTGACTTACGGGCCCGCGAAATTTCCCGTTCCAAATTTTCAGGAGAACCACGTCCAGCCACGACCAGACATGATTCAATGTAAGAATTGAATTACTGGACGGTTGAAGTGGAAATTTCTTTCGCAAGGAATATTCCTATACCGCGATAACGCCACGGGGAAAATATTGTTTCGACGAAAATACCAATTCAGAAATCATCGATTCTTCGGGCCTGATACCTTCCAGGGAGATCGTCGATCGAGCGAGACACCCGATATAAGCGCCGCGTTTTAACTAAGGGCACTTAAATCACTCCGAAAACCAGTTCCTCCGTGGATCCGACTACACGGCGTACCGATAACTGTTACACGTGGATCGACCGGTGGTGTCGATATATCGCCGCGACAGGAGACGATCCCCGAATCAATGGGTCAATTATCTGTCGAGGATCGCGCATCGCCGCACCCCCGACACGTCCTACGGGCGGATAAACGATGCACTTAACGAGACGTTAATTGCCAAGTTGAATTGCCAATCGACGGCGGGGCCGAAGGACGCGGCGGAGTCGCCCGATCGATTGGCAATGCGTTACAACAGGATACGGGACCCGCTCGATAAATATCAAAACCGTGGACAATTTGCACGCCGCGGCCAATAACGAATTGAATTCCTCTCGCAACCGTTAACGTACGTTCCGCTCCGCGTTCCTCCGTCAAGTCGGCATGTCCGCTTTTTTTTCTTCACCTTTCCCATTTCGCGTTCGCGTCTCCCCTTCGTCGGTTCGCCCCGTATCTCCTCGACTCCGCGGGGTTCTCCGACTCTATTGCCGATTCTACTCGTCGTTGCATCTTTTACGCGTTCGTCGCGGGCGTCTGCACGCGACTGTATTTCATCGAAGGGGCTGGCTGGATCAGGCGCGTACTACTCAATTTAGGATGTCGCGGCAGCGGTTACTGAAACGACGAGCGTAATTGACGGTAAACAGTTCGGATGGGAATCTGTAAGAAAACGACGCTATTCTTACTTTATTTCAATCGGATGTGAGCCGTAATTTGGTCGAAAGGATGTCGTAATACGGATGCTCGCGTGTTGGGGTTAAAATTAATGGTTACGATAAAGGGAGGGTGGACGGCGGGGGTGAAGGATGGTCGACGGCGAACGAACCGAAAATTCGGGTACCCCGCAGTTTTCGGCAGACCTTTTTACGATCTTTAGCGGGAGCAAGAACGTAGTGCACGGTCGTAGTAAAAAATCGATTGACATGCACCGCACAGGCCCCGCTCTATCCCCGTACGTTCCACGTGTGTAATCGTCCGCGAACTTTCGCTACGTGGCCTCCATAGATCGCGCCGTTCAATTTACATCGGTGCGCTTATTTTTACCTGTCGGCCGGCGGAATCGTGAAAGCGACGCGGTCATTAATTTCGTGCAATTATAATTCTCGTTCCGTTTCCCGAATCACCGCGACGAAACTAACTTTACCAGGTAGTTCGTTAATCGTATACTTGCCTCGAGCCCGACGAAATTCCTGTCGAAAAATGACTTTTCATCGTACGCCTTGTTCGAATACGTTCTCCTTCGGTTCTCAAAGTATATCCGCTCAATTGTCGCGCTAAATTCGCGAAGTTCTGCAGAATCTTGCGATCCACGACAACCAACGCACCTCTGCAAAGAGGCGGCAGCCGGTCGGCGTCGTTTATTCGACGCAGCCCCTCGATTCTCCTCGAAACAGACAAAGTCCTCCAGGAGGCGCACGCTCGCCCCGTGTACCCAAGCTCTCGAACGGTACGGCCGAAACGAAAAAGCAAAAGAGCCGCGTTTACCGGACGCGCTCGCTGTTAATCGAGCGGTCGTCTCCGTTGCGTTCGTATCCCCTGTGCGTCTCTCGCTCCTCTTTTACCTGTTCCGCCCGTGGCAAGGCGCCGTTCGGTCGTTCCCGATGCGAAGGCACGATGGAAACGGCTGGAAACGACTGGAAACGGCTGGAAACGCGGCTCTCGCGCGTTAGGCGAGCGTAGTAAGTGTGGCAGTAGGATGCGAGGAACCGTTAGCTCGACTCCGGCTATTTTTATTATCATTATCGCCGCGCTACACTTCGGCCGATGCCCGAGAACGAAAGCGGCGCCGTTCCGCGGGATCCACGTCGATCGTCCCGATATTTTGACCTA
The DNA here is from genome assembly GCA_948146005.1 of Nomada fucata. Taxonomy (NCBI): domain Eukaryota; kingdom Metazoa; phylum Arthropoda; class Insecta; order Hymenoptera; family Apidae; genus Nomada; species Nomada fucata. Next base: position 2,098,834 of record OX411280.1, on the reverse strand, counting down.
TAAAATACCATCGTCGCGGTACAGCACGGCGACGTGGACGGCCCTGCCGTTCGGATCGTCCGAATTCGTTTGAGCGCGCTCGAACAGATTCGTGTCAAGGTGTGCCGCTTCGTCGCGCCGCCGTAGGTGTTCTGGGACAGAGGAATATTTTTCCCGACGATCCCCTTCCAGCGGTAAAAATCGGTGGCCGAGAATCGGCTGGAACGGCGACAGGGTACAAGCGAGACAATTTTCCTGGAATTAATTGAAGCCTGCTATAAAGCAGGACGGCGACGTTTCGTTGAAACGTGCGAGCGCAAATGCATTCCTAAATATCGAATGCAATCGAATGCAAATAACCCAGTAAATTCTGACAGCGTGCGCTGAAGTTCGTGTGTTCGTTGGGTTTCAGAGCCGTCGCTGAGAACGGCAGGCCGGTGCCCGTCCTTCGAGGAGCAGAACGTCTGTCCGGCGAGGTCGCCAGCTTGCGAGAATGATTTCCAATGCCAATCGCCAGGGGAACGCTGCTGCAGAACGTCTTGCGGCTCGAGGTGCGTCCCCGGCGAGCTGACAGGATGCGAACAGCTGGCCCAGGCGGCCGTGAGAAGGTCCCGTGCCCTCGGTCCCCGTGGGCCGTCGCAGTTCATACCGAAGTGCAGCAACACGACCGGCGAGTTCGAGAGGATACAGTGCGACCCGCTGGAGAGTAGCTGCTGGTGCGTGGACGCGATCGGCGTGGAGGTGGCCGGCACCAGGGGAAGCTCCAAGGACGCGGTCGACTGCGACAGACCCCGGGAGTGCGCGGCGCATAGCTGTCGAATGCTGTGCCCGATGGGCTTCGAGGTAAACTGTGAATTAGAGAAGATGACGCGGTGAATTGTTATTCCGTTAGGCGATCTTTAGAGATCGTAAAGGATAAGAGGGACCGAGTCGCGTCGTCGTTGACTCTTTGTTTCGACACGTTCCATTAATTGTTGGAACGTTGGACGCGTTCTGAGAAGCGACAGGTAGCAATTACGCGCGACTTCTAGATTCGTGACACCGTTTTCACGTGAGCGGCGCCGCGAATCGTCGTCGGGCGGTGAGGGGTTGAAAGAAACGAGAAAGATTAACGCGCTGTACACCGTGAGAAACTCAGCCGGTAATGAAATTAACGAAGGCGTCGTAATAACAGAATATACAGACGTGGGATTGCGGTGTTTCTAATGTTTGCAAGGTCGGTGACCCTTGCGCAACAAAGAAAGCAAAGAAAGGTATAGCCTCGGACGTGTTAAAGCAGTCCCTGCACGCACCGTCGTGTACCACGCATTCCTCCTCCGGATCCAACAACCGAAACTCTCGCCTCCATTTAACGCTAGAACTACCGACAGGTTTACCTTCAGGTGTACCTTAGACAAACTATGAAACCGAAAGTGGTCGAGGGCAAACGAAGTAAGGGCTCGCAACTGTTGTTCGGTCTAATCAAAGGTCGCCGCACAATCCCGCAACGATGTCTATTTAATATTAACAATTTTGCAGCAGGAAGCACGTGGCTACTTTAAAATGTACAGGTGCAACCCTCCTATGACACGGTTCAACACATTTATTTTCAAACCGGTTTTTTTTAAATTTGTTAACTTAACGAAGCTAACTTAACACCATAGACTGCCGAATCTCCGCGCCGATCCACCAGGTCCTCTGTCTGCGTTTCGTGGCATCCACGGAGGCGTCTCATACAGCACGACGTTCTTATCAACCTGTCCACCGTGTTACAGGAGGGTCGCCCGTATATTTAACTCCCCCGCAACTGTACACGCTCATCAATTACGTTTCCACGCAGATCGAGCCGAAAACAGGCTGCCCCAGATGCGAGTGTCGGGACCCTTGCAACGGGATCGTCTGTCCTGGGACCAGTCAAACGTGCGAGTTGATCGATGTAACGTGCGCCCGTCCACCGTGTCCGCCGATTCCCAGCTGTCGCAAAGCGAAGTCCCTGTCGACGATCTGTCCAGCCGGCGAGCCGTTGCAAATCACCGACTCGCCGAGGCCGTTCCTCTGCGGCGACACCCCCGGGAAACCGACGTGCCCGCCGATGTACAGCTGCCTGGTGGAGCCGAAACAGGAATACGGCGTGTGCTGCCCGTCGAGCATCAATCTGAAGCGACCGGGAACCTGCCTGCCGGAGGAGCCGGCGATCTGCGGCAATTCCTGCCAGCACGACTTGGAGTGCCCCGGCCCGCAGAAGTGTTGCAGAAGCGAGAAATGCGGCGGCGGCGTTTGCTCCGTTCCTCAGGGTCTTAGCGCTTGTCACCGTGATCGGGTGCTGGCGGAGATGCTGAGCATCTCGGAGAGGCAGGGACGGGGATACGTTCCCCAGTGCACGGAAGGTGAGACATTGAGAGATCTCGATTCCTCGAGATTTGGTAGATTGCTTCGACGGTATCGATTAGACGGAACGATTTAGCGCGACGCTATTCTTTATTCATGGATTTGCGTAAAGATAGTGGACGCGCGGAGGAAGCGAGTTATTGATTGGTGGTCAGGCGGAATTAACCCTTTTGATGTGTAGAGAAATGTAAGAGAAGCTTGACGGACGACGGATCGATGGACGAAATGATTAATATAATTTTCCTCGGTTTTTGTTGCTAAGAGTCGGTGGTATTAGTTGGTGGTTCGTTAACGGATCGGGCTTTGAATGATTTAGATGGAGGATACGAGGGCAAACAGTGTTCGAGGAACGGTCTGGTTTGCTGGTGCGTGGATAACAATGGCAGGAAGATATCTGGTTCAATGGGACCGGCGGAGAAAGTCGATTGCAAGTCGATAACGAAGGGGAGGTCCCTTCCGGCCTCTTGCGTCTCGCAACAGTGCGCCCAAGTTTGCCAATACGGATTTAAAACAGACGCGTCCGGATGCCCTACTTGCGAATGCGATAATCCTTGCGAAGGGTGAATACTCGGATAATTAAAATTATTTAAGCGCGATCCTTTAAAATATTGATCACAGTTGTATGATTTTAATGGCAGTTATTTTCCTTTCAGTTTCCCGTGCCCGTTGGGCGAGGAATGCGCGTTGCATCGAGAGGATAGCTGCCCGGACTTCCTGTGCCCAACGAAACCGGAATGCAAACCGAAAAAAGCTTACCAAAGTCCATGTGCCCATGGGACTCCTCTGATCGACGACGAAAAGAATGCTGTGACTTGTTCGGGGAATGACACTTGCCCCCAAGGTTACAAGTGCACCGCCGTACAGGAAGCCGGCCAGTCGGTGTGCTGTATGACGTCAGGCAATTCTACAAAAACGCAAACCAGTAAGATGTTCATTTAAGCTGGCCCGTAAAAAGATCCCGAAATTCTGTTGATACTCGTATTAGCGTCCCGGATAGACCGAAGCTGTAATAACATTGATGATAAATTCGTCAGCCCGGAGGATCGAAAGCAAGCTTCACCGCAATTGTTCAATTATTCCAGTGTGCGAGTACCTGAGGGAATTCAACGAGCGAATGGAAGGTACGAGGGAGGACATGTCACTGGCAATTCCGCCGCCTCAATGCGAAACCGATGGCAGCTACAAGCTTCTACAGTGTCACAACGGCACCTGCTCCTGCGTCAACGACCGCGGGGTCGTTCTGAAGAGCGACGTGAATCGCACCAAGGATTGCAAGGAGATCAGGGATATCCTGAAACTCTGCGGATACGTGTCCTGCGACTTGGCCTGTCCCTACGGCTACACGGTAGACGCGACTGGCTGCGAACAGTGCCGTTGCCACGATCCTTGCAGGAACGTCCCTTGCGGCCCCCAGGAGACCTGCACAATGGTCGACGTGAACTGCGGGACCGGCCAGCACTGTCCAGCTGTTCCAGCCTGTTTGGCCATGAAACCAGGACAGTGCCCGTACTTGGTACCCAGCTCGTCCAGCTGCGAGCTACAATGCAGCAACGACCAGGAATGCTCGACGACGGAGAAGTGCTGTTCCACCGGTTGCGGAACGCAGTGCGTGGCCCCGGTGATGGCCACGGCCTGCCAGCACGCGCGTGCCGTAGCCGAACACGTGGCGAGAGAGTCTGGAGAGCCGGCGAGACGGATTTACATTCCGAGATGCGAGGCCAGCGGGGCGTTCGAGCCGGTCCAATGTCACAACGGAATGTGCTGGTGCGTGGACGAAGAGGGCAGAGAGGCGGCAGGTACACGCGTCCTCGAGGGGGTCATACCGAAGTGCAGCACGCCGCAGCGGTGTCCAGAAATCGACTGCAAGCTGGACTGCGCCGACGGGTACGAGCTGGATCCCGACAGCGGTTGTCCGACGTGCTCCTGTCGAGATCCTTGCAAAAGCGTTACTTGCCGAGGGGAGAACGAGGCTTGCAGGATGGTCGAAGTGGCTTGCAGCGTACCCCCGTGCCCTCCGGTTCCTGTATGCTTGCCGAAGAAAGATAATCCCTGCCCGAATGGCTCGCCTCTGTTGGATAGGAACGGTTCCCCGGCGACCTGCGGCCCTCACGGACAGCACTGTCCATCGACGCACAAGTGCGAACTGTCACCCCTGGACGAATACGCTGTGTGCTGTCCCAAGCCACGCGACGTCTGCTTCCAACCGCCGCGGAAGGTATCTTGCAACCTGGGGATGGGATTGAACGAGACTGAACGATGGTACTTTGACCCGGAACGTAACGAATGTAGAAGGAAAACAGATTGCACCCTGGGCCACAACGATTTCTCCAGTCGGTTGGTGTGCGACACCGTTTGCCCGGTGCTGTCGCAATGCGAACGGCTCAGGGAGAAGAATTTGAAAACGTCTCAGAGATTGAAGCAGCCAACGTTTCTACCCAGATGCGACCCGGAGAACGGTATGTGGGAAGGTGTGCAGTGTCTGGAGCACGTTGGAGTTTGCTGGTGCGTGAACAGAAAGGGTCAGCCGGTGAAAGGTTCGCTTACCAGGGGACCGGAGCCGAAGTGTAACTTCAGGCAGGCCAGGCGCGGCGGCAGGGGTCCGGCGATTCAAGAAATCGACCGTGAAATTCAGGCGTTCATGGAGAACGCTTTGGTTAACTTGGAGAGCGACGAGAAGCAAATCGGAAAGGTGCTGGGGACTAGATGCCAGGCGATGAAGGATAAAGGCCACGTGCCGGCCATTTGCGATCGTCAGGGCAGATTCGAGCCGACGCAGTGCGCCGGCGATACGTGCTGGTGCGTCGACGAGGCGGGCAATCAGTTAATTGGCTCCGAGCCTTTCCTGAAAGGAACGAATATTTGCTGTAAGACACGGTCATTTTTATTCCCGCGGTACATTATTTCTCGAATCTCCGTTAGGGTATATTCGTATCGATCGTCCGATGGCCATTATAATTTAGTTGAAGGAATTTAGTTATTAATAGCGCTGTCCGATATTAAACTGCGAAACTAGCTCGATAGTTCAGATCTATTATTCTGTAAAGTAATATTAGCAGGCAACAGTTACGTTTAAAACAGATACGGAGATTCGTGAAATATTTGTGAAAAATAAAACGAGTACGAATAGTGTTGTTTATATGCTTTCTGGTTATATACTTTCAGTGCCGACTCCGGTGGAGGCTGTAGAAGTAACTCTGCGTTTCCCCGGTCGATTCCTCGCCGACGATGAACTTACATTCATAAGAAAAGCGGAGGATCTTCTGCACGATCTGGGCGCCAGGATTAAGCACGATATACGAGTGGAGATTAATCAGGACTCAGCCATACTCGGTTTCGAAATAATAGGGCCGAACAAGGTGGACGTGGCATTCCATCTGGAAGAATTGACCAGAATCCAGAAATTATCGATGCTGGGATCGTTCGCGGATGCGACTACTTCCCGTTTCACGCACAGGTCGACACCGATGGCCATGCAGAGTCGAATCGTTGCGCTGGAGCAGCGGGAGATCCTCACCGAAGTAGAAACGCCCGTTTACCAAACGGCCACCTTGGTCTTGGCAGCTGGAAGCGCCTTCATAATTAGCAGTTTATTGATTCTGCTCATGCTGTACCGTAAAAAGGTACTTTTAATTTGTTTCTACTAAGATATTTCGTTGGCCACAAAATGTAATTGTATAATCGTTAAACTGTTGTTCCCTTCAGATGAAGTCGAAGGATCCATCGAAAGCGTTGGCAACGGACCAACACTTTCTCGCGTATCAGCAACCAGTATATGTGATATCGGGTATAGAACAAGAGGAAAAGAAGAAGGACATAGTTGAAGCGGAAGAGAGTACATCTACGTCGGATGTGGTCGATAGAACATAAAACGATCGCGAGATCGACGCGTAGATCGCTATTTCTTTTTACGCGAATATTAGTCATGACCGAAGTCACGTTAACGTAATTCCCTTCATATTTCGATGAGATATTTATTCTTTAAATGCGAGATAAAACGCGACTGCCAGAATCGACGATCGACCGAATAGGCCGCAAACGGTATATCCTTGGTCGTGGATGTTTCGTAATATTGATTCCATGACACAGGATGTAACGTGGTTGCGATATTTTAGGGGCGGTGAAAGGGGATTCGGTCGATCGCCGAGGAAATAGTTCTTATTTAGAACGATCTGATCTTCTCGCGGCTCTCTATGTTTCGTCAGAAACGTGTGTAAACCATTAATACAAACAAATGTCCTGGCCCGAGAGTCTAACGCGAGGATATCGCTGCGTAAAATGTATATCAATGGGTGTAAATACTAGACTCATACTGTGTTCGTTTATTTATATAGCTCAATAAAGACCGAAAATTCCTTTACTCGTCAGGATATTCTTATTTACCAATGCTATCCTTCGTCCATCAGCACTCAGCTGCGAGGTGGAACTGTTTCCCCACACCCAGTTCCCTAAATCTGTATCCCAAATGTATTCCAATATTACAAAGATCCTCTTAATGTGATAATTATATCGCTAATTCGAATCGTTCATTAACGAAACAAAATTAGTTTCAAAATTAGTTCGGAATCTTTCAATAAACGCTGGCTATCGGTGGCGCAAGTAGAAGCGCGCTTTTTTTAGCCAGACCTCCGGCCAATCAGATGGCTACGCATCATTCTAGCGTTTCTACTTGTTCCGCAAGCTCTCCGTGCGTCAAGTCGCAGTGAATTAACCAATAACGCAGTTTGTTAATACAAAAAAATCGCAAATACCTTCGCCGTATTACCCCAACAAAGTATTTCTACCGCGTGTGCAGCAAAGTACAATGTGAAATAAATTCTGCATCGAATTTAGTGACTAAATCTAACCCAGTATGCGGGTGAAAACGCAGCCTGAGCTTTCGACGGAAACACACGAGATGTTCCGAAAAGCATTCGAGGCCGAGATCGAGTCGCCCTTTAGACGAAGCGCGGAGTGACCAATCGAGCGGTTCGGGTCGGTGGGGCTGTCCAGGGACGGAAACGAGTGCTTATACGCTTATACGACGTTATTATTATTTTTTTTTGTTCATAAATCGTGAAACAAGAGTTGACCGTGTGCTGTAAGCGTATTCTTCGACAACGTTCGGTGATACTACGGGTAGCGAAAGGATAAAAACAAAAAAACGCGAAGGGTAGGGATCCACGGAAAGAAAGAGGAGCTTAATGGCTCTCAGGAGATCGGGAATACAAGGACAGACCTTGCACTCGCGAACGGGGCGCCTCGCAATAAGAAACATCGCCGCCCGTTCGCTTGTCCTGCATCCGCCTCCTCTGCGTTTCGACTTCAAGGTAATTATTTAGAAAACGGAGGGTCTCACCGATTTTGATGATTTTCGAGTATGTTATAGAAATCAACATTTTGAACAACTTTTTCCTATACACATAACCGCCGCTCGGTCTTAGTTTCCGAGATTTTTCCCAAAAAAGATCGGTACTACTACATTGCATTCTGTCTATACGTACGCGTCCGTTGTAGCGTATGCGTAAGGGTTCGATCGGCGATTGTCCACGGTTTCTTGAAACACATCGAGACGGCCGGCAATGGACGCGTATAACGGGTGCGCTTAAGAATTCGATTTCGGTAGCCGGCCGCCTTTCGGAATAAAAATCCGACCCGAACCTTACTCAAATCGGACTTTTCTATCTAGTAACTACTTTAATGAATTAAGTTCAGTTTTGGTTTGGGTCAGAGTATTCATTCCGGCCGCCGTAAGGCGGCCGGCCACACGTTCATCTTCTGTTTTAATGATCTTTATTGATATTATCAATACCGTTGCGTTTAATAAGGAGATCAATGCACAAAATTTGCTTAACACATTGTATAATGTGCGTCGCTGGACACTACGCTATTATATATAGAAACCGTGGACAATCGCCGATCGAACGCTTACGCATACGCTTGCACGAACGCGTACGTATAGACAGAATTCATTATGGTAGTACCGATCTTTTTGGGAAAAAACTGGGAAACTAAGGTCGAGCGGCGATTATATGTATAGGAAAAAGTTACTTAAAATATTGATTTCTACATTATATTCAAAAATCATCAAAATCGGTGAGACCCCTTTTCTAAATAATTACCAACTTCAACAATAACAAGCTCCTGTTGCTGCCGTCGCAAATTCTACTTCCGTTTCCGTGCCTGTTATGTGCGAACGCGAAGAGAGCCGAATGTTTATAGCTGCACGGTGCTGGTGTCGGTGACGAAGGGAAAGGGAAAGGGTGGAAGAGAAGGGAGAAGGGGAAGAAACTTGGAAACGAGATAAAGAGAGAGTTCGAGATAGAGGAGAGTGTACGTGTTAAGAGTGAAAGAGAGAGAAAGAGAAAGAGAGCTTGAAGGCTCGACGGACGGATATTCGAAGCGGTGCGCCACACATTTCTACGAAAGGTCGTATTTATCGCGGGAACCTATTTGTGATATCATACGGAGGTTTTAATATTGCACACACACCCACAGACACACAGCAGCACACGCACACACACATATACACACATTGCATATATATATCTATATATATATATATAGATATATCGAACCTTCCTACGATAGCATCACGGACGGAGGATTTGTCGTTAATCGGTAAAGGTGGCCCTGGTGATCTACTTGACCCGACTTATAGTTCACGCAATTCTGGATAACCTGATCGCACAATTCAAAGTGTCAGCTCGTCGACAGGCGTGACAGCCCGCCGACTGGCTCGCCCGTCCTTCTGTCATCCCTTTCTTGGTAATATCGTGTCGTGTATCCGATTCACGATGTTCACGGGGACACTGAAGATACAAATATGCGAGGCCGTCGGGCTAAGGGCGACCGACAAGCAACGTAAGTTCTGGCAGGACGAACCTATACTGGATCCTTACGTGCAACTGGATGTTGACGAGAATCATCTTAACCGTTCGTCCACCAAACCGAAAACATTCTCCCCGGTATGGAACGAGTGTTTTACTCACGAGGTTCAGGACGCGGTGATGCTTGGACTCACTGTCTTCCACGATGCGGCGTTATCACCAGATTACTTCGTCGCGAATTGCAGTATCCCGTTCGAGGAGCTTGTCGGCAGGAATGACAAGACGGCGGATCTTTGGGTTGGTTTTTAAATATCGCTGTTTTCGTTCATATGTATGTACATACATATATACTAACATACATGCTTGTGCAATTTCTCTTACTCGAATTGTAGAATAAAGTGTGCTTTCCTTTACGCTAATTTCACTTTTTATTTCTTTTTGTTTTTCTTTTATAACGACTGTCTCTCTGGTTATGCATAATATGAACCCCGATTTTCTGGTTTAGTTACGAGTAATCGGTCTGAATTAATGTAACATTGACACTATATTGTTTGCTGTTGACGTATGTAGTAGGAAAGCAAGGCGTAATCTATGCTTACCTCTTTTTATTAGGACATTATAGGACAATTCAAGGTAGACTGATAAGAGCGTGTCAATAGAAACCAAAGTAAACAGAGATAGAGGATAGGTGCTCGCTAGGCTTGATACATTGGATGGTCGAAGCGTTGTTTGGTGTTCTCCAAAATGTATCAGACACAGAAAGATTACAAAAGTGTAAAGGGCTTCAGTATATTTGTTTTCAGAGTATAGTCATTAACAAATTTATACTATAATCTATTATACTTCAATATAATCGTCATCGGCGTTGGAAAGTAACTGATTTGAGTAAATTCAAACACAAATTAATATATTTTGCCTCATTGCACGACCTAAGTGTACAATATTATTATTCTCACAATTCTCACAGCATCAATTATTGCGCATTATCAATTGATATTCATATTGATTTTAGGTTGACCTAGAACCTCAAGGAAAGTTAAGGGTCAGGATTGACCTAAAGTGGAATGATCAAGGTAAAGAAGAGAGGTAGCAATGGTTAACAGGAATGGGACTTGCAGTACAATCTTTATAATGAAATTTTAGATCAACAAACAGGCTGTGGCACAGGCGATGGAGAAGGAATCGGAGGCAGAGGTGGTGGAGGAATCACCTCTGGAAAGGAACCCAGGAGAGAGTTCAAAGAACGACAGGGTTTCAACCGGCGAAGAGGTGCCATGCGGCGTAGAGTTCATCAAGCCAACGGTCACAAATTTATGGCTACCTTCCTGAGACAACCTACTTTCTGTTCTCACTGCCGTGAATTCATATGGTATGTACTTCGATATAGAAAAAGAAATTAACGGTAACATCGCTTAGGATCTAATTCACGAGCATAACACTAATTCAAAACATCTACTAATTTCAATCGTTTTTGTGATACAGAGTGTTATATATTTAATTTGGTGTGCGTCTGAGTGTGCGTGTGTATTAGGACAGACTACTACAATTAATGCCGTTTCAAAGAGAAGTATGGGTTTTGGTATTCTGGTATTTTCAAATTGCATGTCTGGGTCTTTGGTTTTTACTTTTTTGTAGAATACATGGTAGTATCATCAAGGAGATACATGGCTTTTTGAAACATCACTCAGGGTATTTCTTTTGGCATATATGTTCGTTCAGTTATTGAATTTAATGTCAGAGCTGGTACACCGGGAATAATTTAACAAATATAACAAATACATTAGATATATTGGCCGTGAAGCTCTAAAACTTCTTCCCTTCTTTCTCCCTATAGTGGAACAATAATTACATACGATTCTACTCAGTTGCATGCAGTGGTTTTTCAAACACAAATTATATGTATCGTTTGGTGAAAGTATTTGTAAATTAACAGGGTATCGTTACATTTGTACACAAATGTTCCTCAATATAATAATACAGTAGTCTTAAGGAAGCATTATAAACAGTATAGGACAGAAATATAAATGAATTTGTAATTAATTATGATTTTTTGGCCCAAGAAAGCATACGTATGTGTTTTATGAGGGTATACAAGGAGATGATGTGATGTGTTTTGTCTGTTGTATTTCAGGGGCTTGGGCAAGCAGGGCTATCAGTGTCAAGGTGAGAAGACACATACACGTTATTAACAAATATTATAATTATATATTTGCTTGCTCTACCTTTATGTGAACATATGTTTATCTAGGTGTGTGTATGTGTACTTATTAGTTCTTTATAAAGAATCAAAGTATTTAGGGCGGTCAGAAATGTTTGTAATTAAGTACGAAAATCTGTTGTTTTTAATGTTTAATTTGGTCCATGTTTGAATACCTGATGCTGCGCTTTCTGTAATAAGACTTGGAAGATAAAACTTTAATGTTCATAACACATCGATCAAATTCTTACTGCAAATTGTATTAGCTGTGTTTTAACACGGTACTATTGCGGGGGGAATGTTTCATTGCATGCGTCTCTAAGTGAAATGTAACAAATCATTGAGAGATTCTAATGGTTTCATTTTACCGCATCCTTAGAGTTTATACTCTGTCTTCGGTGTTCAAGCTTACATCGCTCCTACGGCAAGACTATCACAACATCCACCAAACTTTAATTTCATGTTCGTTATTTCGATTCAATGCGTCTAATCACGCATGCAGCCAGCTTTGGTCATGCTATGCTCAATGTCGTCTGTAATAAGAAAATGTGAACATTTAGTTAAACTTTATTGTGTTTCAGTTTGCACATGTGTAGTTCACAAAAGATGTCACAAATTGGTCATTACAAAATGCCCAGGCATGAGAGACGAGGTAAGTGTTACTTTACACCACATTTTATATCTTCTTGAAATACTTGGTATGCTTCATAATTATTACGGACGTACACTGATCGAAAATTGCTATTGAATTTCAGTCAAGTCAAGATACAGAAAGCCCACGGTTCAGTATAGACATGCCGCATCGTTTTGTTGTCCATAATTACAAAAGATTTACGTTCTGCGACCATTGTGGCTCACTCTTGTACGGTTTGTTCAGACAAGGCTTACAGTGCGAAGGTAAAATTCTAATGAAAGGAAATTATTATTGTGAGAACTGATAAAAGTATGTACCACTTAAATCATTGTCGCTTTCTTTTACATAGCTTGCAATATAAACGTTCACAAGAGATGCCAGAAGAATGTAGCAAATAACTGTGGTATTAACACAAAAGCTATGGCTGAAATTTTAAGTGCAATGAATATATCACCGGACAAACAGATAAAAACTCCAAAGATTAATTATAGAACGACAACTTGTCAGTATGGTCAGACACCAACAACAGTAACAGTAACAGACACATTGCCAACGGATAATTCTCGACCTGTTCAAAAAACGGAGGAAACGCCTGTTATCGCTACCGAAAACGCAGTACCTGCTGGTGAGAATGAAGATAAGAAATTTGGCATCGAAGACTTTAATTTCATCAAAATTCTCGGGAAGGGTAGTTTCGGGAAGGTGATGCTAGTAGAGCGTAAAACCAATCCCGACGAAGTTTATGCCGTGAAAATTTTACGAAAAGACATGATTATACAAGACGACGATGTAGATTGTACAATGACGGAGAAGAGAATTCTAACTCTGGCGGCAAAACATCCTTTCCTTACAGCCATTCACAGTTGCTTCCAGACAAACGATCGATTGTTTTTTGTTATGGAATACGTGAACGGAGGTACGAACGAACTTGAAATAAAATTAAACAAAGCAATATCGATCGTTACTCCAATTTGTCAGCATAATGATAATTCAATTTTCTTCTCAGGTGATTTAATGTTTCATATTCAGAGGGCTCGAAAATTCGACGAAGCAAGAACGCGCTTCTACGCGGCGGAAGTTACGCTGGCTTTACAATTTCTTCACAAGCATCAAGTGGTTTATCGAGATCTTAAGTTAGACAATATATTGCTTGATCAAGAGGGTCACTGTAAATTAGCCGATTTTGGCATGTGCAAGGAGGGCATTATCGAAGGAAAAACGACCACATCAACGTTTTGCGGCACTCCAGATTATATAGCGCCCGAGATACTTCAAGAGTTGCAATACGGCGTGAGTGTCGATTGGTGGGCACTTGGCGTATTAATGTACGAAATGATGGCCGGTCAAGCACCCTTCGAAGCGGATAACGAGGACGATCTATTCGAATCTATTTTACGGGACGACGTCCTCTATCCCATTTGGATCTCGAAAGAGGCAGTTTCGATTTTAAAAGGATTTCTAACGAAGAATCCTGCCAAGAGATTAGGTTGCGTTGCTGTCAATGGCGGCGAGGGCGCAATAAAAGCTCATCCATTTTTCCAAGAAATAGACTGGGACGCGCTCGAGGCGCGTAAAGTAAAACCACCGATTAGACCAAAAATTGTAAGTTGATATTCACCGGCGTAAAATTTCTATCCTGATAAATCAGTCCCCAATATTCTTCTTCTTTATCTCAATCAATTTACGCGCGTGTGCGTTTTCAGAAAAGCAAAAAGGATGTGATGAACTTCGACACGGAATTTACGAAAGAAGATCCGATATTGACACCCGAAGATCCGGACGAAGTGAGCTACATCAATCAAGAGGAATTCCAAGGCTTCTCCTTCGTCAACAAAGACTTCAATCCTGCTAGGTTTTCAGCGCAATAAGAAGAACGAACGAACCAAGAGAATTCAATGCTAATATCATCCTAAAACGCTTTTTGCCTGGAAAATTGGCGGCCACGCGGCAAATACGCAAAGCTGAACATCGGCGTACCGAAGCTGCTCGGGATCTCCTTTGCATTTTATCTCTGCCGAGGATAATTTTACGTGTGTCCGGAAGCAACGTTCAAGTAAGACGAAAGAGAGTGGCAGATACGTCGTCCGAAACTGAGAGATCTACCAGAAACTTCGAAGTCCACTTCACGTAAAAAGGAACAAAACAAAAGGACAGAAACAACTGTACATTTTGTGCGGAGATATCGATGGCTAACGATCAATGGTGACGTTGTATCGGCGCAAAAAGAAAAGTACGTCGTTTGGATCCGGGTGTCTTGAGGTTTGGTAATATTACCGATTTTCCTTTGCTCTTCTTGATTCAGGTCAAGAAAGAGCGTGATAAGAGAGGAAATGTCTGTGACATATTTCATTAGTAACGTTAACAGCAACAGGAAAAAATTAAGATCGAGTACCGGTTGGCAGAATTGGTACGAAACGAGGAAAAAAAAGTCATCTTCGATGAGATGAGGACAAAGGTCGCTGGGCGATCTATCATTTTCTGTTGAAACGATATTCTCGAGAAGGATTTGAAGACGATGGGAACTTTCCATCGATCCCTCAGCTTTGTATTATTCCGTTTCCTCTCGGAGAATTTTCTATGGGGACACATCCCCGAGATACGCAAAATACGTGCTGTACCAGTGGAATAGAGGTACTCGCACGGCAACAACCATGAGTCAAGAAGAAAAACAAAAAAAAAACAAGAAAAAAGCAAAATGTGAAAATCAACCACGTCGTGCGACAATTTTTGAAAATCGACATTCTACCGGCACATGGAAATTTCATTTTCTTTTATTTACTGGCTCATGGTAAATCGTATATAGAAAGACTAATCATCCGTTATGCATTTTTAGTTCTTACGTACTTAACAATTGAAGTAAATTATTCTGTATTACCACAGAGAGAAACAGAGAGAGAGAGAGAGAGAAAGAGAAAGAGAAAGCGTACAGCAACACGACGAACAAAGTATTCCGATTACTATTTAAAAAGTAAGTCGAGTTTTAGGTCCTAGCGTAGTGTGTCGAATCACTAGTGATCAAGACTGAAACATAAGCTGGGCTTAAGTTTTAAGTGACACCAGCAGCAGGCGCAATTATGAATGTCGAGTTCGCATGAAAAAAAAATCTGTGCGTGCATAGCATATAGAACAACTATAATAGAGAGAACGAAAAGTTGTGTTTTCAGTTCGCACGAGAGCTCGTATCGTCGAACGGTCTACATATATACTTTTCGTCGAGCTTTACCCAGAAGAGCATCTCGCAGCGCTTCTACGATAGGATATAAACGTAACAAGGAGAGCGGAGAAAATAAAAAAAATTAAAGGAGGAACCATGCTCACGTGGTGAAGATCGAGCAGGATACGATCTGACCAGGTGGTCATGGAGTTTCATACTTAACATAGAATTCTAAGTGATCGTAGACGCGGCACAGACCACTGGTGGTCACCGTCAAAGTTAACGCAAAATGATATATAAATATATATATATATATACGTATGTGTATACGTGTAAGTTTAACTTATGTTAACATACGCCTAAAACGCAGTGGGCAAGTAAAGACTCAAGATAAGGAATACCAGAGATTGATCAGAAATTGTTCCGATCGTATAAAATTCTCTGTTCCTGTACACTGTGTATGCATGGTGTGTGCCTGCGGGTGCGTGTGTGTGTATATACGAGCGCGAGCGTGTATGTCGTGTCTTTCACAAAGTACAGATTACATAAGGCATAGAAACGTATTAAACGCGAGCAGTTACCGCTAAGCGAATTAAGAAAACAAAAAAAAATGTCCACCTAGCGATATCGATGCACCTTCCAGAATCTTCGAACGTGTTGTCTCTAGTTACGTGTATTTAAAAAGCTTGAAGCATCAACTCGTGTACTTAAATTAGAAAAGAAAGCTGAAAGCTATTTAGAGTTTAAGTGGTAAAAGAAAAAAGCAAAAAATAGTCGAGCCTTATCCGCGGACGAGAAGCCCGCAAAGAACAATGAAAATACAAATTAAAGGGAGGACAACGTGGAGCGGGGGCATCGTTTGTCGGCCCTCGCTACCACGGTCAGATAAATCGATTCGACGTAACAGTTTCTCGGATTTTGAGAAACGTAATAATAGGGAGAAGGATAGAAAATACTCTACACTTTGTGTGGCACGTAGTCCGTCGTTCCGTGCCGTCGAGTTTGCACCAAAGATTTCGTTCGAGTGCCCCGAATCACGATCTCATATCGATCATCCGACCACGGTCCTTGGTGTGAACTACAATCGTCGTTGATAGTTTTAACGGGGAATATTTCATTGGTAAATAGTAACTATAGCGTAACAATTAGATGGTAAAACGTTTTTAGTATAACATTCGGAACGGGGAATTAAACTGCGGCGAATACGTGCGGTTGGCGGAAGGAGCAAGAACAAAGAAAGAAAAAAAACCAATTATTTTATCGCGTCCGTCCTGCAAGGAGCCACTGGGGGACAAACATTCGGCCCCGGATTGTAATCGAGTGGCTTATTGATACGATCGGGCGCGTAACACGGTGTCGTGATCGTTGTTGTCGTGTCATACTCGTACATTTTTATGTCCTCCGTAGATGCTAGGTTCGCTTAAGAAAAGAAGCAAGAAAAAGAAAAAGAACAAAAAAAAAAGAACGAAAGAAGGGATTACCGATAGAAAAAGAAGTATCTCGAAACCGTGGCGCCGTTCTTCGTGTACTTCGAGCCTGTGCAGGACTCGAAGTACAGAATGTACGGCAGAGACGCAATCGAAGCGTGAACAAAAATGTTCGCGGAGACGCGACGCGTCTCGTGTACTCGTCGCACGATCTTGCAATTAGAAGTGAACGATGTGCGGGATGAATAACGTGACCAGTACAAGGAGAATTAATTTGTTGGAAAGAGTGCACGCGCAGTATGGGTATGGTACTGTTTTTTCTTTCTTTTCTTCGCGATATCGGTGACGGTAGCTGTAGTCATTGATACGCGGACTAACGATCATACGCGTGCATATGTAGCTGATCGTACAGTTGTACAGCTTTTGCTTGCATAGCAATAACCACTGACCAGCGATTATAGTGCTATCTTATCGATGGAGCGATATTGTCCATAATGTATCCATATCCGTGGATCGATATTTATTCTCCGTGTACTAAAGCTAGAGTACTGCGTCCTTGTCGTTGGGATACATTCACGGGAATATTCATTCGTTCGCCCATTCGTTGGCAACGCGGTTTTGGGTCTTAACGGCGTAGCGTTGTAGCGGTCGCCGAGTTCGCGAAGTGACTCCGCGACCGCTGTTCGTTATTGCATATTACTTTGGGGCGGGGGTGGGGGGGGGGGGGCGCAATTAAATTCCAATTCGACGGTAATTAAAACCAGGGGACGAAAATAATTGGATTGACAAGGATCGGCACTCGATTCATCTACGTTCATGCGCTTTTCGTAAATCTAGTCAGAACGAGAATACCGAGATGATGGGTCTGGTTCGACGTATCGAGCCACGAATGGGTCAAATTCGAGAGAGAGAGAGAGAGACGAGTTAGTCCGGCCTACGCTTAAAGAAATAAAAAAAAAAAGTAAAGATGGTTTCGTGCGTTATTCGATCGGGAATATTATCGCTATACCGTGTACCTATCGTTACGTCTAGAATTGTCCCGTACGTTTAAAGGGGAAGGAAAGCAAGGAAAGAACAATTTATCGTTAGGAGTGCATAGTAAGATGAATCTGTTTCTTTCGTCGTCCGACGCGTTCGGTTATTTAATATGGTTTCTGTCAGAATGCTTGATCCTCGATGCTCGTTGAGAATAGTGCGTGTCAGACGAGAGAACGAAACGATTGCCGTCCTAAACACATCGATCATGTCGTGAGAGATCAATCGAATACGCAGAAGATTTTTTTTCGGATTAACGATTGTACGGAAAGTAAGGTATTAATGAATTGCAATCGTGCCGGTGAAAAATTATACGAATTCCGATCCGTCGAAATTGAATGGGAGCCGAAACTTGAAACTAAATACAAAACTTGAAAGTCCAGAATATACTCGTGGAAAAATATTCGAATCGCTGTAAGAACGCTGCTGTCCGTGACTATTCCGATTGTTGCAACGATCATCGAGCTGACAAAAACGAAATGTTTATCCTTCTTTTCTCTTTCTTCTTTTGCCGCACGTATGTGCGTATACGTGTATCTCTTTTCAAAGGGGCGTGTAACGTTTCGACGATTGTAATGTTATATATTTTTTCACAGTATTTATATGATTTCGCCGAGCTCTTTATTCGTAATTTCGTACGCGTACCCTCGAGATTGTACGCGCGCGGTCGGTAGGTTGAAGCCGGGCCGTGTTAGTAGTTGAATGTTAAGTTTGTAATTAGCAAAAGAGATATCTATATGTATATATTTTTTTAGTTTTCGTTAAGAGTATCAATTTTTTTGTAGATCTTTTTTTACCGAAACTTCTTCCGTCGTCGTTTTAGAGTTTACTTTTACTCGTTTTTATACCCACACCGGCGGTCGAGTCAGTATAATTCTGTTTTTTCTACTTAATATTTACACTTTGTACATTTTTTCATTCTCGCGCGCGTGTGCAGAATTTCTTTTAACGCCAGCGCTTCGCAAGATCCAACTTACTCCATCTTCTCTCGTCGCGCATTAAAGAAAAAAAAAGAAAAAAAAAAGAAAAGAAACTACAATCCCTGTTTCAAAGCGAGTGCGCAGCTCCGTTTCCATTGTTTCCTTTTCGATCCAAGAGGAAAAGAAAAAGTTTTCGTGTTATAGAAAGCTTCAGAACTGTTACGCTTCAAAATCGTCTGTTTTAAAAAAACTAAAAAAAGAAAGAAAAAAAAGAAATAGAACGGAATATCAGTTCCAGTTAAAAAGGATAAAGTGGCAGGTACGCACGAGTACTGTGTGTTCCGTAAAAAAAAAAAAATCTACAAGTAGCGTGATAGAATCAAAGACCGTTGCGGACGATAATAGTATTTATCGAGCACCTGTGAACCCAAAACCCCAGAAAAACAATTTTCACCGTGAGATTTTTGTAATTGCTAGTCAATCGTGGCACCAGAGAGCGTGTTCAAAGTGAGGAAAACGAAGCGAAGCAACGCGTTGTCGGTGGACACGAGATGTTACTAACTAACAGTTATTAACAAACAGGCGTGATGAAACCGCGTGTATGTTTTTTTTTTCACGTTGACGACGCGTGCCAAGTTGACGCACGTAAATGGCGCATGAATTGGAATATATAGAGTTATAAATAAATAAATATATATATATATACACATATATATATTATATAATTAAGATGATAAAAAAAGGAGAATTAAAAATATTGTTGCAATATAGAGTTCTAAGTAGGATCACACGCGACTATCGATCGTGGTACCTTTCCTTTTTAGAACGTAATTTATAAAAATGATATATACATATATATGTATATACAATAGAAAATGATAAATATGTATATATTTATAAATATACATGCAAGTATAACATATTTATAAATATATATACGTACTTACTATGTAAAGTATCGTATTAGGAGTATACTTTATGTTTCTTCAGACCTGCGTTAAAATCCGTCAATTTCCTTTCCGTTTCAACGATCTTGGTTTGCTTTTCCGTTCGCGGGAACCTGAGATGGGCACCGAATCTGAAAAGAAGTGAAATGTGTAACAGAGAACGGACGGAAGAAGGAAACGTCGGGGGGGTGGGGGACCAAAGTCGCTGAAAACGAACGAACATCGTGGATTTTACCTTGGGTCTGAACGATATCGGGAAAGCCGTACAAAAAAGAGCAAAAGAAACAAAAAAAAGAAACAGAAGGTGAGAAAACGCTGGAAGAAAAATAATCACCAGAAAGGAAACTCTGTAATATCGTAAACTAAATATTGCCTGTGCACAGTGTTGGGTAAAGATATTCTAAAGGAGGAACGAAATGAATTGTGCTTCGAGTAAGCCCCTGAAGACTCGCGACTAATCACTCGGGCTCCTCTTTCGTGTGTTGTTAAGCAATCGTCATATCTGTCGATCACGATGATATAACTTTGTAATAATACTACTACCACTAACTAATAATGATAGAACTGTAAAGTCGTGTGAATATAGATTAGGTGCGGAACAGAATAGAAATCGCGTTGGAAATTACAAGATAAACGGTTATATACATATATATATATATATAAAAGATAGATATATCCAACAAAACAGCTGGTGCGTGTAATTTTGCGTACACATGCGATAAAAGAATTTAGCGCTTCAACCGAATTCCAATGCTTCGAATAAAAAATTTACTTTATACGCGCGCACACACACACACACATACACACACATACACGTACGAACATGAAAGAAAATCTGCGCCGGGGAAAAGAATATATTAAGAAGAAGAAAAAACGACACGCAAAGGGATAAACGGGGTTTCTGCGATTTCGATTACTCAACACTGCTTAATTGAACACACCTCGAATGTACTCGAATAATGCGGACACACCTCCTAATTAGCTTAACTCGTTAACTCGCATAAGGCACAAAGAGTCCGTTCTCACAAACGCACGCGCAGCCAGGTATCAGGCTGGAAAGTGATTTCCACGTGCTTGTTTTTTTTTTTTCCAAAGGGTGCATAGTGTATATAATCGTGAGAGTTTTGCCCTCCGACGAAAGCAGCCGTCCGCACGATCGAAAAATAATGAAGGGTGAAAGAGAACGTGGAGGAAACGGGGGGTAGACAGAAATAGAGAATTTGGATGAGCGAGAGGAAGAAAAAAAAAGATGTAGTAATCGCTGTGTTATAATTGTATCCGAAGATGTGTCGTGTTGAATTTTCATAGCGTGCGTACCTATACGTATATGTTACCGTATCGTTGTTGTTACCGAACGTAGAATATCCGAAAGCTCTCTACGTGTGTCCTCTTTTTCGTCGCCTGAATCGCGCAACTTCCTTTCCACGCGTCTTTCTTCTGAGAAAAATCGCTCCCTCCCCCCCTTTTCGTTCGTAAATCCTGTAAGAGATTCTAGTTTGATACATTTCTTTATATATTTTTGTCCCTCTGTGTCGCGATATTCGGTTGAATATTCGTTAGAATGTATTCGCCTCTGTGCAGGCAAGCGTATGCGCGGTACGTGCAATAACTGTATAACGGTACAGATGCGCGCAGAACATGGTAGAATGCAATGCACGCGTGCAAAGCGATGCATCGCACGTTTGCGACAACACTGCGCGGTAAGAAGCTGCTCTTGAATTGTTTAATTTACTGTTTGAACGAACCGGCATCGAGTAAGGAATTAAATTGTCAAGGGGGAAACTTGATCGACCTCGGTTTCACAATAGTCGAATGGTAAAAAGAAAAATGGATACGGATGTGCAAGAAGGAAGATAAATACCGCTTCTTTTCGTGCAGTGTTTTGCATCGAGAAATGTGCATTTCGTTGAAAGTAAAACAAGAAATAATTGGACGAATGCTTATCATTTCATTTATCCCCTTAAGCATGTAATCGGTTTTACTTTCAAAGATTTGCGCACGCTAGTTAGAAGTGTAATTGCGTTTGATCGACCAACGCCCAGTGCGATGCACGCGAGCTGTTTAAAACCATACAATTAGGGAACAAACATTTATTTTTTTATATGCACCCCAGCTGGTCGTTCGTCGGACGTTTTACGTATGCGCAATATATACGTGATCGAGGATCGAACACCTCGTATAGGCCAAAAAAAAAAAGAAAACGTTGTTTCGCGTGTTATACTTTGCACAAAACTTGCATCGACGTCTATGAGTTTCTTGTTAGAGTCTATAGCATCTGGAACGTATACTCTTGTAGCCCTGAGAATCATTTTGAATTACGTTTCACGGTGATGTTACTGAAAATAGAAAGTCTAATTAACACGTTGCAATTTAACACTTTGTGAACTGATAACAGATTACTCTTGTTACTATCAATATTATCAAGATTAACGTTCTATATTTATCATGATAAAGGACACTGTTTTTTACTATAGAGAATATTATTGATAGTGCTGAATATTGTTTGAAAAAGAACGGAACACTTGTTGGCGCACAGGTGTGTTAAACAGTTATGATTGTCAGTCTCGATATCGCAGAGCGAGGAAATAGTTATTTTGATAAAGAAGAGAAAAGAACAATATATAGGGGTATGCAATTAATTTAATTAAAATGAGCGTACTAAACAAACAAAGGGTCCCCGAGACGATAACGACTCATTGATAATCGAAGTTCCATACGTCCACTCGCAGTTTCTTTCAGACGAGATTTATTGCGCTGTTGATCGTGCTAATTCTACCTGACTTACGCCTATTTCCATGTTGAAGACACCAGTGATTGTTGCCGAGCTGAAAGGTCCGATGTATAATAATTTATAAATGTGATAGAGAAGCGTACGAGCAGGGAATTCGTTATATTGTATATGCATATGCATGTGCGAATGCTTCTTAAAATAGTAATATGTCGAAGAAGTTAAGTTTCTTCAGAATTATATATATATATATGTGTAAGTCATAGAAATACAAAGTGTAGAAATGTGTACATCTTATTTTAGACAATTTTTCAAATCAGCATTAATGATGTCGAAAAATGTTTAGTCAAGATTTTTGGCGATAATTGTTCTTCCTTATCGTTAGTGTACCTCACATACAGTTAAAGTATTCTAATTTAAGTTCGACTTTCTATTATCAAGTTTATTAAACAGATTGTATCTGAATTGTTTGAATGGACGACGACGATGTATCGAATGGCGAAACCGAAAATCTGTTTAGCAGCACGTTAAAAAAGGTTTCCCTGTTCGTACGACGAAAAAGAGCTGTATTAGCGAACGTTACAAATGAGCATTATTTATTTCTGGATTGTATTTATATATCGTTAATCGTAGCGAGTCTTAATAGTGATTTACGGAAGTGTTAATATCTGGTGCTGAATGTTAATACATGTATTAACGAATGTATATCTCATCCGTTATGTTGGTGGCTCGAATCCAGACACCGCGGGGAATTGCAATTGACAAAGAAAAAAACTGACGTTTGATAATTTTTGGTTCGAGCAATGCAACTTTACTCAACTCGGTAATATATCGATATCTATATCTCGGCTGCTTGTTACTCGTTGCTTGGGGAGTGGTGATTTCGTGTGCAAAAATTGCTACTGCCGATTAGCGTAATCAAGACGGCTCGACTTCCATCATATTACCGTGGTGATTAAAAGTGTTTAAAATATTTCGAGTCTTTATGAAGCTTATTTTGATCGTTATTTTCATCTAGCGGATTCTCGATTCGATCTAGGAACACACGGATGATTCTACGCGATTATTATTCCTTAGCTACGATTCGTTACACGCGTATTGTAAATTCGAACGATATGTGAATGTATTTTGCTTACGTTTGCGCGGGGCTCAATTGCGCTATTTTCCTGGATTTTCCGTTCTCACTTTCGTTATCGAAGCATTCCCAGGCAAATCTTGCTAGCACTTTTCCGCAGGAATAGTAGAGAACATATTTACCGATCAGCATTTAAGTATGCGCACATAATCGGGGATATATTGAAATATTTTGACGAGAAATGTTAATATATATCGAGGAGTATCGGCTGGACGCCTAGAAGAAAAATGAAATATTGCAAATGCAGACACATATTGTATATGTAGAAAAAGTATCGAAGAAAAATCAGGCGTGTGTCGTCGGAATGAATTGAGTTATTAATTTCGTGCAAATGCATCGGAAATACATTACCAGCACCGTTGACGAAGAATTCTACCTCTCGTCCTCACCGTATGTGAGAACGCACGGCGAGAGTATAACGTTGTATGAAAACGCTTTCGGTGTTTTGTGACAAACAGTGAGTCCTATACGAGGCTATATAGTATGATAAGTAAGAAAACAACCCTTTGCACTCGATGTTTCTTTCGATGTATGTTACATAAACAAATCGGATGATTGAAATATAAGAAGTAATTTTCAAACGACCAGATCGGAAGTTTATTTTTTAATACTTTCTAGAAAGATTTTTTAAGTTACTGATTAAACAGCAAAGAGGATGTCAGCAATTAAATTACCGATTACCGAAGTGTTCCTCTTCTTTCTTAAGTTTTTTGTAATTCCTTTTGCTTTTAAACCTATTTATATCTTGCAGATAAAAAAGAAACATAACGCAGCAATGAACGAGTTCGTCCAACTGGTACGGTGCACATGCTTATTATCGAGATCGATAATAATCGACTGTGGACCCAGTACAAACGATTATCGCGAATTTCCGACTCCTCGAACTATATCTCTGGGCCCTTGGCAGTGACCGGAAGTATTTAATGGCCTCGGCCGATATTTCCAGAAATAACTGCTCAAGGTTTTGTCGCCAGAGTGGCATTGATCTCCCAGAATTACATTTTGCATAATAAACCTCTGTCCATGGGTGAAACTAATTTGATGAAACATAAGAAGCAAGAACAAACACAATGGATTTATCGATCGAGATCAAATTTATCGGGTTACAAATAATTGATCGATGATGAAAGATCGATTAATCGATCCAAGAATTTCAAATATGATGATTTTAAAATTACTTATTACTTTGCTGCATTCGAGTGGAGAGGGTTGGGAAATGACTAAACAAGTACCTCTATATAGTTTTTCGTTGTTATTAAGTATTTTCGCATTTAAATACCGCGGCGCGCTTGATTTATGAGGACGAGATGAATTTTAATGTATATTTCATACTCACCGATAAGTTATGTTGATAAGAATTTTTAAGTTAACAGGTTGATGGAAAAATGAAAAATGATGAAACAGGTAAAAAAATGTCCTGAGAGAAGCATGTCCTGTTGGTCACCGTTACTATATATTTTTTAACGTTAATATTAAGACACGCTTATATTCCCATGGACATATGGAGCCTATACAAACGTTTGGAAAGGAAAAATTACTCGATAGCACCATGTATTTACCACCCATACTTTACTGAATTCATGAACCCATTTCCTAGAGCTTCAGGCTAAAAAAAATAGAGTACTTCCGTGAATGTTGCGTTGGGTTATATGCATTTAGAAACGTTGGAACTTGACTCGAAGGACCGAAAGAAGAATGCATTTTTTAATGAACATAATACATTAAAAATATATGTTCAGCCACTTTCTCTTTTCATTTTGTTCTAATTGTTTATTTATTAATTTTAAGGAGCTATTTATTTTGTTACGTCTGAGGTGAAACATTTGTATACTCGCGATTGCCTCTGTGCTTGCCGTGTTTGTATTGTTGCCATAATCAATAATCATAGATGTTTAAAAAAATAAAAAAGAGACTGTAAGAAACTGTAAGTACATATAGATTATATCCGGTGTCGAATTATGAATAGAGGCAAATACATGGGCAATCGTAAATCGAAGCGAACGCTATTAATTGTCTCATTATTGTGTACAAAATAATAAATAAACCAATGTATATACACACAAAATGGTTTCTCTTTAATTCGAAGCGTCGATAATTAATTTCGATTATATTCTTTATTAGCAATTTTATTATTATGCGAATTACTTTCGTCGCATAATATGTATATATAATTGATACTTTCAATGCCAATTGTATTCCTACTGATAATACGCTATCATATTCACGAACCGTTTCGCTCTGATCCATCAACAACTCCAGTAATTTATTCATCAAACAGTCCTCACTGAAGAAACAAATCCCTGCTACTTGCAATATTAAAGCTTCGCTTTCTTTTATTGTATTCTCATACATAGCTCGAGTATATTAATAGTCTATGTATATATTTATATATTTATATTTATGTTCATATTTATATTTATATAATAGTGTGTATATTCGCGTCGCATGTAGGCGTGTGATTCTCCCCAGGTGTGTCTCCTTTGTACGTGGATTATCGGACTTAAAACAATCTGTCGTGTCGCGAGTGTAAATTGAGTGTAAGTCGAGGTGTGCGTATCACCTGTGCGTGCCCATTTATTTATTTATTTATATATATATATATATATATACGTATATACAAGTGTTGTTCCTTCTTAAATATTTCAATATAACATCGTCAACCAATAATTTATTTTGCTTAAGCTACACATACGGGGGATCAGAAATGCTTGTCTCCCCTTTAAGTATCATTCATGCATCGCAAAAATTACATCCAACGTTTCGTAAAACGGTTTCTTTACTCGTTCATTCGATCCTCCGTTCTCGCAGCCTCACGCATGCATGCAAGAACACAAACATACAAATACACGTGTGCTCACCACATTCGTTTTTATTCTCTTTTCTTTTTTCCCCTCTTCTTTTAATTAGTTAACACGAAGTCTCACTCGTTAAACAGCTCTCGAAGACAACGGACACCCAAAGCGGATCACAGTCTGTCTCTGCACTTGTCGAATTTTCAGCAAAACTTCCGGAAAGTAAATTACAACCAATACAAGTTATCTTCGTTTCATCGCAACGAACTTTCGATCCTCCATGATTTACGGTGACCGACGTGGTTGATCCTTAAGTACGCGTGCCGCAATTCTCTTAAAAATAATTTCGTCAGTAAATCATAATACAGACAGCATATAACATGGATAGTTTTTACTCTGCTACATCGGAGAATATGCTTTCAGCGTACGGTGCTGCAGTATAGTACTGTTCTTAGAGCAATTGTTTCATTTTTCATGAATACACCATTGCAAGGGCTTTCTTTTCCGTAGCTTAGGCTGAAGTAATATTGTAATTTCTTCTTCTATCAATTTTCTCGTGCAGCACGTAGAATTTGTTTATTTGCGACGCGTAAATAGGGATCCAACACTGGTTCAAGTCTTCGGGACGAAATCATGGTCCGAATATATTCAGGATTGTTTTACGTGCTCCAGTGTTCGACAAATTGATTCTTAAGATTTCTCAACCTTGCATTTAATCCTTTCCCGACTGTGTTCCGAAAAAAGTGTTTCCTCCACATGATATCGGTCTTCGCAGTTAGCATAGTACTGGACAATGACGTTTGCCATTATTATGAAAAAGAGTAATATTAGCAAAAAGAAACTATTTCTCTATATTAAGAACTGGATACAGTGTAGACTTGAAAGAGCGTTAATTTTTGATACTAGCCTCGTACTACCTTTATGAAAGATTGTGTTTGAGATTGTTAAATTACAATTAGATAATATCGTTTCTGCATATAAGTGGGCTGTAAGACTAACTTACGTTGAAATTGCAATCACTGAACACTGGAGAATTCTGTTTCGAACCTATCTCGTTACGGTTTCAAGTTCAAATATCTTCTTGCCCTCTTCTTCTTTATACGTTTTTCAATATTTACACACCAAACATCGAGCGATTTGGATGAAAGAGAAAAAGAAAAAACGAAACCCCTTTGGACGCAATTTCGTGGCAATGTTTCTCGATCGATACCGATCACGGATTTCAATCAAACCTCCGTTCCAATGATAATGTCTGCCGTCGTACCTGGCTCGAACTCTACGGTTACAAATTTCACGGGAAGAGGGACAGTAGCACGAATGGATTGTCTATGAAACGAAAATTGGATCATCGTTCAATCTTCTCGCAAAAAGGTGCTCGAAGATTACCAAAGTATCAGTCGAAAATTTGCCTTCGTCGTCTCTTTCCTTAAAATGTCACATTATATAATATATTTTTACACCATTGCGTATTATACTTCGAGTAAAATTTCACGCAGAACATTGCGTCTAAATATAATACGTATTATAAACGTATTGCAATTTTCCGCAAGGATAACACATTGAGACGCTTATCTTGATTGCAATATGGCGATATCCGAGAGCTTTTCGTATCGTACATTATTGTATCGTTGAACAGAGCGACCATTAGCAAGATAAAATTCAGAGTACATATAGAATAAAAAAATTGGTCGTTCCTTTTTCCCTTCGCTTTGCGCCCCCAACGGAAATTCACGTCGAAAAAACCTGACAATCACTCGCCCGTTGAACGATACAAAAAAGTGATATGCCAACAGTACAAATTGTACCTCGAAACACTGAGGTACCATGATTGTAATATATATCCTGCAAAAAACCGTATAAAAAACATTGACAATCGCTCGTAAAAAAGGCAACGACAGCGACGGACAAAAATGGAAATAGAATTCGACAGGTTTCTCAGCGTTTAAAAATCGTAAAATGGCAGTTGTTGCGTCGGTCCATTCGCTAATCTATAGTCCCCGTGGCAGCATCTAGATTGTTCGACGTCTCTCGAGCTCTAAGCTAATTGAATAAATACTGGAAGAAAGTAGTATTCCTAGGCTGGTGCCGTCTCGTTGCCGGATAGGCCTTGCCGATAAAGCATTAATAACTATAGAGATACCTTCTCGCCTGAACCTGATACTGAAACTAGATTTACGATACATCGACCTTACGGCTGCGAGAATGAAATTCTTTAAACGCGCAGACGTATCGAAACAGCGTAAACGTATTCAACGAAGAAATAGTGTACCAAGTTACGAAACAGTTAATGCGAATATTAGAAGTATGATCAATACTAAATTAAGTTCATGTTCATAGCGAATAAATATACAAAAGCGGAGAAAGAGCTTTACATACATGAGGTAATGATTCCTGGGTCAGGTTTGGAGAGAAGTATCGCGTTTAATCAGTTACCTAACTTTTTAACTAGCTTGCGACTGTATCACCGGAGCACCTCTGTGTAAAACCGAGGCGGGTCTCGATTTACGACCACCAGTAGTGGCCGGGATATTTGTTGGCTGTTGTATCGGTTGTTGGACCATTTGCTGAGCTATCGCCGATTCTCTCTTCGGCACTTCCGGTGGCGATTGTAGGACATCCATGTATTCGCGAATTAGGTTCGCTATTTGATGTGCCTGCAGCAAAATGAGAATAATAATAAAGTAACGGAAAATCTAAAAGATTATCACTGAACCGTAATACGTAGCGCGATGATTAAACGATTACCTGAGATGTCGTTAGGATAACTTTGCTCTGCTTCTTATCAGTGCCAGTGATTATCATCAAACAACTAACAGCTGGGCTATAACTTAGAATACTGCTATATTCGTAGGTACAAAGAGTATTTCTGGACCGGTGCTCCAGAAGGTGAAGACCTAGCTGGTCAACGGCCAACCATAGAACCCGCGGCCAGTTTGAAGTAAACGATTGCATAACATCGAATATCGTTGCACGGTGCAACGGCCACGATTGAATTAAATTTAGGAAAGCCTTCTTTGCTTCCGGCGGTGTCATCCCTCCTAAAGATTGATGGTGTTGAAGTACACCTTCTATGCATAAAGCTGGAACCAGTCTTGGTGGTAGGCAGTGATTCGATATAGCACGGTACTCGTGCTCTGACGCGGCATCTTCGCAGTCACCGAGTTCTAATTGTGCTTGCAACGCAGCCAGCATCATCTGGAAATAAATATTTAATTGACCGTATGAGAGAGTGATTCGCGTAAAGAAATTTCATGTTAAAACAACCACAAAACAAAGATGATTATTTACAGCTTCCTTCTCGGTGATGGGGAATCGATCGGCACGTAAATCGTGCAACACTTGATGATACAACAATTCTTTCTCTACCGGATCATCGAGATCCATGTATTGATCAAGGAACAAATGTTTCTTAAATAGGAATAAGTGATGCGCGTGCTTCCTCTGAGATTGGTTTTGTTGCGCGTTCGCCGTTCTGTAGCGTTCCCACTTCGACATCACATCGGCGATCTTCTCTTCCGGTATCAACGCTCGTTCGGTTGGCCCTAATACCTCGTAGATGGCATAACCTGCGGGTCATAGTTCAATCGTGAACAATTACAAATCTGTGAAGACGAACGCAGAACTGTGAGGTTGATTATTATGTAAATCGTATTTACCCATGGCGCTTTCCTCCAGACCGATTTTCGTCTTGATAATTTCCATGACGTCCCTGGCTGTGGCCGACGGATGGAATTCAACAGCATGGTACTGTCCGTCCATGAAATGGAATCTCGCGTAAATAGGCCTGCGATTAATCGTGCACATTATTTCCTCCCTGCTCGGTGGCCATTGCCTCCTCCTCGTGCCCTGCGTTTTATAAAGGCACTTTTCAGCGAATCTGGCGTACTTCCCCTCCTCGGTGACATAATCACTAGAGCACCGTTTCAAATGCGCGATCAAATACTTTCGAATGACTTTCTGCGGCGGTAAGATAACCGAGCAGGCCAATGAAAGCAACGCCCAATGCCTGAGATTCACCCGACTGTTAGGATCGGGATGATCCGTGGTTTGCTTAATCAATTGAAGATACAATTCGCCCAACAAGTTCTCCTTCCTTATGCAGCGCTCCATCACGGTCTGTATCAGGTTCACGTGCTCATCCTCGACCCTGCGAACCGTGTCGCCGTTTTGTCCCAGACCAGCGTAGGTCAGGATCAATTGAAAAACGCTCAGAGACATTTGCTCGTCTGGGTCCGGCAGTTTCGAGAGACTCTGCGGTATGGTCTGTCTACTGAACGCCCAATAGACGTAGGGGAATCCCTTGTAAGTTTCGCCATGATCCGTTGCGCTACCGTGCTCCTGCCTAAGCTTCTCTATTCTGTGTTTGGACAATCGTCTAAGCGTATTCCTCAAGAAACCGCCACCAGAGTCTTGCGGTTTCCTCAGTATCTCCGCGTCCACTAGGGTCCTCCGACAATTGACCAGATTATGATAGAGCCTGATACGATCCTCGTTAGTGATACACTTGAGCTTCTTGGTAGGAACCTCGTTCTCCGTGATCCAGCCAGCCAGAGCTGGACAGTAGCTAACGATCAGACTACCTATCTCGTTCTTCTGCGTAGTCTCGAAGACGAAACACTTGTGCGAGCTGTCCGGATTGTGACGAAGTAGGGACAAAGTGATGAACGAGTCGCTGGGGTCCAGCATAATGCTCTCAACGTCCTGGTAACGGTACTCGGATAGAACGAACTTGTCGTCAGGTTTAATCAGCATCAAACCATCGCAGTTGATGCCCAAGATCAATTGATTGCCGTATGACCAGTAGCCACGATAAGTAACGTTGAACATGGTTGTGCCGTAGAGTGGATATTGCATCACGCAAGATAAGTACAACACCTTGGCCGCCAATTCCTTGCGACCCGCGCCATACTGTCTGTGTGCCTGCGCTATTATCGGCACCCAAACGTCGTCGCCCCGAGCACGGCTGATCCGATAAGGCAAAAAGCTGTCAACCTCGCTGTAGTAATCCAGCCGATCGTTATCTTTCGGATCGCCTAAAGCAACTTGAGCTTGCAAGCCTGCCAACTGCAGCGCGACCTTTTCTGATACCGGAAAATCGTCGCACTGAAAATGTAGAGGCAAAGAAAATTAATTAAGATATATTAATAAAAATGAATGAGACCGGATAGTTATATTTTGCTTCTCTTTCATTCACCTTCACGACGTTATACACAGCTTGAGCATACAGCATGTTGACTTCAACTGGATCTTGGGATATTTCGCGAGTATTCCGAAATAGTCTTCGTTTGAAGACGA
Source organism: Nomada fucata (assembly GCA_948146005.1). Taxonomy (NCBI): domain Eukaryota; kingdom Metazoa; phylum Arthropoda; class Insecta; order Hymenoptera; family Apidae; genus Nomada; species Nomada fucata. Next base: position 2,067,418 of record OX411280.1, on the reverse strand, counting down.
ATCGATTATCACCGCTACCAAGGGTTGCATTATTTCCCCGGCGAAGGGTGGAGAACGCCGATTGTGCCGTGTTTAATTTACATTGTTTCCTAAATAGAGAAGATAATAATTGTATATAAGACGAACCAAGCTGTAAGGGTTTTAACGGTAAAAGAATTTATCAGTGAGAACTTACATTTCCCAGGCGGCTATAACATCGTACAAATAATCATGGGCACGCACGTGTTCCTCGCCGTCAGGTCTGCTCTGGTAAATTGCCCAACCCTCCAAGGATCGAAGGCCCAATTTTTCGCCCAGCTTAGCAACAGCATCGGCAGCGGTGTCAGTTGGGTGAACATCGATTGCCTTGGTTCTTCCATCGAGGAAAAAGAATCGACAAACTATGGTACCTAATCGCCTCATGGCTGCAATCTCTACGGTCGACGGTGGATGCTGTCTACAGGAGACTTTCATATTCTTGCAATTATCGACGCACCATTGCACGTACTGTCGAAGTTTTCCTTCGAGTGCTAAATTCTTTCTCAGGAAAGACACGAAGTATTTGTACAACAGTTTGCTAGGTTGAAACGCGACGATCGCCAAACAGAGCAACAACCACACTCTCTCGGCCCATTCTGGATTAGGATTGTTGGTTGCTTGTCTCATACTCTGAACGAATATTTCATCCCTTAATTCTTCACGCTCGATACCGTAGCCTATTATACTTTGAATAGTTGCGATCTCCTGGTCTAATTTCATTTCTCCCCGCAAATACTTGCACAGGTCCTAGAGATTATTTAAAGGAAAAATTGCAGCATTAATTTCAGCGTTGATTGTAGATTCAAATAAGCTCGATGTACGATTTATATTAAAATATGCCTTACCCTAAAGACTGAACAAGCCACATTGACATTATCAGGATCGTACATGTGTATGTGAGAATTCGGTATCGTGGAGCCCTTATAGTAGGTAACCATTTCGTACTTGGGAATGTATTCCACACTCTTGCCGCGTGACTTTCTAGTAAGCGTGGCCATGATCGTGCCTTCCGGAGATCTTTCGTGGCTATTAAAGTAATTCTGCGCGAATTCCACGATATCGTGATAGGTAACCTCGTTGTCGGGCTCTTTCTTGTCCTCCAATTCTTGAAGCTTACGCTCCACTCTGCATTTGCGTCTCTGTTCCCGTTCCACAGGTGGTTGTTGAGGCTGCTGTACCTGTTGTTGCGACTGATCGTGGCCATTCTGTTGCTGCTGAGGGACCGGTTGATGGTGGTTGTGGTGCAAATGATGGCTGTTAGAATTTCTGGATTCCGGTCGTGACGGAGGGCTACCGGCAACCTGCTCCTTGATGATCTTGTTATTTGGCACTGGAGGAGGAGAACTACAGGTGTCGCCGTTGACCAATGGTCCAGAGTTACCATTGACTACAATTGGACTGCTGGGACTGTTCTCTTCGCGCGGTAGAACGGATTCGTAGATTGGCTCCCCGTTGTCGGTGGAGGTGTCTCCGTTCATTGTTAAAGCCTGAGGTGGCGGCGGGGGTGGAGGAGGTTCGGTTGGCTCTGGAAGACTCGGTTGGCCAAGTTTGCCAGGATTGGCGCAGGATATTCTCTGTTGTTGCGGAGGTGCTGGAGCATCCTGCCCGTTCGGTGTGTTCGGTGTGGATTCTGCTTTCGAGTTCAGCTCCATTTCTTGTTGAATTACAGTTTCCAATTCCACGTCGAGGTCTTCGACCAGCTCGTCCATCTGCTCTCCGATTTCCTCGATGATTTGATTGCTCTTCGTTGACTGAACGTCAGACAGGAACGAGAACAAATTGTCCAAGTCCACGGACTGCAAGTCTGAGGCAGCCATCTTCGAGTTCATTTGCTCTGCCATTTGGGACAACGCGGCAATTTCTTCCTGGGCTTTTCTGTAAAATTCATCGTGATCCGTGAGCGCGACGAAGTGCAAATTTATTTAGGTGCAATTGCTCTAAGATTCAAGCGCACAATGTTAGTCTGGTGCTGTTGTGTGCATATGGCGATACTAAACGCTGCATTTTGTTTATTTCATTTTTTTGTTCTTTGGTTAAAAGCGATTACATTTGTTGGTGAATTCGCCATGCAGCCGCGGCATTTACTCCGCCATTTCAATAACCGACGAACTTACCCGGGTTCCATTCCGACAATACCGTTGTACTGTGCGCTATAAAGGACACAAATGGAAATACTATTAACGCACAAGCGAACGGTAGTCCTACACGACTGTCACGGTACTTTGTATACTGAAATAAATGTGTCGCATCAAACAGTTCGAGTGTAATCATTTCAATATACCTCTGGCTTTCCTCCAGAGCTTTCTTGTCCTCCATCAGTCTCCTTTCCTCTTCCAATCGCTCCCTCTTCCTCATCTCCTCGTCTACTCGTCTCATTTCTCGCAAAGCTGCAGCTACTTCCCTCGCAAACACACCGCGCAGATGACTCTGAATAACAATGGCTGCTCTTCGTTTCCTGATGAACATTATTCGCAGCTTCCATCCTCGATAGGCGTGTTGCACCATCAACGCGGCATCTCTTACACGTTTATACTCTGCGAAAATTCATACACATGTATATTGTCCTTTGGAAAATGAAAAATAAACGAAGCAGAAATTAATGACAATTTACCCTTTCGAATGACGTAACCCCGCCATATCTTCTGTATCATTATAGCATTGCTGGTAACCATCTGATTTCTGCAGTCTTCCAGAGGCTCGTGTACGTAGCTTCTTAGAAATACTTTGGTCTTGCCTATCTGCCACTCAGTTCCCGGTATACCCTGATTACTGATCAAGCATCTAACAGACTCCTTTTCGTCGCAAGAACGAGACTGTCGGTCCTTGTCCAGACAACGGTATCTTGCTATAAAGTCCTGGAAAGGCATGTGTATAGGGAAGCCTTCTTTCCTGATTCTAATAATATCCAACATGCCTAAATACTTCAACTGATCGAGGACTAGCTTCTCGTCATAATTATTCCCCGCTTTTTCCATATTCGGCTTGATACACCTTGCGTACCAAGGCGTAGTGGCTTGAAGGACATCGACCAGTGCCTGCAACTGATGTCTGAATGAATCGCACAGGGTCGGCTTCCCCTTGGACGTTCCACGGGACATGGTAGTTGTGTTTCCACTCGCGCGAGCCACGGTGCAGCTAAGGAGGTCTTGGTAAATCGTGATTTCTTGAACAAACTCGTTCGTACTTCTGGACATAAAATCGAAGAACACGTCCTGCTGGACGTCTCTGTTCTTGTCGACGAATCCTTCGACCGCGTAGGTAACGCTGCCAGCGTAATGTTTCACGCCGAATTCTTTCTCCCATTTTCGGCGATCGTCGCCCTTGACGTAACACGGATGGTTCTCGAATTCCGCGTGCAAATTGGTCAGGTATGCCAGGTCCGAGCCTTTCGGCATATGGCACTGTTCGGTCAGTAACTTAAGAACACAACGCGGCGGTTTCTCGATTAATTCCAGGCACATGGTGTTGTCCGTGAAGGTGATATGGGAGTATTGGATCTCTTCCTGTCGATACTGAAATTCAAAACGTTCCCGCGTGTTAAGATAGCCGACATGGAAGGACAACTGTCACCTAATCAACTACGGAACCAGTTTAGTTTTTAACCCTCGATTGTGGCGGTGTGACGAAACGAGGGATCACTTTTACTAAAAAATACTACACGTATATGCATATTCTAAGTAAGTGTAGACGTACTATCTATCCTACCAATGATGTTTATATTTTTCTTAACGCATCGAACAGTATACCACGAACTTTTCCATACAATTTGTTAAATTTCATTCCGCATTACGTACAACACTTGATGCTCGAAACTTTTCATCGTGGAGCATTGCAAGGGGAAAAAAGGTAACACAAGTAAGCGTTCAATCAAATTATCCTCGCCGCGGCATGTATCGAGGTCAATTCGATTCCGCCCTATCGATTACGCAACAAGCTCATTATTTCATCCCCCCGGATCGAGGGTTAATCGTGTCTCATAGACAACATGGTATACAGGCAAACGGGAATGCCTAGTAACGACTTACGAGTTCCTGTTCCAACGCGAACACGTAGTGATTGAAAAACTTGTGCAGCTTCTCGTTCGTGTAATTGATGCAGAGCTGCTCGAAGCTGTTCACAGCGAAGTTCTCGAATCCGAAGATATCGAGAACGCCCAGGAATCTGGAGCTATCCTGGCCTGGGTTCGTGCAATTGTTTATGTGATTGATCAGCCAGGCGAACGTTCTCGAATACAAAGCTTTCGCCATCGCGTGCCTGTTCTCGCGGGCTTCTTGCACCTTCAATGGTATCTCGGTGATGTTCCCGCGTACGTTGATTTGTCGTATCAGCACCACCTTGGTCAGATCCTCTACCTGGAGGCCAAGCAAAGGGGCGACGGTGCCGACGATGTCAAGGTCCTCTTTAGTTAGCTCGCATCTCTCGCCGTCCACGTCCTCGAAGCTTAAATTTCCAAGCCACAGAATGGCGGACAGTACTCTGAAAATACCCTCGCACATTTCCGGCGCGACCTAGAAAAACGAAAGTGCCAGTCAGCGTCGGGCAAGGGTTAAATAAGTTCTTGTTGCTGGAGGAACTTATAGACGATACCAAGGGACTTCATTGATAACGCAGGAATGGACGCGGACTACGTCTGCTCGAAATTCAGAAATATATTCTCTTTAAAGGTTGATCGTTCATTTATTCCTCGTTGGTTTCGTTTTCGAAGGGAGTAACGTAGACCGAATATAAGACTCGTTCAGAATATTGTAGAGAAAATAAAACGTATACATTTAATTCATTATGACTAAACACACATATATGTATAAAATTGGAAAAGCTATTAATAATTATATTATTTTTTTTTTTAATTTTTAAATTACCTCAAACAAAAAATGCAACCCGCGACTACACCACGAAATATGCACCAATTAATTACCTGAAGCACATTAAACGCAAGCCTGAGGGCGTCGAGCTTTCTGCAGTCAGAGATCCCATCGATCTTCACGCAACCAGATTGATTAAGGTACTTGTAGTGGCTGGCTGGCATTAGTTTATACTGTTCTGCGAATTCCTTGTCCCTGGTGCCGGCCTCGACCAGCTGATAGAACACGTGATAATTCCTCTCGCCTGCGCTTTGAAAAGTTATACGGCTCTGCTCCAGCAAGTAATCCTGGATGATGCAGCCCTTGATCATCCACTTGCTGTCGAAGCACACCTGCATGAACTTCCCGAACCGCGAGCTATTGTCGTTCCTCACTGTCTTTGCGTTACCTGTTCATCGACAATACGACAATAATTCAATTAAAATTGCACGCATCATTCAAGTGATGAAATAGAATTATTTCACTGTAACTATTGTGAAACTAATATTCGCAAAAAGTTCACAAGATAAATTCATTCTGATAATTCGTTCCTCACTGTCTTTGCGTTACCTGTTCATCGACAATACGACAATAATTCAATTAAAATTGCACGCATCATTCAAGTGATGAAATAGAATTATTTCACTGTAACTATCGTGAAACTAATATTCGCAAAAAGTTCACAAGATAAATTCATTCTGATAAAGAAAATCAATTCAGCAAAAGTTAAATAATGTTCACACCCGTACGGATGACATGAAAACAGCGTAAGGTGTCCATACGGGCGGAATTAAGCAGCGACCGAAAATATTTTCGCAATGAATTGCAGAGCTCGGGAGCGTTTGACGGCGCAAAACCTTTGTCGAGACACAAAAGCAAACGGTACAATTTTCATGATGCCTCCCCCCCCTTAAATCTTTCGCCTCTCGTGACCCAGTTTTAACCCTCCGACCTGGCTGCATTTAACACCTGACTCGTTGTCGGCCTCTTCACTCCGGGTAATGAACCCCCTTCATTTTTAAATGCCATTAGGGATAACGTTCATCGACCACTTTTATCAAATTCATCCCGTTTACGTTCGCCTATTGTCGAGCGCGGCCTTTCGAACAATATACAGAGCCTCGATAAAAGGCATCCTCTCTTCTCGAACGACTTTTGTTCCTTAGCTGTTCGTACGTGATTATTTTTCCGACCTTTCTAAATCTGAATTGACGCGCCGGAAACGGTTCACGTTAATTTCGCGGAAACGTGAAATAATTTTGCTTGCCCTGGCGTCCAATATTCTCTGACAAGCGTTTGGTCAATTTTTACGACAGAGAGCAATTTCTGGTAGAACTCCACGAACTCGACGAACTGTAGGAAAATATGATTAACGAGGGTAATGTTGTTTATTATGGGGCAGAGTTTATTACCGAATGCCTCCAGGATGGTGTTCGCCTCGAGAATCTGCTGTTCCACCCACGTGTCCACGTTGCTGGTCACCGAGCAAAGATACTGCAAGATGAATTTCGTGGTTTCCGTCTTGCCAGCCCCGCTCTCACCTGATATTACACAGGATTGATTGCTCTCCGTGTCCTGGAGGGACCTGTAAGCCGCTTCCGCCAGCGCGAACACGTGCGGCTCCAAGGAGCCCATCTTTTGTCCATGGTATCGATTCACGTATTCCTGTGAATCGAAGGCAATAGTTTTTATTCCCTTTGAAAAAAATTAAACAAACAAAGTTCGTAATCGAATGATCACGACTGGATCCTGTGGAAGTCCAGTGAAGGAAACAAGAATAACTCGTGTGAAGACAAGCCCATTTCCGGTTTCGGGAAACTTCGACGGACTTGTCAATAAGACCACGCACATGTACGCCTGAAATGTTAGCACATAATGGCACTACGTATGTACTTGCACGTACCTAACAACCGATCGACATGCGAGAACTTGTCAGAATCGAAATTGTACAATAGACAGGTCATCCGATATCGAGACAATGGAGATACGTGATTGTCAATTAAGGTTGCGCAGGTGTGTCGGGCTAGATACTTGACAAAAATAACCAGCCCTTAAAAACTAAATCGAAATTGAAAATTAAAAGCTGCCCCCCGAAATATCATGATCGACAAGTATACGATTCGTTTCTTCCATCTGGTGATCTGTTTACGTTTCAATTATATCTTAATTGCGATAAACGTTGGGCATACAGGTGTCCCCGTGTTCCGGGCCGAAGATTCGCGTCGCAGTCCATTAGCCTTAATTGCCGTTTCAGACGCATCGGCCGGGACAAGCAGATTTCGATCATCAAATACATAGAAGGTTCGAATTAAGGGTGGCGGGTTGGGCTTCGGCGACCCTGCTAACCCGATTAATTGCAAACGTCATTCGATTGAACATTCCACGGCCGAGCTTCGTACGGCCCCTTTCATTTACCGATTCCCTTGAGAGACGGTGTCACGACTGTGAAAGGCGCGCGTCAATAGTTCGATTACGAACGAATCGATGTTTAACGCCGTGCATTTGCGGCACGCACGAAACGAAGCCCCGTCGTTCGTGAAATCTACTTTACCCGATGCTTTCGCCGCGTCACCGCTATTCACTTTACGGTTGTAAAGATTAACGATAATCAATCGATGCGAGATTTGATCGAAACATTTACCTCGGTAGTAAATGTCGAGGCCAGGTTCGATTAACAATGAAACCGTGCCGCATAATACATTACGCCTGCGACAAGAAGCACCTGATCTCTATGGGAGGGTTCAGAAGCCAGGAAAATAGTAAAGGAAAAATAAGCTTTCCCTGAACACTAGTTACGTACTACAGAAACCTCTATATTATCTATTGAACTAAGTCAACAGACGACGGCGCTAACATCGTCGTTATTTCCCAAGTAATTTGCAAAAAGCTTGTTCATTTCGATTGGAACGCTAATGGACTTCCAGCGATTCGCTTCTAAACGTATATACGTCGCCCACTGGAGACAGGCTGAAACCGAACTACTTCCTCGAATCATCCGCAACGTACGTATAATTGTTGGAAATGGGTTTATTCAATAACTCTCCTCAGCTTGTGATTTTATAATATATTTTATTGACCACGCAATAAGAGTGACTTCTTTACTGCATCAATGGTTTGAAGGAACTAACTGCATCCAAATTAACGGACTGACCTGAAGCATAGACGACTAATCTCGAGTGCGTGTGGGGCCCTATCGGTTCTCATATAAACAACAGTTCAAACCTTATAAACAGGATGAAAGGAACTGTATAAGGCATCCTCTCTCACACGAGAATGAAACGTTAATTTTTGTATTGAAAAATCTAACACGCTCCCTCAAAAATTAATCGGTATATTATAAACTTATAGTTCATTCATGCTTCGTTAAGAATATCACTCTCAATGCGTCTTCTGGGATTACATGTGGTCCAACATTTGTTGCTAAGAGTTAAGGAAACCAGGCAAAACTTAACCAGACCACTTCATGCTTGTATAAGCATATAATACGGACTAATACAAATCATTTCAGATACATTTTCATTCTGAAATCCGTGAACTTTGGCGTTGGCAATGGTTTTGTCAGAGTATCTGCCAATTGCTGACCTGTAGGCATATAGATTAGTTTTACAACATTTTTCGCTACTTGTTCTCTGCAAAAATGATATTTAATGTCAATATGCTTTGTTCTTTTGTGGCTGGTAGGATTATTGGCAATGCTAATGCAACCATTATTATCCTCAAAAATTTCTATTGGTTCTGAAATCTTAAAATTTATACTAATTGCCAATGATCTCAACCACAAAGCTTCCCTCACAGCTTCGAAAAGAGCCATGTATTCTGCCTCAGTTGACGAGGCCGCAACAGATAATTGCCTCTTCGTATTCCAACTAATAGTACATTTACCAAATAATTGAAATATATACCCTGTTGTACTTTTCCTATCAATTTCATTACTACCCCAATCTGAGTCAACATACCCGATCAAAGAATTTTTATTATCACTTTTTACATACGTTAATTTTAAATTTATGGAGCCTTTCAAATACCGCAGAACCCTTTTTAGACAAATCCAAAGTTCTTTATTATTTTTATTCGTGAATCTACTTAAAATACTCACTGCTAAACTTAAGTCTGGCCTTGTACAGACCATTAAGTACATTAAGCATCCAATGAGATTTCGACATGGAGCATTATACATCTCATCTGAATTCAGATTTGAATAAGATTTCAATTTATCCATTACATTAATATGTGCAGTAATTATGACCAGATCGTCAACATACAATATAATGTAAATATTTTTATTAATGTCTCCTTTATCTAAAATATAAAGACACGGATCTACTGCTGAACTTTTGAAACCCAATACTTTGAGAGTTCGATCAAAAACTTCATTCCAGCACCTTGCTGCTTGTTTCAAACCATACAGAGATTTGTTCAATTTACAAACTAGATTCTTTTCATTCTTAATACCATCAGGAACCCTCATGTAAATTTCCTCTTTTAATTCGCCGTTTAAGAAAGCCGTTTTCACATCCATATGATGTATTAATAACTCAAATTGATTTGCAAAGGCTATTAAGAATCTAAAACTTGCAATTCTTGCCACAGGGGCAAATGTTTCATTGTAATCTAGTAAATATTCTTGACTAAACCCTTTTGCTACTAAACGAGCTTTGTACTTTATTGGATTTCCAAATTCATCATTCTTAATTGCAAATACCCATCTACAGTCTACTACGTTTTTGTTCTCAGGCCTTGGTACCAGAATCCAAGTTTTATTTACTAAAAGAGAATTAATCTCTTCTTTCATTGCTTCTTCCCATTTTACTCTATCATCGTTTTCTTTAACTTCTGCATAACCTTTTGGAATTTTGCAGGTAATAGATTGTGCACATAAAATATAATCATTTGGAATTTCACTCTCATCATAAGAAATAGGTGGACGATCTATGAGCCTCTCACTCCTTCTAATTTGTTTTAAATCTCTATTTAATTGTTTTTCATGAGATGAAGAACCATCACAATGCCTCTTTTCTGCATTTGTCACCTTATCACTTGACTCTACTGGTTTGGATATATCTTCAACACCAGTTTGAACATGAGATCTTTTTAAATTAATCTCGTTTAACTTTGATGTCGGTCTTGATTTTAGAAAATCGATTTCATCTACAATGACATCTCTAACAATAACGAATTTTTCATTCGCTACATCCCACACTTTGTATCCATTTGGTTCGTAACCAACCAAGATTCCCTTCCATGACTTCTCGTCAAATTTTGTTTTAGAAATTTTATCATGAACATATACAGTCGAACCAAAAACTTTCAAACACTTTATTTTAGGTTTTTTATCATGCCACAATTCATATGGCGTTTTATTTCCCTTCAGAGCCTTCGTTGGTGTTATGTTTATTAAATACGTGGCAGTCAAAACCGCCTCACCCCAAAAGGTTTTATCTAAACAAGCACCAGCAACTAAACTTCGAGCTCTTTCTGTGACTGTTCTCACCATTCTTTCTGATACACCATTTTGCTGTGGGGTTCTCGGAACTGTCAAGTGATAGCTTATACCTTTTTGTATACAATAGTTCTTCATCTCACTCGATATATACTCTCCACCATTATCGCAATAGAGATTAACTACTTTTGAATTGAAACGCGCTTCAGCTTTTGAAATGTAATCACGAAAAACTGAAAAAACATCTGACTTGAATGTTATCAAATATGTAACGCAATAATGCGTAAATTCATCAATCAACAGTACAAAATAATTCTTGTTATTAAGTGTAGGAGGAGTGATCGGGCCAGAAACATCCGAATGTATTACGAACAATGGTCTTTTTATATTACTCTTGTCTTTTGCTTTGTTAAATGGCAATCGCTTTTGCTTACCACTTATGCAAGCTTCACATAGTCTATCATTCGGGATTATTTTCTCAATTTGACTTACATCGTCAACCATTCTATTTCTTTGCAATTCCAAAAATTTATGTTTACCCATGTGGCCTAAACGCTGATGCCACAATTCATAACCAATATTTATAATATTACATTCTTGAGCGATAGAGTTTACTACATACGATTTAATACAAAATTTAATTTGAAATGTATTCCCAATGGGCTTACCAGTTGCTACCGTTTTACCATTCTTACTGATTGATATATCGTGTTCATCCAAAACCGTCCTCAGTTTCGCCTTTCGCAGTTTTGAAATAGACAGCAAATTTCTCGGAACCTCTGCACTGTATAATACATCCTGCAGTACTCCTTCAACACCTAGGTTGCTTATCACGTCCAGTGAACCAATTTTCGTTGCCAAGATGAAACATCCATTTTTGGCAACTCCAACTTTTATTGGTGGATTTAACTCAAGAAAATTCTTCGCTAAATCTCGCCTGTTGATCAAGTGATCTGATGCTCCAGAATCCATCAGAAATGAATTTATTGAATTTTCCTCGCACCTTTCGAATTCATAATCGCCAGTCATAAAAGCAAAACCGGAACACTCCATTGACGATAACTGTTGAGCCATTTGAGCAGTCTGACTTGTCTTCCTTTTCTCTGTCCCTTTCTGATTTTTCTGCTTCAGCTCTCTCAAATAAAAACGGCATTCACGTTTTATGTGTCCTGGCTTGTTGCAGTGGTGACATTTGATTCCAAAAACTCTTCTGTTACTTTTGAATCTATTAAACTGCATAAATTTTTGACCGAAACCCTTGGTCTTCGAAGTGTCGAAATTTGGCCTTTTTGTTCCATGCATTGTACTTTCAGCATGAAGTACTTTTGCACTCGTATCTGCACTTTCTGCTTTTATTTTCACCTCGTGATCGAGAAGTCTCGTTTTCACAAATGCCAGAGTCAATGTATCTTCCGACAATGTCTCTATTGCAGTAATCACACCATCGTAAGAAGGTGGAAGAGTTAATAACAAGTGTGCCACTTTATCCGTCTCTTCCAGCTTTGCACCAGCCGCTGATAATTCACTAATTAGATCATTGAAAACAGTAAAATGTTTAACCAGCGGTAAGTCTCCTTCCAATTTCAAACTGAGCAGTTTCTTCCTAACAGCCAATTGGGTTGCAACACTTTTCCTTTCATAAATTTTGTCCAGATTCTCAATAATTTCTTTGGCGGTTACATTTCCACTTGCAAAGCCAAGAAATGAATCTGACAAGAATTCAATAATCACACCCCTAGCAGTGTTTTCGGCCTTATCCCAGTCGTCAGGTTTCTCGTCGGGAATCCTTTGGTCAATAACTTTAATCACACCTAGTTCAGTTAACAATGAACGAATTCTGAACTTCCATACACTGTACTTATCACCATCAAGAGGAGTAATGTTTCTTTTCATTTTTAATTGATCCATAACAGGTATTAATACACGTGTCCTTGCACAATTAACAACCTGGATCAAATGCACTCTATCTCACTAAACTTGAACTTAACTAAACTTAAATTGTCTTGGCAATTTAATAACTAATAAAAACTTAACACAATTAAACAAAAAGTTTTTGCACAGTTTTACACGTTAGACCTGGGCCCATAACCTGTTGGAAATGGGTTTATTCAATAACTCTCCTCAGCTTGTGATTTTATAATATATTTTATTGACCACGCAATAAGAGTGACTTCTTTACTGCATCAATGGTTTGAAGGAACTAACTGCATCCAAATTAACGGACTGACCTGAAGCATAGACGACTAATCTCGAGTGCGTGTGGGGCCCTATCGGTTCTCATATAAACAACAGTTCAAACCTTATAAACAGGATGAAAGGAACTGTATAAGGCATCCTCTCTCACACGAGAATGAAACGTTAATTTTTGTATTGAAAAATCTAACAATAATCTCGATTCTTTCCGGGTAACTTGTTCAGCGGAGAAAGAAAAAAGCTAGAAAACAGCGCGTTCATTTATCAAAACACTCTGCGACCCGGTGCACTGCATGTTTCATAATTTTTTAACAACGGAAACTTCCCCCGTCGGGTGAGCCCCACCAGGCCCGCTCATCCGTGCATTATGCAAGTTGCACCTTTGCGGGTCTAGGCGGGCTGCAGCCAGTCCCGAGCAGCGAAGTAGTGCAACCCAGTTTCGCGTCAGACGCGTCGTCTGCGCAACCGCGAACGCAGGGAACGGAGAGAATAATCCAGTAACCCTCGGTTGCCTCGTGGAAATTCATCGAAACGCTTGGTCCGTTTCCACTTGCTCGACTTTCACGTTTCGTCGTGGAACGCAACGCGTCGAACGTTTCGATGATTTCGCCGTCTAAATTAGAGCGACACCCGTGGTCCTTGCGATTCATTCGATTCTTTTCTCTTCTTTTCCTTTTGCTAGGATGGGGGTGGGGGTCGCAACGTTGCAGCGCGTTTAAAAAAAATGGGCACGCTACTCGAGAGAAGGAACGTGGACTGGTACGCGAAGGGGAAGAATTATTGTGCAAACGTGAGAGAGCCCGGAGGGAGTACCGTGGATTGCTTTGTCAATGTTGATCTTCGCGAAAATTAACTTGCGCGAAAGACTCCGAAGTATTTATAGGAAAATATCGCCCCGTCTTTTATTAAACTCGTTCGATAATATGCTTTCCCCCGTCGAGTTTACTGCGAATTAGACTAGCCAACATTACATTTCGCCGAAAATAAGAATGGTTTCATTTAATTTCAAAGCGTACCGCGGTACACGAGCGCGTACAGAAAGCAACGACAGCGCTCGAAGGATTTCTTATCGGCCCTGTCCGAAAGGAATTATCTACGGGCATGTTTGCACGAGAGATAAACGTGCGCCGGCGACTTATATTCTCGAGAAAATAAACGACCTTCGGTAAAAATAGCGGAGTGCAACGAATCCCAGGTGGCCGTCGTACGGTAGCCACGCCGGAACTTATCTTATCTATTCCACTCGGGGGCACGCATCCGGCACACGTGAAAACAGGCCTCTCGGTGGACCGAACTCCTCCCTACAGCCCGATTGTTTCGTGCACTTTTCAACCCGGCACGATTTTCAACGAGACGCGACCATTATTGGAGCGACGTTTGAACGGTTCTCGCCCCGTTTATCTAACTTTTGAAAATGAACACTCCATTCAAGCCCGCGAGACAATTCGAGCCACCTCGAATCCTTACAAATTTCACAAACGACAGGCTTCGTTACCTTCGTTCGTCGTTGCGTTTCCTCAACCCTCCAACTGTTCGAGCATTCCAGTTTCGTTTCATTCGACGATACGACGAAACGTCTGCGACGCGTTCCTTTTATCGATCATTAAAGGGGTAAACGCTGGAAAGCGAGGGCGGAGAAACGAGTCAGCAGTGCGCCTCGCGGGATGCTTCCAGTCGAAGAGGGTCCGCGGAGGAACCTGTGTCCCCATTTTTATCGCAGCAGCTGCGACCTGCGAAATCAGCGCACGGTTCGTCGACTGGAGGTCGCGTCTCGCGTCGCGGTGTCGTCACTTGGGGTCGCGCTCGCTTCCTCTGCCCTTTTTCGTCGACGTCAGTGGCCTGACGCGTTCACAGACGCATAGAAAACGAGGTTGCGTCGCCAACAGGCTTTCGATCGAGGCTACGAGCGAAGTTCAACGAGGGACGTTTCCCCCGCTCGACGATTGCAACACGGCTAACGTAGAAATCGTTTGCACCCGAAGAGTTTTTATTCTGGGTCGACCCGGACCCACCCCGTCGAATTTCCTCGCGAAGTCGCAAACGAGGAATGCGACGTTTTCGAAAAGCAGCGAGCCGTAAGACAAAACTTCGCGAGCGTAAACGTTTCAGCGACCGCGAGACGTTCAACCGAGAGGAACGAAATAATTGTACGCGCACGAGTTTCAGGTAAGAAAAGGGAAATATGTCTCGACGAATTCCCCAGGGGGAGGAAAGGTCGCGCGCGAGAACAAAAGCGGCGTCTTTCTTTGCGCGGAGAGCCATGGAATCATCGGTCGCATGGCCGAGGCTCCATTCTTTGGGAACAAGTCGAGCCCAGAGAAAGGGGGACGCCTCGTTTTCTGGAACGAACAGAACCGCAGCCGGCGAAGCGGCGCAAAATAGACGGCACTGGAAGCAAAAATAAAGCGAGCGGACAGCCAGCAGCCCGAACGTTAACGACGGCGTTGGCTCGATGGTCGGCCGGTCCAGTTTACCTGGACGATCCTCTTTGACGAGGCACGGTGCTCGGTTGATTACTTCGGAACACTCGAATCGATCGTTCGTGCGATATGGTAAGAGGAAGAGGGGGGACGGATGTACGCAAAGACGGGCGATGGAGAGCGTACAACGGCGAGATAAAAATGTTCCGTCTCTCCGGCGTGGAGCACGCAACGAAACGAGGGAATATCGAGATGCTCCAGTTGCCTTTGTTCTGGAGACACGCGGCTGATAAACGAGGAGGCGTTCTTTGACCCGAAAACTCTGGTTTACGTGCGGCTAAACGCTGCGCTCTGTCGTTTCTTGGTTCCGTCGCGGGGAAGCGTGGTTCGCGTGAACGTTAATTAAATATTGTTGACCCTCGACGCGACTCTGGTCGCTTCTCTTTGAAATAAAAATCGTAAGAATTTACCAACGATCTCCGATTCTTTCGATCGAACGATTCGCTGCTTTTAAATTCAAGCGCCGCGCGACACTGAAAAATCTCGCGGGCGCTCGGGTGGAAGTTGCGCATGACGACAATGGTAAACGTCGGTGTTTCGTAATTAAGTTTGCGGCAAGCGGAAATTACGCTGATCCTACAGCCGTACCAGATCTGTCGCGACGGTCGACGATTAATCAAAGCGCGACGCCGTTCAAGAGGAGAACCGATATTCGATTACCGCAAAATCGTCCATACACGCTGAGACCCTTGGGATCGGCTAACTATATTTCGAAGTTCCCCGCAGGAGTCAGGCTAATGAACGGCAGGTGCGAATTTAACAGGCGAATTCAACGCTACTTGTAGACTGGAGAACAGCAAGTTACCTATCTTCCGCAAAAGGTATATTTCTTTTCATTCATTCTAAATCATAATGAAGACTGTGTAATCAATAAGACCAAGGAACTTTCCAAATCGTAAAACTCGCGTTTACCAAATACCTTACAAGAACAGTCTACCTCTTTTGAAGCACCCTGTGTACATTCAGGCCGAACACTCAGCTGTACACGTAACTGGTGGCCGAAATTCAATCGAACAGAATGGTCCGAAAGATGCGAGACGTGCACGCCAATAACAATCCGCAGGGGAACTCGAATTTATCAAACACGAATAATAATTAAATAAATAAGAAATAAAGGATCAATAACGAATGACGAATTTTTACGTCCCTATCATAGTTTCGAATTTGAACAAACGGAATTGGCGAATCGGCAACGTAAATTGCGTCCGCGGGCGCCGCTAACGATAAATCGGTAACGTGCTCGGTGAATCGACGCTGGTACCCGGGCACCGTCGTCGACGAGAGGAAAGGACGAGGCTCCGAAGGCTCCAGGGCAACCACGACTAGTCTCCGAATCCGATGTGCGCTCCCGCCCGATCAATAACACGGGGCGTGCACCACGACGAGCCACCCTTTTTCTTCTTGCCGTCCGGGGGTCCACTTTGGTACCCCGGCTGACCTTCGAAATCACTCGCGACGAAACAACGAATTCCTCGAATCGAATCGCGCCCCCGTCGTTTCGTCCGATTTTTCTTTAATTTCGCTTGCTCATCTTCAAAGCGTTCCCCCAATGAGGCGAACGCGATCGACTTGAAATTTTACTGGTCGAGTGTCGACAACGCCCCGCGAAGTTCTGGAAACGTCGTATTTACCGTGAAAGCAGTTCTATAACGGGAGAAGAGTTTGCTTTTTTCTGTCTTAATTTTTTTTTTTTCAGTATTCGTCGATGTATTCAGCACGCTCGCGTATTGCGGCAGGAATTAATCGAAGGAACGTTTCGTTCGCCACCGTGCAAGAATTCTTTACAAAGGTCGGATCCCTGTGAAGCAGAGCCCGTTTGACACGCGGAGCACCGCTTTCGCACAATCAAAGGAACGTAATAGCGTGGGAGGCTGTACGTCAAAGCGGCCTCCTCCCTTCGTAGCTGTTACCAAGACCGTGGTAATCCGACAAACGCAGAAACTAGAGAAAAACAGCCCTGGAAATCGTCCATGAAAATTATCCGAAATAACGTCAATACGTAAGGTTGCGTCGCAACACCAAGGTTCACGAGGCTAATTGTTGAATATTTGCTATTGATGGTGAATGTAAAATATGCCAGAGCAAAGTTGTCTCAACGTTCTTAGAAATGGCTCACTAATAAAGATAGTAAGAGAACCAGATGGGGCTCTACTTGGGGAGTCAAAATGGGCCCTGGTTGTAAAATGAGACGATGCGCATTCGTCGGTATAAGTACCCAGTTCTTCTGGGCGCTTTACTCAGTTCATATGAACATTTCATGGTGATCAGACATTCCTTCTGAGCTGTTAATAAATACACAGATTGTGATAAGTATAACAGTTATTTTATTTAACACACCATTTCCGATACTAATCAGTAGTTTCCATCGAAGCGAACAATCCTTCCGTCTCGATTTACCCATCGCGCCAAGTCATTTTAATAAGGCGACAGCATTTCTGTCGCGAGTGCCTCGCCAGGCTGCGGCCAGGTGGAAAGGGTTAAACCGCCGTGCTCGTAGCAAATTCTATTGTGCACCGTTTTTCGTACCTCTAATCGCGTTCCTCCCTTTCTCCCCTCACCCTACTTTCGTCCTATCCGCGACACCGCGCGACCCTCCAAGGGTCGAACAGCGTTCGAGGACCGTTTCACTGTCGTCGACCCGTATTTACTGCGCGCGGAGTGGCTTGCCACTCGATCCCGAAATAAGTCCTCGCGCAATGCTGCACCCTAAATTCAGCCGGCCTGACGCGAGCGAATTTAACCCCGTCGCGATATTAAAGATTAAAGCGAAGCGTCAGCGTAGAGAAAGAACGGGGAAAAAAGTGCTGCGGCGTTCGATTATCCTGTGATGGTCGCGTCGAGTCATCGGTGGGAGCGGGTCTTCCATGGCCTTAGCTGCGGTAAACCATCGATAATAAAATGGGGAAAGAAGAAGAAAAAGATGAAGGGGTGCGTCGGTGTTTTCGCCGTTGGAAAGAATGAATCGACGACGCGTCGATTCGTCGCAGAGGAGGCACCCTGACCCAGAAAGCTCGTCAAGGGGCGATCGGTCGTTTCGCGATATCGCTGCAAAAGCACGTCGCGACTTCCGTTTCCTGTTTTCAGGCTGGGAGGACTGGCAATTCCAATATGATAAAGGCGTCCTGTCGTCGCGTGCGCGTATACTTCGAGCGTCGACCGAACGAATTGTGTAAAAACGTATGCACCAACGATGTTACTTTTAACATGTCACCAAATTGCTATTTCATATTTCGAATCGGTATAACCAATTACTGATTCAGTATTTAATGGTCGATCGATGAAAATTTGTATTCCGAGGAAAGAATAATTGCCGCGGTTAAATGTATTTAATAATGAAGCGAGCATTGGTACGCAGCTTTCTCTTAAATATTGCTGTACGATCGTAATTTAGTATTTGAAGCTTCGATGGTATTTATAGCCAAGTGTTTAACCGTGCACGAAAGGAGAGGCTAATTATTACTTACATCGAGGAGGGGATCAGACGCGTGCAGCCTTTTCTGTTCCTCGAGCCAGCCACCGTGTGTTTAATATTTACTATTCTTCGACGCTACTTCCGGCTCGCATTTGACGCAGGAAACGCGCGAGTAATCGCGCATTTCAGTAACACCGCTACGGTACTCGTGTCGTTCATTCGGCTGCGCATCATGCGCCAAACTGATTGCATTTTAATCGTCGGTTTATAACATTTAAATCAGTTGCCGTCGAATGTATGCGTGCCACAAGAATGCCAATGGCTTTCTTCGAAATAACAAAATCTTCTTCCACTATACGAAACGATATACGTTAAACCTTTCTACGTTAAACAGAGATCCCGAACGCCTTTAATTTTAAAAGCGCAGCGACTGAGGATTAAATCTCTCGCCCCATTAATATTCCAATCATAGTTCCAAGAGACCACCATAAACGTCCACGTACGCGCACCAGCCTCGACGTCTCCTCCCTCTAATTCATTTTCTCAATCGGGCCAATTATTCTCGATCGCACAATGAGCGAAATCTCGACCGAGGGCCCGCCGTGCCTCGCGATCGGCCAATTGTTTCGCCCCCGGTGGCCAATAGAAAAATAAAATCTAGCATTCATCCTCGAGTGCGCGCCGTATTTAACCCTTGACCAAGCTGCGACCAATTTCGTCGCCGCTGTGCTCTTCGGCGAACGGGACAGCGGGCTGTGAATGCAGGAATTGCCTTAATTTAATTGAAAACGGTTTAATTAACCTATTCGACGCTGACGGTCGACTCTCAAATTGAATCTTTTACTCGCTCGCGTTTATCTATACATTCGTTTGGTTTCGTCGCACCGATAAAACTTGCATGGAGCGTTTCTCCGCAATCGGGCAGGTAGCACGGTGATATTACGTTATCAAGGACCGCGGTGCCGAACGGTGTAGAAGCGCAGGTAGAATCGAATATCGAACGATCGAACGGAAGTTCAGTTAACGATCCGCCGTGCCCGTTGGCGGAATTAAAAAGAAACGTATGAAGAGCCGGCATTGATAGCGGTTAGCCCGCGGAGTTAAATCAACGAAAGACTTCCACGGTGGCCGTTGCCAGCGAAGGGGTTAAAGATAATCTACGCCATGCAAGAAAATCCAATGTGTACTCACGTTCGTGTAGAAGTCCACCTCTTTGTACGGGTTCACAGCCACCAGTATGGATCCGGTGTACGTCTGTACGGTGCGCGAATCGAAATACTGAGAGTCAAGGAAATTATCGGAGTACCGACTCGTTAAATCGCTGATGCATTCAGCCGAGTTGCTTGCCCATTAATCGTTCGGCGAACGGCCGACGCAAATGAAAGGAGGAGGAGAACGGGAGGGAGGAAAAAGGAGGAGGCGATAAAGAAAAGGGAAACGAAAAGGAAAAAGAAAAAGGGGCGGAAGGTGTGTTTACCCGCGGCTGAAAGGAATCGTGTCGACGGCATTATTTCTCATTCCCCAACCTCGTGAAACGCCTTGAATGATAATGCGACATGCATTCCCAATGGGTTCTGTTCTGTTCTCTGCGCGTGCGACGTCACAGGCGGTTCAACGACGAGGAAACACGCACATTTATGCATGTAGGTGTCCTTTTCTTTTTTGTAAGGTTTCGTGGTTCGTTGTTTTGGACGCGTTGGAGAGATTAAAAGGAAACCCCCGACACCAGATTGTCAACTGCTCCAATTTTTCTCCCCCGGGGTCGCATTGCACGCACAGGTCGTGCTATTTTTGCGTTACCTGTCCCAGAAAATAAAAAACGGACCGTCCGAAACGGTGCCCCCCTATGGAGATATATAAATCCCAAAGCCGCGAATACAATCGAATTCAATCGAAATCTCCGGCCCCTCCGCAACAGCTAGCGAAACGTTTTTGACTTTTCATCGGGACGAGTCCCCCCCCCCCCCCCGGCTTCCCTTAATTCACCGTATCGATCTACGATACGAGGGCAGAGGGTTGGAAGTCAGCAACAGCTAAACGGCGGTTTACGTTCAGCGGTCGCCAAAGAACGAAACGAAACGAAACGAAACTCGAGACTTCTCGGGCGCATAGAAACCGCGAGATATTCTTTAACGATCAATCGATTTACCGAACAGACGCAGCTAGTCGTCTCCGGGCTCTCCATTCTACTGCTTCCTGTCTGACCATCTGCTTATCGAGGTTTTTTTCACCCACCCCGATTCTCGATTCAGCGCAGTCGAATTCGACGAAAAAAAAAAAGAATGCCCGAAAGCAACGGTCCCGTCGATAAATAATCCCGGGTTGAACGTCGCGATTCCAGCCCACCCTTGCATAATAACCGTGCGATGACATGCTTTCGATAGTTGGGGTGGGATACCTTCAAGTGACGTCAGACCCGGGGTGGGTACGAGGGGATGACTCACAGTTGAATGGCAGTGGCGAGAAAGGGGATAATATACCTATAACCGTGGCCTTCTGCAACATTTGGAACACAGGGTATCCCCGCCAGCCGAATGGTTTTGGAATTGGGGGCCTGCGCGGGGTAGCAGCGTTACATTTCGCACCTATCTGCACGACGCGAGCGTAGCTGTCATAATTTTGTAAGACATAGCCGTAATTTTTCTTCCTTGGAAGCACAGTATACCGAAGGAAATTTTTCGCCTCGAGTCCCGCGGGAGCGAAGGACGACAGCAATGTGTCGCGGACTTTTCAGAAACAAGACTTTCCGCAAACGACCCCCATTTTTCTCCCTTTGCTTTGACCGAAAGCCAGGGCGGGGGGGTCGAAGAAAGTTGCAAGGTTCTTTTTCTCTCGGAGGAGTTGCGTTTACATGTATCTCGGTCGAGGGCCTTTATGCCCGACGGCAAATATCTCTTCTTTATTGCGACGCAAAGATGGCCTTCTACCTGTCGTTCACAGGACTCGAGTTACCCTGACGCGAGAGGTGGTTCCATCGATCCACCGGCGTAAGATGAAGAGTGACAGCGCAAAGATGTCCTTGATGTTTCTACGTCTGTAACCTTTCCCCGACATTCTGAAGGCTGTAAACGATCGGGCCGGAAACACCCCCTCACGCTCGTAAAAATACCTTTCGAATCGAACGAACCGAGCCGAGCCACGATATCCGTATCACCGAAATCTTAAAGAGGACAAATATAACGAATATAAGAAAAACATTCTGGCGACAGAAATATTGCACGGTGAACGGAGAAGTCGCGGAACAACCCTTGCGGTAAGATTTATAAAAATCCAAGGGAACGTGCAGAGCAACGATTGCCTTCTGGCTCCACGAAAAATATATTTTCTTCGAATTATTTGCGTGGTCGAAACCTTTGCGTATCAGGATCTCTGTATTTTCTCTGGAACAAAAGGAAACCCGGACGTGTTCGCTATCAGCAGGAAACTCCTTATGGGCAACCGCGTTTCCTCTTATTGTCGTCGACGATATTAACGTTCGTCGCCGCAGAAAAGCGTCTGAAAGGTTGAAAGGAATTCGAGAAATTCGATTCGGAAGTCCGCCACGAAACGACGCGTAACAGACGAAAGGGGTAACCTGTTGACTATACGATTTCGGAGGACGTGTCGTTAACGTTAACGTCGTTAATTTCGTTGAAGGGGGAGAGTAGGAATTTTTTTTGTCGAGCAAATTTAACGACGGAACTGCCCCAGAGAAAGTTCGACCGAGTAGAACAGCGGAGAATACGAGGAAATCACTTTGCCAAACTCTTTACGCGAGGAAAATCGCCTTTCAAACAGGCGAAGCTTATTTGTCTTTGGCGGAGGACTGAAAACTGCTCGCGCAAAGTACTTCAAAGGACGGAAGCGTAATTTTACCCCTTTTTTTTTCTCTCCGCCTGCAGCGAGCAAATGTTTCTTAGATCTTCGCGTTCCCTTGCGGCGAAAGTAACGAGCCATTGAAATAATTCGGTCTATTGGAACGCTATTTTAATTGCTGAAGCGGGCGCGACAGATGTGACAGTTACAATGTGATTAAAATGCTGCGTATCTTCAAGATTCCGCATTCTTGTTACTATAAAGGATAACGAAATGTAAAACGAGGCGGAGATTGTTCTACGCGCTATTGGACTGTATGAAGATTTATGCAAACATTTTTTTGGCAAGGCAAAAGAATAATTATAGAACGATCAAATTAATGAAAAATGCAATGCCACTGCAATTTTAGAATAAGTCTGTATCTTAGCTGATTTACTCGCAAACGAATTTGCCTTATCAACAGCGATGCATACTCTTCTCTAGATTGAAATTCGTTTGTCAAACTTGCACCATCGTCGGACTCAATCTGTTTAATGTCCGTCACTTCGAGGGACTGTCGAATGCTAAAACTTTATCCGTGTAGAAAACGTGGATACGCGAGCCATTCCTTTTTTTCCTAACGTGACCATCGATCAGTGTTCGACCTCGCTCCTTAAACCACGTTTGCACTGTGCCATCTAACGACGGTCAGTATCCAGTTCGAGGGTCAACAGACACATTGCAAACAGGATGGTTGACCCAAAAACCGAGGGACAATCTCGTGCGGCGTACAAACAGAGCATGAAATTTTCAATAAAACGTAACCCCGTACACGAGGCGGGTGACCTGAAAGAAGGCTGACCCGGTAAAAACAGCCACCCCTCTATTAAGCTAGGTAAGAGAGCGAAGACGAGCGTGAAACGTTTAACCCCTTGCCTTACAAAGATGGAGGCCACGCACAATTCGAACCGTCGCGCGATTTTCAATCTCTCTGCGATATCTGCTCTTCCGTTATTGCATTAATAATAAACGATTTCTATTAAAGTGTAACCTATTCTAATATATATTAATTCGTGCGTTTCCTGATTTTAAAACTGCCGAATTAAATCCGCACAACAATTCAAAAATAATTAAATTCTAAATTAATAACCACGATTCCCCCGTAATATTACAAAAAAAACATTCACAATTTTTACACAGAACTGTCTACAGAAAACAAATCGAGCACTATTCGTCGACGAAACAAAATAATTCCGTAGTCATTATTCCAAAAGGGGATTCAATAGTAAACCCCGACGCGCGTATCGCTGCGAGGCGAAGGGGTTAATGGTCGATAATTGAACCGTTTACACCCTCAGAACCGCGATCGACGGCGCTCCTTCCTTTCCGCGGCCCAATTCGCGTCTGCATCGACGGCTTCTGCAAACACGGGACGCGATTCTCAAGAGGCCGCCGCATATCCGGCCTTCTATGGTCTCGTCTGTTCCACCCCCTCGTTCCTTCCGCCCCGGACGGTTTCGAAACACCGGTAAAAGGTGACCGAGCCCGTCCTCGGCGAAAGCAATTGAAACAGCCGGCTAAGAGCGCTTCGCCAGCGAGAGGTTAATGAGAGCGAACCACCCTACGTTTCGCGATCGTTTTCGTCGCTCCGTGCCGGAAGGGGATACGCGCACTCGACATGGAAACGGAAAATGAAACTCGTTGGAGAAGCGGCGGGTCTATTGAAAAGTTGATAGACCGATTTTTGCATCGACGATTCTCCTGCGAGAGAAGCTGAGTCGAGAGGAGGAGGAGGAGGAGGAGGAGGGGGGGGGGTCAGAACGGGGGGTTAGAGGAAGAAATGGGAAACAGAGGGTTGAAATTAATAGACAGAAAAAGACACGGTAGTAACGAGAGCGGTTGACCTGTTCGTTTCTCGATCGTGAGCTCGAAAATTGAAGTTCTTTTCGTCCGTGTGTTTCAATAATCTATTTTACGGTGGGATACAGTTGTAATGATTAATTGTAATATTCATTTCTGAAGACGGTGCGGTTGGTTAAAGGTATTTAATTTTTTCTTTTTTTCAAATGCTTCGAGGAGGCAAGAGCGTTCCGATGGAAGCGCTATTTGTCGGCGCGAGAGAGAAAAAAAGGGTTAAGTACGAGCAACTCTTGGTCTCTTTACCGTCTACGTTTCACTACGGCCACCCATTATCTACCGGTACACGAGCTACTCAACGCTCTTTTTTCACAGGCTCGCTTCTCTTTCGGGATATCGGATTAACGCTGGCTCCGGCGACATCGTCGAAAGTGGAAGCTGAAAATCCCCTTACCCCGTGCAACCCTGGTTATCCGATCGGGGATCATCTATCCTCTTCTCTCTCTTTCGAGTCTTCTGCCACAAACGTTATCTCGCTTGCCCTATGCCTCGATCGGTGCATTTTAATTTTCGAACGTGCTTGCGTGCAACCCGATGCACCGATGCTTGCAAATTTCAGTTAACGGGCGGCTAATTCAGCTAATTATATATATTTTTTTTGCTGCCAAGTAGGCGAACTTTTATTTTCCTTTAGCACTGCACTATGCGAACGAGAAATGGAGAACTTTTTAAAATTTTTGTTCCCGTTGAGGAAATTCTAACGTATTTCGAGATATTATCTTTGTCCGATTTTGCCTACGCCAGTGTTACCTGTTTCAGTGCAAGGGAAAGAAATTATATCGTAGTTCCAATTATCTCGTTCAGGTATCGATGATCGGGCTAACGTAATAAATTCCTTTTAAACGAATCTCTCATGCCTCCATTATGGAAACGTTTGTGCTGGTCGATCGAATCTCGTTAAAGTCAACAGACGACGGGGGCTAATTGCACGAAATCGGTATGCCTTTCCCGGCCAGCTTCGACCTTCCGTCGCGGTTAATTTAGTTAGGAAAACTATAGTTTCCAAGCGGCGCGTCGTTTCGCGTTGTTCTGCCCGTCTCGCTGCAGTGAAAATATCGATGGCACAGAGTGGAGGGCCGCGGGGAATGGATATCGATATCTGATTTTTTTTTTGGTTATATTTTTAAGGGAAACTGTGACGGAATTAGTTTTTTTTAACCGTACGCGTAATTGTCCCCCCCCCGTTCACGTTTCTGTATAAATACAATAAATACAAATAAATATCGCGACACGATAACAAATTAGAATTTGCAAACGTCTAACCGATGCGGCTACATTACTTTAGAATGTGGTCAAAAATTGGCTCGGGCAGACAAACGTGGAATGTTAATTTTACTTAAGTGCAATGCTTTATCCCTGCGGTTGCAGGTTTCCGAGCTGTCTCGGATATCTCCGCGTCGAAACTGCGCGTGCAAAGGCGAACGACACGCTGTGCAGCTGTTTAATCAATCGACGATCTATCGATTTGGACCTCTTCGCGGATGAACCGCTGCAGAGGGAATCGCTGTTAATACTAAACCTAGATTCGGTCTATTTTGTGGTCGATCGAAACGAAATGACGTGGAGATTGATCAGGTGAAGTGTAATTTGTAGCAGAAGTATTGTTTTTGTTTAACTGTTCAATCTTTTTCAGAATATTTCGCTGGAGCGTCTGCCAGACGAGGTTTGGAATTTCTGACGGAAGTCGAAGGATTGTTACTAATTATATGCACGGGGTTCGCGTGTGGATCCATCGGTCCGTGGCACGTTTACGATGTTTGGCCATTGAACACAGTTTTATTCGTTTGCTGCAATCAACCGATAATTAAATTTCCTGCGGAGGCTGACCGATTCGCGACTACAGTCTGCACTGACACTACGAACGTTAATTCCATTAATTGGATCCGTTAATACAATGCTGCATTTATAATTAAGAAAGCAACGTATATAATTACGCTGTTCTGTTTGCAGTTCTACTTACGAAAAGGAACCGAGCAAAATGCATATAATTAAAAACCCGAGGATACGGTTAGACAAAATTGTAAATACAATTACATTGAAGGAAACATGAAACCATATCGATCCACGGATCTCTACGAATTCTACAAACACACAAGACGACTCCCTAAAAAGGTAATGGCACTCGAGAAACTCTCCTCGACGGAAAGGCAATTACTTATACAAACATGAAAATACAAATCTTTCCGAGGGAAACTGTACGCCCACAACAGTGTTAAATAAATTACCATTGCGAGTCCAAAGTTCGACGACCCCTGCAACGAACCATCTGACCAAATCGTATCCACCAAATATGTTTTGAACGTAATAAAAAAAAAAAAGAGAAAAAAATGAAAAACGATGAACGTGCATTCATCGAAACGAGCGGCTTCCCCGTAGAGGAGCACGATTGTCGGCGATCTTGTGGGCGATTCTTTACGTTCATGCGTCGTCCCACACACCGCGACGATCGACATCGTTACACACGAGGAAGTGTCCACTAACAAGTGCACTCTAACGACGACCTAAATCGCCGAGGCAAACGCATCGCGTGTTTGAATTCCGGTGTTTGATCGGGAGCGAAGTGAATGGGGCAAAAACGTCGCTGTTCTTGATTGCATCGTTAAAGAGAGATCACGGTTCAAAATCCACCGCTGTTCCATTGGAATTTCGTCGGTCGAATAGAATTCTAGCGACTCCAGAAAGAAACCGGAAGGCGGCTTTCGAAATTCTTTGGGAGAGATATGTGGTCGTCTCAAGATTCCAAGGAATATTCAATAAAATTGGAAATAAATTCTGAATCACGTGACATACGAGGTTCCCAATGAAAATGGAAGAAGTTCCATTGTACGATTAAAAAAAAAAAAAAAAAAAAAAAAATGAACGAAGCAGCTGGAAATATACACGCTCGAAAATCCTTCGAAGCGAACGGAAATATAAATTTGAATCCGAATATCCTTTAGCGTTAAGTTCGCGTAATTGGGCGAGTGTACCCTTTTCAATTCAGTCTGGAGTTTCTTGTTTTCGTACGAATAATTGTTACCGCTGCGCGAAGTATATAACAGCATCCACCTTTTATGCACGTGCAACAAAATGAAATTCCGACTAATTCGCGATCCAACGGGAACCACCAGCTATTATTCTCCGCTGGATTCTCGTCCGAGCCAATTAAGAAGAAATCCAATCCAATTAAGGGAACGATATCAACAGAACTCCGTTACGAACTACACGGAGCCGCAGACTTTCCGATATTTTTCACCCCAGGCAGTCTATGCTGTACGTCTATGCGCCAATACACCACCGTCACGACTATCCAGCCATAATAATGGGAGGCGCGGATGATCATTTCGACGTCTTGCCGTTCTCTGTATCCGCAGATCGGCCAGCAGAGGTAGATGAGCGGTAGGGGGTGGATTAAAGCGCGACAAGAAACGACAGTGGGTCGTGCTGGTGTCGGTCGTTGGGTCGTCGGGGCTGGGGGATGAATGGGTCTGGCCCTGGGGTGGTTCGCCAGCTGACTGGGGTTGTCGTCATGGCAACGAACCAACCCGGGAGCAACGCCTCGACCCCCCACAAAATTCATGCATCCACCTCTGACCCCCCCCATCCTCTCTGCAACTATGTGTGTCCTTTCGCTTTCCCCGTCTCTGTCGGAACTTCTGCCCGCTACTTCTCCGCCTCTTCTGCTCTTTCTTCGGAGCACTCTCTATTACGGACGCGGTTTCTCCGCTTTTAATTCCCTTCCCTGCCACGCGCTCTTCCGCTGGAGCACAAAGATGAATTCTTCGTGCGTACTCGTTTTCGGTTTGTATTTGCGAGGTTTGGAGAAGCGCACGGATTCAGATTTTTTAGGGTACATTTGGGTATGAAGGTTTCTTTGATATTTACTTTTTTTGGAAAGCTTCTTGGCGGTCTCGCTGGGTTTAATTTGGCGGTTTTCAGCGGTTTTCGAGACGGGGAAATATTGGAGCAGTATTCGGTGCCTTGATTACTTTTTTTGTTTTTAATTTAAAGTGAAAGGTTTCGCGGGGTTTTGATGGATCGTTTTGATTTTTGAAAGTACGTGCATTTTAATAAAATTGGTGATTACCGATAGGGCGTTTATTATTATTATTTTGTTTTTACTAAGTGACGTAATTTGATATCCGTCTAGACTCGTTGGTGATTGCACAGGAAAAGGGCAAACACAGTGATCATGCCGCGAGTTATTCGCAAGAATGCACGAAGGATATTCCAGCACCGCGGCATACTGACGATGAATTACGAAATGAACGGATGTCCGTTCACTGTTTTTTGCGTAACTCTTGGCCTAATGGTACACGGGGTTCACACGTGCTCGAGCATGCTCATGGGACTACGAATTCGACGCGAAAGATTTTGCAATCCTCCACGAATCCATTTCTATTTAAACAGCCGATCTAATACACCACCGTGCGTGATATGTGCTTCGTTAGAAACAGCGAAAAGGAATGAAAAACCGTCGAAGAACGGTGGAAAAAGCACGCGTCTCTATCGTGAACGCGGTAGGAATAAAACAATCAATTAACGGTGCCAATTAATTCACAACGGAATCAATCGATTCATTTTAAAAATTCGATACGAACCCCCGAAAAATTACCCGATTCTAAACGCGACCAATTAAATCGAGCCTTATAAAAGGATACATATATCTGGTCCCTCCCGTATCGAACTTGCAAATTTCGATTAATTCCCGTCTCGTCGATGTCACTGATGACTGTCATGTCCGGGACACCCAACTCAGGGCTGGAGCCTGAAACAGAAATAAAAAAATATTTTGTTACACTGTTCGTAACGCAAACGAACCGCTTGAAGTTCCTTTTTTTCCTTTTCTTTTTTCATTCGTGTTCATTCATTTCCGTAAACGTACTTAAAAACTCGAGCCCCCTTTCTGCTCGGACATTTTAGCTTTTCCCAAGCTGTCGGTCACCCGAGCTCGAGGCGACCGCTTAACATTGATCCCGTTCGTTTGGCAGGAACGCGATATGGAAACCTGGTAAATTCTCTGACCACCTGTTGTTTGTGCGGATAATAACGCCAGCGACGAAACGCCAAAGATAATAAAGTATCGAACGCAATCGTTTCAACTGCCGTAACGCCGCGAGAAACGTCATTTTTATACCGTCAATTGCAATTGTCACAGTTACGCTCCCGGCTCTCCTTACGAATATCGCGGTGCTCTTTGCGAAACTCGTTTTCATAATTAAATAACCCTTCCAGTTGCGCTGGATCGTCCGTAGAAGTCGCGCCATCGAAGCGGCATCAAGCACATTGAAACGTGCGTGCAACATTCGCGTATACCGTCATAATTCCGCGCATAACTCTCGAGGAATTCAATGGAATCAGTGTTACCAGGTTTCCGAGGAAATATCGCGGCCGTTTGATCTCGATCTCGATTTAATTAGTACCCTCGCGAGCGATGACGCGGTGTTACGCGGATCATGAACACGGTTGTCTACCCCAAAGGTAGGCACTCTGATGTAACTCCTGCGGTTCGCCCTTTTTTCATCGGTTCATTAGCTACTGCTCTGCATGCGAGTCGCGCATATACTCGCGGCATTTTCGTCCCGCGGTGGTTTATCCGCAGGGAAACACCGACCCGGCGATTTAATTAAAAGTCGACACTCGAGATTCGTTCTTCGTGGTTTGACACTAACATCGCACGCGATAATGCAAGATTTTATTCACAATTTCCAATTTCGACTCAGACAGAACGTCAATTATATTTTCAGCACTGCTATCCGTTACGGTTTACCCGTTTCAAACCGAAGAAGATCAAGATACCGTGCACGCAATAATTTCGCAGAAATTGTGCTTAAATTATGTTAACTGTACAGTTTGCGGATGAAATGTTTGCGAAATTTACGGCAGGGAATAGAAGTTAGCCTTAATCAAGACTTCGTTGACATGCATTTGCCATTTTAGCGAGAGACTCGCCCGGAGGTGACGTAGTAGTCATTCAAAGGGACAAGCAGAAACGACTGAATAGGTTTCAAAGTACGGGACGTCCTATCGAATTTCGCGATAGTTAGCAAGGAGGTCCACGAGGAGTCACGTGACATGCGACCTTGTGGAAATAGGACCATGGGCAGCTGACGTACAGGTGCAACGTGCACGCAGGTGCATGTGCGCTGTTGCTGTTGCTGCTGCAGCTGCATACCGCAAGCACGTGGTTATTCGCGATGATTGGAGATGATGTGGTCACCTGGTCGGACCAGGTTCATCTCCGCTTTTTTTTTTGATTTTCATTTTTTTCTTCTCATTTCTTTAAGAATACCTCGAAAACTCCCGTTAAACGCGATCCAGCCGTTCAATTTTACGTCTACATTGTCCGACCATTTTATAAGAACACGTTAACATTCATTCTACTATATAATAATTTGATCTGCCATATCTGTAGCGTGTCTATCGCGATGCGCACCGTGCAATAACGATCTACGACGGATGCACAAAGGTATTAAAGACGAGCAACGGAATCTGTGCGATACACATTCGCAGCCGCCCGGTATGCACTGAAAAGTAATCCCACTCGTGACACCGTGCACTCGCTTTCCAAGATTAAACCGTGTTTGCAGGAAAGGAGTGTCGCTTCTGATGCATCGCCTCTCCGGGAACTCGAGGATCATTGCAACGGTCTTGCATTGAATTTACCATAGCCCGTGAACAGCGTTTCCGATTAAACTCTGCCCCGTTTTTTTATTTCCCTCGTTTCCCGTGAACCGAAACCCTGTCGTTCTCCTCCGTCCCTATCAGCCGTCTACGTTTTCTCCGTCGTCCTTCGAAACCGACGGTTCCTTATCGACGTTCACGGATCTGCCATCCGTTTCCCGTTGTCGACGAAGGCCCGAACAGCGATAGAGTATTTGAACAGGAATGCAACCAGAAAGGATTCATGTGTCGCACGTGACACCACGGATACCTGGGTACCCGGGCACGATTGTTATTCGATCGCATGTCGCCCGGCTGTTTAATTCCTCGAGGATCCGCCGGTGATTTAGGCGAAACACGCGCGCCGTCGAGATAGCATCTCGGTAACCGCGGGCAGGTGCAAAGATTTATGCATTCTTTTTTTTTGCTGCTCGTCTGCCTTCGTTATCCCTCGGGATCGCGACGAGTGTCGCAGTTATCGCGAAGGATGATTCCCATTTTCTTACCCTTTGTGCAATAAGTACGGGCTGGCTTCGACGAGACATTTTATGGATCGATTCGGTTCCGATCGGATTACTGTACCGGTGCGACCTTCCAACATTATTATTCCATGTGTACTATAAAGTACTGAGGGAACGTATATTTGATAGAATACTATCGTCGAAGCGAAATGCCCGTACACGCGACGATACGCATCTGCTCACGGTGATCCACCCCTTGCGAGAATCAAATTCAGTGGCAATCTATTAGATTGGATGATTCACATCGCGGAGGCAATACAGAAAGGGAGGGTGAAAAAATGGCGAAATTCACGTTCGAAGTGGAATTACGTGACGAGAGAAATATTGGGTTAATGCATATCGCGGCGTTAAGGTTCTGCGCTGGGAACGAACCGGAGTATAATTTACGCGGAAGGCAGAAGTAACACGCGGCTGGAATATTCTAATGCGAAAGGAAGGACGCAAGAAGGGTGGCATATTTATCAGTCCGGCATAATTATTCATCTCCGTCTCCTATCTTGCCTCGAATAGAGAATGAACGGAGGGAACGAAATTTATCTCCTATGATTATTAAATGAATGCGCTTGGAAAACGAACGAACCAAAATACAGACGTACCGGGATGCAAACTTCGTCGCGAAATTACGATCAAAACTGTACGTCACACCGATCGAATAGAAAAATTCCACGGTGGAATGAAACTAAATGCTGTCGGCTGTTCACAGGTGGGCATCAAAATTCGCAGGCCACCGTAATAAAAACACCTGGAGGGAAATTACGGCCGTCGAAGGGGCCGCACGACGATTTTAACGATTCGTCCGCGAAACGACGGACACCTTTCGTATTTAATTAGAAACTGTCGAAATGGTTCGGCGATTGCAGCTCCCTTCGTCGCCGGTTTACGTTCCATCTCTAGGAGCCGGCTCGTTTCATTCCCTCGCCCGTTTCGTTTCCCCGCTAATACCTCTTCCGTCTGCTGTCTACCTTTTACGGTGTGCCACCTTCAAGAAAATTCATGCCGTCGATCGAGGCCGAGGCTTTCGTGCAACGATCCGTCGACCAACGACAGTGCAAGCGGCGAAGAGAGTTCTCAGGGAGGTCGACGACACGTAACAACGGGAGGAAATAATTAACTCGCCGCATTATCATATACAGAACACCGGGCGTATTTAACCTGCCCGAAATGCGTTCGAACTGTTGCGTACCTGGTGCCGTGCGCCTGTTCGTTCGTGTTGCACGTTGGGCCCTCGATTAACAGTTTTAATCGGGAGATAGGCGGCCTGAATTAATTTATTTTATTTATTTATTTATTCTGTTTAACGGGTAGCAAACCTTTATGTACAATGTAATACCTTTGTTTATGTTGTATTAATCATTTACGTGGACATACGGGACGATTTTCGACGAATATGGAAAATCTTAACTGCAAGTAGTTGGCGTCTTCTATTTTTTTTTTTTTTTGTTTGCGAGTTATTTTGGAGCGCGTGGATAGGATCTTAGGCGTGCTGTATTATTAACACAACATTAATCGAAGAAGCTCGAAGGTAAAAAGAAAACCGCGTTACTTGTAGAACGACCCATTACGCAGAGGAACTCTTTCCATGAATCAACTATACGTACTTACATTTACATTAACCAAATACCATTAGCTGGCATAGAAGATGATTCGCCCACTCGTTAATGTTAATGTGTCTCAGAGGACGTCGATTTTCAACTTTCTGGCAGAGTACAATTTTTTACATCTATATCCGGTGATTCATTCCGAAGGCACGAAATTCCGACAATCCTGTTCCGACCAGGACTTGTACACTGACGTGAGTCACTCGTTCGAGACGTCCACGATGCACGCGTTTACGCCGTCGAAAAATTTCTCGCGCACTCAATCTAGCTCGCCGTGGGACGAATTTTCAAGAGCCATGGATCTCTGCGACCCACGAATTATTCTCCTATCAGTATTAGAAACGGCTGAGATATTTGTACACACGAGAGATATCGCGTTAACCTCGCGGAAATGATTATTACGTTCGATCGATTCCGGTTATCGAACCGATTAAGCCCGCCGTGGAAGTTAGCTTAGTTTCCTGGAAGCCTGTGCAACATCGCGATTTCGCGCGGAGTCATCGTTACCTGTTTCCCGATTAATTAAGAGCACTCTCCCCGAATAGATCGACACGCGCGCGTCACAATCGGCGGCTATCGTCGTGATGTTTCACGCGATTTCATTCATGAAAGAAATATATATGAATGAATCTTTCTGTTACGCATTTCGTTGGAGATTTAAACGAACGTTCTGATAAAAATGCGGGTCGCGTATCCACAAAGCAAAGGCCATCGTCCAATTAGTCCGCCCACAGCTTTCAATGTTCATAAAGGATACGAGCAATTTGGTCTGAAGGCTCGTTTATTCGCTGTTACCGATTTTTCTGTACTCCAGAAGGATAGTAATTGTTTGTGGTTGTTAGTACAAAGTACAGTACAAAGTGTGGAATGCCGAATTCGATTCGTTTGAAGAGTATTTTCATATTTTATCTACTACTTACAAGATCGAGTATGTAAGTACTTACGCAACGTACTGCCGACGCGGTATTAATTTACTTCAGTCTCGACTCACTGGACTCATTGTACCCCCCCCCCCTATCGAAAATACATGTACACCACACGTGCGTTTCTACCGTAAGTGGTCTTATCATACGCGACGCGATAACCAGCACCGCATTAATGTACACACGCGCAATACATCGTACACATCATCAAACTGCTGTGAATGCTGATTGTGTACGACGGACGAGATTGTATTGCTCCGTACGGAACTGGATCGCGTTTCGCAAAAAAAGGTCGTTTTTAAGTGAAACGTTTTACGAGCCTCCGACGGACCCGTGGATCTTTCTTTCTAAACTAAAGGAACGTGATCTGGAGATGTGAAGTTCCTTTGTCTGCGCGGAATTAGCCGAAATATAGTTATGCCTAATTTATTTAGAATTATTTTAACTCTTTCTCTGCCGAGAGCGTAAAGTTTCAGGTAAAAATGTATGGAAACATTTTGCACAACACTGTGCTGTTATTGAAATTATCTAAGGCAATATATCGTAGGATAATTTGTATAATTTTAAATATAATTTAATATAAAATGCTGTATAATACGTACTGTAAATTTTCGTGTTATAAAATATTTTAATTCGATCGTTATATCAATGAAATCAAATTTGATGGAAAAATCGTTGGCAATATAATTCACTGACACCTTCAATCGAATGTATAAAGTTCGTGCGTCATAAGTAGCAGATAAAGAGGCTGATTTGAAGGCGCACAGAAACGTGCATCCCTTATCGAGCGTCGTGATAAAAAGAATTCAAAAGAAGCGATGTGGAAGATGGAAATCCCTGGACGTATCACTGCACTGCGGGTATATATATAGAGGAAGGAAGGGTTGACGGATTCAGAGCGGAAGAATCATCGCATACCGTAGAACGCCTTTCGTTCATCGAGTTCCCGTGGAAAATTACTAATGACACAGATATAATACGCATTGTGCGTACGATGAGGCAACATTAAGGGCAGGCCCTAATTATGTTAAAGATTGTCGCGTGTCAAGGATCCACCAGATGTCGCGTTGCAAATTAAAGGGACTGCGAAGAAATACCTAATACAAATCGTTCACGAGTTTACGAATCGATAATAAAAAAAACTAGAAAAGCCAAACTGAATGCACCTTAACACCGATTAACTTAAATTCAATTCGTTGGGTGCGAAAAAGATATTCAATTTGAAAGCGCCGAAGAAATCAAAAATGTTGCGATTCAGTCGAACGTTGAAAATATTATGAAAACCCGTTTGTTAGAAATGTATCGGCGTATTCGACATGTATTTTCTTTCGTATTTTCGACTTTTCGGGGTTCGTCCCCTTGACTTCGTGCAGAAAAACATGCATGCTCCGCAGAAGGGCACGCGAGAGTAAGATTACACCGTGTGTACGATCGATGGGGACATCGAACGAACGGTTTAAAAACAACCACGAACTTGACATCGAGCTCACGCAAGCTCCAGCTTGTCTCACAGAACAATCGGTCAATGCTACTCCGCCCCGACAAACGAGTTTTATACTTGAAAGCGTGATCAAAATACAAATTGTCCTCAAATCCCTTACACGGTCGTTATACGCCGTCGTACCTATATCGGTTAGCACTGGAATTATCTATCAACCATGTTTTTGCGTGCACCCTAAAACGTACTAAACGTTTACGGTAAGAGGTTGTCAGTTTTTTCGTTCGCAGAACACCGTTCGAATAATCGATGAAAAACAACGCAGGAACGCCACGCTATCCTATTATCCTTGCTCACGCAGAAATACTACTAAACCGTACTACGAGCCACAAAAATATCGTAATAATAAAGACAATGTCACTCAACTAGCATCTACGAGGCCTACTATCATTGCCATTATTAATATCGTCGTCGATTTGCACCACCCACCATGCACCGTCCTGGTGCACCATGGGCGATATGGTACGGAACGATTCCACAGACGTATTGCAGTATTTTGGCAGGCCGTCGAAAATTCACAGAAACTCGATTACGTGTTACGAAAGGAACATTCGCCAAAGAAGGAAGAACATTTAGGAAACTTACCCTGCGTGAAGTGCTTAGCAACCATGATGTGCGTGGCTCACGGTTCAGAACATTATTCTTCACCCCCTCGAACGAGGCTGCTGAAGGGTAACGATATATCCGCGTCTGAAAACCTTCACTTTTCACGCACGCAGCAACGAGCGTCGACGGACTGTTTGCTCTGTCAAAATCACATGTTCGCGTACTGTCTGTCGTTCGTTCACGTACCGGGGTGTACATGCAATTGAGTACTGTATACGATTTAAGACACTACTAAACAAGCACAGAAAACCACGCACATGCCCGACAGTTGCCACCCGACTGATGCTCAAACTCGGCTTCGTTTTTCAAATGAACTAACCCTGACCGTTGCGCCACCATGCTGTTTCGCAAGTCGCCCCTTTCTGCTCTGTTTTGACGATCGACCAAGGTGCTCTGCGTTACCGACTATGCTGTGGTTAGTAGTTCACTGAAGCGCCACATGTCAGCACTGGCTACATGTTCGAATTGATGGAGCAGTCAGCGACGAGGCGACAAGCTGAATCGAACAAATTTCTAATGTTACGCATAGGAGAAATTTAAGGGATCGCAACCTATTTGCACGACGCTTTTATCATATACATATTTGGCAATTGTATCGCAAAAGAATAAGCGATACAATTGGTAAATGTATGATATATAACATCGATTGTCCAGGTCTCACCACGAGGAGATTGTTCCGATTGGAGACCCGCGCGGCCCTATACAACATCCATTAACAAAAATATTATTATTTACAAATTAAACGGTACTTTCTTCCCATGTATATTTGCAGCACGCTTGATATGCAAACGTTGTGCAACATGGCAATGGAAGGAAGTAATAAAAATTCTGTTAAACCTAAATCAATTAAAATATCAAGATTCATTCATCTCGTTAGTGATTACGTCTGTGACACTGATTCTAAAAATGTATCATACTATTCAGTGGGCCACAATTGATGCATCAAACGTCAGTGACCTCAGACGAAATTGTCATTAAAACTGAATGCAGAAATGGCGAGGCAATAATCAATATTTCCGTAATGCTTTCGCGTTATAAAATCAGCCAATGATGATAAAACGATAAAGTGTCAAATGTATAGTTCTATTATATACGTATACCCTTTATCTGCGAACATTTTTTCTCGCTGTTAAATACCGTATGAACCGTATGAATAACAATGATACGAGACCACGAGAGTGGACAGGTGACAATCGTGCGCCACCGTATTTGGTCCTACGGGAAGCGTGCTGCCTAAACGGAATCAAAGGTCCGAATCGTTTTTCTGTAGCAACAGATCATGGTTACGTCAGTACAATTGGCTATGAATCATTATGCACCGAGCATATCGTATAACTCGTCTTTTCAAGGCTCCCGTTTTATGATCAGGCCGCACACCTCAATATCAGGCTCTCGTTTTGTATGTAATTACCGCAGCAGAATTCAATTATATCTCATCTCATTAGTACAAACCTAATTTCAGCAAAAACTTTTCTCTGCCTTGGCAAAACCTGATCTGAAAATGGTTAGGCAAGCTTTTCGCATATTAGTCTATGCACGGAGACTAAGCTGCGAATAAAATGTATTTTTAGACACGCGCGTATTGCGGCTCTTTCATGAACGGAGAGCCGTGACACGTTTGTTTACGCGCGCCCATTGAAAAGTATCAATGGTCTCCTACGTATTTAGAGTCATTTGGAAAAGCAACAGGTTCCGAATTTAGACCGGACGACGATATAATCGCGGCGAGGTGGGGAGCGAAAACTTTGTTTACACTGACGGCAAACGCAGGTCAGATATTTTGCACGAGACAAATTACATGTAGACCTCTAGAGATAGTTGCTTGACCCGTTTTCTGGCAGGTAGCTACACCGGCGCGACAATCCGACGCGTGCCGAATATCCTCCTAACCCCTCTCAAACGAACGACTATACAACATTCTGTGCACTACAGATTTCTTCCTTTGTGTCGAGATTCTGCCAAACGTTGGAAAGGTCCGTTGACCTGTCGCGTACATGCGAACGTAAGCACTTCCGACGAGCATAGCGCCGCCTATGACATATTTTCTATTTGCGATCGTAGGCAGGTGCCTACGATATTCTACTCTTGTCCTGGATCCGTGCCCACCGATGACGCGCAATTTCCAGCTGGATAACAAAACGACATGAATTCTCCGTATAACCACCGTTACGCTTTTACAGAAACCGCAAAGCGTTTGTTTTACCTCTCTCGGTTTTCAGCGTGGGTGGCTCGCTTTCTGCGTTCACTCTCCACCACTGTCTACCATACCGATCCCGCGATGACGTCACATTCCGTAGAAGGAGAACATAAAACCTGTTTGACCGTCCCTTTCTTTTCCTACTGTTACCTAGCTAGATTCACTTTATCCCTCTTTCCTACTATTCCGTTTTATTTTTTCCCTCTGTATCTTTTCTGCACGCTCAGCGCTCTTATTTTTCTCCACTGGCTACGTTTCGCTGCGTTCTCCATCCACGAAGCGACGAAGGACCGAGCAAATGTTCGCATCGCTTGAAATTAGGGATCCGCCGCGCGCGTGCGCATGCGCAGAAAGACAATTTTTTGTTTCGAAGCAGCAGCTTGCCAGCAGTCGTCCGTCTGTCGTGAGCGTGTCGAGGACGATGTTGTTCGTCGTGCGTGAGTGTCGACGACGACGACGTTTCGTAGCACAGTGGAGCCTGTCGGCGATGTGCTGTTTACGTAGCACTGTGAAAAACTTCGTGTTCGCGTAACGCGAGTCGAAGAAAAACGGAACGAAACAGTGAGAAAGATACGGTACACCATTTTTTCGTGAAAGTCCATGCGCTCGACTTCGCCATGGCTTCGGTGAAGGTAGCCGTAAGGGTTCGTCCCTTTAACAAGAGGTGCGTGCTATGCAACTAGTGATAACCCCTAACGTTATCGACCTTCCGTGATACGAATTGTAATTTTATTTCAAGCCGAACCTTGTTCCCCGATCGTGTTATAGCAGCTTCCACTGTTACATACTCGTACTGCCGTTCAAGGCTTGTTGTATAATTCCGATGATTAGCGGTCTGAAAAGTATTTTCCATGCAATTTAGGAGTGTCCTATCGGCGAATGTCTATACGTATATTGGAGTCCCATGGGACGATCAATCATATGGTTTCGATCGACCTTCGGTGCGAAGGCGATGGTGCGACAAAATTCTGCCACCTGCTGTCATTCGTTCGGCATCAAACGTAAACGCGAATCTTTGCTATGGCCCTTTTTGTATTCGTGACCCAAAGTAACAATACGTGGAACAATCTCAAGTGTTTGATCGAGCAAGTGTGTGATTCCTTTGTTAAATTTCTATTACAGGGAGCTGGCGATGAACGCAAAAATGATCGTACAAATGGATGGCAAGAAAACACGGATTTTCAACACCAAGGTATGCATCTCGCTGTAGTAACGATGGTCAAAAGCCATCGTCTCATATTTTTTTCTTATGCTGCACGGACAAAAAAGAAACCGTTACTTATTAAAGCTAAGCACCTTGTTCGAAAAGTATATTATATGCGCACCATCCGCAACAAGCGATTCCCGAGCAAATCCTTGTTGCATAGTACGCCTTTAATGATCGCGAACTTTCTAAACAGATTTCTGGACGACGGAGCGATTATTTTTTTTCGACCCCGAATACCGTTGACCGTCGCTCCATTGAAACGCTCCATTCTCGGACCGAACTGTATTATAATTTCTGGTCGAACGAGCCCCGGTTATTGACCCATTAACGCCACCAACGACCACGATTTATTATATTGTTCAGCCTACATGCAGGATCGTCCCTTACCATCGGGAGACTATTTGTTCTTTTAACGTTACATCATGGATATCCATGCTTGTCAAGCGAAATCTCTGACCGAGATCTCGCGAGTAAGATAGCGAACGGCACGTCATCTGATCGGAGAAAGTGCGAAAATCGTTGCTGGTCCAATCCTGGACGAGTCGCTTTTTGTCGCGCGGCACTAACCACAAAGCTAACCAGTCGTATCACGATTATTACACATTTTATTTGGATAATATTTTCGTTTTATTCGTACACGAATAACTCGAAGGCCGCAGTCAATTATTTAGTTATCGTTAATGTGTTCAAGTAATTTTCGTTGATACGTCAGGCAGACGGAAAAATGCTATTATATTTACTTGACAAAGGAATCCACAACTCCTTTCTTTTCTTCGCCTCGATGAATTGACGTTACAAATACGACACTAGCTATGCCATATAATTTTTTGCCGTGCTTGTATCATTACTATTTCTGTTACAATTAGAGATACGCGGACGATACCTTTCATATACATACATAACTGATGAACTTCTATTTACGTTTATCTTACAGTAATTACCATAAGCCTGATTTCCCGTTTTATCGATAGCGTGGTAAAACAGGTTTATGAAAATCTAGTGCGCGCAATGTGACTGGCCGTTGCAGAGATTGTGACGCATTCAATGGCGCGAATTAATGCCCGCATTTTCGGCGATGCGAAAACCGTGCAATAACATTATTTTGCGCGAGAAAACTTGGAAACAAAGTGAAACGAATTCTGGAGGTGTAACAGAATTTATGAGTCGAACGATTGAGCATGGTGACTCATACGTTACAATAATTTCGAAAAAACGAACCTCGGATTCTCTTGCGACATTGAATACGCTGGTCGCGATTACTCGAAAGGCAATGATCCTCACCTTAGATTTTTCGTGATGGATAAACACGGCAAGTTTTATCCTTTAATTGCCTCCTATTTGATCGACGTTGCGTAATACGTGGAGTGGTTCTCGATAGTATATACGATTAGTTATGTGGGATGCAGCCTAACGAATGCACGTGACATAACGGCTTACTGTTTGTCAGCCACTTGTGAATCATGCGCTTTGACATCAATCATCGTACTGGTGTTTGACCCATGTCAACCTAAATAACATTTTTCGCCGCTTTAAACGATAAGCAATCACTTATAATTTTGTTATAATATCAAAGTTCGCGAGTAATTATTTGTATAGAACAAAAGAATGATCGATGTTCCAGCCGACCCGATTGATAAAGTAGATTGCAAATGTTGTTCCATTAAAGATCGATAAAAAAAATTTCGATAACAAATTTTTCTATTTAAACAAAATATGGATATTTATATTGATTATGGTTCAGTGCTATTGATGGAAATTAACTGTATTCATGATTTACTTGTTATTTTCAGACACCAGGTAGTTGCAGAGAAATCGACAGGGAGAAATACAAAGACTTCACGTTCGATCACTCGTATTGGTCCTACGACACTAACGACGACCACTATGCGTCTCAGGAAGAGGTGTATATTCTTTCGTATTTCTATGCTTATTGTACATCTGTTGATTTGAAATTTATTACTATGCACTGTTCGCAATATTATAAATAGAGTATCGTCGAATACTATCATTCGTTGGGATATAAAAGTGTTGTGCACCTTGACTTGCATAATAGCGCACAGTTATTTAAAATGTCGTTCTGCTCGAGAGCGCGGTGTTCTAATTATACTAAAGCAATCTGCCAAATTATTTCATTGTTGTTTCGATACGTTAAGAATTAAATGTTGTTTGCTGTAAAAAAACCCCCACGTTTTTCCTTGAGCTAAATACTTTTCTTTCAAATGAAAGATAAATTATCATGATTGAGCGATTCCCAAGATACGCGTTGAGCAATGCTTGGGCGACGATCAAAAATAAAATAGAAGACCGATATGCGTGCACCGGGTATAGAAACCGTAGCAGAAGTTTCTAATCGAGAGCTGCAGATTTCGCAATATTATTATTAATATCGCATGGAAACAATTTCAACAATATAATTCTCAATTATATCCCAACTTATCTCTTATCGCCGATTTCGGTACACTTAAATATTGCGTGAGATACGAAATATCAAAAGTTTTATTAAGCGCGAATTTAATTACGATAAATTTAATTGCTTGATAATCCTCAACAATATTGACCCACACGGCAAATCGTTAAAATTTGATCAACTGCAGCGTATTCGGATAAGAAACACCTTTGCCGGTTTCACCATAAGCATGACCCAAGCCAACATACAATTGCGCTAGGTACAGACCGCTAATCCTTCTTTTCTTTTAGGTATTTTACGACCTTGGTACGGACGTAATAGAAAGTGCCTTCGAGGGCTACAATGCCTGTGTCTTTGCCTATGGCCAGACAGGATCTGGAAAAACCTTTACGATGATGGGCACACCGGTAATATTCCAACTGACCCTCCTTTCATGTGTACATTATTGCACCCTTATAATATTTTAAACCTTCTGCGAGACATGCGGGCATGAATTAGTTGGACGGCAATTTACTTGACACGATATACGCATTACTAAAATGTTTCATAAATTCCTTTCGTAAAATAGATATATAAAGCCAGACCTTGTACTACCAGTTCTCCGCTCATAAATCTTCGTTGCTCGATAAATTCAATTTCGCGTTTGCTATTCGGGCATTACTCCAGAATTATCTGTAAATCGATTCCTTTGTCTTCAAGGAGAACAAATCGCAGTGGTTTAATTTATTACAATTTAATTGGCATATTACTTCACTTGAATGTTCGTCGATCCGCCGACGTGCGGTACGTTCTTCGCGTCGGATAACAATCGCAAGAAGTCCATTACAATTCGTTATTAGGAAACACTTGCTGTACTTTCGCCGCTTCTTGGATTTCTACGATTTTTTCCCTCGCGTCTAATCGAACCTGTAACAATGAACTACAATCACTTCTCTATGACATTTAACAGGAGTCCCAAGGATTGATACCGCGGATCTGCAAGACACTGTTCGCCAGAATGGCTGCCGGTAAAGAAAGCGGAGCGTCGTATAGAACCGAGGTATCCTTCTTGGAAATACACAACGAGAGAGTGAGGGACCTGCTCAGACTGGACCAGTCACAGTCCCATTCTCTCAGAGTGCGGGAGCATCCGAAAAGAGGGCCTTACGTCCAAGACCTGTCGAGCCACCTCGTGTACGATTATTCAGACATTCAGGTAAATGAACTCGTTCTTCCGACTTCCTGCTCGTTCCACTACAACGCTCGTGGGACCTGTTTACTTTTTTCTTTCCCCTTTGACAAACAGAGTGTCGCTACGCTTTCAGGAATGCATGCTGAGAGGGAACACGCACAGAACTACGGCGAGCACAAACATGAACGACGTGAGCAGCAGGAGCCACGCGATTTTTACGATTACGTTCGTACAAGCTGGATTATCCGAGGGCAATATGCCGTCGGAGACCGTTTCCAAGGTGCATCTTGTCGACTTGGCCGGAAGGTAGCCGACAGAGGAATAATTTGGGGAGAATGTTTGCTTCGTGGCGATGGATAGAAATGTTTACCGCGGGCAAAAAGTTCCTTCGGCGATATCCTCGTTAGAAATTTTTTTTTGTATCTTGATTTGAGAATATGTATCGTTTTCGTTCGCTTGCCAGTAGGAAGAAATTGATCTGATGATACGCATATTTACGCGAAGATTTCGTCAAACGGCTCCACTATTTGTCTTACACGATTATCCTTTGGCCGCAACTTTTTGCCCATATACATTTAATGGAATCGGAACGTGTTTATAGCACGGCCACATTTACAATTGATGGTTCACATTCACAAATGTCTGTCCATATATTTCAGTGAACGGGCAAATGCCACGGGTGCAACTGGTCAACGACTAAAAGAAGGTGCGCACATCAATAAGTCACTAGTGACATTAGGTTCTGTGATATCGGCGCTCGCGGAAGTAAGTTCGGCGGGCGACGCGTCCGCTTCCTCGAAGCGTAACGTCTTCATACCTTATCGAGACAGCGTGCTGACGTGGTTGCTAAAAGACTCCCTTGGGGGTAACTCTAAAACGATTATGATCGCTGCTATCAGTCCGGCCGATTGCAATTACGGCGAGACTCTTAGCACGCTCAGGTATGCTAACCGAGCGAAGAATATCATTAATAAGCCAACTATCAACGAAGATCCGAATGTGAAATTAATCAGGGAACTCAGGGAAGAAATATTGAAGCTAAAATCGCTTATTGGAAAAGACGTGGCAAGTATATCGATACGCATACGTTTCTTTCGATGCATCCAATCATCCGAATGCAATTGAACATAAATTTTACCTTCCCCCTCATTTTTGCAGTCCGTCGAGAGACCGCCGCAAGTATTGTTGGCTCAGATCCACGAGAAACAGGAACAGGAGAAAGTGTTGACGGAGGAATGGACGGAGAAGTGGCGAGAAACGCAGCAAATTCTCCAAGAGCAGAAAGCGTTGGGCCTTCGGAAAAGCGGCGTTGGCGTAGTATTAGATTCGGAAATGCCACATTTAGTTGGAATTGACGACGATCTTCTTAGTACAGGTGTTACGCTTTATCACCTGAAAGAAGGTAGAACGTTAGTAGGAACCGAGGAAGCACCGACCACCCAGGTAACTAGTCAAGCAAGC
Organism: Nomada fucata; assembly: GCA_948146005.1. NCBI lineage: Eukaryota > Metazoa > Arthropoda > Insecta > Hymenoptera > Apidae > Nomada > Nomada fucata. The sequence continues at coordinate 2,023,112 of OX411280.1, read as the reverse complement.
AAAAATGTCCCTTGTCTTGTTCTCCCGACATATTTCTTGAACCGAAATTCATATTTAAAACCTCGATGGCCAGGATATCGTATTGACTGGTGTGGACGTCGAACCGGAACACTGTGTGGTGGAATTAGATAGCGGTGTGGCCACCCTTCATCCCCTTTCTTCCTACTGCTGGATCAACACCGCCCAAGTAGATAAGCCAACCCGATTATCGCAAGGCTGTATCATCCTCCTTGGCAGGAACAATATGTTCCGATATAACGATCCAGCCGAGGCGGCGAAATTAAGAAAGGAAGGTGGAACGGGTAACGGTAACTTACAATCCACGGTCGTAAATCTTTCAAGATTGTCCCTCTTGAGTTGGAGTGTCTCGGATCTGCATGCCTCGTCCTCCAGCGATAATCTCTTAAATTCGAGCGAGGATCTGCGAGCGATCGAGGAACTGGAACAGCAAAAGGCTGCTCTTATCAAGGAGAAGGAAGACTTCAAGGTTTGTTCGTAGAACTAATTAAACCGTCTATAATCTGATTTAATTAATCTCAACATATCCAACAAAAAGGTCTAGAATAATTACAATCACTCGTACAACTTAAAAACTACCAGGACGATTGTTACTATCACGTAGTCTGAAATCGAAAATGAAAAAAATAATGATAAATGTAAAACCTGTTTCATTCTTGCGTTCGCTTCCACGCAGAGGGAACAAGAGGAGCGAGAGGAAAGGTGGGCCGCGAGAAGAGACGCTCTTGAAGGAGCACAACGGGAGCTGGAACGTGAATGGGTTGCTCAATGGAAAGAGTGGGCGGACGCCATAGCCACTCTTGAATCTCGGCAACGCGAGTTGCGCACGCGACGTCATATCTTGGAGCAAGAACGACGGGACGAAATGACGCAAGTAAGTGACTCGGACGCGCCGTCTCCAGACTTAAACGTAATCTCGATCAAGTATCAATTCTACCTCGTCCTTATCGCTCTCGGTGTCCTTATTTACTTGTCTGGCAACATCATCATCTACTCGCACGTTTGCCCGTTAAATATGTGACCGCAGAAAAAAACAAAAAAAGAAGCATCAGCATCAGGGAACACGTTTCCGCATTTTATACATATACTTCTCATGTTCCATCTGCCAAGTGTTCACCAAGCGTACTTGAACAGCTTGAGGTGTTGTTCAAGCATAAAAAGACGAGCTGCATCATCATCATGAATGAGGATGATGATCACGATCCTTTCTTTCTTTATTTTATTTTAACTCGCAATAGATATAGGGACTTATCAAAACTCTATGAAGGTGCTCTGAAGCAACGAACGGCGTCTCAATAACAGGAATTTTCTCCTGAATGTAACATAATGTAACTGATGTACAATTGCATTGTTAACGGGACAATATTTGTCCGTGTATATGTACATAGACGATTTAATTTTTTTTTCTCAATGTATAAGAAAAGTAAACGTCTCACTTTTTGTACTTTATAATCGTTCGTCTCTAAGCAGGTTCTATTATGTTAACGGGTCTTTATTACAAAGTGTGTCTAATATCACGCAGACGATAGTAGTCGCCTGTAGAAGAGTTTAACGCTTATATATACATAATATATATATATATATTTTTTTAAATAGCAAATTAGATAGAGAAGCTTTGAAATTATGTTAAGCTGCTTGAAAATGATAAAAGTGCCAGTGTTGACGAGATATTGCCGGACAAATATGGCATTCCGTGGAATGTTATACGTTAAGTACCTTGTAGACGACTGTTAAGGTGAACAGAGTAAAAAGAAAGAACGTTTTATGTACATATCTGGGCTTGTTTTTTGTAGAAATCTCTCTCTCTCGCTCTCTCTTTCTATATATATGTATATATATATATACATATATGGGTTTGTTATGCGAGAAAGAAGAACAAAAACTGTTGTTATTATATACATATACGAATATTGTTGTTTAATAAATTTTTCTTACAAAAATTGGCCTTCGATCTTCCACGATACGATAATGCACGCACACTTCTATTATCTCTATTGTCTCTCACTCCGTACTATATTGAAGCATTCTACTTACACGGTCGAGAGAATTAACACTCCCGATTAACAAACCCAGTGTATCTTGTTAACAATTTTGTTGGGGTACGACCGCACGTGTACTTTTGTCAAGTGCTGATATGGGTTTTAACAACCCAATTAAACGAATCAATCAGGTAATGTATCGTCGCGATTACACTTCGTCGGTTATTTATTTCGTTTGGTTGAATCATTTTTTTTCTCTGTTTGTATATTAATTTTCAATTCGCATCACACTGAATTTCCTCAATAAATCTCGTACGAATCGACCTATGTAATTGCCGCCACGTAGATCCCTTCGTACATTTATCATCATTGTTGCACAAGAAAAAGAAAACGGCATGCCTTTACTTTTATTTTTATCCATTGAACATTATGATTCAGTTGCAAACGATTGCCGAGTATTTTTAGACATAGTGATTCGTACAATTTCTTTATTTTTTCTTTTTGGCATCGCTACTCCATTCATAAGTATTATACAGCGTACGTTGTCTCATCCGAGACGTGCGTTGAAAAAAAGCGAAACGAAAATAGAAAAAAAAATGGAACTCGCCTAAACTATGATTTTTTTCAGTTCCTTTTTTGTTAATGCATCGATATCTGTGTGTGTGTGGTACTAGGTAGAAAATTTATGTAGGGAAGTTGCCTCTCTACGCACAGCATTGCAGTCCAAGCATCGTCAGTTTCAAGAGTTCATGAACAATCACGAACGTGCTCAAAGATTCCATCAGTTGTGGGAGAAGGTAAGAGTCCATTAGAGAGAAAGAAAAATTCGGCAATAACATGCGGCACGTGTAGTCTGTACATTGAGATGGCACGAACTGTTGAGAAAAGAAAGAAAAGGGAAAATATAAAGCTACAAATAATTGCACGTGCACATATTGGCCATGCATCTTGTCCCTATTTTATTTCGTTAATTAATTCTCTTTGTTCTACTTTTGTTCTATCATTCTAATCGTGTGTAAGTTACCGTAACGAAGTGCTAACGTAGGGATAGGGTTTCGCAATTTTTCAGTTTAGCAAGAAAAAAGCCAAAAAAAAAAAAAATGTACCATTTCAGACGGACGACGGGGCCGGCAGCGACGGCAGTTTGCCAGAATTTTGGTCGAGTTTGAACGATGATCAATGCGTCGACGCGGTGAGAGAGCTTGTTAACCATCATGTGAGTGAACCTGAAGCTGTGTCTAATACTCTGTTCTAATTATAATCCCAATGTACAGAGAGGTTCTGAAAACTGGGACAAGTTGAAACACTCTTTTTTTTTAAAAGCAACGTCCCCGTATTTATCGACGAGCAATCATTCCCCTTCGAATGCAATCGAGCGACTACAGCTTCGAAGGACTTACAGTTTATAAAGAATTAAAAGAAAAATTAATCGCAACTTGTCCCAGTTCCAAGGAACGACCAATTAATATTAAGCTGTAACATCTACCCTCCAGAAGAAAGAACTGGCTGTCCTGGAAACCGAGCTGCAGAACAAGGTGAGATCCCTCAACGAGCACCAAAGCAAGGTTGACAAAATGGAAGAGGAGTTGATGGAGATAGCTAAAAAACAGAAATATATGTTTAACTTGGAAGTATGTAGACTGACTAAAAAGTATAATCGAACTTACCGCTGTTATTGTTATTGAATATTAAATATTTCTTCCAACTGGAGGGAGACGGAAGCACGGAGAAGAAGTTGTTCCTCGCGAAACGAAGTCAGGAGCAGCTGCAGGAGATCCTCAAACGGAAACAGAGCCTCTCGTTGAACCTGAAACGTGCGCTACCAGCATCACCGGGTGATCGTTCCTCAAGCGGCGACGAGGTACTTTCGAACGGAGACACGCAATCCTTTCAGGATGCATGCAACAGGAAGCTTCAGATAGCTTCTGCTTTGAGCCTGCTGCCGGAAAACATTCCTAGTTCCTTAGACACAGCGGACACATTTCACACAGCCGCGGCTGACTCGCCGGAACCCCGCATTCCTTTCGAAGATCGAGAAGTCGGAGAATCTGTGGCCACGCTGGAGGAGGAAGGAAAGGATCCAAGTAAACCGCAGAAAGTCTCTCTGGATGTTCGCATGGAAAATGACATCGACAAGCTGTGCGAAATAGAAAGCAGAAATTCATTGAACTTGAACAGAAAGTCTCCCGTAGAAATGATCAGCAGACCGGAGAAATGTAACGGCGGTGTTCACGGCGAGAAAACCGAATCGAAATCACCAACGAATTCTATCACAGGGGAGGATATTCCAGAGGATTCGCTGGAGTCCCCGGTGCAACAGAATCCAGCGATGAAACGACTGAACCAAAGAATCGCTCGTCAACGAATGATGGTAATGAGGTGCCTGGAAGCGAACTCGCCCTCCAAAGATGATCTGAACAGGCAGATCTCGATTTTACAGGACCTACAGAAGCAACAGATCGAGCTAGAAGTGTCGCTGTTGGAGGATGAACGAAAGAATCTCAAGCAGGAGTCCGTGTCACAGAGTAGCAATGATAGGCTAGCGGTTGGCGAAGCCAACGATCGTGTACAAACTGCAGAGACGAAAGCGTACCTTGAATTAGAGTCAGCGAATAGCACGGGTACGTTGTTGACCGCGTCCACGACGCGATCACCAATTCTCAGGAATAACAGGCCTAATACTGATAACGAAGAGCATTTGTCTGAATCGGTTGCACCTCAAATATCATCGGGAAGAGGATACTCGACGGTATACTTAACGGTAATTTTCCGTTTTTATAAATATATATATATATATATTTAATCCACGAAAATGTAAAATAATGTTGTCTCTCTTGTTCAGAGCCAAAATCGAGGTGATCGATTGAGTAGTCCCTATTCTCTGACAATCACGAGGTCCCTACCTTCACTGATAGCGAACGACAGTGATCATGATAGTGTGATCAATATGATTGTTAGTATACCCTCCTACGTAATACGTGGAGCTGGCACATCCAGTCATTACGAATACGAAGTACGCGTTGTGGCGCAGGACGACAGTTGGACGCTCTTGCGTAGATACAGAAGATTCAGAGAATTGTATATTTCTATGCGGCAGAAATATGGTAGTAAGGTAAGCAATAAGCTAGTAACTTTCAAATCGTTTTAATTATTTAAATTGTTAAAAAAAAAGGTGTTCTGTTTTACTAATTTTAGTGGTTTTGTCTTGCTTTAATTTCACAGGTAGCAGCGATACGCTTTCCACCTCGTCAAGTTTTCCCAAGGTATGAAGTGGTGGCACGGCAACGTAGGAAACGATTAGAAGAATATTTGCGACGATTGATTCAGATCTGTTCAGAGTTGCCGCACTGTGAACCTCTCTACAAGTACAATGGCAATTTAAGCAACATAGATAAACAATCGTTGCTGGAATTTAGTTCGTTCTTTAAACGTGGAACGTTCGAGAGCAGCAAATACGGGACAAGCTAAGTAATAAGATAAAGACGAAACCATACACACGATTCCCCCAAATGTTGAAGAATGAACGAATTCGAATGTAGGATATATTTATAATTCGTTATGTATTTTTTATAAAGACGAACTGGAGAAAAGCGAAAGTGGGAAAAATATTAGCAACGTAGAGTTACCACTTTTTGCGACGATTATCATATATATATTTACCAAAACACGTTTCCAAAAGTTTATTGTTTATAAGACTGATATATATCGCGTATTTAATATTTGTTTTTGCTCTTAGCGTTAACGAGGGGAAAAAACGAAATAACGAATATTATAAAATTTGTATATAAGAAGAAACAAAGATCTGATGAATCTCGAAGGTACTTTTGAAATTAGAATCCAATGAATAAATCATACATACGGCACACACTGATGTCGATGATACGATTTAGCATCTGATTATTTCTTAGGAATTGCGAATATTTTCCTATTGTTTTTCTCCCGTTAGGAATCGACAATTCTTCAAGTGTACCTTCCACGCTTCTCGATTTCGAATTAATTGTTAATTTCATTGAATCTGAAACTGGCTCCTGTCGCTGGTAAATATGTAGCTAGATCAGTATTGTTACAAGATACGCACGATGATATTAAAGATAATTTGTTGCGCGCACAAGCACGACGACCATAATAATGCGTCGGGCATTAATGCTCGTGATAATAATTAGATTTCATAAATGATCGCGTTTATTTTTTCGTCGGGCAGCGTCCTTTACACACCGTCGTGACTGAAAATCGACTGGATATTAAACGAAGAAAACGAATAGAAAGAAAGAAGAAAAAATAACAATGAACTTCCTCCTAGTATGTATTTATAAACTTATTGAATTATCATAATTTTACGAAGTGCAAATGATATCATATCGCTGTTGAAGTTCTTCCGGTTCCGGGGATTTATATATAATATATATATTGTATATGTATACATTGCGTTTGACGGCAAAGTTTGTAATGAAAATAGAGAAGGAACAGCGATGTTAAAGTTTACTTGGAATCGTTATGCGATGCTTATGGCAATGAAAGAATTGTTGTTAGTAAATGCTACCTTTGATATTATCGATTATTCTCGGCAAAATGTCTATGCCCTATTTATAAAACTGCTTCCCGACATAAAAAAAGAAAAGGAGGGCCATGATGCGTAATAAATACACGTCTTTCTAATTACACGGCCAAATCTCATTTTGCCTTGAATCCGCCGAGTAACAATTACGTTACTATAAAAGCTGCTTGTACTTAAATCCTTGTTGTCTGATATGGAACAAAACTCATAGCAATACGTATCGTCATCCGATTGTGTATTCAAGTTTGTGATCTACGACGAATGATCCTTATTCCATGGCTGTGTACAAACGGACTTCAAACGCCGAGGAATTATCCTGGACGGCTAAGTGGTACTAATAGTCGTACCTGCGAGGTGTGTCCATTTAGCAAATTATTTAGGCAAACATTATACCTCATGTTTCATACGGTTTCCGAGTGAAAGAAGGGAAAAAAAGAAGAAGAAGAACGATCATCAACCGCTTTTTTTTATACTTGATCTATACCGATCTATGTTCTCTAAATGTAAAGATACACAATAAATTGACATAGCTCGATTAATTTAATTATTTTTTGCACTATTTTTATTACCTACAAAGTGGGGGCAAAATAATAAGTTTCCTTTGAAAAAGAAAGAAAAATTGTGAAGGACACTTCGAAAGATGCATCGCAATTAACGTTTAGTCAACGTCAGATAAATACAGTCGTTATTTATTATTTCCGTCGTTCATCTTACAAATGTAAATTTGTATCTTGAGCATTTTTTTTGTTTTTCTTTTTGTGAGATACTAGATATCTATCCAATCTAATTGTTCAATAACGAATACTTATTGTTAAAAAATACTGGGATCTCAGCCAGTTCATATAACGCACGTTTTCATCCTGATTTGTACCATGACACGAGATGATCGATACATCCGAGATAGAGGTTCGTATATGACAAATTATGCACGACGAATTTAAACGAAATACAAAAGCTAAACGATCAATAAGTGAATAGGCACTATCCTTTTGTAATAAATTATGAATGTTGTCCTTATCATACCTACAGTTAAATGAACACTTGCTCGCTCGCTAAATTATCGGCAAATGGAGCAACGATTACCTTGGTGGCGAAATAAAATGTTAAACCAAAAGTAATAGAGATCGGTAACGCTGGCAGCGCTTTCTTGAATATAGCCAGCAGCAACAACGTTAAACAAAGGCCCTGCAAATTAAAATATTGCACAATAAATCTAACGAAATTATATCATTAAGTTAAGCATAAAATACAAGTGATTGATGCGTACAATTAGAATGGCAACGAAACAAGCCAGGGTAGTGTTCCAGTCGCCGTAACTGGATGCTTTTCCAACTAAAACGCTGTAGAATATAAAGTCGCCAAGACCTAATTTCACTCCTCGTTCTTCTTCCGTAACTGCAACCTGTTGCCCTTGTGGTTCACGTGCAGCACGATTTTCTTGTCTCGAACTTTCTGTTAACGACGAAGTGTTTTCGCGCACTTCTTGTGCACGTCTCGCTCCTCGATCGCCTGACAATAAATAACTATGCTAGATACAATAAATAACGATAAAAATAATCCAAGATTATTTATATACCATGCGTTTCTATCCACTCTGGAGTAAAACCGCCCTCTTCAGCATCGCCGGATGCAGGATTATTTTGATTATCTGTTTGACCACGCATAGGGTACGCCATACTATCGCCAGCAGCAGAATCGCTGGTAGTCATTGTTGCCGCTTGTACATAGCCGGCATGCGTCATTGTAGCCGTATACATAACTGTAGAGGAATAAATCAATGCCGGAAAAATAGATTCGTTTCGCTCTTGAGCGGTTTCTACGAGTATTCTCAGGGGCCCCTTTGGTGTTAATACAGCGATCAGATCTGCACACGTGAATGATACAAAATTAGATTACTGCACACTAACGTGATTATATAAACCATATTAAATCTACCTCACCCCAAATACTGATAACAGCCAGTACAACCCACGCCGTCCATTCTGGTAGGTATTTGATGAAAACAAGGGCCATTAAGGCGGAGATAAAGATAAGGTACGCTTGTTGCAATTGCAAAGGACCTTGCCAATGTATACAAATCATTCCAACAACTCCGAAATTCCACAGGACTATTCCTAACGTAAACAGATCCATCGGAATGTTGTATGCTTTTAATACTTGCCTGTGAAACATATATCGTTTTAGGCAAAGAAGTACGCTATAATAATAGACATATATGTATATACTTACTCGCAATATAGCATTGAAAACATAGACAACAACAATAAGGAACTTATTATCAACCATCCATGAATTACTTTATAAAATTTATATTTGTATAGGACAATAAGTATCACAGTCATGCATACAATGACGCTCATCAGTATCAAAGAATTGGCGACTGCCTGCCAAGCTTTGGTACTTGTGTCAGCACTGTCCTCATGAAACGGAGTGTATACTCTGCAAAACACAAATGAAACAATGAAAACTGAACGATACATTTACAAGGCAGAGGCAGCCCGTTCCTTACAATAAAATGAAAGTACCCTTTCGTGAAACTTACAAGTACATTCCTTTGGTTGTATAGAAATTTATGGAACTAATAGTGGCAACTACAACTAACATACAAAGAGATACAGGCACAAATAACTTAATGACATGTGCCGCTCCATATTTCAATTCTATTTCTTCTTCGTCCGTATAATTCCTCGAGCTATCCTGGCCGCTACTAACCGCAGCGCCTCTTCTGCCAGACCCTGCATTGCCCGACATACCTGGCGTTTGAATATGTACTTCGGGGACGCCATTGTCAACCTGCAATTCGTACACATCAAGTGAGAACAAATGTTCCCGTCTGTCCCATCATATTGCTTACGTCTATTCACAAAGTGAGCCTCTGATTCGTGGTTAAATAAGCGGAAACAAGCACAGTAGTATACAAAAATTTCATTAGACAAGGACGCGAAGGATCCGAAAACTGCCTAACGATTAATATTATTGTTTGAAGCTTAGTCTGTCAGGCTTGATAGAAATATCGACTTAACATATAATCTGTATAACATGGTTCTGTTACCTCGTCGTTACTTATTCGCGAACGCCTTTTTCGACCAGTGACCAAGCCCAGGTCGTCAGTGCGTGATTCCGCGACGTGACCGTCCATTAGGCTTGTATATTCGTCCGCCGAATCGTATGTGTCACTCTCAGACATTCATCAAAGCTTACAGTTGTGAACGAATCGACATAAGAACCCTTTGACAGCTCCGTGGCACGATTTTTTTGTTTCTTTTCGTACTTCCGCGCTCAGTTTCCCCTTGTTGCACGACACAGCACGATCACATTCGTGAAATCGCTATAGAAAAATACTCAATCGATTTCTAAGCATCGAGGATTTGTTCGTTGCACTTTGATGTTACGAAATGGTGGCATATATACGCCTCGAGTTACTTAACTACGCACCCAATCGCGAATTTATTACTTTAGAAATAAACGCAACACCTGACGGCAGCCATTTTGCGAAATGACTCACTGATCCGCCCTCTGTCGTGCAGGTTGGAGAAGCAAAAGGAGCGCAACTCTTCAATTCAAATTTTAATGCCGCCAAAACATTATTTGTAATTGCAATAATAATCAGGTGCACGGTTTCCGTAGACGTGGTTGGTTGTAATTGATTCATCGTAATTTTATTGTGCAATAAAATGTACATTCCATCGCAGAAATGTGTACAATCAGAACGATATTAGAGAAATCTTTGGGTAACGAATTTCTATTACAAGGGAATCATGTATTAAGTCAATTCCGAATACCGTGTTCACGAAAAATTTGTCTAACATGTTCATACGAATATAAATATGTAATTTTATTTTATTCGTTTTCTAATCGATTACTATCTGTGACCTCTATCGCTATAAATTCTGTAAACGTTATCCCTGTCGCGGAATTCGAATATCGTGATGCAGATTGTACAGCGATATAATTTTCTTAAAAATTTCGAAAACTCTAAACGTTATTTTAGGAGGCCCTACAAAACGCTAATTGCCATAAATTTCAACGATGTTCCCATTATGCTAAAGATTTCACATAATTACAGTTCATTCGATGTTTAATTCACGTGAACAAGAAATTAGACAAATATCTACATGACTCTATTTTTGTCGAAAGGTATTGAACCAGAGGGTAAACGCATAGCATATCCTCTCACAGTCAGTAGTATAAAACAATTACTTTATATGTATATAGATATTGTATATATATATGTGTGTATGTATATATTAACTCTGTTTTACATCAATATAGAAGTGACGAATCGTAAACTCGTACACTTTGTACATGTTCTTCGTTTTAGATTCTCAAGAGAACAAAGTAACACCCCCGTACATGTTAAAGAGATACAGTGAAATTTCTATAATGTAGATTATCTTTCGTGAACAGTTAACATTTTCCAAGTATTTTTCTCCGTTTTGCGCATAAGATGATTCGATCGTATCATCTCGCGGAAAGAAAACAAGGAGGAAATAGATAAACAAATGGATAGATAGAACGTAGCAGTTTTAGTAATATAAGTTCAAGCTTCAATGTCGCTGACAGAAAAAGGACTGCATTGTTTTCGCTCATTGAAATTATATGAATTATTTCAATCACTCCCTCCGTTTCTAGCAGCTCACGCTCGTCAAAGTTAATTCCGAAAACGTTGCAAGCGTAATTATTCAGTAAGAAAAATATTTCAGTGCTGCGCCAATAATTTTAATAGCGATTTGTATATTTTTAACATAAATAATAGCGAGCAATTATTACGATACTAATAAACATAGTTAATTAAGTACAATGTTTAAATACGATTTGTAAAAGTATCCTTACACAAGACTGTAATAAGTTCTTTTTTCTTTCTCTCTTCTCTGTATGTCTATACCTATATATAAGCATGTATGCATATAGACCAATATTTTTTTTTCTCCCTCTATCTCGTTCGATAACATATCAATACGATTATTCGTAGAGAATAATTTCCAATCAATGACTTCAGCGTCACTCGCCTGCTTAACAATTTATGTACAATACATATACATACGGCTCTTCGCAATCTACTTCGTTATAAATTAGTGAAAAAATAATGCTGCTTTGGCCATGGTCTGCGTATCTCGGTAATAATTAATTACCTACAACTTCGTTGCTAAATACCTACACATTCGGATGCGATTCCTCTGATAATCCTCAAAATGGTCAAAAAACTCGAAATGTATATTTATTACAATCTCAACTCGAATACCGTAATCAATATTACCACGTTAACCCTCACTTCAAATTCCATTCATATATCGATAGCAGCGAATAATATTAATACTTTGATTATTATCACTGTGTTCAAGATGATTTCTTGCTGGTGCAAAGAAGTTAATTTCTTATTCGCTACGACTTCAAAGTTTCGTTTACTTTCAAAACTATTTTTCGTCTTTATTTCATTTCACTTCTTTTTCGTACGTTATTTCTTTTTTTTTGTCATTTTTATTATTATTACTCAGAAATAACACTTTTCGACACAGTATTTAAAATATTTCTATGTTTTACGTATCGTAAAGCACCAAGTATCTGTAACTTTGGTATGACAACAAAAACTGTTCCCTAATTGATTTCTTGCTCTAAACAATGTACACGAACTAAAATGATCCCCACTCGTGTGTCCGGTGTATGTTTCAAGAAAATTTCTATTAGGCGATTTCAAATATGTAACACGTAAATGGAATGCATTGTTCATCCTAGGAGATACAACGTAATATTCGACTCAAATGATGGACAATGGATGAGATGTAGAAAAAATTCTTTGTATGGAATGTAACGCGTGGACAAATTGTCAAAAAGAATGCGTTATTGTATTATTATCGCTTAACAGTTCAAGCATGTCAAACCGAAATCAGACCGACGTCAGACAGATGAGGTACAACTTATTACAGTACCTAAGAGTTTGTGACGTTGATTCACAAAACTTCACTGTTAAAAAATAACATTTGATTCTTATTCGACGCTCATATAGACGCATATACCGCGATTATATGGTAATCATGTTTCATTTTATCACCTTACTACATTACAAGAAATAAAAGTTATCTTCTTATGAAGGCATGTATATATAATATGTGTGTAACATCGAGGAGCTCGTTATCTTCAATATAAATTAAGATAGAAGCTTCAATCGATATTTAATTATTTTACGCTTACCTAGTACAAGTACAAGGGTAAACTGATTTTTCAGAAAGTACTGTACAATGAAAATAGCTGTCATGTGACACTAATCAGTGTATGTAACAAATACCTAGTAGCTATTGTATTATCTACGATCTGTTAAATCTTCTCATATATTTACGTTCCAATAAATTAATATTCACGTTGCAACAAATAAACAACGATCTGTACATTTAATATAAAAATTAAACCTAAGGACGGAAAACAGAAAACGCTAAGACCTAATCTGATGTTCGCGACCCACTGTTAAGAATCGTATTCCATCCCCGTATTTTTCTTTTTTTTTTGCCTTTTTCGTTTCGTCTCGTGAAGATAGTAAGTTACCCGAACCTACTGTCATATACGTTGCGTGCCTGCAATCTTTCAATGTGCAGAACAGTGAGTCGTCTCTTTATGTTATTGTAACGTATCGTAGCATCTTAATGAATTCTCTTAGATTACAACGTCTAGGGTATCCCTAAACAACCGCTTGTGCAAAAAATGTTCTCTTTTTATGATAGGTACTGGTACAAAACTCCTTATTTATATCGTGGACTATCGGGCGGCGTAGGCTGTGTGTTCGCCCTTTGTTTCGGTCCAGTTTTGAACGACATCTTTTTCACGGGTCTGGGTGATATTCCGTGCAGTGCTGTACTATCTGGTGTGTCGTTACTAAACCACACTCTGCTCCCGTCGGAAACTGGAAACAGAATTGACAATGTTTCTATTAATTCGAATTGCACATCATCGATTAGAATCCACCGGGGAAATGGTAACATATATTACAGTAATGTTTTGTAATAGCAAAAATCAACGTGCAGCTTGTTAAAGAAAATGTTACATGTAATTACAAATGAGTCTATGCTACTTATGCACACAGAATAAAATTGTGTTAAAAAAAAATGGTTTTTATTTTTGTCCTCCTCTCGTATACAATGAGAACAATGATTTGGTAAAGTGAAGTAAGCAATATTCAAGTGTTAATTTGTTCTCGTGGTTTATGGCGTCCTGAACGAGACGAAATACGAATGCCTGCATTTACGATTAGGCACATCCATTTACAATTATTCAAGTCGCGTAAAGCTACTTGCAGTCTACGATACTATACAGATATTTCAAAGGACTGTCTTAAACAGTACATATTTTTTTTGCTCTGAAAATTTGCATCTACTGGATTCCAAAGCTTCTTATTTAAAAAATCGGTTGAACGATCCACTACTTGCAAGTCTCCTAAAAAAAAGATATACATACACGTATAGTATTGTACACGATTTCAGTCTATAAAGCAACATTAACAAAGTGGCGCATGTAGGATGGCATGAATGTAAAGAAGTATAAGTATTTCGATCTACTTATATGTATGTAGAAAGAAAATTTTACCTCTGAATAGATTGTGTAAGACTGTCAAACAAAAATTGAATTAAGAAACATGTGGGTATCAAAGAATAATCAGTTGCAATATATTTATCCTCTGCACTGTCTTTTTTTCCAAATATATGTATAGCCATATACCATATAAGTGTGTGTGTTTGTGTATATCAATATATTTATTTTATACGCATAACACTAGTGTATGTATGGTAAGTTTCAGATAAAATGTGTACCATTTCTCTCAATAAAAAAAAAAAATGCACGCGAATTGCAATATCCCCTTATGTAGTTAAAAAGATTGGAGTTTACTGAATGAAACTGGTGTACAGGCTTGCATAATTGCCAACATATTGTAACATGTAAGACCACTACCAGGTAATTTACGACAGAGGGGAAATAGACAGGATACACTTCGTAGAGACGATACTCGTTGGAGAAGACAGCAAAGAAAAAAATAAATAAATAAATTATAATACTACCTTGTTGGATGGTGTTACAAGGTGGGTGGGGGTTAGTGGTCTGGAATTAGTCACCTCTATTCGCGCGGTTATCACTGCTCGCCGCTGATGAACTTCGCAGACCGGATCGACCCTGATGCGAATCTATAAGCGCTGCTGCGAGGTTTGACGATGCTGTGGATTGCACGCTTGTTGTAGAGCCTGACAGTGTGATATCGATAATAATAATAATGACTGACATCTAAACTCGGGCGAAAACTATCGTAAAAAGATCAGTTCTCAGCTATAAGCTGTTCACTGTGTCTATGGGAATTGTAGAAAAAAAATCTCCTTTTGTAAACGACGAAAATTGCGCACCGATGTTAAACTGAATAAATACTATTTACAGTGAGCTATGTAACTATTTTTAAGTCGAAAAATTTCTATAGATGTGCATACAAAAAGTCTGAATATTTCTTCTGTCACTTGCATATACAACTAACCAGACACAGAGGAAGCTCCACTGAATGGACTTGGTGGTTGCACCGGAGAATATACATTAGCTGTAAATTCTTCGAACGTGGTGGCTTCTTTATGATTCCGCATGACTGTATCAATGGATCTAGCTCTTTCTTCGTAGCTGTAAATATTTTGTTTTAATCAGTAAAAACGTACTGCGGATATTAATTATAGTGGATAGACAATCCAATTTTTTCAATGCACTTACTAATGTTGATACAACGTAAGCGTAGAACGTTTTGCCCTACTAGCAGCGAGAGCCGTTGTTCTCACTAATCCTGGCAAAACTTTGTCCTCAACGATACACTCGTCGAACAGGGGGCCAAAAAATGGAATCTCTGGCTTCCGGGAGATTTGAATTCTGTACAATTTACTATGCAACGGATAAATTACTATTAAAACGTCGCAAAATTCAGTCGGTATAATATCCCTACGATAATCTCTCCAATGTTCAGACCAAACGATATGAATTTCATCATTGCCAAGGTGTCGTGTCTGAAATCATATTAATTATAAGTACCTAGATTTATATACCATCACGTTTATCGATTTACATAAATAACGCTCACTTTTTGCAGCAAACTTTCGGGACTATCGGAGGGCATTCTCGTCGCCACGTGGAAAAGTATTTCAGTGAAAGATGTCGCGAAATATGGCGCTGTAACGCCGGACGCTTTTCCGGGTACAAGACCACCGAGAAAACCTGTATGCGATTCAAGTTCAACCTCCCAAGCCAATCTGGCGACAAAGCTTTCGTATTCCTTGCTGGCGGTGACGTTGCTCAGTATCGAGTTCTTGTCTTCCTGTCCCTGGCTCACATAAATCACTGCTATCTTATGCGTCTCTCTAGATCGTTGACCATCGAGATTTCGTAGTTCACGTAAAAGCTTCTCGTTCTTGGATAATAAATGCAATTTTCTACGTTGCTCCCAACCGGATAAACCCAAGTGCGAAAACAGAAGACGGCAGTGATGAAACGGGGCTGGCGGTGGGCGACACGTCGGCGGACTTATTGCTGATGCGCACATACTGAAACAATGATCGTACGGAAAATGTTCACAATCATACGATTCGATTCATTGCTATACTATGATCTACCTAATATGCTGATTCCAATTGTTCACATGCTCTTGTTCCGCGTTCCTTTGATTGAGAATGGTTGCGATCGTTTCACTTTCGAGATAGTGGCCCTGCGGTGGATTAGCTGGTGCGTTAAGTGCAATTTCTGGATTAGTTAATACCTCTGGACTTGTGTGTCCTATGTATTGTAAGAGCTGCAACGAATGGATGTGAAATTAATATTAAATAATGCGTACGTTGTATTTTTATTATTTAAAATACGAAGAAGCGTACATCGTCCAAGTTATCCATGTCGCTTGCTGCGTTCGCAAAAGTGGGCAATATATGAGGCTCTCGATGCCTCATTGTGTGACGGGGTGTACATGTTTGAGATGACGTGACGCTGCACAAATCTTCTCCGTGCACCTTTGCTTTCCACTCCACTGAATACATTAATTAATATTTGAATTGAACACGTTTAATATTGAAATGGGATTCAGATATTAATAAATATGTTCGTTACCATGTTTCTTAAACGCGATTGGCATGTCGTCTTCGACAAACGGTTGACTGTACAAAATAGAGCTGTCCCAAGATGTCTTCCCTGCTAAATCTCGTAACAGAACCCGAACTAATGACGGTGCTGTTGTTAATCCTGCGGTTACACCACCTCCAGGTGCATCAAGTGCTGCTAGCTCGACAAGTGACATTATTACGGAGCTCGATAACATTAACAGTTGGATATTTGGTGCGTGAAAAATGGCAGAAGATAGCTCGTCCCCGTCGATCCCTGGCACGTCATCCAATTCGACAACTAGTGAAGATAATCGAGCGGCTCCGATGCCCATTGGAAAATGTCCCAGGTGATTTATTAAATGCATCATTACCTAAAGAGAGCATTCAACCTTTGAATTATATGTGCAAAGTAAAAGCAAAAAGAAGGGAAAATAAAGAAAGACAACTATATTGCGATACCATCTTTGCTGCCAATTGGGCAGACTGAATATTGCTCCGACGAGGCGATTTCGCGAACGTGTCGTCAGCTAAATTGTCCAAAGTAATGTCAGGATCAAAATCATCATCCTCGTCTTCGTGATTTTTATTCGTATACGACATGTCCTTGCCGATTTTATCCTGCACTATGTTATCCAAAACCTGTGTACATTTGCAAAACGTTCGTCCATATTCAATTATATAAATGCATCGTCTCTTTAAAAGTAAATGAAAATTTTCTATACGCCACTGACCGTAAATAAAGTCATTAACAAAGGTTTGCCCTGGAATACACGCAATAGAACCGAGGTACCAAGGTGCATAGCCCATTCGCCCAAACAGAACAACATTGATATGGTCAAAGGGCCGCGTCTTTCTCGAGTACTCATATATCCAAGTGTCTCTGATAGAATCTAAAATACGATATTCAAATATTTGCACATATATACAACAACTGAGCATCGAAAGAATTGAATTGCAACTTGGTTCAATGTACAACTCACGTGAATTATTTTACATGGCACGTTTGGATACAATTCCAACAGGGTGTCCGCTCTGTCGCACAACAATAATAGAGAGTCGCACGCCACTTGGGCAACAGTGGCATGACTGGCCTGTAGAATAAAAAAGGACGCAAATTTTTAATTTAAAAAATCTTACTTATATTACACTACGACTTTTCTCGTCGATTGCGTACCAATTAGTATTGTAAAGGAAACATGTTAATCGATAAGATACGTCAAAATAAAGAACATTACAATATCGTTGGACATTTTCGACACAAAATCGTGCAAACGACCATGCAAACTTGCAAACCATCCTTAAAGGGAGACGAGGACATCAGTCGACAGATACTGTAACAACACGTAATGAGGAGTCGACAGAGGTTAGCAAATCCAAGAAAAAACTACCTGATCCATTAGTGGAAAACAGAAACCAGCTCTGCGACGTTTTGCCCCTTGCATCCTCTGTCAATCAGACTCAATGGACACTGAATTTCTCAATACTAATATTACATGTTTACTATTATACACACGCTAGAATATATACAGTGCATTCTGCGTAACTAGAGATTATAACCCATATACAAGATATTAAATAGCTCTAAGACAATTATAGCATGCCGAATACCTGTTACTCCAAAAAGTCCGACATAAATTCTATTCACTACATATCTACAAAAGATTTCGATGGCTTACCCTAAGCGCCAAAAGGAGAACTGTGACAGCTTCTGGAATTCTTGGATGCTGATTTTTGTAGCACAATTCTCTGTACACAAACATAGCGATACTCGAAAGAGCTACGCATCTTGCGATCCCGGTCGGTTCTAGTCTACAACTTCTTAAAAGAATCGTGATTATATGTTCCTACAATAAAATTATTCGTATCAGTATATGTGTAATAATTAATGAGAAAGAAATTGATGGAACATTCTCTACCACCTTCGCATCTGGACATGTCATTGTCACGATATCAGCAGCGGTTGGCTGTAATACAGGTAATTTAACTGCAGTTGCAGGTAGTGACAACAAGGATCCAATTATCGAGACAGCTTCGGTTCTTGGTGCCTGCAACAATATCGTTCGTATAATTATAATTTAATCATTTGATTTAATATATATATATATATTATATCCACGTTCTCGTAATACCTCGATGTCTTGACTGCTCAAAATTACGTTAGCAGCGTGAATGTAATCCAAGATCAAAAGGCTAGATCCAGGTAGACTCAAGCTGAACAATCTAGGCCCTGTATACTTGACCAGCACGTGCAACACCTTACTGTCATTACTGACGATTCCGTTATGAACTGCACGACAAAAAAGTGTCAGGTGTTGTTTTGGCAAATTGATATCCTGCGGCTGAACTGTTAGAAGACAAATCAAACGATATGCTGCCAATTTGCCAACTTCGTACTGACTAGGAAGTTGTATCGCCTGAAAGTACAATCACATGATCATTTAATAATTTCGATATTAATTACTAGAGTTGCCCTGTATAACAATGTAATTATATCGACCTTAAAACACCATGGAGCGATCACCGTCAATGGAGGAATAAGTTCTGGTGCAGGAGGCGTTCCTTGATTATCCCCAGATACGCCTTGATTTAAGCGAATCTAAATAACGAAAGAGTATTAATAACAGTTTAAAGAGCGTAGGTACATTGTTTTAAAAGGAAGCACCATACTTTGATAAGGGTCTGTGTAAGTTGTACAAGATAATCCATAACTTGACCGTGAAGGGTAGGGTCTTGAATATTATTTACATCCCCCAATGCTGATAACATACGACGCCATAATACCACGGCTACATCGGGTAACCATCCACGAACTCCACCACCTGCCATCACGGACCTTCTTTCTGACGCATCGTTAGTGTCTGTAAATTAATTATATATATTATAATATAAACTTTAAAAAAACATTCAAAACTATTGCAAATATACTACAGAAGACGCAGAACTCGTTAAAAAAATCTCATTGATTATATCCAATCGCAGAACTTATTAATAACCGAAAGAAAACGCGTCGCGAACGAAAGGAAAATATGCAATCTCGCGAAAATATAACTTTCTAACTATATCAAATGTTACTCTATAAATAGAAAGGGATTCCTCGTACAAATAGATGCGTTAATTTGCAAAAATGCAAGCGAAGCAGATTGAGTAAAACGATGCATCATTATCATTATGATTACTATTATTATTATTATTATTATTATTATTATTATTATTATTATTATCCATGTCATAAAATATATATCACTGTTAGTCTTGCACTTATGAATTTTATGATGTATATAAAAAACGAAAACCAGACATAAAGATTATATGACATCGTAGCGATGTAATGCAATGGAAAATGATGAATTTATCTCACAAGGCAGATGTTCAACAGCGGTGACGGATATACTTACCAATGCTACTGCCATCAATGTTTTCTATCTGTATAGGACTGTCTTTGTTGCTGTCGACTCCACTGCTCGGCGTCGGAGACGGGCAACGTGGAGATGGTGGTTCACTATCCACTATAACAATGCTATCCAATGACTTAGCACGTCTGTTGCCAAACATTTTTCGTCCAGCCGCTGACGATGACGATGTTGGTCCGTTTGACAGTAGTCGCGCCATGTCTTGCTCTATCGAGAGGGGGAGTACTGCGCGCGTGGAAAGTGTTTACACTTAATAAACAAATAAGCCACAACCACTTGAAAAAGTGTTTATATAGAAACAATTTGAACCACCCTCTGTTCGTTTAGAAAAAGAAAGTGAAAGCACGAGTAAAGAAGATGTTGCAAATGAGAGAAAAATAACAAGGGGACAGAAAGACATGTGTGAAATGAGACAAGTGTCTGGCCGACGCCAGACTGGCTATTCTTAGATCAGTGTCAGCGTCAAAGCAAAAGAAAAAAGTACATAAGAGACAAAGTTATAAATAAATGGCACGAGCTATCAGCAACATAGATGGCACTACTTAATAATATAGTTCGCCAAAGTGTAATAACGAAAAGTAGAACGAATTGGTATTCGGTGTGCTGTAGGACATTTACCAGGAATACCGCTGTGCACTGTATGTGTACGGTTTCTGTGAAGCTTCGTACGTGGTTTTCCATTGTATATCGCATTGTCACTCACGCTACGAGGAAGCGGTCGTACCTTACGTAAATCTCGCATCGGATGATCTGTTCGGAATAAAACCTTTATTTTTCTACCAAATGGTAATTTGTTAAGAAATTAATTGCACGTTTTCGATCTCTCACCTGTAACACATTCTTTGGATACGGTACTGTTATCATGATCGACGCTCCCTTTACGGGGTGGTTGCACGCTTCCGGTTGAGGCAGCTCTGCTCCCAACACCACGACGTTTCTTAGTTTTTTGCTCACTGAGTCTATCTAATGGCAAATCGTTTAGATCCAAGTTGTACACATGCCTGGCAAGCACCCTCGTTAGGGTATCCAATGTTTTCTGCAATGTACAGAGTAACGCGTTGACTAATATGAATACTTCATTACTTATGAATATATCCAAAAGCTCAAAGCTTTACTTACTGCCCACTCTCGAATTAATTCTTCCCATTCCGTCAACGATGTCAACACTTCCAAAAACTGATCCCATAATTGCGTAGAAATAATAACATTTAAATTCGCTTTAATCCATGTTACAATTAATGTCTGAAATATGGCAGGGGCAAGTTTACCGCCGATGCTTTCCGGTACCTTGCGCCGGGAAGATTTTTCATTTAAAACGAGCGATGTTATTTGCAGTAATACCCTAGTAATAGATACAATAAAATTTTCATTACAATTTTATGAAACGATTCCCTTAGTCGAATACAGAAATGTGTGTCTTTTAAAATGATTACCTAAGCAACTGTTCCCAAGTACTCGGCTCTAATCTAGAATTCATTACAACATATCGATATACATTCAAAACCCTTTTGCAGCTATCCGTTTGTTCCTCAAGTAACGTTAGAGACGCGTTCGGTCCGATATTTTCCAAAAAGAAAACATTAGAAGCTTGTGTTATGAACACTTGCAACACGTTCTGCAATCCCGCCCTTATAAACAAATTTTCTCTGTGTATAGCACCAAGGTAAGAATCATTTCTTAATCTCGTTTGACGATAGCTTTCAGAAGGACTTCTATCAATATCATTTATATCTTTCTTCGAGTTCTCTTCTAAGTCTCTTTCCTTGTGACTATCTAACGGTTCCAACATGAATGGTGGAAGTTCCTAATAAGAGACGTCACGATGAATACATATATGAACGAAATTATGTTATTGCAATGCTTTTGATTTACAACTTACATTCATCTGAATCCAATCCTTATAGACAGCAATAGCCTTCCTTATAGCACCAGCATGATTGAAGTCCAATAAAAATGCTTGCCTGTATAGTTCGTGTACGAAGTTCACGTTATCTCTGTTACCATATAGAACTTCCCTAACAAGAGTGACTGCTGTAACACTACTGTCTTCCTGATTTTGATTTTCCTGCTGGGATGGAGCAAATTCGGGAGACAGTAACGACGAATCACTAACATTTTGTGTAACCGAAACACGTCGAAGATCTGATTCTGCATTTTCCTCGTTGGGAGTTGTGCTGAAATATGGATTTTTGTACGTTTATAAATATCGTAGAACTATTACTGTTGTCGTATATTAATTGTGCTTCCAAAAATACCTATGCGAAAGGTGTGCGACACGAGCGTCTTTCCTAGCTATATGAGTAAAATTGGCGATCCACTTAATCAAAGCAACTTTACACAGCACATAATTATCCTGACTCTGATTCGTTGGTTTACGCATCGTAGGCATTTCTAAATTCGGTTTGTACAGTGAGAAATTATCGTCAAACTCAGGACAAACATGCCGAAGGTACGTAGCTTTAAAACGTTCTAATAAAAATTGAAAAGTCTTGTGCTGTCGTGAAGATTTATCTCTCCATTCTATCTTTACAACCTGTGAACAAGATAGACGAAAAATTTGTCGACACTGATCTTCAACGATACAAGTCTATTATTTCGTAATATTTAAATGCACCTGAGTAACCATAAATTCAAGTAACGCTTCTAAAAATCGAACAGTCTCATTATCAAGAGGCTTCTCCCCACTTTGCGGAGGCAAAATAGGTCCGCTGTCAACAGGAGCGACAGGACACTGGCTCGTACCGTTGTCATGAAAAGTGCTTTGCAATAGTTGGGTATCGTAGAATTCCTTCTTATCTTTGTCGTCACTGCCGATAATTTTCGCAAGCTTATCTCTTTTCCCGTCCACTTTTCGTTCAGATTTGTAGGGAGATGGTTGCTGGGGTGGAAACCCTGGCACCAAGCTTGCAAACATTTGATGTATATGTTCTGGTGCATTTTCTCCGAGCGCTTGGTACCACAAAACAAAATACCTAAAATCATTTCGGAACACGCTTATGTGAAAACCATTAATTAATGGAAGATCTGGGAGGAAAAATGTGTAGCTCTAAAAATGTTATACCTTATAGCTTCTCTTCGAAGCTTCCAACTGTTGCCAGGATGTAAAAGTTTCTGCAGAATCCTTGCCAGACTATGACATTGCCATCTTCTATTAAGAAGTTCAGGGAGTAGTGTTAAAACCTTCTCTAAGAGTTGCAACACCTGTTCCAATTCCTCCCTATGTGCTTTGTGCACTATAAAGGAAACACTTGTTAGATATTTGAGCAATATTTAATTGTTCAGCTTTTGCCTAATAGTTTAGGAATAAATAAAAGTGACAGAAAGAAACATCAGCTCAACAGATCATTTGTGTACATATTAGTTACAATCGAATTAATGGAACTCAGACTGCACATGCAAATAACAAACACTCCATGGTCTCTCTGTTACTCACCAATGTGGAAGGAAAGCTCTGGCAGCGGAATAGAAAGAAAACAAGCAAACAGTAAAACAATGATAATATTGGAATCGTAAATATTATACATACTTATGATATTAATCATAATGTTAATAATTCTTGCAATTGATAGAGCATTTAATTTTAATGCTGAGGAAAGCAATTGTATTTACACCTTTATGCGAATGCAGTTATGTGGATGAAATATGTAATATTTATAATATCAAGAATTCTTACCTCGTTGCCGGAGATTCGTTTCAGCCGACACGAAGCAATCGTACAGAATAAAATACACATGGCTGAAGTTGCCCTCGAAAAATCCCTTTGCTTCGTCGGTGTCCACATTTTCTACAAAATAAGAACACAGTTCTTTAAGTAATTGAAATATCCTGTAATATAATAAAAAAATGCTCTCCATATAATTAACATAATTGAATTGTAATTATATTCGAGTGTGCATGGGCATATATTCATTATGGATAAACTAAAAGATCTTTCTATTATAGAAACACCATAATTCCTTTTTTCAGAGAAGTTTGGTTTTAAGGAACAGGTATGGAACCTCTATTGCATCATCACCGGTTCTATTCATCTGTACTTATATAGCTGAACTTCTTTTTCTCCACTATGTTCTCATATGATCACTGCAAATATAATTTCTATATATATGCGTACATAGGAAACAATAGAATCACAAAAGAACATAGCTTTGTCTATTTAACTTCCATTATAAAAGATATTTGTTCTTTCTTTAAATTTTACTAAATATTTATTTCGAACGCTATATAAATATAAAATTTGGCTTATAAAATTGAACCAGTTGAAAGAAAATTAAAGTGCAGAACAAATATTTGATAATTAATGTATTATCCTTCGTTTAATCAATCGGACGATCTTTATATCCATCTTGTTCGTAAACAAGCTGCAAGATTTTTTAATGATTGACACTGATTCTATATTTAAGTGCACAGTACTATTGGTATACAATAATAATGTAACATTAGCTGAAATTGGAGGCCATGGTAAGTTGATTACCGTGGTTATGCGGTTTGGTGATTAGATATTATCATTCAACACTATAGCATTACATTCAAATTGTACGAAAGAGAATTATGCTTCATTTTTTTTTTAACGACTGGACTACGACAATATCAATAAGGTTTACAAACTTTTTTAAATATGGTTAAATGATTATGCATACTGTGCTGTTATATTATTAAAAATTAAGCACTACGAATCAACGTATGATCTCGTTAGATGTAAAATCAAGAAAAATATAACAGCATATCCTCAGTTACGAGTCGAAATATTAAAACAGTTGGTAACAGAAGTGGAGGAAGTTGTCGAGCCGAGAAGTAAAAAAAAAACTTGTCCGTCGTAGTTTCAACGAAAAATTTCAATAGGTAGTTATACAAAAGCATTAAAACTGTATCCCTGCTTGTGTGTAGGCGGCAAACGCTAAGAAAATTGTCGCCCCTCTCCTTTTTTAACCATCGTCCGTGTTCATTAACTGCTACTGTGAAACTCGTTTATTCGTGATTAATTTTCACGATGAAACGACTGATTCGCACGGTGGCGAGAATTAGAATAGGTGAAAAATGTATGCAGGCTCACCTAATACGATCTTCAGATGCTTGAACCGAGTCGCGCTATCCTTTTTAACATCCTGAATCTTCAGTGTTGACTTTTTGACGTCTACATGAAGTTTTTTGCTGAACATGGTTCAATGCGAGCCGCCGGCGGCCGCGACGACAAGAACTATCATCGAGGGTGTACAAAGTGGTGCTCATGGATGCGGGGCCGACTAACTCCACACTGTCACCATGTCAGGGACTCGAAAAAGGCAGCCCCTTTTATCACAGTTCAGCGTCAAATTTCGCGAGCGCACACACCTCCGATCAGATGTACGTGGCAGCCATCTTGACATCCTCGGCGCGCACTGCTCATAACCTGTCGGGGCAATGACATCATCGCCTGTACGATTAATTTATTTTTCATTTTTCTTCATTTTCCACCGACGCAAAATACGCCCACGTAATTAACAATATCTACTGACACATTTTCCTATTGTTCCCCCTCGAAAGTTAAATGCGTTATTAGTGAATATTTTGGAGCAATCACTTTTATTCGCGTAATGTTGAAACTAAATTTTTTTAAAACCTGGCGCTTTGACTGGGCTGTACCAACGGATGGTTATATTATTTCTTAACACTACCACCGACGAGATATAGGAATAGACAAATCGGCCAATGTACTTTCTTGGCCCGAATTCGCGGGGATCCAAGAACCGCATACCATTTTCATGTCACTCGCAACGTTACCAACAGTTTAGGGAGAACGACGTTAATGGTCTCTATCATAGCCACTGAAATTCAATAATTTAGTGGCTGTATCAAAAGATTCTTGGAAACGATCTGAACGCTCAGTACGGTAGAAATTGTAATTTAAATAAAGTTAAGGCAACCCAAATATTAGTTTCACGGAAATAGGTTACTTATTCTATAGTGCAACAAACATTGCAAACATTTTATTACGAAGATAATAAAACGCGTTTATAATTACTAATAAATATATTTGTATCCCACTATTCGACTAATATCTGTTCTGTAATACTTGCAATAGAAAATATTCAGTTCGACGTTCGCCACGATATTCAAAAAACATCGGCCTTAAGGAAAGAAGACCCCCCTCCCCTCCCTAGTCAGCCACCAATTAGCGCAATCTATTTCGAAAATCTCCTTCTTTCGCGCAACGGATCTCGTAGTGATTTGACGCGTTCAGAGTGTCCGCCGAATTAAGGTATGTCACATAGCCTAACATATTCCTAAACGCAAAATATTATATCAATTGTCTCCATTTTCCGTCTCCTGACAGTTGTGTAGTGTTTTTTGTTAATATTAAGTCATATTTTAGTAGAAATTGAGAAAACATTTCGTAGTAAGTGCAACGTGCCGAACGTGCATTTTTGTAGCTATCGCTAATTCCACGTATAGATATACATATTTTAGCCCCAAATTCCATGATCTTGCAATATATTCTGCAGTTTCCGGCAATGTTATTATAATATTGGTGATTCTTAATACATTTATCTCTAATTTCAGGTGGATTCTGTTTCATGGCGTCTCTTTCGTTTGCATTGAAACCAGAAATGGCGCGAACGGCACACTTCCAAACGGTAATGCGCAGGAGCAGAGTGACGCGGCGCCATATTGTTAAATCAACTTCTCGCTGAGAGGTAAGCGTTCTTCAAATTTCTTGTTGAAATAAGTAGAATTTTTTGAATATATCTCTATCAAATTATAATTCATACCCACGTATAATACTTGTATGATATAGAGTGGTATTGTAAACGTAGTAACATAATACAAGCAATTATTTTCGAGTATTTCTTTGTTGTTTCTGCCTGCGGCCGGGAAGGTTGTTTTTCCTGGAAAATATCGACAAAAAGAGATCCTCATCGAGTAACGTATGCGTTGAAATATTTCTAGGAAACGGAAGCGATCGTAAACAAGAAGAATGGTGTTTGGCTTTAGTCGGGCACCGAGCACAGCCGAGCGGCAAAGGACGACGACGAAGGTTGTCATTTTACTATTAATATTCTTCCTAATTATTAATAATCTTCAATGTCTACGATAGAGAGCATTAACATTGTTTTCTGTAATCTGTTGGTAACGTAGTGATTTAATTTTTTTAACAAACGAAACAATTGTTTGGTAATTATAGTACATTAATACAGCCAGTGAGTTTTGACTAGTCAATATATTATATCTTCCTTTTTTATATATACAAAAACATACGACATATCATACGCTTAATTTCATATCATTGTATCCTATTGTAAATTAGTGGCATTAAATATACTATGAACAAAAGGATGCGGTACAAGCAATGAAGTGAAAGTATGTGAGTTACTATGAATAGTTTTCTTAAATTATCGATAAAATTATAATCTTCCTCGAAGTATGCAAGTGTAAATCGTTCGTACGACGCCGTGTTACACAATTATAAAGTACCGATGGTAAGTTGGATATTATGTGGTACAACTTTTGTTGTCGACTAGTGGACAATAGTAACCTATATATCCTCCCTTTAAACATTGCGGCTTCGAATAGTTTCACATAAATGCGTAACATGAGATTCGGTTTTTATTCGCGCATATCGGTATCTACAAAGAACGATAAAATATTATTTCATAAAAATATATATTGGGGTCTCTCATTTCGACGAATATTTTTCTTTTATTTGTACAGAACCTCCACTCTGAATGTATGGCAAAAGCGTTGCTAATATATAACTTAGAATCGAGCACGCACATCCTTCCGTGATATGCACGAATGGAAGATACCTCGCAGAATGAATCGCCTTTATGGAATTGAAGGTATGAAATCTATTTTTCTTATTGTACATGCAATTAAGAAATTGATTGTACATCGTTTGCAGTCATTGACACAGCGAAGCTGGGATAATGTTTTATCCCAAAACATTGTTTAAGTTTTAGGGAAACAATTCAGAATCGATCGAATCAGACGACAAATAATTTTCGAAGAGCTATCATCTTATATAATATCGAGTTTAGTAGGCGTGATAAATTCGCGCATGTAAAACGGTACAAATAAGCACATAATTCATATAATGCTTACAAAAATCAAATACGGGAAGTTTTGTGAATTTTTCTTAAACAGAACCGCATTATTTTTGATATATTTTAGAATCACAGTGGTAAATGAAATATATCTTGTAAAATCATCTTCGAGTGTCTATTTTATGCGGTATGGAACTTTGATTTTACTTATTAAGTGAATCTCGCTGTGAAATAAAAACATTTCACTATGTTATCGTTTAAATCCGTTGAGCAATTAGAAGTTACCAAAAATAATAATCATTTACATCTGATAAAACTTTCTTCCGATCACGACTATTTCAGGATATTACATTCTCACGAAGTTCTTATTTTACACTTTTGCATTTGCCTCTTCACGAAACGTTTCTTTCATTACACACATCTGTATCTTTCATTGAACTGAAAAATAGAGGGTTCGATTTCGTAAAAATCGACATATGCACGTGTGAGCAGAGAGGAGAATCTTTCTTAGAAAATATCGCAGATGTACGACAAAAATAATTTTGTCTCGCAGAGAATCGTTCGGTGAACTTATATCCGTATAAAAGTAGTCTCAATATATAATTGGCATTCTGAATGACTTAGCGGACGATCTACACAATTTTTCTATTCCCAACAATCCGAACTAACGAAGCGACTTTTACAGCGGAGCGATATAAAAGTTAGAGACTTCGATAGAGTTAGCCACGGATCCGTTCAGGTGTTGAAACGATCAGAGGATGATTATGACGAGAACATTACAAAGGAACAAAATTGATTACACTTTGAATAGCGTTCAATCGTATAATTACATACTATACTGAGGACTGACGACGTTGATAAGTAGATTTCGTTCAATGAAATTTTTTGGTCCGGACGTCCCTTCTACTGCACAGTTTCCTCAAATAAATTGCATTTCCTACTCGCAACGGCGTTGAATCAACAAGAAACACGCGGAACGATCATTCCTCCCTATTACGTTTTATGCCGGTGATCAATGCGTTCGTTGGCAAATATTTCTGCACGATAAATTAGTTGGAATCGCGCAGGATTAATCGATCGTAATTAGTCGGATGAGAAATAAATAGTAGCGTGAAATGGAACTTAGTTTAAGGGGGTTCGGTGGATTCTGTTGATTGTGCAAGAAATAAACACCATTCATCAATGTCTCACTACTTCCTCGGAACTGTTTCTGACCGATTTCTTCTCTTGTAAAGCTTTGTTCATCCTGCGAATCGTCAACGTTAGTCAGGTACACGAACGGTAATATAATTCGATTTCTCGCCATCGTTTGCTGCTTCTGGCAGAAACAGAAGGAGAAAGGCTCGAAGATTCGATTCGCTTGGCACAGTGTTCGATAACGTTTAAAAAGAAAAAAAAACAAACAAAGATGCTGAAACTTATCTTTGGCTTGACTGTTAAGCGACCAGCCGAGTTTACTCGCGGTCGGCGTGGCAGAGAAACAGTTAAATACGATCGACGCAACGTATGCACGTTTTATAGAATGTCTATAAATATCAATACGTGTCATGGATGCTTACGTAACATCGCCAGGTAACGATCCTGCCCTATCGATAGATTTACAGCTTAATTTACCTAGTTACACGTTATTCGTCATCGTTCGCCTGCCGCGACGTCTTACGCTTTGAACTTTTTCATATTACAGTATATTAAATATGTCAATGTGAGTCGCGTAACATAGTACAAATTTCTACGACGATTTTAATCCCAAGTCTCCATGGAATTTCAATTAGGCATCGAATCGAATGGTTCGTCGATTAATTTCGCCCATCGAGACCAGTTGCAGGTATTACCGTTTCCTACGTCTAAGCGAAACAATCCGCGACGTTTCGCGCGACTATTCTTAGGAGTCGAAGGATTAACACGATCGTTAAACAATTATAGAATTTCCCATTCTCGCATGACCGTTCTAATAATATGATCCCGCTAAAGACACGTCGTACTATCACAGTCCAACTTGAACGATCGACACCACTGTTTCACGATAACCTACTGCTTCAGCACCGTTCCCTTAATACAAGATAGACAGAATAATTTCTCCGTTCGTCCTACGGATGCATTAGAAAAATACAGACACAGGGGGGGCGTGATCGCGTTATCGCGTCGGCCACCACGCGGACATCCTCGCTCCCCGAGGAGAATGAACGCGATCGAAGTAGCACGGTAGAGCGCGAGGATGTCGATTTTATTCGTCGCGCTCGGCTCGTTCGTACGAGACGTTCGTACCGCACCACGGCGCGATCCATTGTCTCGAAACTTCCGCGTTAGATTTATACCCTGACACCGACACCGTTGTCACCCTTTATCTCCGTGACAAGCTCGAACGTGGGCGTAGAAATTTCCGTGGGCGTCGGGACGGCGAGCGGCGCCAGTCGTGGATTCTTCTTGACGGACGCGTCCTTCAGGATATAGTCCGCCCCGGACTTGACCCGCAATCTGTTCCTATGTAAGGACGGCTCTAATCGCAGGATCGTACAGGATCTCGTCGTCAGGCATCTGTTTCGAAACACGGACTCGGTCGATCTGCTTTGGAGATCGGCGTCGATCGTCGTCCCCTTCGGATTCACCGCCGAAACGGAATTGTAGGGGGACACGTTGCGCTCGGAATCGGGGCTAAAGTTCGACTCGTCGTTCTCCTCGAACGACGTGAAGATATCTGAATCAGGTACGGATGGAGCGCTGAAGAAAGACTCGCGCAACGACGACGTCAACGCGTCCGGGCACATGAACGGGTCCAGAGACGTCAGATCGTTGAGATCGCTACCGCTGTTGCACACTTGGAAATTGTTCACCGAGTAAGAGGAGGGGAACGCCTGGTGCTCGGTGACCACGTTCGATAGGATTTCCTGGCTCCTCGACGACTCGGACCATTTCGAGTCGGACGGCCTCCTCGAGCTGAATCTCGTCGAGTCGTGCTCGGCGAATATCGGGTCCGGCAGTCTTCCCTCTCTGCACCGCTCGGAATTCTTCAGCAACGCCTGGAACAGATCTATCGGCTCGATCGACGCCATTTGACCGAACGACGCCAGATCGTACGAGGAACCGTCGTGACTGGACTTCTCGTTGAACGATTCGCGATCGTCGCTGTAATCCTCGATATTGAGTAACACGGATGGTATCACTGGATCGGAGTGTCGAACTGGGCTCCTTCTGTTGCCCATCGGCGATTTCGCGCGGTCGATGTTCGCGGAAGGCTTCGGGAACTCGATGCTCCTCGCGTCCTCCTCCTCCAGGGAAACCAGGGGATCTATCGGGCTCGGTGGTTCCGAGTGAACTGTCGGCACGGCTAGAGTTTCGATGACTCTGTACGGCTCCAACAGTCTCGCGTGTGTCATCGGCTCGATGGTATTGATCGATTCGGAATGTTTCAGTATCTCGACGTTCCTTCGGGCTTGCGATATTCTAGAAGACGGGTCGTCTCTGGACTCCGCGCACCTCGGCACGAACGCGTTGGCCGGCTGAACAAGATTGGCCAACTTGTTGGGGGTGATCGTCATATGCCTCGGAGATGTTCCTTGCCTCGGACTGTCCAGCAGGCTAGGCCTCGGGCTGTCCGGCGTGGACGGCGACGTGTAACTGTTCTGAAGCCTCAGATTTAGATTCGGGCCGGGATGATCGAAGGTATTGGTGATCCTCACCCGTGGACGCGGATGACCGTGAAATCTTCTATGATTCTCCAATTGTCGCGTAAGGATAACGTGCTTGGCGAGACCTCCCTCGCATCTGTTGTGATCGAGATTCTGTATGGAGTATCGATGGGTCTCGATCACGTTTCCGCCAGTCGGAAGTCTGGGTAGGTGAACCTCTTGCGCGAGTCCGGTCGCCGCTTTGATATTAGGATCCGACATGGAGCACAGGTTCGCGTTTCTCTTCTTGCCTCGTGTTGGGCTCAGACCACCTGCGTTGAAGTCCTTCGCGTGAATCATTGGACTGTCCGTGCTGAGCACAGGATCGGACATGGTGTTCAGGTGCAACACCTTGCGGGACAGGGTGCCGTCGGTTTTTAGATTCTGATACGAGATGAACTTCGGCTCCGGCGCCTTCGAGAAGTTCTTGCTGGCGAGCCTCTTGTGGTTCAGTCGTCTCAGGTGTCGAATTTTGTTGAACGTCGGGTCGAGCAGGTATTTCAGATTTTTGATCTTGTCGATGTTGTGATTGGAATCGATCATGTGATTCCGATCGATGATGTACTTCAGGTCCAACATCTTCGTTAGATCGTGGATGTTCTCCTCGACCACGTCCACCTGCTTACTCCCGGACGACGTGCGATCGATGTTCCTCTCCGGAGAGATGTCCGTGTGCCTGGCCGACATTTCCAGGCATCGTCGGCTCGTGTACAGCGTGCTGTTCTGTTTCGCCGCGAAACAATCCTCGACGGGATGCCGTCTGCCATCGTTCACCTCGGCCAGCTCCATGTTCGTGTTGGAGCCACGTCTCATCGGCGAACAACCGTAGCGACTCGGTGTCACGCCGAACAGAGCAACGAGCTCCTCGGTGATTTTACCCGCGGCGACCCTCATCTCGCCGTGATGGAAAGCGTAAATCCACGGGTTCACGCCGCTGTGCGCCATAATGGGCAGACCGAGCCACACTACCGCCCATTCGGTGAGAATGTTGGTGCCGCAGAAAATATCCAGCAGCATGCAGGTCTGTGAAACAAATTCGCCTTGCGTTAGGTGGGCAATCGTGGTGTTATTTGCTCCTTACGAAACTAGAGCTGATTGAAACTTCTTGTACGGTACGTACGATACGGGGTTTTCTCTATAATTAAACGGGGAAGTTGCCTAAAAGTTGATTTTCAGGCGTTCTACAGAATTTGTAGGACCGTTTCTATTTTCGTCGCTTGGCGTGCTTCGCGTTTGAGTATTAATAGAGGGTATGAAAAGTAGCTTTGGTAACGTTTAATTTAGGAAGGGAGGAATGTCCATGGGGATCGTATGGATATAAGATTGAGATATGGGGATGAAGGAATGGGAAGCTATCCTTTACAAATACCTGGGTTCGTTTGGTTCATTTACGTGGGTGGTTTTAATGCACCTGTAACACGAACGACACACCTGGACTAGGTACAACGGTATGCATATGTCTGTGTAATAACGTGGGCAATTTGTCTTGACCTTCGTTAATTAAAGTTGGCTGGACGTGCACGAAACCGGAATGTATGGGTATTTGGAATTCATTCCCGTACTGGTCACGCCCGTGTGGTACACGGTAATAGGTGTACATATGTATAGAACACTGCGTATCTAATTTGATCTGATTGTGCGATAATTGCGCATTCGAACGTTTCTCCGCGCAATGTTTGTCCGTAAATAATAAATCGTTACGAGTTCCATTGTACGCGTGAAGCTGAATTTATGGATTACACGTCTATCGAGGTATGAAAAGTGTTGCGCAAAGTATACAGAATTTGTTAAATAAAGTCCGTTTCATTAATTCACCGCGATAGCTTTTGACAGTATCACGAGAACGCGGATGTTCTGTGCAATAAAATTGTTTGTAATTGCCTTGCTGCTCGTGTTTTCCTTCTTCTTTTTTTTCTACGACAAAAAGGTAAAAGCTCGGAATACTTTTCTACGAGTTTTCTTCGAGATTAGCTTCTTTTGCCTGACGGTTTGTCGGGCGCTCGTTTCCGCCAACTTCCCAGCCGCCACAATTTTGTAAGTTATGTCGCTTTTCATCCTTCCGTTCCATTAAACTTTTACTCGCCAGGATTATTGGCGAACGTTGTCGCTCATCGGAGGATTTCATTTATTAGTCGAATCTCTTTACATTTCTCACTCTGATTTTTGTTAAGATAAAGTTGGACTATTGAATATTGCATAGCTTATTACGAATACTTTACTTGAACCGTATCAGATTGTGATTTTTATTAAACTTTTAGCTATTTGTTTTTGTTACTTTGTTCTTACCAGAATAATTTTACCACAGCGATATTTAATTTCTCCTTCAATTTTCCTTCGAACGCCAGGCTTCGTATTGCACTTACTTAAATATCTATTTCGTTGCGGCTATAAAATGCGTATGGAATCGTTTCGTTCCGTCGAAGTTAAATTCAAATTAACAGTCTATATCCGAAGCGCAACTCTTTTAATACTGGCGAGGAGCAACAAGTACGAGAAGCATTTATTTTATCGCTATCGTTATTGTTGCTTCTATTATTATTATTTTAGCAGAGTTCTCCACCGTATGAAATTTACGTTACACCAGTTTGTCGCACACGTCACCCACAAACTTCTCGTATTAGTTCCAAAACTGGCGACCTTCTTTAGAAACTTCTGTCTCTTGTATTACACCGTTCGACGCAGTCGGCTGCTTATTAAATTTTTTTACAACCCCCGTAAGTATTTTCAATGCGCTACAAGCAATACGGTGTTCGCTTTCACGCTGGACGAATTGCACATTGAGTATTTCTATTACGAGGCTGTTAACTGCAACGGAACAACCATTCCACGGATGAAATTCGCTTTCAAATTTTATCGATCGTAAGATCTTGAGAACTGTCGTGAAATTTGATTATTGCGAAATCTTTTTATCAAATTATTAGCAATTACACTGTTCACAATATCGATTCCCGTAAAACAAAAATAAATAAATTACTATCAATGCCAGCAGCAGGAGCTGTTCAGCTAATCGATATAGAATGAACGCAGCATTTGATAATATTAATTATACACGAATGTTACATAAAACTATGTACACGATTTTAACGTTAACCACGTCGACGCGTCGCACGGTGGTCCGAAACCGTAAAAACACGAACTAAATTCAATTTTTCGACCTACTTGGAAATGTATGAAATGTTACGCATACTTTCTTATATGTGTAGACTAAATCTTGGCATGCGAATAGATTCCAATAAATAGATTACTTAATTTAATTTTTCAAAATAATTTTGTATATATTTTTTATTTCAAATCTTTTGCTGACACGTCAATTAAACAACATCATAAACGCGCAATTCGGATGCGCAGATTCTGCATCCCGCTATTTCCATATCTCCTATACAATTTCAACAAAGTTTTTCACAGATTGCAAATCTCAATGATGAAATCAGTATTGTATGAGTCGTTATATCGGCTGTAACAAATATCATTCACCGCTACCTGAGGGACAACTGCACACCACGGAAAATATCAGAATCATTTTATCAAATGCAATTCTACAAATGCAATTATATTCCCTAACTAAAGAACTGCCCAACTAAAATCTTTCTATTCATAACGAATAATGCTCAAATAACCGTGCTTTGAATTTAGTTCGCGTTTCCACGGTTTCGGGCCACCGTGCGTCGTCCTCAGATTTTCCATCGGGCAGAACGCAGACGTTCGCGTGTTTCTGACAAAGTGGAATTTATGTTGCGTACGCCGGACGCGCGAGTAGTATATGCGCGATAATAGTCAGACGGATCGTGTCACGTTCGTCAACAAGGAACGGCCGGCCCTGCGGGAGGGACCTTCGTCCGTAAGAATTTACGTTGTTCACGTGACGGGTCTCGATTGCAAATGGAGATTTACTCCTGTGCCGCGGTGGTCGTGCAGAAATGGACGATCTACTCACTTGAAAGGGAAGCCATAGAATGAGAAAGGCGCCGACCGTGACTGCCAGCGTTTGTCCGTAACGCGGCAATGCCAGGGTCTGCGTCTGATGCCTGAACGACAGCTCCACCGTATAAATCGCACGTGCGTGTGCACGTGCCACCAGGTACACGTACATGTAGCAGCCGAGAAGGACGAGGGCGCTCGGCGCCCATACTGCCACCACCAGGAACACCCTTACCGGCGGTAACACCGCTGCCCCGAATCTGCAGTTGCCACTGTCACAGAACGCAAATTAGTCTCGCCCGTTGGTATGCCGATTTCGTTATCTAACCGCGACCGAATTGGATATCGTTTAATTCGCTCGGCTCCTGCGGTGAACGCGTCCGGTGATAATTCGCTCGACGCGCGTCGCGTCGGGTGCTTCGCAAAGGCAAAGCTTTGTCGGCACGACGTTGTGCATCTGTGTGCTCGTACGTCGAGTGATCCTTCGCTTTATTTAGTATTTTAGGGGGGGATTTTTTTTCTCTGTCTCTCGATCTCCTTTTTCAAGCGGAGAAGAAATATTCTTTTTCCCGAGTTTTTAATAAGTCGAGCGGATATACGTAATCGTTTTACGACCTCTTTGTCGTTTAACTTTCGTTGCCTTCGGCGCCGCGATAAACTTATTTGATTCGATTCGAGGGTTAGCAGTGGGTACGGCGTAATTTTAGTTCGTGTCTCGCTGGGTTGCAAATAATTCGTACGAAAATTGTTTGTTTGTTATTGTTTATCTCTGCCGTGTAAGAGAACGCGGTCGTGCAAACCATGCGCGATATTTATCGTTTGATATTTCATGTGCGGCACGTTTCGCGGTGAAAGCAGCGCTTTAGATTTGTCGGGCAACTATTTGGATTCAATATTCGAATGCGTTACTCCGGTTCTAAATCACAGAAACGTCGGGAACATGTTAATCCTATTATGGGGCGAAATTTCGAGCGGCCAATTGTGCGTTCGAAACGAAGGAGTATTTAAAAAGGGGCTATGGTGAATTTAGATCAAGCGGCAATTGGTCATTGAATTTATTTCATACGAATGGATTTGCGTCTCGTTCTAATACTTCCGCGTACACACTTTTGTGAATGCAATGAGCAGAAAATAAATATTTAAAAAAATAAATAAATGTCTTTAGGACATTTGTTCATTTATATGTGTACGTATGTATTATGTAATTAAACGTTTCGCAAGACGATACGAACTTTAAACGAACACCGCTCAGATGGATTATTACATTTCGTTAATAAAGTGCAAAGAGTTTCCGTACAAAATCGGTTTTGTACAAAAACGGGAAACCAGAGAGGAAAAAAGAACTTCCATGTCAGAGATCACGCGCTGAATTTTTGACGAATTTCACGTTCGAGCGACGCCCGCAAAAGGAACAAGAAGTTATCAACGTTTGTTCGTACAAATGAAATTCGTTACGCTGTTGCTTTTTTTTTTTCACCGCGTATAAAAAGAATGAAAGGAAGACAGGCAATCGCGTTTGGGATGCACGATTCTGTTGTCCAGTTTCGTTCATCCCCCTTTTCTCCTTTATACTTGCCCACGACTAAATGTAATTGCAACGCGAAGTAAATTGCAAGGTAATCGCCCGAAGAAGAAATGAACTAATAAAATATCGCGTTGTCTATTTTCACAAATTTAGTATCGACTTGTTGGAATTTCTTCATTAACAAAAATCTGCAACGAGCAATTCGACGTTGCACCCACGCAAAATTAACCGTTCCACGCCCTCTGTGTTCCCCGCAGTCGCACAGATGACAAAACGAACAGAAACAACAGAAGCAAAGAAACGCGACGCCCTAAACAACCATAACGTTCCTCACCTGTGCGGTTGAGTCTCTCCGATGATTTCGGCGTAGATCAAAGGCGAGAGGCCAACGGCGATGGCGTAGATCCAGAACACGGCGATGTACTTCTCGACGCTGCTGTGAGTGATGATGTTCTTGTACCTGAGGGGTTGCGCCAGCGATGTTAACCGATCCACGGCGATCGCCACGGTCACCAGGACGCTCACGCTACACAGAGCGATCAGGATGCAGTAGGGCACGATGCACAGCGTGGAGATGCCATTTTCCGGCAGACCGGACAGTTCCAGCTGCATCCCAAAAGGCATGAACACCCCGACCTGCGTGAAAGTAATATCGGATTTCCATGTGGCCGGCCTTTCGAAACAAAAACAGCCCCGTCCCGCGAGAAACTTTCACAATAAACGACCGAACGAAGGCCCCAGGATTACGACGGAGACGAAAGCGCGCTTCCCAGAGTTCCGTTTTCAAGTTTCGCGGACGACGGAGCGTGAAATTAAACGAGGACGCGAAATAATATTCGCCGGAAGTGTCGCGGTTACTCTGGAACGCTGATCCTTTCAGGATATTTTATTGCGCGTTGCCCGGTGTCGTTTGGCCAGGCAGCGAAACATTGAATTCGTTCAATTCACTTTACGTCCAACCTAATTGTTGCGCTATCGAGTTTCGTACGCGTATCGATGATGCAATAATACTTCCAGTAAAGTGTATTCGGCCGTGGTAACGAAGTGTTCTTCGCTCCGGCTGGCCGGGTGATTAGGGAATATACACGTGTAGACTGGTTTAGGATTAACCGACTGAACTGTGCGCAGATACGTATAGGGCGAGGTCTCCGATGGGATACGAGGAAGGATGTTATGCAGGTTTAATCGCGTTGAATTAATGGTGCTTGAACTTCTCGATATCGGTCTCGCAATAATAGTAATATAGCAGCGCTCAACGATTAATATTTCTATATATTTATTGGCCGTAAAATGTATTATAGTAATTGCACAGAACGAACGTTGCATCAATTTTGATCGGCCCTGTACGTATCTCGGATGGAACGCGTCAACATCAATCGTGACCCAAAGGCTATCGGCGGAATTGTCTTTGGACAGACCCTCGTCCCATTTTTTGATCGATTGGCCGATTAAAATATCCGGCCAAACGATCAATCTCGTGGAACAACGGGCCGCTTCAACGCCGATATCGTCTTCGCGATGAATTTTCATAAAACCACCCACGCCACCGATCAGCGTTACTATTTCATCGTTACCGATCCGCAAAGAAAGAAGAAAAAAAAAAAAAACAATTAGAACCGTCATTGTTCGTCGCGGAAACGTTATCAGAACACTTACCCCGAAGTCGCTCACGGCCAGGGAGACCAGCAAATAATTGGACGCAGTTCGCAGCCTCTTGTACCTGTAGAAGGCCGCCAGGATGATAGAGTTCCCGGTGACGGTGATCGGCGACAAAATGCACACTACCGACACCGCCAGAACCACCGAAATCGGATTGACGTCCAGCCGCGTATCGATCTTGGTGACCGTCGGTATAAGAGCGGTCGTCAATTCCCCGGAAACGGTGGACGGGAGCGTGTCCGTGGCGGGCGTTGACATTGTAATTCAGAAGCTTCCAACCCGCTCGTTCCTCCCTCGTCGATGTGCCCTCAAGTAAGATTCTGCTCGTAAACGTGCCCCTCGTAGGACGACATGACGCATCCGCCAGGCCGGGCCGATGATAGTTCCACGAAATTTGGTTAATTGCCCACAAGTAGCCTCGTTACATTGTCGCGGTGTCTCCGGCCGTGAAAGTGTCCTGAAAATGTAATCGATCCTTTTCGTTTTTCCCTACTTTTCCATTACGAAAACGAAAACGAAAACGACTCGGTGACGAACTCGGCGAAACAGTAACCAAGTAAGGTTACTTTTCCATTGAGCGTATCGTTCGAAACGAACGAACAAGAATTCCCGTCTAACGTTACTTTCCCGCAGGTGTGTTCGAGAAGTCTCCCGACCGATCCTTGTATTCGTTCGATGAACGGTTCGCAAGAAGAGAGGTCACTTCTCTTCTATTTTATCCCGTTCAAAGTGTAACGATCGCTTCTACAAACCTTCCGTGCTTTCAGAGTCCGGTGCCATGGTAAAAGTTCGACATCCGCGGATAAAGGACAGACGCGGCCACTTCAAATCGGCTGGTTCTGGCTGTGGCGACGAACGGGACGCGGAATCAGCATCGGTTCGGGACAACGTTTCTGGCCGAGGATCGAAGCCGGAAATTACACGATCCCGGTAATGTACAACCTTGGCCCGTTTTCTTCTCTCTCACCGTTCGGCCGCCGCTTTTACGACTCGCGCAACTTCGCCGTCGCCTCGAACTTCCTGGAAGCAAACATATTCGCTTTCTGTCGCGATTACCTTCGGCTACGAAATCCTTTCTTCTCTCTATCTCTCTCTTTCTCTTTCTCTTTCTCTCTCTCTCTCGTGTACGCGCACACAACCTGAAGCGACACGATAAATCAGGGACGCGTGCAATTACACGCAACAGCTGCGAGCAGAGCCTCTTTATTGTGCCTGCTCGAGCATACTGCACATCGCGGGGGATGTGCTTCTGTGTACCGTAATTACGACGTTCGCGACAATTACGGTTCGCGCTGTTGCGAATCGCAATGGCGAATCGGGTAACAATTAATACAATTAACTCCATCGTGCGATAATTGCATGTGAAATATACGCGACGATATTGGGCACTGTGTGTACGCGTGTATGGGCGTAAATCGAGATCACTCGATGCGCCCGGATATAATTGAATCTAATAGATGCCGTTTCATAAACGACTGGGGAAACCATTCGAATCGAGTTCCTCGCCGCTCAACAATAGCACCCGACAGGTGTATAATTCGTTAAAATAGACAAGCCCCGTTGACAGTTACAGCAACGCGGTGTAAATTCGTCCAGCGCATAAAACTTCAGTTACACCGACCTACATTCGATCGCTCAGGTTTACAAAAAAAAAAAAAAAAAAAAAAAAAACCCGGAAGCACGGCGGTAGAAACTTTTATCCCGACAGCTCTGGGAAAATATACGAGGAATGAAAACATTTCGTTCAACGTTCTAACCACCTTGGACACGGTGTACGTGCGCGGCTTCGTTCGGGATCACCCTTTTGGACGGCGACACACTTTGTCCGGCGTCGAGAAGAAACGCAAACCTCGCGTGCCAGTGTCGGCTAGTTTATATTCTCCCGCACGCCTTCCATTATCAGGAATTTGCAATTCGGATGCGGCCGGTGTTAAACGCTCTCGGAGACAAATGACCGTTCGCGGGTCCGCGCGTTTGCCCCGGGCAAAAACAATCGGGCTCATCGAAATCAGCATACGAGTTGCTCAACGGGTTCTTCCTCTCCTATGGCATTTAATTAATTCTCCGTGGTCGAGACGAATTTTACGGCGGGGCTGCCGACTTCGACCATCGATTCGCCGGATTCTCCGTTTGCAATTAAGTCCGACCCGTTGTTCTTGGCCGCGTGGACGCGATTTCACGGTAATATTCGTGCGATATTCAAGCGGCTCGGTGGTCGCGAGGAACGATGTACGTTGCGTACATCGCGGCACCGAGGCGTCGCTAATTGTGCGATGGTAATAGGCGCCGAGCGACGAGATGATAGATCGAGCGTAAGTAAATTATGGACGGCGGATTTAGAGGGCGATGGGGATGAATTTCTAGTTTCTCAGCGTTTCGGCAGTGGTAATATAGATTATGGACAACGGATGATCCTGGGATAGATTTCATGCCACGGGTTATTTGACGTCATTATTAGTAATTGCATTTACGTGGCGTTCGCTTCTCGAGCTCGGCAATTTGTTACCTCGATAGGTGGGTTCGGTTGTGGCTCAATCGCAACTCTTTGCCAGCCACGACCGCGTTTAATGTAAAGTCCCTTCGCTTTGATGTTTATCCAAGAAGTTAAAATTGCTTCCGTCAGACTTGTTGAACAAGTGTTGACTTTCTTCGATGTATAACGCGTTCCCGTGGTGTTTGCTAATGTCTTTAACGGTCTTCGTGCGTTCACAATTACACCTCGTACTTAATCACAATTACACCGCGTGAGTTAAAATTTTTTAGAAAATCCTTGAATACCCGTGGTTAATATTTTTAACGCGGCGATACGCGTTGAACAGTGGAAGAACTCAATTTAAATCGGGATCGCTTGGAGAATTATTACTGCTGCTGAATTTTTTGCTACAGTCCTGAGCGTTTTTATTTGTGCAACATTGTTGATCAGACGTCGCAGTGGAAAACGGGGAAAGATACTTTTCGCACGAACACTCAATTACATTTAACTGTACGTTCTATTGCACGTAGATGTATCATCTAAGCTGACGCAGCAGTAAAGAATCAACCTTCTCGTTTTTACGACGCGAACAGCGCTACTGGCTACCTTTCCAGCAATTGTAACATTCGACGCCAGTTTTGTTCTCTTATCTTCCCTATCACAACGGTTGTGTTCGGCAATTTACTTAACCCTTTTCGTCAGATTGATAACGGCTTTCATATATTCGGGCAACGATTCGAACGATTCGTCGCGTGTGGTATTTTCGAGCACGATTTACCTCCTTTACTGTATGACGATCCAGCGATGTTGAACATGTAACTATTTATTAACAGTGTTACGATCGATATAGAGAACGTAAACTAGTATTATTTTTAACCTGATAAGGTTATTAGATGAAAATAGATATTCCTCATTCAATGAGTATTCTTTACGTCGTACACTATGTCGCATTTTTCTCGTAAAATACTTAGTTCCTAAAGAACTGCTCGATACTTCGATGAATTCCGCATCGAAGAAGTATCCTCGTTGCGAACAATTCCAGGTGAAGTTTATCTTCGAAACAATCGTCAACAATTTTCCACGAAATCCATTAGACCGACGCGCTGAAAGTATTCTTTGCTTATGATTTTTTTTTTTTTTGTCATGTCGTCCTAGCAATGCTAATGCCATCCTATCTTTAGGGAAATATCAAAGGAAATTGTACGCTCTGGCGCGCATGCAAATGCGTTCTTGTCTTCCGGTTTCGTAGCTGTCTCGTTGGAGACGAGAGAATTTGATATTTTTCAGCGCAGAGCCAACGAGGGGCCCCTCCTCTTCTTCCCCAGTAGATATTCAACCAATTTCCACGTACTTTGCGAGATATTGCTATATAAAACGATAGTCTCGTAAGGCACGGCACGCCTTTGCGTCCTCTCTTTCGTTAGTCAATGCGAACGACGCAACTGATTAACCGATTGAGCGACTCGTGCGTTCTGGCATAAATAAAGGTCTATTAGACTTTTTTATTTTCCATTAAGGACACGTTTTTATCAGTGAGAGCTTCGGTCCATGCCTTTGACGCAACAATATCTGCCAACCTCAACACTCAGTGGCCCTATCCATGCGTGTGAAACTACGTATACGTTGTTTTCAAGTTGGCCATCGTTAATCCTTGGCTGGGTTTTTAAACTTAACATTAGTCCCCGGCGCACGTAGGCAACGCATATTAAAATCCGTGTTACAATTTCTGTTTCGAGTTTGAATACGTTTGAATACTACAAGTCACACGGTTTCGTTCGTAAAATTCTCTTTCCACGGTCTGTCCGCGTATTTTTAATAAATATACGCATTTTATTCGACCCGACTGTAATATCCTTTTTAACGCGCGCCGTTTAATAACCCCCTCTGCAATTTATTACAATTCGTCTGTAACAGTATTTTCTAGGGCGAGGGTAATCGTTGCGCTCTGTTCTTCGTTGGCGATTTTATTTTTTCTCTCCCATCTCCACCGTTTGCGAAGCGACAAACGATTCCATGATAAAGTGCAACGAAGAGGGGCACAAACAACGATGAAAAGGTCCGCTGAATTTTCTATTTTAATCCCGTAATAAGTTGCGCCAGGCGTTTTCTCCTGCCAGGGCAGATGAAATCTCGATTCGTTTTCGCCGAGCCTCTGCGCCGGCTGCTTCTTCTTTTTTTTTTTTTTTCAAGCGTCACACGAAATCAATCATCGGCACGGTGAATGAAATTCTTCGTCGAGAACGACTAACAGCACAACGGATTGGTGTCGGCTTCGTTTCCCTCTTGCTTGTATTTTGTGATCCCAGCGTGGAGCCGTTTCGATTTCCGATATAACCGACGCTTGATTGGGAACGTTCGATAATCAACTTTGAGATTGAACATCCAATTCAGCTACTGCCAGATCCTGACGACGCGACCCGTCGGCCGGTCCCTTTTTTTTCTACCTCCTTCGCTACTGCTTCCTCTATTTTTTAACGATTTAATTAAGCCACTCGATAATCTGAACGAAGGCGACGACTTCCCGTTCACGGATCGGCATGTGCCGAATACACGTTTATCACCGAGCGTTGCAATCAATTAACGCGTTTCCTTTAATCTCTGTGCATTGAGATTTGCTCTTGCAAAGCAGGAAATGCGAAAGATCATTTTTCTCGTTTTATGTTTTTATTACGTGGCAAAGAGTTGCTTGGGCGCAAGAGAATTATTATTAACATACTGCGCCCCGTTTCGTTAACGATTTAATGTCTTTCCTGAATGATCATTCTCGATATCACTTTCGTTTCAATCATTCCTATTAAATAATGCGAATCGTAGTAACTATTCTCGACATTCAGGTACGGTAATACTATATCCCCGCATGATAGAAAACAGTTGAATACAATCCATCCCCGTGCCTTGTTAAATCACCTGTGCAATTACTTTCTATGCCGGGAGCAATTAGATTAAAACGAAATCATGTAATAGCCCTGCAACGTTTC
This sequence comes from Nomada fucata, assembly GCA_948146005.1. Classification (NCBI taxonomy): domain Eukaryota; kingdom Metazoa; phylum Arthropoda; class Insecta; order Hymenoptera; family Apidae; genus Nomada; species Nomada fucata. Next base: position 1,978,820 of record OX411280.1, on the reverse strand, counting down.
AAGAATACGCCACGTAGGTTACCCCGCGTGCTTCGATTTTCCAAGGAATCGTCTCACGCTGTACTAGCCAGCAACGAAAAGCCATGTTCTCCAACGATGTTTATTTCATCGGTACACGCGGCCATCTGCGGTCGGAGACCTCCGCAAATTTTCGGTCGTCTTCGATGGTGGAACGTTTCCGAAATTCGCGACTCGCGATGCGATTACCAGTTCGGCCAGTCATTGCCAATTCGAGCGTCGCGGTGAACAGACGTCGCAAACTTGTCGAAGGCTGGAGACAGACGAACCTGCAACCGATTGTCGAGGGGGAAGCGTCTTCTTCCGGTAGGTTTGCTTCATTAGCAGGTGATCGATTAGTTACATAATTGCACATCTTACCTGGAATATTGCAACGCCGAGGTGAGATACGAACGAGCCGAAGGTACGATTTTTCTATCGACGACGACAGACGTTTCGCTTCTTTCTTTCTTCAACGAAAGAATTCGTTGCTTCGTTTATAGAAAAATACTGCCGTTAAGAACATTTCGTTATATCGAGAATGATCGAATACTTTCGTTATTGGAAACAAATGTGCAATAATTGTACCTTTCGATTCGTGTACCTGTGTTCGATAAATAATCGCGATACTTCCGATAGAATTTTACGAGTCAATTTTCCTTAATACTTTTATTATTTCCGTGACCCAGACAGAAGTACGATCGCGTTGTATTTTCGAAGCTGGTTTCCCCGTATGGTTACGTACTCGTTACGATGCCCTTCAACCGTGATAAATTGTTTCGAGCTTTGATTTCTACACGCAGCTACGAGCATTGGCGAAGACGCGATATTGTTTACTGGCAAGGACATGATCACCTTTCGTAAGCTGACAAGGACCATTCGCGGTACGGTTCTGATAAGTTAGTTGCATTTGATGAAACTTATAGCTTCTAGAAATAATATTACATCACGTTCTTACTTCATAGTCAGGATATTAGTATATAATAATATATCTTCTCTATTAATTAAATCATAATAATAGTACGATAGTATTCTGTCAGAAAGGAAGCAGCATTTCCCCAACGGACGCCCATCAGAATGAAGAAGCAGGAAAGAGAAAATTGAAGTAGAATGTGTCCTGCTTCAATTCTTACCACCCCTCGCCATTCACTAGCTTGCAACATTCTTTCAGGAAATTTTGATGACCGCGCGCAATGCGGTTGGCAGTGTCAGTGCTTGCTCCGTTAAAGTTCTTTTCATTATTTGTAGAGCGGAACCGCTCTTGATACTTACAAATCAATATAAATGATAGCAAAGAATCGTGGAAGTAGAATCAGTGTTTGCTTCAGAAATATGGTCCCGCGAGATTAGAGTCAGTGTCCTGTTCGGCGAGTTCGGGCCTCGCTTCTCCAGCCAGTCGAGTAAGTATCTCTTTATTTCCTTTAATCTTATATTCAAGTAATTTGTCATCCCTTTCAATACTTCAGGAGCTTCCGCGGGCTCAATGGCACCATCCTGATGGCGACGAGTCTGCCGGCACCCCTGGTGAGTCTGCAACCGGTGACTGGAATCCTTTAAAGTTCCTCCGGTCAGTCAATCGTGTCGCAGGACGTAAGGTCCGAAACGACATGGGTGAATGGTCGCAATTATATAGAATTCTGTGGCAACCACTGCGAAACTTTTCATTATACGAAAATATCTCACGAGCGTGAACCCATTTTCCTGCAAAATCGCAGCGGAATTAGTCGCCGCTTAATTGGAGGGTAGAGGGTCGCGTAACCCTCGACTAGGGTGGGTCATTGTTCCGTAGCAACCTCCAACCTTCCACGCACTAACCGTCTTTTTCGATTAAGTCTGCTTTCATTCATCACATTTCGTTAATCGACACCTGGACGTGTCGCTCGCGCCGATTGAGAAGTCCGCGAGGTAATCGCCAATCGATGTGACATTTCGAATCGAATGAAGGTGTACGGGGGAAAATTGTATTAGTCGGACACGTGAATCCGGAACGAAGTATGCTGCAATTCGTTCGCGAATTAAACAAGCTCAGGTGTTGTTTAACGTCGCGATCGTTCGGTCGGATTTATTTGCCCGTGAACAGCGGCGTCGATTACTAGTCGACGTCGAACGAGAATGTATCGTGTTCGATTAATTTGATTTCACGTGAATCCTGTATCCGCGGTGGCTTCGTATCATTGAATCGCGTTAGTATGCCAAGGACGTGGAAAATATTCGGTTTCGAACGATTCTATATAGGGGCACGGTGATATTATGTGTTTTAATATGCGCAACGAAGGGATCGTAGATTTCAGACACCGGATATTTTGTTATTAAATTTTCTCTTCATATAAAAAAAACTGTCATAATAACGTGACGTAATTCGAGTTAATTCTGAAGCCGGCTATGCCCTTTCAGCATACAAACGAAATATCGTATCACATTCGTATAACTTAGTCGATCTGTTTACGACTAATATGAATATTCAGCGTCACTTTTCAGGTATTGCGAATCAACCTGCTCTCACAACGAGAACGTATCAGTGACCAATTTGCAATTCGTTTTAAGCATGGGTAAATTACACTCTCCGAACTCATCCCTCCTCCGGAGCAATGATCGAATAACGCTGCGCAGCATCCTCGAAACAAATTACATTAAGCGCGTTAATTGTTCCGTCTCCGGTTTACCAGTATCCTAATATGAAATTACACGACGCTAGTTTGATGCGACGGAGCACGCGGAAATTTTGGGCGATAATACACGAGGGAACAGCGCGAATTAATCAATTCGGAAGGAGGTGATTAAATTAAAATACACGTTCTTCTTCGGCGATATTCTGTAAAACGGTGGGCGAATAGAATTTACCCGACTCCGTTCTTCTCGTGAAATTAAAATTTTCGTTCGAACCGCAACGGTAGTCCGCGATCGTCCAGTAGTATGCGACGCCACTGGTCAGACGCGATTTAAGGAATACTCTGTTATCTTATTCAATTAATTACAGTCCTTTACCTGGTGTCGCATTGCAAATTTCATTTCATTCACTGTACCAACAATGCTGTACAACTTTTCTGTACAATCGATGATTTAGAAAAATCCAAAAGTTCAGCGTGGCACACACGCAAATAACGTCGAACCTGTGAAACCGGGTAATAGATGTTTCTAGGTTCATAGGACTTCAGGGGCTCGAGATAGCGTTTCTGCGGCGGTGTTAGATGGCGTTAAGGGTGGCGTGTATGTAGGCGGTTGTGGTAGGTCCGAGATGTCTTGAAACTCGTGATAACTTCGCCCTTTGGGATTCAGTGATCACGCGTTCCTTATTTTTACAGTCGTTTACGTTTCACCTTGCGACAAGTATACTTCGTTTTGTTTATCCTATTATACTCATGGTAATATCTCTTTCGTAATATTCTTATCACGCATTTTGTCTGGAATAAAAACATTTCTTTGGAGAGGAACGTGTATCGAAAGTACGAAAAGTACTTTCCAGGTAATCGAAATATTTATGCGGTCGGTTGCACCGAAACGTCGAAATGCAATTGGGAGTTGTCAATACGGGTAACTGTTTGAATTCGACTTCCGGTGTTAACATACGCTAGTGGGACGCGAAACTTTCGATATTACGTGCAAGAATGCGGCCGTTCGTGCCGTGCACTCGGATCTGTTCTAAACGAAGAAGGGTATTTGCATAATCGATGCCGTTCGGAATAGAAAATTCAGAATGCAGTTTAAGTCGACAATACTTTTGTACTACTCTGTTTATAGTGCCGTGAGGATCGAACCGGGAGGAAAGTTTTTACTTTAGCCGGAGAAAGAAAAAGTTGAGCTCAAAGGATGGCGAATAAAAAAAGTTGTTAGATTTCTTGTAATATAATTCTTTCTTCTTCTTCTTCTTCTTAAGTAGACCCATATAAATGACTGTCTTATTAATATCCCCTTTCGCTTTTTCCTTTTCATTTCTTCATTTGTTATATACATGAGCGACAATTTCACAATTGGTAGGATAAAATTCAATCGGTCAATTAATCAACGCGTGCGCGATAATCGAGGAAAAGTCGAGAAATGAAAATAAAATTTTCGAATTCCTCTGTCATGTTTTACAGTTTTATTTGATAACATTGTGCACTCCTCGCACCTTCGAAAAGACAAGCTTCCGTTTGCCCTTTCTTTTCACGATAAATCGCAGAGCTGCGAACAAAAGTTATACCATTCGCGAAATCCCGTTAACTTCAGCAAGTGTTATTCAACTTTTGCACAAAGATAAGGGCGGCGGGCGTACCGTTAATTATACTCCGGAAGTTTCGCGACCAAAGATGAATTCGTTCCGCGTCCATCGTACGAATATACATATATTCATAAGGCAGCTTCCGGATAAGAAGCGTCATCCTGATTGCAGACGAAAAAGCGATGCACACGCGTCTTTATAACGAGATGGTCGTTTACTTTGATACGGCTCGAAGCTTTTCAAGCGCTCTCCTAAAATATTCCAAGGAAGGAAACTCATCACGGACGGATTTGCTTTAACGAATGAGACCTAGGTGTCCGGAGGCGAGGCTTTATTTCACTTGGGGCGAAGTTTAAAGTTAAGCGGACAAGCGGACGAAAAATCATCTCGAAACAGGATTGGCGATGGTTAACCCTTTTCTATATATTCATCAATCATTTTTTATGCCCTTAATAAAACACCGCAAAACTTCGACGGATCGCCGTTATTTGGAAGCTCTCGCGTCGACGCACGTTTCGTGCAGAAAAACGTATAGGAAATATTAGAAAATAACGGTGCCTCAAATTTATCGAATATTTTGGTGGCCCGCGCCAACGGTTATGGCTGGCTCAGCCAATCTTCCACAGGGTTTGCCCCGATTTGGAGGCTCTGGTATTCCATTGGTTAGCGGTATATTACTCCTGAATAACGCCAAGTCCCTTCCGTATCGCAAGTTATGCCTTCGACCGTGTACACAGCACGGAGAATGCATACATTTGCATACCTTCCGCATGCGCCACGTGCACGGCTGCAAAATTGACAGGGAATGTTGCTGGACACTTGCTTACTCTACTTAGCAGTTCAGTTATTCATGACCGCCTCTGACGCGATCTCGTCGAGAGCATTGTGGCGGAATAGGTTCTTTCCCGATCCTCTTTTGTAGACCGGGTCAGAGCAGCCGACGAAACTTGAATAATAACAAAGTCGGGAATAATGCTTTCGAACCGATGGTTACAGAGTTTCTTCTTTCGAGCATCGTTCCGGCGGTATGGTAAAGAGAAAAGGAACTAAGGATAAACTGTTACGGGAACTGGCGGAATTGTGTTTAGAATGTGTTAAATAATTATCTAATTACTAAGTGGCGGGCAGCTTCCGTCTGTCAGACTCGAGGGAAGTAAATTGAAATAACTTCAGCCGAGTATCGTTCATCTCCGCGCTCACTTTCTATTTCAATATCACTCGTCCAAGAGGCAAAGGTCCAACCCTGCACTTAAAAAAAGCTCCTGCCGTCGTTAAGAAGCTGCGATAAAAACTTTACGCTTCTCTCCTTACAACGCATGTCGTTCGGTCCTTTTATCGCGTCGTTATCAAAGATTTCATTAAAATTCACAGAACCGACCGTTCCGATAAAATCGGCCGGGAAACGCCACCCATCCTCGTTTTCACTTTGAACCATGAATTTTCACCGTCGACGCTATTAGTTGTTCGCGTTCGTCGGGCCATAAATTCGATGGCTCGAGCGTCGCGCGAAACCAGCGAAAACTTTCGTCGCGATTAGACCCGGAGGAAAATTCGGACAGCTCGACCGATGTATTTATCGCGGACGGATTTTCCAGCGATCTCGCGTGGCTCGTTCGTCGCGCGTTCGTCGCGCGTCGGAACGACGGATATTAAACGTCGTTTAATAGAGGCGTCCGCGTATTTCCTCGCGAAATTCGCGAAATTCGAAAACATTTCTCGTCCCGTTCGACGCGGCCTCACCCTTTTCCGGCCGCCGCACTCTTTCGTCGTTTTCACGCGTGTGATTCCACTGGAGTTGCCCCGTTTCCATTCTCGTGGCTCGTCGAGCCGCGAGCCGATCGACGCCAGAGGCACGACCTGGCCAGCGTTTGCGGTTTACCTGGGAACCTTTATCGTTGCCCGTCGATTCGTACAATTATTCCGCGATAGCTACAATGACTGACGCAATCCCGAGTGGTGATTCGTTGATACGGCGATTTGCGTTCAACGTTCAACGCGATTTCGTGGCGCGATTGCGACGCGAACGTTCGTCATTTACGAGGGATCAAATCGAGAGCGATTAGGGAACTGGCCAACGAAATGCGAAATTGCGTTGGGGTCAAATTGATTCCCAATTATACGCCGGTCTGCCCCGTTTTCTTTCTCTCGTTTTGTTTCCGATTAAATCGAACGTCGCGCAACAATATCGCGCGAAACTGCGCCACTGCTGTAAATGTAACATTAATTCCATCGTACATCTGGTGCGTACGTGCGCTGTTTATTATTTACCGATAACGAGCACGTTATTCCGCCTCCCGTGAACAATAAAACAGTGCTCTCGAAAGGTTCGCGTCAGTTATTTATGGGGAATCTGACGCGTGTGCGCGTACAATGTTCGCGGACCAAATATATTAACTAAAATAGGAAAGCTTAATCAAATACACTCGTCTAGACGAGAATACCATCCCAACGATTGCTCTCTATTCTCAGCGAATTTTATCTTATCCCAATTTCCGTTGACATTAAGCGCAGCAACGATTCGTTCTGCATACCACTCCCGTAATTCGTGCAATTCTCAACATTCGTACGGGGACAAGATCGTTCCAAGCACGGGGCACGGCGGTTAACAATTTTCGCCGGAGAACTTAATTGATCCGCGGCTCGCCTATCGGTTTTACCCGGAATTCGACAACGCGTTCCCGGTCCCTCTTCATCGGCAAACGTCCGGCCCGACGTTTCGAATTTTCCACGCGTCTCGACCATCCCGATATTGCCTCAGTCGGGATCAATTCGACAGTCGCGACGTATTTCCCAGGTGTATCGCGTGCACGCGTCGTTACGAGCATACCCAAGCGACGTCCGTCCCGGTCGTCGTTGTCCGTCGATCGATCCGCCCTGCTTAAAAGATCGTTCAGGACTTCGCGGACGTCTCTTCGTTTTGCCCTCGTCGAACGATCGATCGATCGATCTCGCGTTTCTCCCCGCAACGCGACGAAACCCGACTGGATACGACGATTTCGTCGACGGAATGTAGAATTGGCGTGCGCTTGAGGAACCGAAGCGAAATCGAAAGGATGCGTCGCGTTGTCGCGTGTCGAGACTCGGTGGTCGATGGAAATCTATCGACGTCCAGCTACCGACGAACATCTGCACCGGATGGCCCGTTTCGTTTTGGGGCACGCGTAGCTCGCGGGGATACACGTACACGCGCGTGCAGGTATTGTGCAACGCGGCGACAAATTGACGCGGAACGTATTGCAGCGAAATCGCGATGGAATCGAGAGGGATTTCGTATCGCCGCGGCGCCGCGTTATTGTATCACGAGCGTCGCTGAGATACTCCATGGGCGAGAGATTTTCGCGTGGCGTCGAACTGTTGTGCTGTTCAGTTTTGCCAGAACGGGCAGAGTGGTTTGCAGTTTCACGGAGCAATGCACGCATTGCTCGTTGCATAATATATTATGCATTTGCGCGCACGAATACGGAGCTTATCGAATCGACGAGTTTCAACGGTGGACATGGTTCGTCGAATTTTTACATCCGCGCGAAATATTTCGTTTCGGTATTGTTCTTTTATTTACACGCAGGGTAGACACTTTTTGTGGATCATTTCAGAACGTAGAACGTCTAGTGACGCGAGGAGAGCTACTCGAAAGGGACGCGGAATGTTCGAAGAAATCGATCGATCTGGGGGAACGTAAATTACATAGCACCGGTGATTCGCTTCTATCGGACAACATTTCAAAACGAACGCGAGCGAATGACAATTCGGCTAACGGGATTCCATCGTATCGGGCGGACGGTACGTTATCTGCCGATCAGATTTACGGCTCTTCTCGCGTGCTGTTCTTTCCGCCATGCGCTTTGATTACACGCGACCCTGGTAAGGACAGGCCGCGATTCACGCGAAGGTCCGCGGAACGGAACGAACGTCGAAGGTTAGACGGGAGTGGCGAACGGGCCGCGTGCGTTTGAATAATGTATCGCGCATCGAACAATAATCGACGGCGAAAACGCTCGCATCTGGCAGAAAATATTACCCGAACGGACAGCCGATTTGAGCAACGGGTTTTTCGAACGCGCCGGAAGCGAGAAGAGTCGAACGTTAAATAGTTAAGCGCGGAGTGCCGTGAGATTTTCTTTCCGGTTGAAACGTCCCTCGACTTTCGCTGCGGGGAGGCTACGGCGATGCTCCCTTTGTCGGACGTTAACGACGTTTCCCGATTGAATTTTTGGTCAAACGGAGACTCGCTGTGGACTCTGCGTCGTTTAAAGGGCTGTTCTTAACCAGGTTTACCGCGACGGGCGAAACGATGACGAAAATGGACGTGGAGGAAAAGTGAAAATCGGATTCGTGGACGAGAAATTGCGTCCACGAGAATCTTGCGACATTAAAACACCGTTGCTCTGCTGTCAAATATCGTTGCGTTAAAGCACCGTGGGAAGGTTAATACCTGGAGAGTTTTTTCGTTTATCGATCAGCAGGAATCGATAAACAGAAAAAGAAGAAGAAGAGTTAACGGTTATAAACAAGCAAAAAAAAAAAAAAATAGTTCCGTCATCCGTACCCAATTTGACACGCGAAAGATCCTTGCCAATGGATCCAGATCCACCGATGGAATTTCGTCGATACTCCGCGCACAGCTTCCCCTGAACCGCGCAACGTAAATGTTTGTCCACTACGCTCTATTAAGGTTGCGGCTTGTTGAATGGCATTGTGCGGATGGCTTCGACGCTGGGACGCCCACGTTCAGAAGCGTCGCGGCGCCACGGAACACCTACGATACACAACGATTTCGTTGCGCACGTTCCATGAATAATAACACGGATCTCGTATAATCGTCGTCAGGCCGGCTGAAAATTGCCGGCACAATCAACGACCTCGGTCGCGTGGACGATTGGTCATTGTAAATCCCCGAGCGCCACAATCAACCGGTCAGTCGTTCACCCACGCTCTTTACAAATTTATACGCGCGGCATTCGTGGCCGCGATAAACGAGTAGTTTGCGGTCGAATCTTCCCTCGCGGCGTTCGTATCGGAATGAATATAAATATGAGACGAAATAGCATTTCGTGCAACCTTCGTGGTCAGAACAATCGCGTTCGATATTTACTTTAGCATTGAATTTAACCCTTTCGATAGTTGGGCTCGTATCGCGCACGTGGTACGGATAGAGTCGTACCAAATCTCTACAACTATGCTGGCTAAATGTTTCGCTTCAGCTGGTCTATTTTGTTGTTGAAATGAGCAAAGGGTTTTATTTCCTAGGATAGTGGAATTGTATTTTAGAAACGTACAGCTCTACGGTGTCGCGTGGATGGTTAGCTTCCAAATTCGATACGGAATACAGATAGGAACGTAATAATCTCCGTGCGTGAACATACGTTTTCGTCAATCGATATTTAGAAATACCACGGCCCAGACGGTTCAAACTTGTCTTCGACCGGGTATCGTGGAAACACGAGGATCCTCGTGGTCTCGAAAATACAGCGAAACGACGAACAACGACCACGCGGTTTCGCGTCCCATCGGACACTCGAACCAATTTTCCACGAGATTCCGCCCCCGTGTGAACTTTCAATTACCCCGCTTGTTACACCGCGAACTTTCGCGCGTCGTGCAGCCGCGTTTTAATCGCTGGTTAATTCGGTGTGCCGCGCGAAGCTGTTTTCTACGCGACAAGCTGTTCGAGGAAAGTTCGATGCGTAACGAAGAACGTCGGTCGCGTTGCACCTGCCGCGACGATGGAGGTGGGGATCGCCCGCATTTGCACCACCTTGACTGCCGCCGTGGCCCCTTCCGGCGAACGTTGAACCCCGTCGTATTACGCGAGCCGTCGATTCTTTGCCCCGTCAGTGTCTGGCGAACTTTCGAATTTTATCAGAATCGTTCACTTCGTCAATGGACGGGAACGATAGAACCGATGGTTCGAGTTCGCTCTGTTTTCGAGGAAAGATACGATATTGTCCGGAAACTTTCCTCCGCGTGGGGACGTTGATTGTACGACTCGTGCGGCGCGGACTTCCCTTTTCTGTAATATCATTACGTTCCGATATTTCCAGCGATATCTTCGTTCCCATGCTTCTCCGAAATGGCGCACCGCTTAAGCGAACGAGATATTTTAAATGCACACGTATCCGTGCTGATCTGCGTATCAAACTGGAAGGATAAAAAGTGGATAACGATAAAAACTTTGTTTTTATATATAATTTTATATATAACACGTGACACGTGTCAATTCGTTTCGTCGGCTCCTGTAGAATACAGGCTGTTTCATGAAATTTCAAAGTCTGCAAGTTTGCAACTATATCTGTGTCTCTATTTAAACCTGCACGATATCCACCATCCAAATATTAGAACGATTGCAAGCAAATTGAAAAAAAAAAAAAAATAAATTGTGCTCCCGTTTCAGTTTAGCGTACGTGTAATTCTTGAAGGTACTGTTACCCGGGGTCAGTGAAAGATCATCGCGTTTCCCATCGAACGACCGAGGAAACTTTTTTCCTCCCGACCCACCGTCGCACGTATCCACCGATCGAGCTTAGGGGTCCAATTTTTCTCGCCCGTATCGCTCCCGTTATCGTCTTATCTGCGAGATACGACCCGCGACTCGACGCGTCGCCATTCACCGGGAAGCACGAGACGACGATCCGCGTGGAGACGGAGTGACGCCCGGCGTCTGCGTCCCCGTCCTTGAACCCGACGCCGCGGATGCGTTTCCTTCGTCGACGTTTTCCAGATTTCCCAGAAGGCCGCGCCTGTTACCATCGCCCGGTTCCCTTCGATTATCGATCAGCCGCGGCGCGTGCAGAGTAATGCCCATTGTACCAACGAACAGGCATTAATTATTCGCTCGCGCCACCGAGGACGGTGCGCCTAATGCGATTCCATTGTCGGCCCGTCGTTTGTCGCGGTTTAATGCCAGGAAAGATACATATTTACGCGATGCGTGTTTCATCTCGAAATTGAACAGCACTTTTGTTTGCGTTTCCTTGTTTCCTTCCGTTCGATACGGGGACCTCGAGCGGACTTATTTCTCGGCGGATGCTCGTTGGAATTTCGGGATCCGGTAAATGGAAGAGAGAAATACGTATGTCGTTGATTTATTAATGGTTTCGGGTCTACATTTTCGTGCTGTATAGTAAATTATGGAAGACGTTCAGCCGGCTTTAATATGAACGACGGAAGGTGAAGCGCAGTGACGAGAAATTGTTTCGCGAAATTTTCTAAACCGTTTTTTCGCGACGAAAATTTACGAAGATTTATTTAACAGGGAATTTAATTACAGCGACGCGCCGCGCCCGGATGGTTTCGAACGGTGGAACAGTCGTTTAAATATTTCACTGCGTGCGTGAGTATTATCGCCGCGCTGTTTCGTTGCTTATTTATTCGGGGTAGCAGAGGAAGCTTGTAAATTTCAATCCGTTTTAAGGGGAAAAGATTTCCTCCCGAGCGCGGACTTAACTTGAAGAACAGTTATGACCCATGGGATTTCGAGCGTTGCGTAGCTGGTTCTCCGCTTTCGATTTATATTAATTTAGCGAAAGCTGCGGATGCATGAATTTCATGCGATCTCTCCGTCTTCGTTTTTATACGATCAACAGCGTGAACGCTTTTAGTCGAAATATTTGAATCGAACGGGGAACTTCTCGCGATTTACTCCTATTTTCGAATTCCTTTCACCTAACCGACCTTTAATACGCGGTTCTAATAAATTATTGACCGGGCGGACCCGCGGAACGGTAGGAAAAAAGAAACAAGGCCCGTCGAGTTCTACAAACTGACGTAGTAACACTTCGGGGACTCCCCCGCGCGGTTACACGCGAAAGTGGCTGGGAAAGAATTTCTCTCGACTCGCCTCGCACACGTACACGAACCACGCTCTCACCTTTCACAATGAACAAACGAATTGCGAAACGCGCCCGCGGTGCAGCGTAACGTCATCCGCGGCGCAAATGCAAGAGGGAGGACAGAGGGAGAAATCCTCTGCGAAAGATTAATTCACCGTCACGGACGATCAAAGCGAACGAAAAGCCTGAAGCTTCCAATTCGACGTCCGCCGCGTGCAAACCGCGATCCCGTGCAAACAGTCGCGTAGAATCGCCGGCGAGTGGATTCTGTAACTCTTTCCAGGAACTTCTCCCCTGACTGTCGCGGATCAATACCACACAGCCAGCGAAACGTACTTCTCGAAGTTGCAGCCGAAGAACGAGCAACCGTGCATCCTCGTTCGGTCGACGCAGACGTTCGACACTGAGCTTCGCGATATTTTACAGACGGTGTACGTATCTCGACCGATGCATGCGTAGACTTACGTGGGAAACGGCCAGCATCGATGCATCAGGAAGGAACTGGAATATTTAGCGCGTCGACGATGGGAGACATGGTAACGTTTCAGGGTAATTCGATATGGTTCGCGAGAATATTTCGATTCGAACGGTGCACGGAGATGCGAAATAACGATCTCGGTCGAATCTCGATCGATGACGACGGAATGATTTCTCCGCGTTTCGCGCAGACGGGGAAGCCGACGAATACGCTGAAGCTTGGCTAGCTGCCCGCTGTATTTGACCCTGCACTTGCACCCGAGCTCGTGCAAATCCTGCAACGCTCCCGGGGTCACGGACAATCCCCGTTTTAAACATAGCCAAGATAGCGTTTGCTCACGTGCATCGACACGTGCCGTTGTTCCACGATTCTCACGCGGTCCCACGCGAGACCGTGGCCGTGATTGGCGGACGCATTAGAATAATTGGTTATTCGTATTCGCAATTGAGGTGGGCATAGAATTATACGCGCGACGAAGTTTATTTCTGACTCGAGTCTGCTTTCGTTTCAATCCCGTTCGAGGTACGGCCGGAATTCTTTCGTGACCTGTTACATTTTTTTTCCGAATAATATTGAAACTTCTAGATACTTCGATCTCGCTTTCTGTAAAACGCACCCAGCATTTAAAAAACTGTCCCTTTCCGATATAAATTTACCGCTCTTGTCGCGCATATATTGCCGGCTGAATAATTTTCTGTAAATACGCGTGCGCGTTGACTCGAAGGCAGCGGCGCGATTTTAATGAAAATCGAAATCGCGAACCGTCTACGAAATATCTGTGATCGAATATCGTTGGAACGTTAATTCCGATGCATCGAATTGCTGCGTCAACGTTTAACATTTTCCGATTTTCCACCGCAATTCTGCAAGCGTTCCAACCAAACGAAGTCATTTCTCGCGACGTTTAGTGACAGCACGCTAGCGAGCGTGTAACGCGAAATCGCCGTGCCAAACAAAAAACGAGGAGTCTTGCGAAAACTTCGAAACGATTTCCGCCCGCTCGATAATCGACCTTTCCAACAACGACATTGTCGTCCTTCCTGTTCAGATCGAATCTTCAGCAGCACCTTCTTTCAGCATGTCGAAGTTATTCCTCCGGTAGACTCGCGTCCCGGTCGTCGAAATGGAGAGATCCAAAGTGCATTCCCCGTGCACATCGTCCTCGTGTACGTCGCGTTGATAGCACGACTGATCTCAGCTGTTCCATGGAGGCATCGATTCTTATTTGACGAGAACAATTTCGTCGGTGCTGAAACTGTTGTATCCACCGCGCGACGCTCGCAGAGAAACCGTTTGTTCATACCTCAGAGGTGCGATGTTGAAATAATCCGGAGATTTTATCAAGGGGCTGATTATGGGACTCGTGACGTTCAGATTTTTTGTCGCTCGCTCGACTTGGACCCTTTTTTGGAATACTTTATATGGCGAACCTATAAGTGATACAGAGAACGCGTTTCGCGAAAGATTTATCGCGAACCAAGCCAAGCAATGTTATCATTGAGATGAACACGTCTGTTTGGAATATTCGATCTGCGCCCGATGGAATACCTGTTCGTGACCAGAGTAGAACCGAGGCAGGCAGATTTATTCGCGAGTGATTTGCTGTACCCGGGTTACAGGTATGTGGCGTCCTTGGTGCTCGATGGTGAGACTATTGGTACGATCATTCGTGCGAATGCAACGGCAAGCGAGATTACAGAGGAATCTGTGGGATCGTGCACGAGGCTTTAGAATGACGTCGATTGGATCCCAGCCTTCGCCGTGGATTTTCGACGGAGTTTGTCCGTTTGAAGGATGCCCCATGAAATGGGCCGATCTTCTGCAGTAAAAAAAAAGTATTCCCCAATTTAAACGAGTAGCAAGGAGCAAAGTGCATACAATTTTGAACAGTGTATGCAGTGGAAAAAAGAGAAACGAAGCAGACGTCGAAGCGTGTAGCGAGAAAGTATTTTTAACAGCAACATTTGTTTGTTTCGAGGTAAAAATAAATGTGTACACGAACTTGGCAACAAGACTGAAGAATCGGTAAATTTTGATCGGAAAATTGCCGATTTTTTAAGTGCTTTAACAAGGTGGGGGAAAAGTCTGTGTTCGATACAGTTCTGTATCATTGCGAAATCTTTGCTCAAGGTCTTTGTATCGTTTCTTTGGATATTTCCGAATGCCAATATTCCTTATTGTTCTCTATCGTTGCGCGGTACTGCTGTGTTAAAAGGTTGGTTGAGAAACGATCCGTTCGAGATCACCGCCGCGACAACGGCGTTGTTGCGAGCCGGTCCAAAGACGGAGCTTAGTCATTCTTATAATTTATCACGAGGCATGAAAAACGTGGAGCAGGACGCATCAATTATTTCTTGGAGTCGTGGACTATCGGATATATATATATATATATGGCGGTGACTTAACGATCGTCTACTCGCGACGTTTTAATTCAGACGAAGAGATTTCATTCACTGAAAAGATTTTCGCTTCCACGAGGAAACGGCGGTGAAAATCTAATTTTAATCTCGAAAGAATCGTTCCTGTTATGTTTCACTTCTAACGCGTAAAAATATTCGCGTTTCTAAAATCGTACGGTATCATCGTTTCGATTAACACACGTCGTTACATATCCGTCGGTGCATTAATTGTAACAAACATTAGAAAATATTACGAAGTAGAAACGAACGTCCCATTAACCAGTCTAGCAGTGTATTTTCGTGGTATCCGTCTCTCACTATTCTCGCACTCCGTTCTCTCAACGTTAAGAGTATTATTCGCTGCGAGTCTAATTGCGGGACGCGTGAAATTCGTACACGTTTGTGCAATCTCGTTGGCGCGCTGTCGGGCCGTCAAATTAATTATTATACCAAGAAATTTCACGTCTGCCACCCGGTACCATCGTCGTGGATAGTCGTCTCGGTTTATTCGAGCACCACTCCTAACAGTACATTTACCGGGCTCGCTGGTTCGCGTCGAAACCGAGGGGCTTGCTGGAGAATTTCGAGCGAGTACAACTACGTGACTCTGGCCGACCACTCGGCGAACCGGGCGTCGCGACGCTTCTATTTCAACGATTCCGACGATCGGTTCATCTGGGATTTGTACGAGGGGGTAATCTTTCTGACCGTGATAAATCTTCGCCTCTCCTGTCCCTCGTTTCAACGGGTTCGCCGGGAAGCTTCTCGGAAGAAAGGTTTCCGCTGAATTCTCGGTTTATGGACACTGGTGTGTACCGTGGAGCGAGAATTGGCTGGATCTGGAGTGGATATACTTTGGGTTATGAAACCGTCATCTGTATCGGGATTTTATTGCCGTATAAAATTCCTCGGAGATTTTGCAATTTTTCGAGCGATCGTTGTAACGTCTAGGGATTGAATCTTCGTCGAACGAGGGTCAAACGCTACACTTATATGTATTTTGGCAACGAAGTCTGCCTTGCTGGCATGTTCGCAGCCGTGGAAATAATGTCCTCGCAAGAGGCATAGAGTTGTAAAACCGGAAAGAGACTTGGAACGGTGTAACCGTTCGAAATGGAAATGGAAAGTGTATTGCGAGCGTTCGAATGCAACTGAAAATGTAGATAAAAAATGATAAGCTAACGCGCACGTCTGCTTCAAGCACGACGGGTTCGTAATGCAGACGCACGGCGAATTGTGAAACAGATACCGCAAATAAGTTTGTTTGCGCAGGAATTCGGAAAATTAGTTTCCCACAGGACCGACCCACTCGAGTATGTTTGCTCTCCCGTCGGCTGTTTTCTCTTCCGCGCCAGACGTACGACGCGAAACGTGGGTCCGCAATTTCGAAGGCTTTCGCCAGCGAATTCCGTCGATGTGTACGGACAATGTATGCAACGGGCCATGTGCATCGCGACACTATCACCCTTGGAAAGAGCATTCGAAGGTCCAAACGCTGTTGCGTCACGTTCCTCCGTGGTTACGTTGGCGTGAAACAATAATTCCTCAATGGTGTGTAGCCCGCAAGACGCATTACCATAAAACGCATCTCGTTGAATTTTACGCTCGCCCCCCGGCAGCCGTGCAAGGTCGCGTGGCGTATTTAACGAGCGAAAGGGAAACTTTAGTCGTCGATACGCTTGCTGATAGATCCAATTTTCTAAATCGCATTCTGCACCGCTTTACGACGAGCCGCGTGACGACGCCGTCTGAGCGGTGCGAGCCTAATCTACTAGCGCGGGGACGATTCGCTTTGCGCATCGAAAACGAGGAAAGGTGCCTAATGAAAAATAATACGATAATGAACTTTTACGGGGCGATGGATATTGCTCGGGTGAAATTATTCATACAGACATTACTTATATGTATAGTATTTTTCGCGATTCTTTTTTATTTAACGAGATATTGGTGTATTGTATTAAAAGCATAGAGATGAAAGCGTTCTGGTATTTTGGTGCAGCGGTAGGCAACCTTTGGCTCGCAGTGGGCCAACAGTTGACTGGGGCCGCAATATTAAACCCTTCGCATCGGAGGACGAGATATCTCGTCAGCGCGATTTCGTTCATATGCTTTGGGCCAGATATCTTGCAACGGTAATGTCTTCCATGCGATGCCATGTACGAAATATCTCGCGACACAAAATCGTTCGCGAGACGCTGTGCACGAAATAACTCGCATGCCATTCGGTTACAACGCGACACGTCTCGTCCTCCGACGCGAACGGGTTAAATACTCAAATGTATTAATCAATGAATTGAATTTAAGACGTAAATCAGCCATTTCTTGTTTGATTTCGAGCAAAATTCTCTTCTGTTTTTTTTTTTCTTTTCAACGCATACATATTAACGTTGTTCAACGCGTTGATCCTTTCAACGAGCAAAGGCTTGCCGGCAGTTTGTTTTAGGCCATTCAATACTCTTCGCTTCGTTTTCTTTCCTTTCGCCTCACGCGAAGCCGTCAGAACCTTCCGAATCCCATACATTCCCTTGGATTTTTCGAATCCTGACGCTACCCCTATATATTTCGTTCGGACCCTTCCCACCCAAGGCGGGGCCGGATTTAATTTCATTCTATCGAGCGGACCTTGAACAGGACCGTCGCATAGTGAGCCCGTCGCCGAGCGAAGGAATTCACTTAATCAACGCAGTCAACAGTTCAGCAAGGATCGATGGGACGATTAGCGTGGCCGTCGCCGGGAGTGTTAACGAGGACGCGTGTTTCCTATCGTTCTCGATCGCTCGCGCCTCGCCGACGCTGTTCACGCGACGTCGATTCTCCGATAGCGAAACGCCACCCTTTTTCTTCTTCTCCCCCTTGTCGTTGTAATTATTGCAGTTCTGTACGCGTTCTGTCGCAAGCGCGAATCGATCGCGACCCTTTCGAGGCGAGGCTCTGACGTTCCCCTTTCGTTTGATTTCTTCGGGTTCCGCGTTCGAAACACGTTTTTTGAACATTTCCTCGCAGCTTGGATAGAACTCGAGGCACGATTTATTTCCGTTCGGCGCGATGAATATTGAAACGTGATTTTCCTTTGTCGCCGACAAAGGTCGAACTGGGTTGAATAACGGGGGCACACGCAACAACCGGTTGCGTCTCGTTTGGTTTTTATTTCGCCCGGTGAATCGAACGGAGGCGGATTTAATTGTCCTTTCGCGGGATTACGAACAGCTGCTTGTGCGTACGAAGCTTTTTCCACCCTGTTGATCGAAGAGGCGCTTAAGCGTGTAATGGCACGGCACTGTTTTCATTTATTTGCCGAAGATGCCAGGTTTATTTTTAGTCGGATTGAACCGACGGAAGGCGTGAAAGCTGTTAGCTGGGTTAATCAATTTTGTCATGAATATTGCATTAAAAGGATTAGATAGAAATCGATAAATAAAAGGAGGCGAATCGCGGCCGAGGCCTCGAGCTGGCCCTGAGGATTATTCATTGCCGCAGGATCCGTGGACGATGGCACTTCGACTAATATTAAAATCGCCGCCGATAGTTTCAGGATCGCGTCTGAAAGCCGTACCTCGCCGTGCGTAAATCTGCGATTAATTGAGAGCTCTTGTCAATAATTTTCCAAGCTACGTCGTCCGAGGTGTGCATCGTATGAAAATGTTAGACGATGTTTCGCAATGCTCAAATTCTTTCGTACAGCTTCAATGTTCGGCACGAATCCTTGAAGTTCCGTGCACGTTTGCATCATTCTCCAATAAATTTGGAAGCGAGCGTAAACACAAACAAGCTTCGTCGCAGAAAACTCCACGGTTTATTATTATTCAACTATTTATCACCGGGGGCCGGTATTTTTACCGGAGCGCCAGTACGTTGTTTAACGAATTAATTAGCCCCGGTGGCTGCCAAAGTGTTTCAATTATATTTGCTCGTCGGTTCGCGAAAAATTTCGCAGAGAAAAAAAAAAGCACCGGCAATATCAATTTATCTTGCACTTAATGTGTCTGGCGGTCTACGGTGCCGCGATATCTAAAATTGGTTCTCCAGATAAGGTTTGTCGTGACATCATGCTAAAAAGTGCTATTCATAGTAACCGCGAGTTCCCGAAATATGTTCGCCGCAGGCGGATTCGAAATTTCAGACGCGTACATCTCGGTACAATTTACACGCGTCGATCAATTTATTCGCAACTCTCGCAAGCGCGCATCTTCAAATCATATTTATTCTTCAAGATTCACCGTAAGTTTGTTTATTTCTACGGATCGATAGTTCTCCCCCCGGCAATTGTGTCTTTTATGAATACATTACTCATCGATGTGCCCACACACCGCTTCGAAAGTTTCATTCACGCGAATCTCGCTCATTTTGGCTCGACAGCGAGCGGAATTTCCAATACCATGGATTCTTAGCGGATTCCTTGCACCGTCAACAAAGGTTGCTCGTTAAAGATTTCTCGGCGCTCCGATTCCGATGACCAAAACTTTCGAGCAAATCAACGAACTCTGACTAACGATCCGGTACTGGAAAATTGGAAAAACGAGGCCACAACATTGATCAGTTCTTGAAAATGTTTTTACGGTTATTACTATTATTATCATTATCGTCGTCCGTATTATTCGAACCATTATCACGTCAACACTCCACGTCGAAGCGAAACACAAAAACTGAAATAAACCCGTCGAACCATAGTTTAACAAATTACCACCGTAATCGTCTCAAATATTTTATTCCCGTTTTTCCCCAGATTATTACCAGTTTCCCTTGCTTCCGCGATAATGCTGTCCCCCTTGTTTCCCGATAACCGAGCGTAAAAAATATCGAAGGAAATCGATTCGGCACAACAACCGGTGCTAACTCGTTCGTCTAACCGCAATCGAGGAGGGGTGGGGTTGCAGGTTATGACGGGTGGATCGATAACTATAATCGAGCCCGTATCGCGGTGTCCTCCGCCTAATTGCGGATCGTCGGTTCTCGCGTAGGTGTGCACGGACCGCGCGGCCCCAATTGTCGCTTGGCTCTGCGGACAATTTTCTTTTTTTTGGGGCTTCCCTAATCGTTCGAACGCATCTGCCGATACTCGTGCCAGCTTTCGCCGTTCGATCGATCCGATCGACGGCCCGGCTGGGCGAAATTAACTCTTGACGCGTTCACGGGGTCGACAGGCGCACATTCGTCGACTTTGGCCGGATCGTTCCCGGTAAATTGATTACCATCGTTCGCGTGTAACTTTTTTTCGCGGTAGCGTTGGGATCTAGACGAATTTTCTACGGCACGACAGTCTCGCTTCCGCCTCGCTGTACAGCGGGATACAAAAACGAAGCCGGGACTTCCCATTTATCGAATAACACTGTACGCAAACAAATCTATCGGAAATCGCGACGGGGAGAATTTTCGTTAAACTGTCCAATGTTTACCCTCGGGACGTACCAGGTGATCCACTTTGATGTGCAAACGGACTGAGATAAATTAAGATACGGTATCGGAGTGTTTTGACGAACAGATTATTAATATGGAAACGTCGAAACGGTCGTGCTTGTTTATTGTAATATCTTGCTGTTTTATTGAAGAATCGCCGGGACGGTGTCGAATATACTGCTATTGTAGCGCGAATACTGTAGCGTGAAGAGCTGTTACTTATTAAAAAAAAAATAGACACGTGCGATTTCCGTGATAAATTTCGCCGCTTCTTCTGTTCGTTTGTCGTGCAACTAAAAAAGTTCGACGCATCTGGGCTACAATTGTTTTTAGGGCGATATGTCGATCCCCATTGAATTACTTCCATTCCAGTGTACTCCAGTCCTTTCGGTTCAGCGTAATCCCCGAGATAAGCTTATTTGTCGATTTGGACGGATCGTTCGGTCGCGTAACTGGATTTTTCAATTAGGATACCGCACCGAGGTATCATCGTAGATGGGTATCTACATTAGAACAGGAGCGCCCGTGTTTCTTCTCGAACCGACACTGACCGTTATGGCGTCGGGATTACCACGGGATCCGCCACAGAATCTAGGGATCAAGTAGGCCTACTTTCGTTCGTCTAGCGAACGAGAGATCGTAATTTCGGCTATCGTCCCGACAAATTCGCTTGTCGTCCCACGGAGTCTCATCGACGCATGCGACATCGAGTCTCTTCGTTTCTCGCGGCCGATCATTATTGGAGAAATTTGCAAGGGAAATTTTATCGCCCAACTTTGTAGACGCTCGGGTACATTCGCGAGAGGACTCTTTGCTCTTTCTGTTTTCGTTTACCGAAAGACACCGCAGGGTCGGAAGGAACGTCCTCGGAAGAATATCAATTTTATTGGAAGCCGCGGTTGCAAACAAGATTAGATCCCTCGCGGCGGAATATTTGCGGCCGATCTCGTGTTTCCTGGCGCTCCAAGAAATCCAGACATTCGAGTACGGACAATTTATTGCAAAGAACCGTTCTGCCCGTCGAACCTGCTCGCCACGAGGCCCGTCGAACCGAGATTAAGGACGGCAGCGAATAATAAATAGAACGACGCACACACGGGGGTGTGACATGGTGCCCCGTTTGGAAGAGGGTGCCCTTCCTATTACGGTGTTCCGACGTTTGTCAGAAAT
The DNA here is from genome assembly GCA_948146005.1 of Nomada fucata. Lineage (NCBI taxonomy): Eukaryota > Metazoa > Arthropoda > Insecta > Hymenoptera > Apidae > Nomada > Nomada fucata. The sequence continues at coordinate 1,957,355 of OX411280.1, read as the reverse complement.
TGAATGGCGCTGCATTCGCTCTGCTCGTTTCGCCGTTTCAAGAATCCCCGCGTATATTTCTCGCAGTTCGCGAAACAGATTTCAATTGTCCGTTTTATTCCAATTAACGAGCTGGTCAGGCACGGGGCTGTTTTGCCGCAACAGCACCGCAGACATTTCGTTTGTCTCTGTCTGAGTATGTTGCCACGTTACCGAAATAGTTGGTACCTCTATTTTTTCTGCAAGAACACGGTTCGCAATTGAACGCCGCGGGCAGCGTTCATTGCGGCATTCGGCTCGAAACGTGCAGCCCGTTGCAGAACCGAGAATTACAGCGAATCGAATATACAATTGTTCCAGCTGAAATATTCCAACCGTTCGTGGATCTGATTTCGCTAGTCCGATATTCGAAAATGAAAAAGAGACGTATCACTTGATCTTCGTGTCAGGAATCGAGGGAGGAACGATTTTTACACACATGGCGGTAGTTACGTTACTTCGTCGAGTGTAATCAGCCTGTATCGAACTTTTCTTTATCGGAACTTGAGAATCCATTTTGAGAACGACGATCGACGTGCAGGATTCACGGACAGTGGTTTCGGCGGTGTATCGTGACGGAAATGTCCCGGACGCGATACAGAAACTCAATACGGTCCTCGGATAATTAAGTTTCAATAGGGGAACCTTGACATTTGCACAAAGGAGACGTTATCCGAAGGTAAACGCGCGAAAATAGAGAAAAACCCGAGCGATATCGACGTCGCCGCGGCGGAGCCGCGTTGGTCGCTCTTTTTTTCTCTTTTTTTTAACACTTTCAAAAGCAACAAAAATAACTCTGACGCGTGCGTCGAACGAACCACCCTGTGCACCGGCCCCCTATTAATTCCTCATTCGATCCGACGAATGCCAGGACACTGATGAGAGTAATGCAATCGAACGGCGACGCGCACACGTGGACGCGCGTGTTCCAAGTCGAAGGAAAATCGATCGCTCGAAGGAAGAATCGTTTCTCTTCGGCCGTTATTAATCTCGCGCGTCCCGAGGAATGGAGATGGGTTCGGTGTTATCGATCGGTCTCGAAACGCCGGGACATTTCCATACTTCGAAAACGAACTTTTTATCATCGGCGGCGCTGGGGCAGTGGAATAATTCCGCGCCTGCACAGCCGTATTTTTTTTTTTTTTCACGAATATGTTACGCGCGCCACTTGTTCCACCGGCTACAGCTTTGGAAAAGGAGTATCGTGAATTTGGAAACACTCCAAATCACCTTTGCCAGATGGCGAGCCGCCCTTGTGCAAACAGCATCGATATTTTTCATACTGTCGCCGACGAACACCGTTTATTAAGGAAATCCTGCGTTTGAGTAACGGCGAGTCTGTTTTTTTATTCTCGTTATACATGTCTTCTATGGCTCCTTCGTAACAGTACTGCTGCGCAATTCGTCCCGGACAATTGCTGAGAAGTTTCGTTCCATTGGAATATTTCAGGGGAACGAGACGCGACGAAGATTTCGAAAGAAACGAATTTTATTGCACGGAGCACGCGATCGACATGCGAGATCGCTCAGTGTCTCTGAAAACCAGCGTAACCCGCGGAACAATTATCTTAATGCATTTAGCAGAGTAGCCTCCGGGCCACTCCTTTCAATCACGCTTCAACCGACGTCGAAGATGCATAGCGTATCGGATATCCTTGATACGAGTGGCACTCTCCTATTAAGGAGCCCCAAAAATGGTCGTCGTCGATCATTCAAACGAAATAAAATTCGTCGTCGGCATTGTACGTCACAGTTGACAATATATTTCCAGTGGAACGTCATTATCTTCATTGAACCCCGACGCTGGTGCACCTTCACGACTTTCTGATCCATTAAAAATTACGAAACTTTCTCGGCTTGCCGTTGCGCTTCGTTATAAAACAAGCATCGTATTTCCCGTCTATTTTCGTTGCTTTCGTTCCGCTGCGTATTATACGAAACAAAGCAATCGGCAACCCTTTGAATCTCGACGAACCGACGCGTTTCCCCGTCCTTTGTTCAAAAAGAAAAGAACATTAGGGCACCAATTTGCATTGTTTCGGGGAATTTTTTCCCCAGCCCTCTCCGTTCGTCCATCGTGAATGCGTTTAATCCCGCAGCATCGATACCGCCGCGTTCACCTCGAGAAATGATTAACTTTCCACGCGCGTACGCCGTCCGACAAAAGTAGGAAACCGATTATATCGTGTCGGTTATATTTCGCGACGGTGGCCGCGATCCGATTGAATCTGCGACAATCCATCTACGCCGTGCAATGTTTGTTTCGCGACAACGGTTTACCGCTGCACCGTTATTGGCTCATCAATTATCCTACACGCGGACGTTATCTACTTAGCCCGGTTATTCGGTGTAAACGATCGTTCGTTTCGCCCAGAATTTCCGCTCGATTACGTCTCACGAGAAGTCCGTCGACGCGACCGTTCGATATTTTCCTTCTCGCGAAAAATCGGGGCCCGATCGCGGCACACCATATTTTCCCGTTCGAGGAAAACGCTGAACTATCCGTCGCGAGGTACGCAGAAATTTCCCCGTCGTTTCGTTGCAGCCGCGCAAATACAATTACGAATCGCCACTGAGTCGCAAATCGTCACAGAAAAGTCGCAAATTAACGCTCAGGTTGCCTTCGTTCGGTACCCTAGGTATCGTCCGACGAGCATACGTCCGGTTGCCTCGTAGTCGTCGATTTGTTAAAGCAACAGTCGCCGTTGCTATTTTCTTGCCACGTTCATCGTCGAGTCAGAGTGTCAACCGTGCGTCTCGTCGCTCCGCTATTCGATCCTCGCACAAATAGCACGCGCGCAGATGATACAGCGTCCGCGAAACAGAGTTCCTCCGTCTGCACTTGCGCTTTTCACCGTCGATGCGCGTCTTTCGATACCCGCCGTCACGGTGGAACCAGGTGCGACAGAGTCGCGACCCCGCGAAGCGAGACGATTCGTCGCGTAATCGGCTTGTCGCGACCTTGACCGGGGGGTTATCGAGGCTCTCCCGATTGTTCCTCGCAGGGACGTCCTTAGTATCGGCCGCTGTCGCGCCGCCGCGAGTTACGCTATCGCCAATAACGAGACGCAAATGAGGGAGACGCGAGTCCTTGCGTAAATACGATTAACCGCGATACTCCGCGCGGAATATAGTTCACGGTCATGGCGTGGAACGTGCCGATTCGCGTTAACGGCGCGAATTGTTGCGTTTCGCTCGGGAAAATCGGCTATCGATTGCGACGGCCGTGGGATCGAGGGGTGGGCCGGTGAACGCGGGCTCCTCGACGGGCAAGAAACGAATGGGGACCGATGTGCGCGGCTGGTGGGCGTATCGTTCACGCGAACGTCGAGAAAATGTAGCTCACGGACGAAACGATAAACCGTGGAATCGGTCGCGTCGTTTCTGACAACTGGAACCCGATCGCTTTCGTCGATTCCGCTGCTTTTAATGAGATTTATTCGCGGGGCCGGCAATTCGTTGGACGGGGTAAATTGATACACTTCGAGGACCTATCGAGGCTGTGCCTGTCGCACGATATTGGTGCGTCTCTGAACGGACGCGTGGAGTTCGGTGTCGTTTATAATTTAGTGGAGAGGCGTGATTAGGACGCGCAGCACCGTGCCAAGTGTGCTGCAGCGTGTCCTTTTATTGCCTCGTTCATATCCAAAGATCGAAGAGGGAAGCGTTTAATTGCCACGAAATTCATTGTAACGGATGTGCAATAACGCCACATATTTCCCACAACTTTGTAACGAATTTATCGCTCCGCGAATTTGTTGCTGGAAGGAAACCAGACGGGCGCACCCCCGTGGCGGCACGCGAAAACACGGGACGCTAATTTAATTGTTTATGGCGGATTTATGGTGCACGTAAACGGCCGTGGAAGCTTATTTCGGGCGTTTCGAGAGGCCCGCCTGTATCCGACGCGTCCACTGTTTGGACTCTGCGCGATACAGCATGATAACCTTCTGGATTACCGACTCGTATCTGCGTCAGTGAATCGTCAAAGCGACGAAGGCAACGGAATCCAATGCCGGAGAATTAATTGGAAAACGAACAGGGATCGGGCAAGTTTGTTTTAATGAATCTCCCACGGAATAATAGAGAATTATACGACCGTGATAAGCGCAGTTTCTCGATCTCGTTCTCGAGCGTCTTTCACCTAGTTTCGTGAGCGACATTGGTCCGTACCGTTCTGACGAACTACGGGAAATTATAATTTCCATTGTTCTCGCCGCGACTTCCTCGCGGCCGGAGGATTCTTTTGGGAATCGCGGTGTTTGTCTGCCGTTGTCCTTTAATCTGACGTCTGCGAGAAACCGGGAAGAGGATTTTTAATACATATCGCGCGACTGAAACGCGCGAGACGAATTGTGAGGGAGCCTCAGCTTCTCAGCGTCCCGAGCGTGCTGTAACCTTGGATAGTTTCAAAGAAGATCTGTTTAGTTTTATGGAAATTAAACTCGCGTTTACGAGGGAATGATGGTATTCAGCAGAAAAGATGATCGCAGGACGAAGCTTGGAAAAGGAAGCTCGGAAGAACCGATCCGAGGAAGGTTTTAATATACAGCACTTTTCAGATAACCCGTACGATTTTTCTTTTTGTTTCTGTCGACTTAATCGCTGTTTGTATAACGTCTCAAAGGGATGATTGATACAAGATTAATTCTGTTTTTCTTTTTTTACCACTTAAACCTGGATATTCTTTAAATCCTAATATTTCAACGCAATATTTATATACCCTTTTTTATATTACACACTGCCATTTTATGTTCTCATCATTCTGTGCGAATAATTTTCTGCGTCGCATACAGAGCAATGATAACTACGCCTCGATTAGACGCTTCCTCCCGGGGAACGAATATCGTCGGCAAATGAAAATCTACGATGATTGGTCGTCGCGGTCGTCTTCGTTATGTCCCGTAACGAACGCGTGTCCCAGAAAAGGAAAGAAACAAAACCGTGAAAGGGAAACGCGGAGGCAGAGAGAATCGATAGATCCGAATGAGTCTCGATCGCGTTATCGCTCGCAGTTTAATGCGCGACGGAATGCATCCCGCTTTAAACCGAATCGAGGAGCGAAACGGCTACGACGCGGCGAACTCGGAATTGTGATCTTGAAAATCGGGTCGGTTTCGCGGTGAACAGACTTGACCGATCACGACGGGACTCCGAGGCAGGTGTCGAGAATTAGAATCCGGCGTTTGAATGGGGTTGCCTGCAACGTTTACGATTCGAATTACGCTCGAGGGAAAACGGAAATTGTAACCGACGCGGTCGACGTGCTAATTGTCGACGATCGTGTCGAGCGAAAACGTCTGGCAAGTTCTCGTTTCTCGAAATACAATTCCGCGCACGGACGAACATACTTTGGACGTACCTATCTATTGCAACTCCCGAATTGTTCCAGGTTGCGACTTCTTTTTTTCCTGGAAAGAAAGAGAGCAGCAGGTAAATAACGCGTTGTGCTACCCACGGTTGAAGTTGAAATTTACTGGGGGACAAATTACGAAGATACGAGTGCACAGTTCACGGTGCGGGTGGAAAACGAACGTTTCGCGTAGAGGGGGTGGACCTTAATTAAAACGGCCCGCAACGAGTCACCCCCGTAACGCACAATTCCGAAATTGCACAGCCCGGAATGCCGACACGCGGGCGCGTCCGTGCCCTCGAGCAAGAACTTTTAATTCCATTATCGTAATTTTCTCTGTGGCGTATCAATCGACCAGCCAGCATCCATAATGGGAGCGACTCGTCGCGATATCGAGTGGAATCGTTCGTCGAAGTTCGAGACGATTGAGTGTACCGTTACACTGTGCGTTATTATTATCATTATTCTTATTATCATTTGATGTACATGTAATACGAAGTTGCTGGACAACGTTTTACGTTTCGTTACGGGTAAAGGTACGATCGGATACGTTATCTGGAAGGGCAGGATCGATCGTTGATGCATTGAATTTTTTTGCCTTAAAACAATTTTCCAACGTTTGCATTGCCGTCTTAAAGCAAAGAAACGATGCATTGTTTCAGCGCAGAGTTATCGGCTTCTTTTTCCAAAGTTATTTTCCAAAGTTATTTTCGTAACGTGCACCCGACCTTTACAAAGTTGATCTTTATGAAAGATAACTTCTTCTTACGATTTACCGAAGCCAGTTCCTTGACGAAGATTTGACCAAATAGAAGGAGAAAAACCTTGGCTCGATCTTTCCAGCTTGCTGCGAGCACGAGTTGCTTGCCGCTAATTGCTCGCGGCGAGTAAAGAAAAGGGTCGAGGGTGAAGCAGAAATTCGAGTCGAACGCTGAGAATTACGAAATAGACAAATGCGCTTTCTCTAGACCCTTCCTTCGTCGAGATTTCCCATTTTCTCACGGTTGCATCCGCGAAACGTTACGCGATACCATCGCCATCGCAGCGTTTCTCTGCGCGCATTCGTCGATTCGGGAAAACGTCCGGGCCAAAGTTAAAATCATAAACGCGTGCGCGTCATCTGCCGTTGAAAATTCGCACGCCCGACGCGTAACACGCGTGATTCAACCCTGACACACATTGGCACACGCGAAAGATACGCGAATTGAACGCGGGGCAGGCTGGCGGACGAACCATGGGCGCCGCGAGAATCTGCCACGCCGTGGACACTTGTTTAATTGACCTCGATGCGCGAGTTCAAACAATACCTGTTACACGCCGAAACTGGAACGTTTATTTTCGCGGAACCATCCCCTCGCGTCTTTTCTCCCAATTCAAGCGCAACGGAATCGTCGCTTCCTTCCTCTTCGATCCGCTCCCGAAAACGCGAGATTGCTCGAACCGCTGGCGTTTCTCGTTCCTTCGCTGTTCCGTTCTTTTTATTATTGAAACGTCGGATGTTCATTGAACTACGTATTATCCGGAGAAAAAAATTGTTTCAGCGCGGCGAAACATCGGCAGGATTAACGTTGCGTTTGTAAGTTTGTTTTTCGTTTTCTAATTAAGTTCGCTATGTTGGAATTAGAATACGGGTAATCGATTTTAAGATTTACGAATTGGAGATCCGTCAGTCTGTTCATAGGTAAATATACGTAGGCGTGAGCGCGTTACGTTTTAGAGTTTAAAAAGTCGCTTCACTGTGAAAGATTTCAGCTCCTACGTTTAAGGGCCTGCCATTCCACCGTTTTACCCATTTTTTTTTTTTTTTCTCTTTCTGGCGATTCGGATATATTAACCAGTGCCTGTAATTTATGCCTCTAATGTATGCGCCACTGTGCGATCCACGGCTCTGCGAGAAGCGAAACCGCAGGTAGTATATGATTCAGGTGCACTGGAGTCGCGATGGCGGAAGCTTCTCTAATGGAAATGTCGGCCCCGATAGACCCATGAAATATTTCGTTCATCGATAATCGCTACGCTCGACGAACATAAAAAAACACCAACTTTCATATCGAATCCATTGTCCGTAAAATTTCCCACAATTACGACTCGACACACGGGACACGCCGCGTTTACAATTACCTCGACGCGTGAAACAACAGCTTATTAGAAAATCGTATTAGAAATTCATTGTTCTCCGCTGACATAAACGCAACAGCGGGGATCAATTACACGCCTCGTGTTTGCGTCACAATGAAGTTCGCGTTGTATAATGTCGCACTATCGAAAACCATTCTCAGGCAACTGTGACGTAAACAGTCGTTTAGCTTCCAATTTGCGCGGCTCGGATTTGCTATTTACACGGCAACGCAGGTGTAATTATTGACCGTAAATACATAGCGTTCAACGCCTCCGGCGATTTCCTGGCCCCGAAACGTTGGCAAGGAATCCCGGTGTTCCGGTGCTCCGCGATGGAATTCGACGAATTCACCGGGAACTCGAAGGAGGTGACGCTCGATGCCGCGGCACACTGGAAGAACACGCAATTTTCTGCTCCCCTGCCTGTAAAGCTCGTCGCGAATGTATCGAATTGGCTCGGTGGTCGTCGAGAAAGATCAACAAATAATCGAGAGCGGAGGAATTCGGGGAGTTTGTCAAAAATATAAGGAAAATACGGGACCGATCAACTCTCCTTTGATATTTTTAAGAATTTCGATTCGTGTGTAAGATTGGTTTTCCGGTTCAACGAAATCGACGATTTATTTCGTTCATGTTTTACAATATAAGTGATTAGTTATGAGAGGAAGGTAACTTTTGTCGCAATTTCGTTCGATTTCGCGGAATGCAACGTTCGTTTCTATCATTAATTAATTCGTAATACGTAAATCCATATTAGAATTTTTCTTGCTCCCACAGTCCCCTACAAGAATATGTGATAATTTCATTTTTTCACAACGTCTAAGTATAACAATTGGCGGTCCGAATTCGAAAGTCGTATTTGATTCCACCAAGAATCATTAAGTGCATTATAAATGAATATCGTCTCGCAAGCGAGCACTCGACGCAAATGTTAATATTAGGGCCTCGTATACGAGAATAGTTTCGAAGTGTGCGTAGACGTTCGTGTTATTAAGTAGTCACTTAGCACCATAGAAAGGGGATAATCAACAATGATCTTTCCTTAGATGCAACAATCGCCTAGGAAAGGCAAACACGCGATTTCCACAACAGAAGCTAGAACTCCATATTCCTTCGAAAAGGATTCACCCTGGCAGTCCTACGATAACAGAACGCCTTGTTTTCTTGCGCAGGTGCGTACTCTACCTGCTGGAAATGTTGATACTGTTGTACTTCCTATTCGGGGCCTCGTGTAACATTCTGATACACGCGAGACAATTATTCTTCCATTAACGACGCACGTATCAGCATTCATCAGTTAATTCAATATTAATTATACCTTCGATACTCTTATCGTGCGACGTCGATTCGATTCTCGTTCGCGATAAATGATCTCAGATTAGAAGTGTCATTTGGAGGTCTGTCTATGAAAATCATCGCGCTGTCCCATTCAGAAGAAATCATTCAGGAAGCTTTCGGTATCGCACCCTTAAATAGGCAGAAGCATTAAAAGTTTCGAAGAGGTTCGCGCTGTGACCTTTATCCCTCGCGGAGCTCGGCGATCTGGGTCAAGGTTGATGAACCCTATGGCATCGAGGTGTCGAGGGGACAATTCTCGAGCAAAGTTCAGGTGAAACAAGGAGGATCCCTTGATGTAGCGATGCCGCGATAAACCGAAAGGAAAACGTGCTACCGAGAAAAGTCAAGTATTTCGTAGGAACTTCCGCTCGCGTATTTATTTCAGTTTTGGACACGGCGTGATTATTTCTTTTTTTTCTTCGATAGAATACAGAGACGAGCGTAATGCCTGTTCAGGAATAATTTCAAAATTCCCTGCCCGGTCTCGTTCTTTCTTCCCATTGACAATGGAAGTGCAAGTATCTTCTTCTTTTCTCAGTCGCCACGAACTCGCCGCGGAGGGGATCCTAAATCAATTCGTAAGGATTCGCAGCCCTTCAAAGGGTTCTTGAGCTTTCTTCTGGCTGACGTCGTTATCACGGCACAAAAGCGTTCCCTCGCCTGGCGAGATAAAAATCCATTTAGCTTCGTTGCGGCACCGAGACGATAGCTAGAGAAGGAAATACGGGAAGGAAAGCTGAATTCGCGATAAACGTTGCGGGCAAAGCGAGACAAGGAGAACGAAAGAGCTTCCGCAGGATGAACACGAGGGCCAGCTGTCGTTCGCAATAATATTTGTATTATTGACCGAGTCTCAACCTAAGATCACTGACAAGAAACTCTCTTACCTTGTCCTCTCAGAGAATCAAATAGCTTCGCGGTTAAGTTTCTGCGAAGCGGCTCGTAAAATCGTGCATCCATTGTAAAAGGGAGACTTCATTCTTCACGTCCGTAGCGATTTCAGTCGCGGAAAAAAATTTCTCGAGGTCCGCGCAGACGTTCGAAGTTGCTAGGCAAAACAATCTATGGTAAGAAAAATGAACCGAATGTTGTTGAAGTAGACACTTCGTATTTTGAAGCCGAGCCCAGGTGAACCCTTGCACCATTTCTTCTCACGAAGTTACTGCAATCGAGACGCGACAATTTCTCTCCGCGAAAATTTAAGAATCCTTCGGTTTCGCGAAAGGTGTATTCAAACACCCGTCCACCTATACAAATATCTAAGAACGATTTTTATCAATAACCATATTCGCAGCGCCTCAACTACGTTTATTCTCGCGATATCGAATTACAATTATTTCCCTGTACTCTCTGTAAAATCTAATACACCTACAATCCTCTTTATTTTCCCCTCTTTATTAACGCCACGCTCGTCTCGTCAGCCCGTTATTTAATCCCGTGATTCTCGATACGCCAGTTGCTCGATTTTCCCTTCCGACGATCGTAAATTCGAGCATCCGAATTCTCACCTGTCCGTACATTCGTACTTCCCGTCGACTTCGCGCTGTATCGCGGTAACCGACACCGCGTTCAACCGACACCTCTATCAGCCTAATCGACGAAAACGAACGCGCATATTAATTCGACCGCGCGACACGCCCGGTGTGTAATTGAACAGGGGTTCATTGTCGCCGGTGTTTCAATTAATTCCGGGAGAAAGAACTGTCGCGCGCCCACGCGGGTCGTCGCGCTCATCGTCGGGTCGACGGTATCCGTTCGTCCTGCCGGCTTGGAATACAGGCCACGTTATTCGGGTCAACGGGGGACGTCCTTCGTTCCTCAATTCCCTTTATGCAATTCCATGGTGTCCATGGTTATTTCTGTACGCCGGGCTGCGACTGCAGCGTCGTCCGCACACGCCCAGCCACCGACGCAACGACGGGCCGTTGCAATGTTTCGTCGCACGGTCTTCTTACACCCTTCCACCTTTCTTCCGTTCCACGCACGTTCCTCCCGTTCCGTTTTTATTTTTAAAGGCGTCCACGGACGTCACGCGGGCGGGGACGCCTTGATTTCACGATCGTCCCGCGTAATGAAGAGTACCAGGACGAAGGTTCGCTGGTCAATTTCGCTGGGCCTGCTCTTCTCGTTTATCGCCGAGTGTATTAGCCCAGGGGGAAATGAATTTCTTGTCTGAAGAGTGTCTTCGCGGAATTGGCCAGTGGAGTACGTTTAATTTCGCGTGAATTGCGAGAAGCGATCGGTAGCGTTGCTACGATTCCGTTTTCGCGCAGCTGTACAGCCGATACCCGGATCTGTCGAAATTTTCGCGACATCAATTTTTTTTTGAAATTAATTTCCAGCAACAGATATCGGCTGTACCTTTTGACGCAGCGAAACGGATCGCCCTGCGAAAATCGTTTCGGTTTCGCGTCATTTCCGTTTTTGTATCGTCCAGCGGGGTGGCTGACAACGCACGGTTTGTACGCGTTTAACGTGGCAACCGATGAAGGTATAGGCGTCCGTTCATGTCGGATGACGACGTTGGATCATCGGACGACGGGACGACGCGCGGACACGCGCGGCTTCGCGATTTACCGTCGTAACTCGTCGGGAACGAGCTGAACCAGTGCCAAGAGATACGCGTCGAAGTAACGACGCGGTTAAGAATATTCTTGTTAAGGGGGCGAGTTACGCGGGCCGGAAACGACGAGGAACGAGACTCGAATGAAAGTTGAGCTCGTCGGGACGCTTGTCCGCTTGTTGTTCGACGAAGACGACGGGATCATTCGGAATTTGTTCGCGTCCAATTGCATCCGCGACTCAAACATTGCTTATCCTCGACGAAACACGCGCCTGTTCGTCCTCTTTTGTGCAAATTCCGTCACCCTGTTGCTCCTTTAATTAACCCTTCAGCTGTCCGTTGCAAATGGAGGTGTTTCGGGTTGGCCCGACAATAGGCTCCAGTGCGACGATAAACAATTGAAATTAACGAAAGGCACTGCATTGACGTGGACGTACGAAAGGCGGGGGAAATAATTAGTAAAGGGTAACCGCGCAGCCGATTCAATATTCGCTGCTGAATAAACGGATCGCACAGAATTTTCGCTACCTGTATTTCCGCCTGGTTGTCACGATAAAACGTGGGGGGGCATCCAAGTGTAGGAAATTTCGCGTTCGCCTCGAATTATCTGTCGACTGGACGGCGAATTCTTATTCACGATTCTCATTAAGCGCGAAGTCGTCGTGGAAACTTCGACGAGACGCTTTATTCGCCGATTTATTCGAAGGCGTTAATCAACGTTTCTACACCTGGACGCAAGACGGAGGTAAGACAATTTTTTACACCGTGCACCCTCGCGGAATGAAACACAAATAATGCGCATTCATTTTCCGGTCGACGTTCGACCATCGCATATTCTCGCGAGGTCGCTTATAACAAACGAATAAATGATCATTTCGATGCCGACCCGTTGCAGTTCGAAAATTCACGCGACATCGCCGAACGATATTTCGCATGAAATCGTGCCGCTGCCAATTAAATCTCATCCCGCCCTGTGAAAACAATTTAGCCGGCGTTTAATTCACCCATCGCTATAAATATAGACGCCTATACCGCCTCTGTGTACCTGTGTTCGTTGCCAAACATAGCCGCCGCACAGTGGTCGCCCAATTATATTTAGCCCCGTCGATTGGAAATTATCCGCGACCATATCGAAACGAGTTTCGTAGAAAAAGGACGAAAGGGCGCGATCGTTTTAATTTCTCGCCGTAAGGGTTCCGAGTTTGAGCACGATTTTTCTCGAAACGTTTCCCCCTCGAATGAACGATGTTCGCGTAGCGTTTCGCGAGCGTGCGCGAACCTTGTCGCGATGTACACGCGCGGGGTAACAAGCTGCGGCCTAATGCCACCGCCGGAAGGCTTTGTAATTACATAGTTAACTAGGAGACGTAACTTATCTCGAATGTTTCACGCTGGCGCACGCCTGTTCACCTTAACTAAGTGCTTCCGTCCCGCCACCAACACCGCCGCGGTTGAAACGCGAGGTTCCGCTTCGTTTCTTCCCTTCATTTTCCGAAACAGGAGAAAAAAATAGAAGAAAATCACAGGACGCAGAGCTGGCGAACTTGTTATTATTGCCTCGCTTTCCTCCAACGATTGCGACTGAAAAGAAAGGCATCCCTTCGCGCAGCAGTCGCGCGATTTTCGCTGAATGTTATAATTTTCCAACCCCCTTCCAACGGCGGTTCCCAACGAGCTCCATACATCGAGTAATTGTATTTGGGGGCACGGGAAATATTCAGATTATCCCGTTCATTTCTGCACACTTCAGTCGCAGCGAAGGAAAGCGATTCTTCGTAATTTGCGAATGGTAAGAAAAGCCGAAGAACCATTTTTATTTTTATACGCTCTGGGTATTCGAAGCGGTGGAAATTCGTTTCATTATTATTTATATCGTTCCGCCGTTTGCGATTTATTTATCGGAACGCTCGATTCCCCTGTTTCATTGCTGCGGTACGCTTCATCCCCATTTTCACGCGAAATCTTATACGATAGCGGAACGATTCGACGAAAAGGTCGTGTAATGGTTTTCGGGGAGAAAAGATTCGCTCGATTCGTATTCCGATCCCGATCCGTCGTTTCTCGAATATTTCGCCGCACAAATTGAATCGTCCACGCGACGGATGGATTTCTGCGCCCCGGTGTCGTTATCCGGCCAGCCGTCCGAAGAATCGGTCGCCTATCAGACCCAGGAGGGGTCGAACAGCTTTTCGTCGGCGATCGTGCATTGCAAATTGGTGTATCGAGTTTCAAACAAACTTCCAGTTGCCGCAACTTATACCCTCTATGATCGCTCAACACCGAACCCACGTGTCACGAGATTCCCAAAGTTGCCAGGCCTGTTTCGAACTACGCGCGGCCTACATCAGACCCAGCGGCGACCAATTTCCCGTGGAGTATCAACGTCGATACTGCTCCTTCGCGTTCGAAACGTCGAATTCGCGCGACGCGTCTTTTTTATGATCGGGTTTTCCGGAATTTATCGTAAAACAACTCGCAAAAAGTAAAAATTACTGTACTGGCATTTGAGACGTTAATGTTACGCTGCATTTAGTCGAAATAGGGTCGCCTGAGAGAACGCACCAAATTGAGCAAATCTACTATTGGCCCTATTTTTCGAGGGGTTTGAACAGTCTTAAAAAAAGAATGTTTTAAATAAAAGGTAAATGATATTCAGACATCTACAATTTTTTTTTATAAAAAATTAAGTTATAATGTTATAAAGTAATGTTGACATTTATATTTAATTTCGTAGCATTGTAGCCGACGTTAACACGATTTCAATGACCTGCTACATTATGACATTGAGCCTATAAGCAACGCTACAATATTTTTGTCCGGTTCCCAACAAAAGTCCAACCAAAATCGATACATCGTTCCTCGCATACTTAACTATCTCCGACAACAAAAATTCTGGTCTCTCGTAAAACTTAGAAAATTCACTTTCGTCCGGTTTTTCGGGCGAAATACCCCTACTGTGCGACGGTCAGTTTCTTCCCGTCGGCTGTCGCATCAACGGCCACGCGTAATTACGCAGACGTTGTACGCGAAGCCACGTCGTTCGCGGCGCGGTAATTTTCTTCCTATCCGATTTTCCAGCCACCAATTATTCCAGTTACGGTTAGATCGGCGAGAACTCTGCGCGGCGCAAATTAGCCGTATCGCGCGACGTGAATACGTCGGCTACAGATTGCACGGCAATGCAACCGTAAACCCCGTCTAGGATACTCTGCCCGGAACAGATGTTTCAAGTGACACTATGTATAAATCCTAATAGCGATGTTTCCGCGAGATGAATTCCTCCTAGCTACGGGCATCTTAACCACGATACCAGCTGCCCTACTTCGGCTAATCCACGCAAATAGCGGAATCTGAGATGGAAATACAGAATCGGACCCTATGGATTGAGAACGGTCGCCGGCGTATCTGTTTCACCTTTATTTCTCCGATTATTTATTTATTCATTTATTTATTTATTTATTCTGTTTAACGGGTAGCAACCCCTTATGTACAATGTAATACCTTTGTTTATGTTGTATTAATCCGTCTTAATATCTAAACTAAATGTAATGTTCGTCTATTCTAAGTTTAAATCTAAATCTGTGTCTAAATCTATTAGCTTGTATAGTTCGCTTTTGAAGACAGAGGCAGTGATATCAAAAAAGTTGAGTTTATGGAAGTAGAGATTTGCTGTTTTGCACATTCTGTTCAAGGGGTCGGATGTAGCGTGTTTCAGTGATGTTGTTCTGAATAGGAGAGGCGCTCTCGTGTTCAAGGATGGTGAATTGAAGTTGATCCATTATATTATCTTTGCAATCGTATTCAGTCTCGCGTCAATTTGGAATTATTATCGACCAAAAACTCGGCTCGATCTTTCGTTCGCACGATGGTAAAGAGAAACTATCACGCGATCCTACGAAATGTC
This sequence comes from Nomada fucata, assembly GCA_948146005.1. Lineage (NCBI taxonomy): Eukaryota > Metazoa > Arthropoda > Insecta > Hymenoptera > Apidae > Nomada > Nomada fucata. The sequence continues at coordinate 1,942,061 of OX411280.1, read as the reverse complement.
CATTTAACGATTCATGACCGACGAATCGTAATACCCTCTGTCCTGCGAGATAACAGGTACAATCGAGCAGGTGAAAAGAATTTCCCGTCCGTCGATTCGTCGTCAAATATCGCCCACCCCGAAACGACCACCAAACACGATCCTAACATCAACGACGGTAATTTCCATCTTACCCCACTTCAACCCCCAGGGAGATCGGCCGATCGTTCACCCCAAACCGCTCGAGACCTCAACCCTTGCACAAATTCAACGAACCGCCGTCGACCCCACTTCGTCCATGATTTTCGTTCCCAAATGTCGAACGCGAACAATTCGTACGCGAACACGGACGTCCCCTCGCGCCCCTGCGGCAACCCCAGCCCCTCGCGGCGACGATGCCGCGGGTGAATTTATTTCTCCGCCCGGCGAAACCGATCGAAACAACGGCGCTGAATTATTGAGCGGGGTCAGACCGCGGATATATCCGAGCACGGTCAGATGCAGGTGCAACGCCGTCGCATCCCGTGCCGCGTGCGATTAGTCAATCTCACCTGGGTATCGACAGCTGACCGCGTTTTAATTTCACCGGGCGGAGAGCGTCCCGTTGGGGACGATTAGGGGCCTGTTAGCGTGGAAATCGAAGTCGTTGAAACGAAACTGCCGCTCCCGTTTCGTATTTATCACGCCTCTGTTGCTGTTTTAACTTAATTTCGTACAGCCTCGCTCGAATTTTCCGGACGGTGGAAAATTTGGGGATGAAACAGGTACGCGCGCGACCACGAGTGGCGAAAATATTGGTTACGTTGTTGACGAGGAACGTTTGCAGTTACGGCTTCTGCCAAGTTCTGCCCAAAATTCGGTGGCGATAAAAAGGTTTAGCTGTTGCGTTAAAATTGAAGTCACGACACGATTTCCCTCGCTCGCTATTTATCTTCATTCTACGGAGGTGCGTTCGCTGAAATTGCCTTCGGATTGTAATTGCGAACTTCTTTGGAATATTAAACGCCGGGCGTTGTCACGTTGTTTGCCGTTAAATTGGCGATGTCAAAAGCATCGTAGCGCAGTCCTTGAGTCGAAAGATTTGTCGCTTCCACGACGCGATGAATTATGAAAATTGCGACTGGATCATTCTGACGATCGAAATAAAGGTTTTTATTCGACCGTCAAAATAATATGCAACGGAAATCAAACCCCGCTTCGATAACTCGTTTCTCATTGAAAAATTTTCCAATCCCCTGGGAACGGCTATAAAAAATTGATAAAGTATCCTGGTACAAGCAACCAGCATTTATGGCCGTGGTTCTTCGCGAGGAGTTAATTTAAGACTGCCGTGATAAACTTGCACCATAAACCACGTAAAGATCGCTTTAACAGTCGTCTGCGACAGGAGCAATTTAATCAACGTTTCTGTTTTTCCAACTCGCGACAATAAATCTATTACCGCGATATCGAATAACCCTCTATGCGCGCTGAAATATAGGCAGGCAGCGTTGCACTTCTTAATTCGTAACAAATCGATACGCTATATCTGTTTAGAACGCAGCAGCTCGTGTCCAACTGTGACGACGCGTGAACGACAAAATCGATCGGCTGATATTCACGGAAATTCCATTTTCCTCCCGACGTCGTCGCAGCGAGGAGCATTGGCAGTCGTTCGACGTGCTCGTCGATCTCGTCTGAAAACGCGCCCCGCGTCGTCGACTCGTGCACAGCCGCCGCGAGTATCGTCGAGCCGGACAGAGTCGTAGCGAAGTCGCGACGAACGCCGCCGACAGATACGGCCTCGCGGTACTCGATTTCGACGACCAGAAATCTGTTGAAAACCGCGCACGGGCCGCGCTGATTCGCGAAACTCGACGCGACTAATCGCGACCGCGTCTGTGAACTCGTTAAGATCGATTCCACTCGCGCGGGACACGAAACGAGCGATCCTGGAGTGATCAGATCTCTTTGCAGGGATCACGCTCGATTACGTCGAAGATCCGTGAAGATCATCGGCGGATCTCGAAGCTCCATACGAATCATCGACGCGGACAGCTGTCTACGAGTCTGCCCACGTCGAAACGCGGACAGTTTGATCTAAATGCGACCGTCCCACTCGTTCAGGGGGCAATATCGGACGGACGATTCGCAGAGGGTAAGATCGAATACAGATGTTTTACGGCTCGCAGGGTATATTAGGAAATCACTTCCTGGACAATACGGAGACGTATTCGAACTGGCGAAAGCCAAACACAGGCGTGTTTGTCGCGCCGCCGTTGCCCGCAGCCGTCAATATTGATTGATACAGAAGACTTAATGCGGACAACAATGGATTCGTTGGTTGTTCGTAGAGATGACGCGATTCGTGCTTCCGGAGGACGTAAACGGCGGTCCGCGGATGCAGAGCGGATTATTGACGAAATTTCGCGTGCCTCGACGTCGGCAGGAGTCTGCGAAAGCTCGAGGGAGCTGCGGCTTTCTATTATGGGAAAGCGGTCGGTGATTCCGAGCCCGGGGGGATCTTCTGGCATCAGCGGCTTCTGCGGAGCATTCAGGGATTTCAGACGTACACGGAATCGAGAACGTCGACCTCAAGATCGACGCAGATCTACGGTCAGCCGCGGTATCTGGATTTATCCAGCCCTCTGGATCCGTATATAAGTACGTATCGATCCTGATCTTTGGTATCGATTTGGATTCGGCATGATCTTTGGATCGACGTCGAGCTCCAGATTCTTATTTCGATCCTTCGATTTGTCGGAACTTGAGGACGCAAGTGTAATCGTCCGTATTCAGATGTTGGGTTTCATAAAATTGTTGGAAAATATTCGCTTTCATTTTTTGTCTACAGCGATGAATATTTATGGCTTCGAGGGAGTGAGAACGATTATATTGTTATATTAAAATTCTGTTCCCCAACCCCCAACGTTGTAACGAACTTATCGGTAAGTGCAAACGGCCCTGCATAGACGAAACAATAGTGTTTAGTAAATATATTCACCGCTAAGGGAATAAGGTAGGCACGACAATGCTGGAATGATAATTATCGGATTTCCCTTATCGCGACGAAATTTATGATTGCTCGCGAGCGTAACGATTGGTCGCACCTGGGCCTTTGCAAATAGATAAAACTGGTCGTTCCACGGTATCAACAGTAACGAAATATGGAAAACAGAATTTTTTTACTCGGAAGAAATCTTGATGTATACACGTTTCTTATAGCTGCATCGTCAGACACCTGTTCCGCTAATTAACTCGTAATTACCATTCAGACGCGGCAGTTAAATTATCCGCATAAAACGTTTCCCCGTTTAGCCTTTTTATCCATCGAAATAAATCAAATCCGTGGCTTGACTGAGAAATTAATTTAACGCTCTATTTCTAACTTTCGGCTCCGCGTTAAACAGAGAAATGTCGATTTCGGAGCTCGCACAAGTGCGTATCGATTTGTATTAATCTCGAATATTTTTAGGGAAAATCTCTGACAGTACCGCACCATTTATCATTGTCCACGATATGTGCTCTACGTTCCTGGTATTTTTTTCTCGACGTAACACGAATAGTCGTCGATGTTTCACTTTCATCTGACAATCGATGTTGAACATTGGATTAGACGATTTCTTCTCAACTGCGCGAAAGTTATTTTTGCACCGTGTAGGTTACGTTTCAATAATGGAAAAAGGTTGCCCGTGTGTGTGTGTCTGTGTGTGTGTGTGTACGCATACGCGTGGGATTTATTTTCCTTCTTCCATCGTCGAGCCATCAAAGCATTGGCGAATAGATACCAGTTTTTTCCAGGAAGATGAATCCTACATTATTAATCATACCTTCACCGTTAAGAAATCGTGATTCACGAGTTGGAGTTCGCAACTTTTGTTTATCGATAATCAAGTATTTCTTGGGGGGGGGAGGGGGGAGGTCAAGGTTTAGCATCGAGCGAGCCGCAGTTTGATTTCTTAAGCAATCAGTATTAATATTCACAAGTTAGCCGAATTTCAAATAAACCCATAAGCGAAGCGAACACGGTTCAGCCGTGCACGACTTCGCGAGTACCCTCCAATTACGCGCACCCCGAACAACGAAGATGAACATCGCGACATTCCAATGTAGCAAAGATCCTGAGCGGTGGAATCCTGAACTTTCCTCGTTTCCGACGCGTGTACGCTCGCGAGAAAGGGAACCGGACATCGTTTGATCGGCAACGGCTGTTTATTCAGCGGAAGTACCAAGTACGCTTCGTGCAAACGCGATATCTCGTCCAGACGAGCGTTTCACGAGCGCTCTTCGGATTCGCGTGATTGGCGTGTGCGAAAATGATACAAAAATTATTCGAACCTCCAGAAAAGAGACCGAACGAACCTACGTCCACTCGATCTAAAGTAAAGTGAAGCGAACTGAATCTAAATAAACTCGTCAACCCGACCGATAATTCGAAAGCAGGCTGGGGACAGAAACGTCGAACGTTCATTACAGTTCCATTTACGTGCTCGTTTTCCGTTCGATCTTTATCCTCGATCCACCGCGCAAATAATTTCCGATTAAACGCTATCGCGGATACACATCGCTATGAAATCGAATCTTCCCACGCGACACAAATCGAACGGTCGCTCTTCCTTGCCCGGCGTTTCCCCCCCCCCCCCCGTTTCCACTTAATCAGGTCCGAGTACCTTTTTCACGGATATTACTCGCTTCCGCGCGACGGACGAAAAGAAACGTCGCCGCATCCAGCGGCGAGCGGCGACGGGGATCGCAGAAAGAAAGGGAAGCCGAGGAGACAAAGGCCGTGCCCCTGTTGTCGCGATTTTTTGCTGGACCGTTACGTAATCGATGCGCCCTCCTTTCTCTTCCTTTGCTTTTCCTTTTGTTTTTACTTCGGGAACAAAGATGACGACACTTACTTCCCCTTAACGAGTGCCCCTTAACTCCGCGACGACGTCGAATCTTGTCGTTTCTTCGTTAAAAAGGGCGAAACGCTCCGACGGACACCGTGTTTCCAATAATTGGAGGGGGATACATTGAAAGGCTGAATAAACGGGAAGATGTTCTATCGTAATGGATAAATGCCGGGGTCAGGAATGTTTAACTCGGGGAGCGCGGATGGATGGGACGATCGGTTATATATTTTCGTTAAGTAGTACAGGTCAATCATACGGCTGGGCGTCCGTTCAGTAGTACGAGTCGGTTAGTTCCGCTTGTAGAAAAATTGTGGGCAGCTCGATTAATGATACGAGGGTTTTGATGTGATAAATTTTCGTGCGGTTTCCTCTTCTTTTTGGGAGGGGGGCGTTACGATTAATCGTTGATTATTATATTTCATTGTACCTAGTACATTCTTGTTGAACAAGTTTTCATTAATTAGGATTCTTGTATCATTCATACGGTATTTGGCCATTCTATTTTTCATGACGGTGAAATTTATAGCCGTCCCTCTTCCTCGCCCGGAATTCGGTGGTAACACGCGAGGTAGTTGGATCCGGGGACTTGCTACTGGATGGGGGCGAATCGATCACGACTGTAAGAATTATTATTATCGCGGGCGCTGTCAGAAGGGGTCGATGCTATTTTATATCTATTTCGTTGATTCGTTAATTAGTGAGAGCGACGATCGTTTATTACTATCCGATCGATGGTATAATTCAATTGCACCCGGCCTTCTTTAGTTCGGCTACGATTCGTGTAACGGCCACCGGTAATTGAAGAGCAAGGCGAAGGGGAACGGGAGCGACGAGTCACCTTAATTAAAACAGTGCGTCCGAGTTGCGTAAGCTGGGAAAGGATTTCTTTCGGCAAGCTGCTGCTAGTTTTTCCCCGTTTCACGCGTACCGCTTGATAATTCTAACCATTCCGATCTGCCGACAAAATGTTTCGCCGTCTCCCGTTATACCTTCCATTCGACGAAGTACGACGATTTAGTCCCGCAGAATAATTAGATGCCCAGCCTTCCGTTCGCAGTCGTTCACAGGGATGATCGCTTCCCGATTAATCGCGAGTCTCATTTTCCATTACAAAACCGGAAACTCTTTATCCCCTTATCTCCGAATAACTATTTCATCCTCCCTCGAACTGTTACATCAGAAGCGCTTAAACGATCGCGACTTCGCAGAATCAATTTCCACCCCCGATATCTCTCTGTCAGAACACAATTTCCCCTCTCGCTGTCCGCGCCTCGCGCCGTTCGAGGAAACAGAGAAACGAATAGGAAGAGTCGTGGCTCCTCGCGAGGGAAACTAAGATCGCCGCGTTTCGTTAACGCCAACAAGCAGCTCGGTGATTCGTCGCAAATGTAAATTCCAGCAGGCGTTTCGAGCGTCAAATGTCGCGTCGACGCGAAACCGATCTGCCCAGAATTATTCGCGATCGAGCGCGTGATACATCGTCGATAGTATCGTCCACGTCGACGGAGCGGTTTCAACGACGATCCTTCTCGTTCGTTCGTCCCGATGCGCGACTATTCGCCGTCCGAATCACCGAATTTTAATTGGCAACGAACGCTGTCGAGCGCGTCTGCTTTCATTCGTGGCTCGTCCTGAACGCACTCCAGACGAGATATCGCGCTGTCCACGCGACAACATCAATATCGCTCCCGCAAACAGCGAAACAACGAAACGATTGCTCGTGGGAAACGATCTTCCGCCATTCTCGGCGTATCGGAACGACAGGCCCGTTACGAGAGCGGCGGCTTCGAAGTTCTGCGAAGAGGATCGTTGGCGGATTCGATCGCGTCGGCGGTGTTCGAGGCGGCGCATCGTCCGGCCGTTCGATTTCCGATAAAAAGGGCGAGGGCGAGAGGAAGCTGCGTCGCGCGAACGCTCGAGTAATTAGGATCGATCGACCGTGCTTCCAGCGATATCCGAAGGCTGAAAGATCGAAAGACCCTCTCGATTCGAGAGGGTGAAAGATCGCGCGAGGAGCTTCGCGCTCTCCTTCGAAGGTAATTCCTTTTCCTTCGTTATGGAATATTCGTATTATATTGATATTCGTGACCCGATGCTCGCCTCCTGTCGAAGAGCTGTCTCGCGGTTCGGAGATGGTCGTCGTCCTCGCGTTTCGAGGGACAAATCGACGGGGATGAATCGTCGAAAAACGGGACGACTTCGAGCGAACGGTCGATAAAGAGAAGCTTAACTACGTGTTCGCGAGAGATACGACGGGCCAATATCGGATATTGCCGGGTGAAAAAATTTTATTTAGCCGAACAATAAATTCGTTCGCGTTCCAAAGGTGCACGGAGTTCGAGGCGTGCGAGCGAGATTCTATTCGCGCTAAATGTACCGGATAAATGCACGAGGAACACAGCGAGGTTACGTTGTTCTGCCGGGACGAGTTTGGTTAGATTTAATTAAGGTAGAGGCGAGAATTATTTTTCGCTCGAAATTCGTCGCGAAAGATAAAATTTTCATTCGAAATAATACTCGACGCGATTGAACTAGAATAAACGAACACGACGAACGATTCGACATTATCTGCAAATTTTACGGCAGTTGAATTAACGAACGACGTGGGTCGAGTATTTTACAATTCACGCGGTATCCCTTTTAATTTAATTGCTTGAAATGATGTTCAGTTACAGACGCCGTCTCCTCGGGTTAATCTTTTTAACGTTTCATTTGTTTAAGTAACGTGTTCGAATTGTTATTCCGTATTATTATTCCTGAATTCGTTCGTATCCGAAATTTCCATGGAACTTGTGCAGATGTGTTGGCAACGTAATGGTATTAATACGCTGCAGACCCTTGTCCGCCAGTTTTTCCATCTTCACCCTCATCTGTCCGAAGTAACAGCTTTGCCCACGTACGAATAACTACGAAAACCTGTCCGGAACACTTACCCCGATGAATTATCGACGATCTTATCTGCGTGCGACACTTTTCAGAATAATCGAGAGCCATTCAATATTTCCGTCTGTATTTTAGGCGAAATGTAAAAGACGCAGTGAGACTGAGATATAATGTAGGTTTCTAAAATTACATTTCGTGGATGTCATTATCCACGAAGAGTTTTATCAGTCCTACAGATTAGTTATTTAAAGCTTTCCTGTAGCACGTGATTGGGAAACCATTTTTCATTCGTACTAATGCACGAGATCTGATTACATTTATTATTAACCGCCGCGAATAGAATTTCTTAGGAGATGCTTTTTAATTGTTCAGCTTATTGTAATTTGTTGTACGCATATTTAATTTTAATATTACTCTCTCGCTGTACGTTGGGATCATTCGAACGCGGAAAGAAAAAGTAACTCTTGTGATATTACTAAATCACGGTATATTCCAATCTCGCTATATTCCAAAACAAAAGTACCAATTTCTTTAAATTCGCGCAATAAATTTCTCTCCTTCTATTTCTCTTCTCAACTCCGATACATCACGTCACAATTAATCATGCACATATCCCCGCCACATCAATCGAAAACGAATTTACAACATTTTCCGATTCCAGGCCGCGATGATCGTCGTTAAAGTAATTCCTCGATTAACGAGAGGTGGACGAGAAATAGAAATCACCGCAAAAGTCGCGTGAACGTTCCGCGGATGAACAGTTACACCGTGGCGCGTTTATGACAATGCCGCGACGCTTGAGAATCAAAAACGATCAAAGGGTATAGTAGACCGTCGACTTAAATCGTAAGCACCGGCTAAGCTTCGTGCACACCAGAAATAGAATCTGGGTTTACAGTGGAGCAATACCCTCCTTAAACATCGAGCGCGTCACCCCTCCTCCCGCGACTCTCGCATGACTCCCGTTTCTTTCTTCCATTCCGGCCATTGAATCTCCGCATGAACTTCTATCCAGAGGAATAGAAAATGTTTCGCCCTGTATTTCGAATTAACGTCCGCTCGTCCACGTGCGCGTACTACACGGCGAATTGCCTTTTCTTTCGCGACACGTCGAACGAGCGAACGAAAGTTCAAAGGAGCTAACGTTCGCCAGAACCGGACGAAGTCGCGCAGAAGTTTCGCGAGAAAGTTTCCATCCCCTCGAAAGAAGACGTTCAATGCATAATTATCGGTGATTATCCGGTTATATTGTTAGCGAGGTGATTGTCGAGTAATTGTCTGTTCGCCGGGTACACGGAAGTTATTGAGCCCGCTTGCATTTCGATACGTTTCATCGCGTCTAGTCGACGCGAGGGTACTAAAATTCTATTCAGCTTAGCAATCTTTTGACACGAGCCGTATACTTCGCGGAGAAGTTGGTTCCCCAGATGTTTCGATTTATTATTTCATTCGATCGCGATGAATTCCTCACATACATTTTCCGTGATCCAATCGCGATTGAATCGCGTGTTCTCTCGAAGTTCGTGCAGTTTTCGAAAATAATATCGCGTCTTTTGTAAACGAACCGGATCGATGAATTTCTCCTCCTCTTCTAGCGAACTACTTATCCGCACGTGTTCGCGATCCTTCTTATACATTATTATTCCGTAACTCCTCATAAACATCGCAAAGAAAAATCGCCCCCTACTTCGCAACCGCTGTAACTCAAACAAATCCAAACCCTCCAATACGATATTTTCTCCGAAGAATAATTCGTTTCCGCGAGACGAACGCCAACGCCATTTTTCACGAACGAATCTACACGCGTACGCATTTTCCTCGCGGAAGATCTACGTACCCGACGACAGTCTGTCCAACAGAGTTCAAAGAGAACCGCCGCTATAAATTAACGAACAGGGAAGTTTCGAACCTTTGTACATATATTCTACGCGTAACGCTGGTGTTCCCGTTTTCCTCGAGAGAGAGAGCGAGAGAGAGAGAGAGAGAGAGAGACGTTCAAAAGCGGATTAACGCCCGACTTGTACGCCTGGCGAAAATGTGGTTTCACCCGCGGACCGATCCTAATTAGCGTTGACTTCGAACGTTCCTAAAAAAAAAAATTCCCCTGGGTTAATTAATCTGGCGTCGATTACACGCGGCTGGAATTCATTTAGGATGTGCGACGCTTCATGGAAACGAAATTACCGTCGACGATACTGCTCCTTGTCGGTGGTTGGTGTTCGGGGGGTGTTGGTAATTGTAGGGCGAGTTTTAAACCTGTCGGTAATCGACGCGATAATGAAGGGAACGGATTACGGGCGAATGACGTTGGTTTGCAGCTCGGTGCGACTACGCGTTTCATTCATTCGCGAATGTCTTTCATCCGCGAGGGGTTCAACAACCAGAAGGTTCGACGCCGACGATTGAAACTCCTTTAGTCGTGATCAGTGGTACGAGTCCTCGGTTCGTTCCCTTTGTATCCCTTCGATGTGCGAAGAATAATGAACGAGGCACGATTTAATTGTAAAGGGAAGCAGAATGTTCTTGCATATGTGTTACCGTTAGTTCGTCATTATATGGTTGCAGTTTATTTTGTTTTATGCACGCACTTGTTGGAAGATGTTTTAGTCTCGCTTATTATAACGTTTTATTTCGCGGTATATTTCCTTTTTTTTACGATCGCTTGCAATATACCCTTACTGTAATTGTACAAAACGAAGAATCACGTTGGTACGCCGCGCATTACGAATCCCTCCAACGACACACAAAAAGTAACTGATATTTCGCTAGAACCTCTGCGACGGGGAGTATCACTTGTACGATCGGTTCATATTCACCGGAAAGGTATCGCGTTTCACGCGGAATGGAACGGAAATAAAGAATTCCTTTTTAAAAGAATAGAGCACCTTCGTACGCTTTGCATTTAAAAGCGTGGATCACTTCAATTGTTTATTACATCGCCGCTCGATACGCGAATTCTCTTTGATCTCGCGAGCGGGCGCGATTAATTCAATATTCTGACGAAAGAATTTTCTGAAATCAAATTCTCCGGATCGAGATGCATCGGGGAGAATGTCGCGGACGTGTCGCGTTTCCAGCAGATAATCGTGTATTTAATTAAACTTCGATCGCGACTACGTTATTTTTTTTTACAGAAGTAGCAACAGTCACATCGTCCTCGATTTCTTATATTTTCAACTTTCTCGTAACGGAATCGACACCCCTTCGCCCGACGGCTCGATAACGAAGGCAGGTTGACGTCCCGTATTGAATTACGTTTAGCTGCAATAGAAAAAAAAAACAAGAAGTACACCGCTCCCACCACGACGTCGCAACTCATAAGCTTTATTAATGGGAAAATGTACGCGTTCACAGGCGGATCGCTTCCTGGCGCAAGCCTCGAGTCGTGAATTCTTCTTCCGTTCGCCGCGTCGATTACTCAACCCCCCCCCCCCCTGATCCCCAGGGTAACTCATTATAGAGGCGAAAAGAAGTTTCCAGGGAGTTATACTCGGGCCGTAAGTTGGTGAAATTTATGCAACAGTTAGGAAGAGTCTGGTATTTTAATTGAGCCTCTAATTCGCGATGCTGATTTATGGATTCTTTTTTGCTACCAAACTGGAGCAGAATGTTTTCAAACGATAAGTTTCGTCGCGAAGTAGTTTGAAATCTCTAACGATGGTCGCAATTTGAGAACGGGATGTGTCGCGATTGTGTTTGCAGAGGGAAAAAAATGAGCTTGAAAAATATTTGCGTCGAATATCTCTACCCGTTTCTGCGGTTAACGATTGGCATAATGTTTGTGACACAGGTGACGATAAGGGACGTGCACATATTTCAAGGTACAGAAGCACGTGTTTAAAGAGCCAATGTGCCCACAGATGTTTCGGTCGTTTCATCCTGATAACTACCGAAGATGCGAAAAGAAACTGAAGAGACAGAAGTTTTTCTTTACTCAAGAATCGTTCTGTACCGTTCAACGAGAAAATTACCTGGCCAATGTTCCACAAAGCAGCGCTTAACAATTTCACGGCGAAAAATCGTTAGAGGCTTAATTAATAAATTTCTGCGACGTATAACAAGACTGAAACGAGCGTCATAATTCTCCAAATTTTGTGCCTATTGTCGTCTTAGATCCAAACGGCGAAATAATGACTCACTTTAAACACAATGGGCCGTCTGCGTCAACGTGCTTGTCCGCAATTGCGTGAACGACGCACAGATCCCAATTTAGACCCTTCATATTTCAAGTGCAATCAAGTACATTTCTACGATTGTTCGCGAATAGAACATTTCCTTAACGTTGGAAAAGCTATTCTCGTTGCCCGTACCAAACCGCGTCAAATTATTATTATGACGATTAAGGTATCCGTATTACAAATTTTCGAATTCAACGATGCTTCAATTTTACTCGCAGGTGTACGAAAGAGGTCTCGAAAAAATATTCGACTGAGCGACGCGAAAGTAGAGACATCGCCCTTTAAAACGAGCCCGGGTCGACCGTTGCACGATTTTCTCCCACAATGTTACAGCGTCTCGAAGATCGACAATATTTAACGATCCTTCAATTCTTAAAACAAACAGTAAATTTTTAAAGGAAACAATATTATTTACGTTCTACCGTGAAACAGACACGACAGGGGAATCGCGCGACGAAAAAAACTGAGGCGAATGGGGGTCAAAAATTAAATAGCCTCGCCAAGTGTCTCGCGATCATTGGCAAATTGACGGACAGAGATTTTTCTTAAATCTCTTGCACGGTTCGTTGCCAGCACCGCTTATCATCAACGTTCAAAAGCTCGACCCCTCTTTGCTCGTCGTTTTTAGAGCCGGCCGAGCATCCGTGAGCATCCTTACATCGGGGGTTGTTTACTCGGCCGCGAAATATCGCAGCCAAAGCTATCGATTGTTGGTCGACCGCGTGTCGTTAAATACGACATACAGGGTTTGGCGTGTACTTGATAAGCAGACAACGCCTTGTCAAAGGTGGCGACCCTGCGCCGTGGACTGATGAAGGCTGCCTTTGACTCTGGCGTGCATAGAATGCTGCGGTTTCAAGGAATATAAAGTATACGGCGGCGTTTGAAGGGGGGGGGGGGGTTGAACGCGCGTAACGTCTGGCGAGAAAAGAATTTTTATTGCTTCGTTATATAAAGTCGCTGGTATAGATTGTCGCCTGTATGGGCCGCTATCGATCCAACGGTGTTCCCCGATTTTTCTCGAATTTCTCTCGTAGATTGAACAACCGTGGATGCTTGGTAACGTGAACCATGCTTTGTACGGTTGCGAGGAATTTTTGTTTCAATTAGTTGCGCCCGTTGCTCGGCGAAGATGGAATGGTTTTAGAGGCAAGCTTTTAGACCGTGGCCGCAGGTATTTTCGATTCGAGTGATTTTCTAACGAGGGTTGACGGACAAGCTGGTTCTAGCTTTGATATAACGCGCGGCATGCTTTTGCAATGAAAGGGATTGGTTAATTATCTTTGAATTTATAAATGGTGAGCTATTAATGGATACGTGTCCCTTGTGGAAGCTCACGTAAAGTATGTATTCCCTTATTATACACAAGCCATTAACACTTAAACACGTGTTACAATAATGCATGGGATGTTAAATAAATAATCAAGGCCAGACTTTAATTCATGTTTCATTCCGTATATTAAAACGACCCTAATGGAAATTACACCAGCATTTCGTTCAGAGTAACGAAACTTTAATTCATTTTTCAAAACGTTTCAGATAAATTTTGTACTTGAGAAATAAATGTATGACATTAATTCACTCCCCTCGTGGTGCAACGTGCCATGAATCCAGTAGGACATAAAAAAAAAACGTAACCACTTTAATCACACCCACCATAAATTCGCCTTTCAAACTCAATAGGAGTAAAATGTAAAGCACACGAGGTGGCACGCCGAGGGTAAGTGGTTTACACCTTGACGGCTAAATGGAGAAATACCATCGAAGGAGATATTCGTCTTGCACAAAATTATTTCCACTCGAGATTAGTGGAAACAAAACGTAACTTCACACGGTTCTTGGGAAAAAACGTAATCAACGTAACCCATACTGTTAAATGATCAAGTGGAATGGATAACAATAATATTCGCCGTCGCGATAATATTCGTTTCAATAATGATAATTCAAACAAGAAAACAAACAGAAAAGTGGAAACACGGGAGACGATGGACAGACGGAAATATTCAAAACGAAATTTGCAACAATGAAAAAAATGAATTAGAAAAGCGCATCCGGCGAAAGAGGAAAATGAAGAGTACGAAATAAGTGGACGAAAAGTATAAATAAAAATTGAAACCGAAAATACCTCCGCCGGTTTTGGCTCGTGTGTTACGTCCACCCACAGCTGCGCCCTGGTTACAAACTTTTTATGACACCATTCATTTGGTACACGAGTACCTACAGGTCTTCCCTTTCCTGATTCTCCACCTCCGTTCTTTGCCAGCGGTCGTACGGTTACCGACTCGGTCGTACAACAGACGCACAGAAGTTAAGCAATTCGACGGGGGTGAAAATAAAGGTTCGAGTAAGTTTTCGTCACGTTTAGAAATCGCGTCACCGGAGCGGCCGTAATGAAACCGAACGTAATTTCTGGATCGAAAGTTCGACAACGTTAACGGCAAAGCGACCCCCCCGATGAACTTTCCAGCGTTTTACTCGAGTTACCGGCTGTTTCAGCCTTCCGTCGACCAACTTCCGTCGAATACTCGCGAACGATTCCATTGTACGTTCCCCGGCGATCCTTTGACTGACTCTGCGGGGCGATGATTCATTGTCCTCCCAGCGAGACGCCTCGAAATCACTGGATTTGCATATAAATGAGAAAACTTTCACGTATCTTTTTTGCCTACAGACTCAGTTTCTTAGCTTTTTTCCCCCTTCTTGTTTGTGTTTGCCGTTCGAATTATATTTTAGCGATCCATTGGAAGTTGTTTCGACTTAAATATCTCGTTGTCGATTATTAACCCTCCCTTTTTTTTTTTTATAAGAATAGAAATAGTTTCTCCCCCTTTCGTTGAACGTTCCCCAACTTCTTTGGAAAAAGTGTTTCTTCGCCAGTTTAAGCGCAGTCGAACGAAATCTTTATCGTGCATCGGATCCAATGATTCAACCAAATCCCTCTTGAATGTTCGGGCTGTAAATCTTAAGTACGGCAGAAACGAATCGAGCCACCTGTGCAGCCGTTTATTCCAAAGATTTCTCGAAAGTCAGTCGAGGATAAAGGTAGGAAACGTGCATCTGTGTGAGGGGGGACACGGGGAGGATCGAGTTTGTTCCACGTGTGTGTACACAGATAGATATAAACGTTTCCGCGAAGCTTGCAATTGAAAATCCTTGACCGCCATGGAAATGATTTTCCTGTGTCTGTTTATCGCGAGGCACGCAGCGAGAACAGGCGCTTGTTCTGAAATTTTATTCCCTTTTCCGAAGAACAAAGGAATGTTAAAGGGATAAGAACGATTTTTCCAATTTTCGTACAATCGATTTCCCTATAAAAATACGAAGATATCAAAGGAAAAGACGAGAAATAGTATTATAATTCTTTGGCCCCCCTCCATCGCTCCGTTCAAAGATAATTTTACATTGCTGTACCGCGATATATATTTCTCAATCTTCAATTTTCCAATAATATTCCCCGCGAACTGAGGATGCATCAGCGTGGAAGAAAGTATTCAATTCCTTCGATCTTCTCTATCTCCGTCGTTCGCATCCGAATTGATAACAGAATATTTTCGCCATTTCGCAGCAAGACGAAATAAATGATTACCGAGGGAAACAAATTGGTTGCTTTAATCCCCTCGCGTCTACACCGTGGTCCCAGACTTTCATCCGCGCTCTGACTGTTCAGTTTTCCGAATTTCCCAGTGGCCGTATCATTTAGTCGCCTTGGTACAACGCCGTATAAAGCTGCTAATACCAGTACGATACTGCCACCCTTATTACTTCCTTCTAAAGAGCGACACGCTGAATATAGTTCTCCCCGTTCGATGTTTCCCGTAGGTGGTGCAATATCTTTTCGAACGAACCGTGTGCAGTTGTGCGCTATCGGAACGAATGGCAACTGCACATGCAATTTGCGCGCTCTTCACCCTCGCCCTGTTCCGCTCGCAGACGCTTCGCGGCACGTGTTCGCCCACCTCGCGGCGCGCAGGTATAAAAAGTGACACGCGCCAAATTGTCCCCGTGTCCCAAGGAATATTGACGTCGAAGCGACCATTACCTTGGCCGTCGTCCTTCGGCTAGATTGCATTGCATTTATGGAAACGGATCGTTTTCGGGCGAGACGCTTTCGAGGAGATCCGATTTCCGCGGTTGCGAGGTTTTGTTAATTATGAAATCGAGGGGGTACATTCTTTTTCATATAGCACCGTGGAAGCACCGTGGATTTATCGTAAAGTGTATGCCTGCTTCTGGTGTACTGTTTTGTAAGCTGACGGATAGTTATCGTTTGGCAAATGAAAGTTCGCGAATCGAATTTGTTTGAAACGTGAATATTTGCGGCGAAAGTTTCGTCTATGAACAGTGGCGAGAAGGGCAGGTAAAAATCCAGATGGGTGATACGCCTGATTTTCGTTATCGTTGGTAAGAATTTAACGAGTTTTAACATCGTTAATATTATATTTTTATTACAATTACATCCGCATCTGCGCGTCCGCATTATTCATGTTAACAAAATATACCTACCATTTCCAAGGAAATGATGGAGGACGCGTATTTTTAAAAAAACGCGGCTGTTCAATGTATGCCCGGGCGGAGCCCTATGCTGTTTACTCTCTCAATAGAACTGGTCCGTGCGGTATTATTTTCGCTGTATTCGAATCCTCGTAACGTGGTCGACTTATATAGCGGAATAGTAGCGAATTCGTGCGAATGAATATTTGCCGAGGAAACGGCACGTGCAATTTCGGTCTTGAAATTATTAATGGGTTCGCTCAACTTGGTTCGCCTGTCGTATAAAAATCATCGTTCTTTTAGCGAAGCGTGTTTCGAACGGGTTTTCACGGTTGGCGCAAGAATAAATGTTATCGGTATCGGCCGGAGAATGGAGCTCGCATGCACGCGTTCGACGTTGTTGTCCACGCTTCAGCGGGGTTGTTTAAAATGTATGCCTCGAACGAAACATGTGCAACAAAACAGCGCGCGAGGCGCGCGTTTCATTATCGCGCACGTTTCGCCAAATTAGATTCACAAAATTTTTAGAATCACCTCAGCCTCTATTATATTCCGTCCATTCATAAAGTAAACACGTTATCATGCACAAATGATTTTGGCCAACAACAAACGTTCGTACTCGACGTACTTTTTATCCGAAACTTTTATCCGATGCATTCAAAATGTTTCCAGAACTTCGTTCGAATTTGCCTTCCCAAAAATATGCGCACGCTCGAATCGTGAACGTAATCTTTCCCCGATACGTTACAGCGGCAATACTCGCCGCGGCGATACCTTTTAAAATGCACTTTCTCCGTAAAGATAAGTGGCAGGCGGTGCGATATAAGAGGCGGGGGTGGGCGGAGGAGTAAAATTCAATGAAACGACCCGGAGAAGGTTGGCGACGGTCGACGTGCATGCATGTAATCGCGATCCAACCTTCCGCCTGGATTAACGATGCATTATGCACATTTCCTCCTTTCCGCCGGTTTCCCTAGAATGCCTGACACGCTCGACAAATTGCTCCGCGCCCGTACATCCGACCGGATTCGTTTTGGATCTCGATTATCCGCGTTACCCGTTCGATGACTGCGCGAACAGATCTCCGGAGGAGAAACTTCGCGGAGTTTCGTCGATTATCGTAGGACGAGATTTAACGAATCCTGAAACGGGAAACGCTTCTTCTGGGAAACAGTGATTCGATTCGACTGCGTCTTGAAAACTCGTTGCGACTGCTTTCGGGCTAATTAATTCTGATGTTAATTAAGCTCGAAGACTCGATGTGTACCCCCTCGCCAGGAGCACGAACGGTGAGAAGGGGAAAGACATTGTTTTTAGTCGCGCGATTGCCGAGTTGAACGTTTCGAAATGAGCAAAAGTTTCATGCGCGGCGACGTTTCAATCGAAAACTAAAGAAACTCGTAGCATTCGGGGACGAAAGACGGTTAATTTCGCGGCGAAATTCTTTTCGCGAAACGGAGAAACGGAGTAGACGCAACGCCAGCCCCCCTCCATAAAAGGGGTTGGACGGAATAATGTTTGTGACGGCGGACATGACGATACCAGCAATCCTTAATTTCAAGCTTGTTGTACACGCGACAAGTGCGCATAAATATTAACGAACGTCCAAAGGGAATTGTGTGCCGACGTAATTTCACGGGGGAGTCCCGGGCACTGGCCGTACGGGTGATTTCATTGAATATTTTACCCACCGCTTGTAGGATCGCTTAATTAGTAAACACGATAGACAGAGAATGAGGGGACGCTGTGCGATCGATATTGAAATACACCGAATACATTAGAGTGCCGTCAGTCTGATCGAAAAGTCAGTAATAAAGAAAACAGAAGGCAGAGACTTATTTTATATGAATACTTTGACATGGAAAGACAAAGATTCTCCCGATGGATATCAAACAAGTGCGACAATTGTCAAATGGCAATTTGAATTTACTAAAAGAAAAAATTCTTTCGATTAAGATACAGTACATGGTTACTTATAAGAATCATCTGTCTACGCGTGTTCGCACCAATCCTTCCAGTTTAGTCACAGATACACGCGATACGTGGCGTTGTTAATTTCGAAAAAGGAAAAGCAAGAACGGCAGGAGACAGACAAATAATAAGTCATATCGCGAATAAAAAGTGCCAGGGGGCCAGTTACAGGAATGAACGAGAACGAAGTGCACCTCGCGACAGCAAGAAGATCTTGAAGTGGATGTTAAAATCGGATCTTCGATTCGGTACCGTTCCAGCGCGCGTTTGTCAGACGGGCCCCGGATAAAATTGCACGGGTGTTACCAATTCGCACGAGAAACGGCGACGGGATTATTGGATTTTATTTCGTCGAGCTCGATACATTTTCTTGGCCGTGCAGAACGCGCGACTTCCACGTCGTGAAATTTCTTCTGCCCCCTCCTGTTAAGACTTAAGCTTAAATTTATCAGAGGGCCAGAGGAAAATGGCTGAAACGGAACGGCGAAAGAAAATTGAGTGGAAAATGAGAACCAAAGGTGTGACGGCGGACGGTCAACGCTGGATCGCGAAAAAGACGGCGATGAAAGGAGATGAGAATATCTTCTTGTTCGATGAACAGCGAGTTTTAACGGGACGCCGAATATTCTGAACTTTCTGCGTTTCCGTCCCGTTTAATTAATTTATGCGCTTGTTATATTAGATCGCGAAGCAGAGGGAAAAAATTCAGAACGGAAGAATTTATGTTCGAACGGGTGAAGGTTTAATTTAACCCTTTGCGGTCGGGAACTGTTTCAAGGTTTGCCTTCCGCAAACTCGACAATCGTAAGCGTGCTTCGTCGGAAATTAAGATACGGTCACTTTTGTAGTGGGAAAACGAAAGTGCTAGATTTTATAATTTGTAGCTGATGGAATGAAATTTCGCGGCAGCTGCGAACGGTTAAAAACAATTACGCTCCTATTCGGATGGAGTGAAAATTGTTTCGTTTCAAAATTATTAAGCCGGCAATTTCTTTGCAATTATTTCTGCAACAACGGATGATTTTTTTTTTTTTTTGCTGGATCTCGTCGATAATTACACGAATTCGCTTGGTTGAAGTATCGTCCGTTGATTCAATTATTGTATAGTTGCGGAAACGCACCGTGATTACCGTAAATCGGCATTAATTCCCGATTTATTTCATGGAACGCTAAATTTAATAGAACGTTTCGACAATTAATAGCGCTCGATTTTACAGGCGGCGTAGATCTGTAAATATATAATACAGCAGGCGGATATTGAATTTTCAATTACACGGACCTCTGGAAAAGTTGCTAATATACTTTTCACTTTGCAGAAGATAATGGCGATAAACGAAAATCTGGTAAAGACATATGTTTACGCTGCTGCTGTCGTACAAATTCAACTAGGCGTACGTTGGTCGGTAGATTAATTATTTGTACACGAAATCAAATTAATTCGACGAGCATCATTGGCACAATTAACTTCTCTATAAATTTAAATATCATTCGAACAAAACGCGTATAAGTTCTCTTCGATTAAAAAATTTTTCATCTCCCACGACAGAGCCGTTATCAATCAGTCTAATGCCGAAACATCCCGATCCAACTGCAGTCAAAAATATTCCCTGCCCCGAAAGTATCCGAACTCCTCCATCGCGAGAAAGGTCGAGTTAAAAACAGTCGGCGTCTCCATTCATTCATACCGGGGCGTCGAAACGGTCCGACGCACCCGCTCGATGACAAAACACCCGAACAGAACTTTCGACCGCGTCGATCGTTACGAACAAAGTTTCCTTCGACTCACCGTCCCCGCCGACGATCGACAGAACACCGGACGTTCGCGTCCTCTGGCCCGCCGGAAGTCAAGGGACGTCCACGGTTTGGTCGCAAGGACGTCGAGGATCGTCGAAAAAGGGTCGACCGTTTTCCTTTCACTTCGCACGACGCGTGACTCTCGTTGCCTCAACACGCGGTCTTCGATCGACTCGTGGCCCCGATTCTCATTAAACGAACAAGATCCGCAAGGTGTTCGAGCCGTCGTTGCGACAAACGCGTACGATGGAGTGCGTCGCGACGCCGCGTGCCGACTGAAGCCGTCGTTTTTCCTTCCGAGACCACGGTGTCGCGTGGTGGGGACGGGTGCGTCCGACGACGGTGGACGCCGGATCTCCCCCACTTTGACGATTCTACCCCTACCCTTCGACCGGGCGCAAGTTCTACCCCTACTATCTTACCCCTACCGGCGCGAATCCACGGCCACGTGGTGCGCAATCGTCGACCGGTCGACGCTCGACGTCGACGGGCGTCGCGACGCACTCTCGGTTTTACTTCTCGGTCTCTTGCGCCAGGGGACAGTCTGCGGCCGGAGTATTGGTTCGGCTGGAGGCTCGGTACCGTTGGTATTTGGATCGGCGTGCAAGTTGGGGTGGCTCGAGAGCTGAGGGTCGAGAGAATGCTCGAAGATAGGTGGAGGACGGGGCGAGGAGATTTTTAATAGTCGCGGACGTGCGTGGACGATTTGTTGTCAGAGATGGGACGGTGGTGACGGCACGCGTACCGCAGGGTAGTCGATCATTCGTTGCGCGTCGATTATCTCGTGTATTAGCGCGAGACGCGCGACGGATCGAGGGCATATTTGAAGGGACGGGGCGAATTTGTGGGAGAGACGTTGTAAAATATTTGTAATAGGGAGAGACGCATGGGACACTGGGAAAAGTGTGCATACGTATTTCTATGTACATTGTCGAGATCTATTGTGTCTTTGGCGAGGGCGACGTCACGGGGTTGGGAATTGTTTTAACGAAGTTACTTGCACATTATTTTTACTTCGTTCTGCGTAATGCATTCGAAATTCGTCCTGCGCGTATCCATGCCCCTAATAATTGTTCTCCTAGTATGCTCAATTACCGTTCGCCCAATATCGTCCAATCGTTTCGAACTTTCCACCGTATCACTCGAAATTCAACCCAACCATCCCCCTCTCCCCCTGCAATTACACTTTCCAACGGCCGAGTTCAATTAATTTCCCGAACCACTCCAACTACCGTCCAAACATCGCCTCGCAATTTACAATTCGCCCGCAGAAGCCAGCGTGCCGCGATCGCCATTCGAAAACCCCTCGCAAGTGATTTCCTGTCGCCCTTTTAATTCGACCAGCTCGAACCACAGAGCTCCGCCACAAACGAAGACGAGCTTCGCCATCCCTTCCTGGAAAAAAGAAAAACGAAAAAAATCAAACCGCGGCGCGCGTGCCCCGTCAACACTCGTCAGCCCTCGTCAACAAAATCCACCGCGACCAGTCGCAAAACCGTGCCGATTCGACTCCACCGACGACGCGTCCCGTTTCGTCGGATCGTCGGCCGCCCCGCTTCGTTTCTCTCTTTCCATTCTCGTCTTCGCGAGCTGCGGTTCCATCGCATTGTGCGCCGTCGAAGGGTAGGGGGAGCGTCGTTACGCCCTTCGTCGACGATGCAGCCGACGATCGATCGCTGCACCGTAGCGCGGGTGCAACGAGGAGAACGCACGGCCCGAGATCGTCGAACGGAGGAGGACAGGTGAACGCGTTCGAAGAGGAGGGACGGCGAACGAGCGAGCGGAACTCCGTACATAAATTTCGGGGCTGGGTTCACGGAGCCTGACAAGGTCAAGTGCTTGGCCACGGCTGCAACCACCGGGTTACGCTCCGGGGACACCGGACCCCGATCCACTTGGCTCGGCTCCTCGAGAAAGTTTCGCGATTCTCGCGTTCGCCGAGCGCTTTCGCCCTCCCGCGAACGGATTATTTCTCGAGGATATATCGCGCGATCGGTTCGCCGTTCCGGGGGATTGTCCGCCGAGAGATTGGAAAGGGTTGCTCGTGGAAATGTATGGGACAGGCGATGTTATTGGCTGCTCGGTTTCGGGGGGGTTGTAAACGAGAACCGTCGAACTCTGCGTCTGTCGTTACTGCCGAGATTTATACGGCGGCACTTGTTTGGAGTTCGACGAGATTTTAGATGAATTTCAAGAATGTTTGATGACACGGCTTTTGTCCTGGGTTCCTGGTTAATTGTTATTTGAATATGGTTTTTGGTAGTTCTTTCTTGAACGGACGAAACGCGAGGAGGCGAGTTACACGCGCGTTAGCCCCTTACGTTGCTTGTGTGCCAGCGCATCAGCGAACGAGGGGGCAATTTTTTTCAGGGTAAACCGTACGAGTCGCTGGAAAAGCAATGCAATTCGGCGGAATTTTTCTGCTTTACGAACGTCGAGCACGGTCGGGAACGAAATAAAACGGCTGCGGGAAATTGAATTGAACCGTGCATAAATTGGTACACGTGGCTCGCGGTGCGCGTATTTCACATTCTCGATGCTCGATTCAGTGCTCTCCCGGGGTGGTTTTTTCGCCTCGCAGGGAACAACGCGTTCCTTCGCGTCGCTAGATCGCTGCATATTTCTATACAATTCTAAATCGCGAAGGATAGAAACAGTTTCCTCAAGATTTTCGAACACCGGTCAATCGCGCATTCAAATATACACGTTTCCACTTAGCAAAGCGATAGTCACGCTCGACAAACACCCGGAAGGAAATAAAACAATTCCTCCCCTTTTCCAAATACCATACCTTGTACGAGCTCTGTTTGCTCGGCAGCTCGCGTAACGCGACGAGCAAACCAAAATACGAAACGACAAAGATGTTTCCGTAAAGACATGTCCCGGCGGAACACGAAATCCTTTATAGATTTATACATCCACGGACGTTTCCCCTCGTCCACGTCGCACGTGTTCCTCGTATCCAATTAAGCTTTCATTGGTAATTACTTTCATCCCTTGGAAAGCCGCTTCCGCATACGAATGATCGCGATATCGCGGCGACAGCCTTGAAGAAGAAGGCTGTTGTTCTTAGCTTACGGTCGATTTCTTTCGGACGTAAGGTTCGTGTTTGCTCGCCCGTTCGCCGACGAAGCATTCAATCGACAGGATTGCGGACGATTCTACAGCTGTTTATCCTGCCCCCTTCGCCGGAGGTGAAAGACCTTTTAATAATTCCATCGGCGATCGTTCGTTCGCCGCGAACGTGCGGGTTAATGTTCCCGTGGCATGAAGACGTTTAAGATGTGTACGGTTTCTCGTGCAGAGTTACGATCGATGTAACTGACGAGAGGAGGGAAATTAGGCTACCGCTTACCTCTTTATGGGCCACTGCGACGGGTACGTGGGACGGTCGGAATTTATGTGGCCGGGCTGGTTATGAACGATAGAGATAGTTCACGGCTGAGCGTTTATGGCAACGAAAGGCGTTCAAAGATAGAGATTGTACGGGATATTTCCAGGTTACGTGTATACAGCCATGCACGAACGGTGCGGTTCGCTGGATATTATTCAATGGAACGGGGATGTTTTAATCGATGAATATATGGGAATTAGTCAGAGGTTTAAGGGGCAGTGAATTCGTGATGACTGCGATTATTAGGGTATAAATAAAGACAGCAAGCGATCTTTCGCACGACTATAATTTGATCGTCCAAGAAACACGTTGTCTATTGATGTACACTCGTACAAATCACCACGACCACAATATATGAATGCGTTTCACGTAATTACGTTTATAACGATCGCCGTTCTCGCGTCGTTTCTGATCACGATACGTATCAATTTCGATAGATGGGGGGGGGGGACCACTATTCACAAATTTACAGAGGAATCTTTCCAACGTATTCGAAGGATCCTACGGGGGCGATGGTGAACGGTCCATTAATATCCGCGTGTCGTTGGTTACGATTTATTTGTCTCGTCCATTTTTTTCCCGTCCTCATCATCGCTCTCGTCCTCGTCGATTGACAAATCCGACCCGTCGTCCTCCCGTTTTTCCGCCTCCTTCTCTCTGTCCAACTGATTCGATTGTTCGTTGTCCTCGTTCCTGTTCGAGTTTTCCGGGTTGCCCCTCTTCTCCGGTTGCTCCCCGTACGCGTACTCTGCTTCGTTCTCGACGTCGATAACTTCTTCCCCGGTGGCGGATCTGCGATCGATTTGAATAATTGGTTAATTCGTTCGAGCTGTAGCGACGGGGATCGGGTCGACGCTATTAGCGCTGCCGTATAAATTGTTTTCCGAGGATGTGGAAGAAACGTTCGAAGAAGACGAACGCCGCGATGGAAGTTGGAAGAAGGTTCAGGCTTCCGGTTTATTCCGGGCGGAAAAGATACGGTAGGGGAAATATTATATGCATCAGAATGGAAGGTTTATTTTTTTCGTTTGTCGTTTATCGAGATTATCGTTTTTGGCCGCGTCTCTGCGGGTCAACACGATATATCGAAGATAACTTGCAACAGTGTTTGTTGCTTTAGAAATGTTTGAATAGGTTCACGGTCAAGTTTTTCCTGAGCCCTGCAAGACACTCTAGGATGACGGAACAGATATTAACATGTTGCTAGTGAAACGATTGAAACTCTTTAATTATTAACAGTACCAGCTGTTTAATTCCCTTAATTAAATTACCACGCCTTTGCCAATATCCTATTCAAAATCTTGGACAGTATTTCCTTTCGTAAATAGAGATCGATACGTCGCGTCAGAAAAGATGTCGAACAATTCATTTCATATCAACATATTAATTAATCAATATTCGTTCGAATAATTCACCCGCTTCGTCTCCTTCCGCGTCTACGGGATCTCCTTCTACGCCTTCTCGATCCGCTTCTCGATCTCCTTCGTCGCCTCGATCTCCTTCTGCGTCTCCTCGCGTCTTGCACCTCGTAATCTTCGAACCTAATCGGTGTACGACGGCCGCCTCTGTCGCGGATTTGTGACACCGTGCTGTCCGACTTTCGAAGTTTGTTCGTGTAATTGACGTCGGCCATCAGGTCAGACGAAACGCGGAGAACCTTGTACGTCGCGTCCTTTGGTATCAGGTAACCGGACTCCACCCCGAAATCGAGCGCCTTCTGTATGTACTTCTTCATCTTCTGCAACCCTGCGCGACAAAGAGCCTGCCGTTGGCATAAAATCTCGAAAAGTAGGTCCCTCGTGAAATTCGTTCAACCCCAAAAAAAATTGAGCTCCACCGGAGCTCGACAATTTGATTACCCGGCCAATACCCAACTCTTTCGCGCACCCTTACGTGCGCATAAGTAGTTCACCGCAGCGTTCCTGATGCATTCGCAAACAAATCTATTCATCGTTCGAACGTACTGCTGCTAATTAGGATAACGCCAGAAATTCTCGTCCCCTAAATTATTCAAAGAAATCCCCGTTCCCAAGATGGAAAAGCCGTCCCCCCCGTTTTCATTCCTCTAACCTTCTCCTCCGTTGCACCTGTGCATACAGGACGACAGAGTTTGGCCCCTGGCGGTTTGGCGTCGTTTCACCCGCCGAATCTTGGCGTTTCTAGCCGTGTCCTTCCGTTTGTTGGCCATCCTTCCGTCGATTCGATAATTCGGGGAATCCAAAACTTCCTCGCCGCGTTTCTGCCGCCTGCAAACCCGGCATCTACCGGCGTCCCAGCCTCGCGAGCCTCCCTCTTTCGCCTGTTTACCCGCGTCGAGGCAGCAGAACTTGCACACCAGCTCCGAAGTGTTCGGTCTACGACGTCGCAGCTCTGAAACTCGATAAATTTTATATATCGTCCGCTTTGGAGTTTCCGCGCGGGCGGTTTCATCGGGGACGAAGTTTCGTTGCGTGTAATTCAGGACTTCCGGTAGAATCGCGTGGGAAATGAGCGAATTCTGAGCCGATTGTCGGTGGGAAATCGCTGTGTCCCAGTTTTTTCTTTTTCCTTTTTTTATTTTTCAAACTTCGAACGAACGTGACGGGAAGGAGGGAATTGAAAAACAAGTTTTCGCCGACGGTTATTGTGCTCGCTAGATTCGCTCGACGATTGCCGAGGAAAGGGAAAGCGAACGGACGCTGGTAGGAAATGGGACTAGCGTTGAATTGATTTTTTGTGGAAGTTGGGAGATTCTGATGTCTCCGAGCGTTCGAGAACGGTACACAAAACCGGAACTGTGAATGAAGATAAACGTGCGCGACGTGCGAGTTGAAAGAATTTTTATTACTCTCAGAATTGAGCATTCGTAATCTGCAATTATCTCGAACCGTAAAAAGTCCGTAATTTTTCGGGATTAAAGAAGTATCTCCGGACCTGTAAAGGTACGATTCAAAGTATCTCTGTTCCTTGCGAGCTTCGAGCGATTCATTTTTATGTCGGGGATCGGAGAGCATTGATTCTTAAAGTAAACTGAAAGCCGAATGAAAGAGAAACGTTGGAGGTTCGTTCTCTGTTTCGAAGCCATCGGTACGGGCAAGTTGATATTAACCGTCGAAGTGTACACAATTATTGGAATTCACGGGGGAAATTTTCAATGGAAGCCCCGCGCCGTTTATTGCAAATATTGGATGTAGATTAACATTTGTGTTGGATGGAATCTGGTGAATAGCACGGGGAGAATACAGTCAACTGGGACGTAGGTGTCTCTGAATGTAGCGAAAAAAGACGGCTATTAAATTAACCGCGTTGAACGTTTCGCAGAAATTAAACTGTCTGTCATTTTATTACAGGATTGTTAAATGTGAACCTTTTTTCCCCTCTATACCTGCGAGATGAAATTCTAATTAACTTTCGCATGATTGAAAGTTTTTTAATCAGTCGACGTTGCACATTTCTTTTTTTTCTTGTTAAGTTTCGTTTCATGTTTATTTTTTAAACTGCGAGTAAATATATTGAAAAGTTTTATGATCGCTTAATGTTAATGACAATCCTCAATCGTACGACGTGTTTTTTTTAATTTTATCGTTAAGTGTTTCGATTATCAAGAAAAATAGCAACGCCGGAAAACGTACTTGAAATATTAACACTATTACGGTTCGAATAAATTCATCGTGAATCGAAGAAGGAAAGTGGCGAAAATATTGCAATTACATTATTCTGATCGTTTAGGTCACCGTGAACGAGTACAGAGCCAGAACTTTTTGGCACACTGCTTTCCGTTCGTGTCTTTTTCAAGATGATCACTCACTCATCTTGTGATGGCTTCGCGTACGAGGACGTCTCTTTACGGGGGCCATATTTTGCTTACTGTTGAATCCGAAATTCCCAGGAACGTCCGTGTATTTCCCGTGGCCCGTCGTCGTTTCGATGGGACCTCGTCGATGAATCGGAAATTTTCTAGGTTTTTGATCGGTCGTGGGGCGAAATTTTGTCTGCGAATTTCCAGGACATTAATGAAAAGAGAAGAGGCACGGCCGGTGGTGCCAAACCGTTGCTTCCATCCGTCTTTTTCGCGTTTCTTTTTTCCTTTTTTCTTTTCTTACGAAACAACGAAACCCCGTCTACTCGGCTGTACTCGCGCCTCCCTCTTTCCATTCGCCAGGCTCGTAAAGCAGGCGTCGCTTTTTATTCCACTCGTACTCTTTTATTTACGCCATCGGTTTATCCCGTGGAATCGCTCGGGGTCCACGCGATTTGCTCCGAAAGCGAAATAAAATCATTTCTCCGATTCTGAACGCGTTGAATGACGAAGGAAGTACTGTTACTCGTGCGAGCGAGAGAAACGAACCGGCATAGCTTTATTTATTTATTAGAGCACGCTGCACAGAAATGATCTACACGCGTAAGTGGCGTCCAGCCCTTTTAAAAACTCGTTTAAAAAATAATCGTGCGTTCGTTGAGACGTTCGAATGCGTTCGTATTAAAATGAGAATGAAATTTTGTTGAAAAATCTTCTGTGGGACAGGAAGATATCGTCCGTCTCCTTAAATAATTGCTTGGCATTTCGCCGGCAGGAAGTCTTATTAGCTTTTCGGATACTTGTCGTTTCATAAATATTTGACATCTCGACGCGCAATTCCCCGTTCGCTATTTTCCGATCACATTCTGCTATTTCGGGAGTAGTCTTGAATCGAACACCACCCCCATTACCGGCCGGCGTTCTATCATTCTAACGTCCGAACTATTTTCCGTCTGTTGACCTTACCGTCCATTCTCTTTCTGTGTGCGCGTACACGACGGCGAATCCGTGCCGACGACTTCCGACTCGTGAAACCCAATAGCGACGATCACGGGGTCACGCGTGTGGCTCGGTCAGCGTGGCGGGACGAAACAACGCGGTGGACTTTACGTATCGACTTTTTCTTATCGTTGATATCGATTCGAAGGTGAACTTAATTAAACGTTGGAACGAACGTTTCTGAATAGATCGATTCTAATGGAATTGTTTCTTCGACTTTCGTCGCGCGCGTTGCTAGAGAAATCGATATCCGTCGGAGTGTCTGGAGAACTTCGCGAGGAAGATACACCCGCGTGGTTTAAAGCGATTTTGGAAAAATTTATCGAACGTGAAGCCCGCAGTGGTCGATCCTGGAACGAGCATAATTGGCCGCGGCAAAATACCATTTCTGATGTGATCGATTACCATAATTCTGGGAGATTCTGTTAGACGGTAGTAATTTTCGGACGCTATCGATAACGACCCGCACTTGGAAGCCCAGCGATAGCGATTCGCACGATTAATTGGTTATCGATATTACCGTTCACGTTGGATAATTAATTTCATCGCCTATTTACGCAGCCGCGCTAACGGTGAATTCGGGAATTCAATGAAAAATATCTCTCGACTGCTCTGTATACGATTTACAAAAAAACAAATGTTTTTATTCTATAAACGATTCAACAATTTTCACTGCAGCTGAAAGTGCACGAAAATATAGAGCGAGTACAAGCTTACAAAACCAAAAATGCTACATAGAAGTGTAAAGTAGGAAAAAGAAAAAATGATACAGAAGTGTATAATTAATTCAGCGTCTCGATATTATTGTTCTGGCTGCTCTCGTTGTTCTGGGATTCCAATTTATCTTCGTCGGTTCCAGCAGGGTGTCCAGGTGGCACGTTGCTCTCCCTTGAAGCGTCCTCCCGACTGGGCGTCGATTTTCGTCGTCCTGTCGACGTTCTTTCCTTCTCCTCGTTGTCGCTGAATTTCCCGTTGTCCTCGTCCTCTTCGTTGGAGGCCGCTCTATTCTTCCTGAACTTCTCTTTTCCTTCCCTTCTTGCACGGGGAGTCCTTGCCCTTCGAACTCTGCGCACCACCGCCTCCTCCATCACCTCGTTCCTCGAGTCTTGCCTCCTCTTCGATTTCTCCGCGTCCCCCTCGCTTTCGTCGGACGAATCGCAGGGCGTCGCTTTTCTTTTGCAGCGCGTGAAACGAAGGGCAAACGTTACGCATAGAAATGTGCATTATTGCTAATGCGTGACATTATTTCTCTTCTTGCGGTCTTAAGACCTTGCAGACAGCGGGTGTCGTTTAAAAATTACACGGAAAATCTATTTCGTACGAGAGAATTAATTGGTGAAATTGATAAACGTGTAGCAGACGAAATATTCGTTGATAATAATTAATGTTATTTGACCACGCGTTGACGCAACTATATTCCAAACGTATTTTCGTCTACCATCTTTATCTTTCTTCACTTACTCACATTCCTCTGCAACTTACCTCCTCCTCGTCGTTTTCTTCTTACTACCACCTCGTCGAGTACGGCGCCTGGCTCGTTTCCTCGGGCTCGCGGTCCTCTTCGTTTTACTCGCGCCCAAGTCATTCGAATTCGACGTCCTCCTCCGTTTTTTAGGGGGTGTTTCCGACCTCGGCACGACCTCGTGGTACGGAGTTTCAGTCGCGTTCCACGGAGGGGTCGGTCGTCGACGGTCCTTATCACGGATAAGCGGATTGTCCTCGCCCTTTCGGGCCCTTCTCCGTCGTCTTCGGGCCTCGACGTCGCTCCTTTTCGATTCTATCAGCGTCGGGGACACGCGAATCACTTGTCCCTCGGGGTCCGCGGGAATTAGATATCCGGATTTCACGCCGAAGGTAATCGCCTTTCGTATGTACTTTTTCGCCTGTCGTTTGCCTGCGGAAGTCGACGACGTTTCTATTTTCCTTTCAATTTCAAACCCGCGGCGATAAGGTTATTCGACATTTTTCGGGGATAGTTTAATAGGAATTTGAAAGTCGCGCTGACTAGTGACGTTAAACGTGTAATCGAATTTGATAACGTCGTCCTTTCCGCTGCTACGAAATCGCCACGTGTATTAAAGTACGCATTTCAAGACTAACAGTGCGCCTCGCTAAATCGCGTGCCCCGAATTAACCAGAATTGAAACGATAACTATTGCCACGAGAGTAATCGAAACGAATGTTAAAACAATGTGAACGTTTTTACACCTTCCTCTATTCCAGCCTTGATGTAATTGTTGATGACCTGCACAAGGGACCTCTTCTTCAACAGCGCCCTAGTGTTATCGATCGACTTCGCGAGAGAAATCGGCTCCAGAGAGATATTCGATACGCTGCTGTTCTCGGAGGTGCTGGCAGCCAAGCTGTTTGCCGTGTCCATCACCCTAGACAAGTCGTCCGCAGACGTTGTCACGGATTTCGTGCACTCCGAATCATCGATGGAACCGGAGCTATCGCGAAGGAGCAGGCTGTCGTACGAGGCCCTTCGAACGTCCTGATATTTTCGCATCTTCCCGTGGAAACCGCCCCCTTTGCCGAACCTTCGCTCCTCTTCTTCTGAAACAACCCCAGATACTTTAAGTGCTGGAAAAGCCGAACCTCGTGTAAGATGTTATTTATCAGTTTTCTGCCACTCGTTTCCCTTCTCGTTAAAGCAGCACGGCGCGTTGATCGCGTCGTTGTCGAACGGACGAATAATCGTCAAGGGGCGAATCCGTAGATCGCGAGGGACGTTCCAGTGTCGTGGGAAATAGTGGCTGTTCTGCCGCGACACTGATACCGATACAATTTCAACGGAATTTCATCGTGTTTCAATTATACAGAATTTGCGGAAACGCTGGCGAAACGAGAGGAGGCTGCGGACGACGAGGAGTGCCACGAACGTACACGGTAACAGTGCGTTCTTATACTTTATTATAATTCTGTATTTCCCGTGGAATCGAGGGAAGCTTTAATCGTTCAACGATTAATAACGGTGACGCGGTGAAATTTTTGATCGAAGAGGGAAATTATTTAAAAATTCGCGAAATCCGCAATCAAAACGTCGCGAGACATGCGAGACAAGATCGATCTCTATTTATAATTTTCCCTCTGTCATTTCTCTGTCACTGGCACCTGTGTCGCCACAATTGACGTCGCATCTTTTTCGGGGCAATTATTCGTAATGAGCGCCTGCACGCGTTCATTTCGTTGCGGCGGTTCAATTTCGTTTAATGAAGCACCTTGGTTATGTTTATCGGCGTTCAACAGGCTGTACACCATTTCCCGTACGCTGATAGGTTGATTGGTCTTTACTCGACGTGGAATGTCTGGTCGTTCACGACGTTGTCTATAGGTGTAACGTGGCCCTAATGCACGCTCTTTCCGGGGCCGACCACGCTCCTTCCTCTTCGGTGGTGCCATTATTCGGTAATGGCATTTCTTCGTCCCGCGGGTGGTTTCTCGCTGAAACAGCGAAGTCGCGATCGCCACCGGAAAACGCTCGATTTCTCTGCGTGTACAGATTAACAGCGACGCCACGTTGAAACGTTTCAATCGATAAAGGGGTTCGTTATCATAATTTTTTTCCAATCTGCTCGCGATGCAATTGATACAATTGCACGTACCTTTTCGATTGTAAAATTGCTTCGCTAAATTGTTGATTTTATCCTCCGATTCTATAGTGATCGTTTACACATTCTCGTTCGCATTCGCGTTAAACTTTCGATCGATTTCGCGACAATTATTTTTAGCTCGGGGGAATAATTGTTTTCGCGACGAGCGATTTTATTCTCGCGTGGAACGGTGCCTTTCTGTCCCACAAATATTACCTTCGCGTTGTCGCTGCGATTCACTGCGTGGAAATTACTGTACACTTTGTACACTTCGTACGGATGGTCATCCCTATCGATTTCCACAATTTCCACGCAGTGCCATACAGCTTTCGCGTCCTCGAGAACGTCGGTATTGGACTTTATTTTACATCTCTACCGTTTGCGTTGTACCGGCAAAATTTCGCAACCGTGAAGACGACAACCTTGTCTGGCACCACTTGGCAACGGTCGAGAGTAAGTCTCGCAACACTCGAATCGTCTCGATCGGGTTTCGCCTATGCGGAATTATCGGTAAACCCGTTTTGCAATTCCGGCACTACCGTCGACGATGCCGTTTAAATAAAATTAATAATTCCGTCGACGTTAAAGCCGGACCGTTACGCAGTGCCCCGAACCAGGCTTTAACACAGCCATCAAATTATCTAATCCGTTGCCTCCCATTTCATTTCGAGTTATTTCCATACCGTTTCACGTTCCATCGTTTCTGCTCCGTTTTACATCGCGTTACACCCACGCGAATTTCCATCACCTCTGCATCACTCATTTCGCGACACAGTATCGAACGAAACGAACGTCGCAAAATTTCTTGCTGAAACAAATCCGCTAATCTCGCAATACTCGTTCAGTCCAACGATCCAAATGGCATTACCAACGAGTTTCAATTTCGCAGCGATTGATCTCTCCCCGTGCTCGAATCTCACGCCGTGCCCAAATTTCCCGACTTTACATCCGTCCGGCGTTATTAAGTTTCGCGGTTCAAAATTCAGCCCAACCCCCGGCTGTCACCCTCGATAATATCGCCGGCGAATCCGTGGCAGGTCATTATGGAGTGCAACCCTTCCTCCTCGCCCGTCGTAACCCTACGACCACTACGACGGGTCGCCCCATAAAATGCCGCTGGTGCGAGCGCGAAGTCAAAGGTTTCCTCGAGAATGGCCAGCCCATCAAACCTTCCCGTCGAATCTTTTCCACAACAGGTGTTGCCAGGAGTTTCCACGTGCCCGCCCGTGTACGTACAGTAGATCCACGTACGTGTCCCTTTTATCGCAACACCGCCACCGATTCGGACGATTTATTGCTGTTTGATCGTTGTTCGAACAGTTGGCCCGTTCGCCTTTCTCGCTCGGCTTCCGTATCGATCGGTCGTCTCGCGGACCAGAAACTTTCGAGATCTGAACTTGACTTTGCGAAAAACCAGCCGCGCACAGTCCACCGCGAATTTCGCGTTTCTCGTGCTCGTTTGGATGCTGGGTACGGTCGTGGCTTCGCGAGTGCACCACGATTCTGGGATTGTCGCGAGACTTACGTCTTTTTCGTGCTGACCGGAACGTCTGCCAATAGCTCGACGAAATTTCGTGGATGGTAGAGAGCCGTGTATAATGTTTCTTGTCTCGGGTAATTTGCTTGGGACAAGGGAGACCCGTCTAGTTTCAGCGTGTCAGACGTGCTGCGCGGAAAAAAGGGTTGATCAAGGTGCAGGAGTTTAAAAATATCGAGGGGCGCACGATTTAACGTAGCTGCGATAAAATTAGATTTGTTGCAGATTTATTCTAAGGCGTTGTATTGTAGCGATAATATTTTTAAGCAAGTATTGCGTATCGAAGTATTGCGGCGATATAGTTAACATCACTATACAGAAATATTCCTGCAAACTGCAGTTTTCAAGCTAACAAGAGGAATTATAATAACGCGGAGGTCAACCCTTTTTCCCGTTCCTCTGCGTACCTAATCTACTTTCCGTTGTAACATACCGCTTTACATAATACCGTGACATTATCATCATCCTCATACCAGCTGCACGTACATGAAACCGTTTCTCTCTGGAGTTCTTTTCCAACATTTTCCTCGCACCAGAACCTTCGCGCCGTCCACTTTCCATACCGCATGGGAGCAATATCGACGTTCGCGCGGTTAAAACGACGCAGAGAATCCAAGAAAAGCGTCACCGACTAAAAAGCAGCCCTCCGCCAAAATAACCGAAATAACTTTGAAAAGAGAAATCAAAAAAACTGCCCGTCCAATTTTAATTTATCTAAAAAACAAAAAACAGAAGAAGAAAATAGAGCAATTGTTCAACCAGACGTGTAATCAAACGTTGCCCGTCCATTTTAATTGATCCTGAAGGAAAAGAGGGGAATAAGGACCAATTCGAACTTCGACTTGCCGTCTTCTTTCTTCCTCCGCGGCTACCCTTTCGCAAAGGGAACAGTCGAAGCCCCCTGGAACATCTTTCTCGGGACGCGCACGACGAAGGACAGATTGCGATACGTAAACGTGATCGCGAAAGCAATGTCCCGTAGTAATGTCGCGCTCGTTCCTTCGTGAGCATCGTAAACCGGTGGCACCCGGTGAAGAGCGGGGCGAAAAGGGGAATGGAAAGGACACGACGCGCAAGGAAACCCTCGAGGGACGCTTTTCTTCTTCCCTCGTCGATGGTGTAAAGGGTGTCTCGCGTTTCTTTCCGCCCTTACGGCGCGGAACGTTTGCCGGGCCGCAAGCTCGTGAAAATAGGTCAAGCATCGAACGATTGTCCGTTTCGACGTCTCGCGTCGTTAACGGCCTGATACAAACCTTGCCACGGCTCGTTTACGAACGGAGTGTGCACGCTTGGATTTCGATGGCTGTGGAAATAAAGCGGAATTCAAGGGTGGCTGGGGAATTAACGGTTACGGAGACTACACGCAGTACACCGTCGAGCAAAACTTTTCCCAACGCTTTCGCAGCTGCTTAAATATCGGACGACTCGACGTTAGCGCCGGAACTGCCGATTGACTCTGGCACCGTTTGGATGGCACGCGTTAGACAGATGAACGAGTACCGCGGCGGAACGACTTTCGGTAGCTTTCGTTGACTTGAATTGTGCTGCAGTTATGAGGATAATTCGTTAAATTAAAAATGTGTACCGTTTCTGTGCTGCACGTTGGACGTCATATATTTATCTTGATCGCAATGATTTTTTTCGCAATGTAATGAGTATTACACCGCGTGTATGTCATATACGAAAACGTTGGTCTCGACAGCGTGGGACGCACACGACCCGCGTGGCACGGAACGTGTTAAGAACACGAAAGGCGTTGAACGAACATTTAATAGAGATGTACAGTGGTCATTGTGTCTTATTACAAGTGATCATAAATTGCCAGAAAGACACCTGCACGTATACTAATCATTTTACAGTAAGCAATCTGAAACAAGCCAGTTTGACTTGCTTGGTAGTTCTAGTGTTAATATTACGGTGGTCGATGACTGAGTGCATCTTTTGTTAAACGGTTAACGAAGGTCTGCTCGTGATGTACAATTCCATTGATTATTATTATTATTATTATTATTATTATTATTATTATTATTATTATTATTATTATTATTATTAATATACACGGGTTTTAACCCTTTGGAGTACAAAAGATTACAAAGAGAAACAAAAATTAAGCAGAAACAGCGTAGGAGGCCAGAAAACGCATAGCGTTAAATCTAAAAGAAGTAAGAGAAGAAGAAAAATTGTGAAAAAAGTAAAATCTATTGACACTGTTAAAAATTCTATTAAGACAATTGAAATTGCATGCGATTATATTTCGTTTATGTGTCAGCCTTTTGAATCGATTCTTTTAAAGACGCCCGTTGATACGAGGGGTGTCAGTGGAAGTAGCTTCTGCAATAGCTTGAACTAAACGTTGGCTGGCAGCGTACGCGTCTCCTGTCCGTAAGTAGTGATGGTTTCGTTCGATATTTTTCGGCGAACGGGTTATTCAAGCTAGCATTTCGTACATTTCGTACATTTCGTCGGACGGACAGTATAAGTTAGTTTAATTGATTAACGCGAACGCTCGGTGAGCGTCGGGCTTATTTTATGCCCGCGGTTGCAGGGGTTCCCGTATCTCTGGTTTAAATCTGCCAGAAATAAATGGCTCACGGACGGAACTGTACACAGCATGTACCGCGTGATTTGTTGGAATTGCGGGAGTGAAAAAGTTTCCCGAGCTTTTGCGCCGGATGGCCTCGCGATTCTTCTTCTCGGGACCTCTTCGCCGTTGGAGCGAGTTTATTTTATGATTTTATTGATACGACGATACCGTTCCGGTTATCCGTGCGATCAACTCACAATCGATTCTCCTTCGATTGTCGAACCGCCCGCCCGCTCGAAAGTAACAGGGACACTGGCATTCCCATGGTTAATTCACGACGTTGCGTGATTTATTGCGCGTCCCTTGCATCAACTTACCCCGGGATTCAAGGGCACGCCATACCCTGGAAGTCAAGTTCAGTTGCTCTTACGTCTACTTGAACGATCGTCGTGCAGGGAACGAACGCGAACAGGCGTAGCTTTATTGGCAGAGAAACGAATAGAAGTGATTCGTCTGAGAATAATTCAATATACTAATATCGTCCCGTGGTTCGTTCGCCACAACCTCGAGCCGCGAGATAATCGAGTAAAGACAGAGATCGAGAGAGATAGAGCGTTGCACGATGGAATCAGGTGTAACTGTACGGATACCAGAACCGAGTAAGATTTCGCTTTCGTATCCTCTGCTTTAGATTGAAACTTCGACGGTTCGAAATTCCTAAATATATCTAGGCAGTTCTAAAAAATTGTCTCCCCGGCTGTGATTATTTGTAAATGATAGAAATTATCAGGATTGATGCGGCTCTGTAGGTTTCATTTGAAGTCAAGCGATACCTGCGTGTCTGCGTTTAAACTGAAATTCCATTAATAAGACCCGTTAATGAAGACACAATTTCGGGCACGGTAATGAACTCTGGGTCTCTCATCCCTTCAATCGACTAAGTATATTTCCATTGCACTTCCGAAATATGAAATTGTTGTCTTCAAATAAAGCTACTGGACACCCGGATCACGCGCGGAACGCAGAACTATTCAATTGCTCGAGACGAATATAGTCCGCGTCGTTGCCGGAGCTACATGTTCATTAATCTCTGATTAATAAAGGAACCGAGTTAACTACGCACGATAATCCGCTGAATCACTTGATCCCGCGGCGCCTGTAACGCTACGTTTGAAACTGGATAACTGTTTCGAAATTGTAGACGCGTGTACTCGAACGAACGCGGACAGGTGATAATTAGAAACGAAAGAAAAATCCTCCCAAAGGACGAGCCAAAAGAAGAACAACAAAATGGCATGGATATTATTTCCTGCACGGTGAAGCTCGAGCCCGAAGCTTGTTAGGGCGCGGAAAAGTGAACGTAATGACAGGAATGCGACGTGGAGACATCGTTAACTGGCAATCGCAATTAGCGTCCCATTTAATTACGAACAGGATGTCTGCATGTGTTGCGGACCAGCTGGATTCTGCCTGGTTACAGGAAGTACAGAATGGGCCAGTGAACTGACGCCTAAATTACAAATCGAGACACGAACTTTGATATCCGGTGGTTTCTTGATTAAGTGATTGTTCAGTTTCAATAATTAACTTGACCATGGAATTATAAGTGGAGAAAATTGCTCGTTGGTGAAATGGAAAATGAAAGTTCGTGGGGGTCACGCTTCCCCAAGTTTCTTCGCATGGCAAGTCTTGAGTTATGCAATAAATAATGCGGTTCTTTTCGGTATATATATGTGGAGAAAGTGGACAATTATCTGTTGATAATTAGGAAGCCGCAGAAGTCCAATAGGTATGAGCCAAGGGCCGTAGGTTCAGATAAAGGGCTCATGAAATTCAACCCTGCTTTACACATCCCATTTCTTTTTAAATAATTCTTTCCCTCCCTTGTGCTTCACGTTTGGCCCCTATTCTTTCTTTTTCCTCTAAATATCCCTTAACAACTTTCTCTCTAGTGTTATGTACTTGCTAATATATTTTCTGAGTGTGCAATTAATTGGGCATTACTGCCCACTGTAATTATTTAAATGCACAGAATGTTAAGTTCGTATTGCAATTACTTTTTAGTTCTCGTTTCTATTTTTATATCTATTTGAGGATGTAAATATTGTGTACTATTTATTGCCTTGCTTCTTATGTAGACCCTTCTGTTTTCTGAAGCTGCAGAGATAATTCTTTAGTAAGATAATTCATATATGTTTCACCTTAAGAATTACATTTTCGTATTCCTTCCTCCTTACATTTCCATATACTCATCTATATATTTTAATATCTGCAAAGATACATTTGAAACACCGCGGGTATCTGCCATATCTACTGTGCCTGCTATGGTTTTGCCATCTTTACAGAACTCCTTGAAACTACTCGCGTCTGCTATGGTATTGCCATCGATACGGAACCACAGACGAGATATTGGAATAGACGAGACATCTTATGGACTTTCGTGGCCCAACGTGACTGACATACCGACTCAGAAATCCCACGCTGATTCGAGCGTCTTCTGCACATTAACACTGATCACTTGAAAGACTATTATTTACTGAAGTAAGGTTGGAGACAGGATTCATGCGATTGTGTGAATATATGTAAATGCTTTTGGGGGGATCAGGAAGCTATTTCTCGAGCAACGTTTCGGTAAAAAAATTGAGTTACGGTGCCTGGTCGCGCGATGCACTTCGGTTCGACTCGAGTTGAGTCGATATCACATCGCGATGCATCGGGGCGAAAAATATTTGATTAGAACCTGCAAAAGTCCAATAGGTATAATCCTAGGATCGCAGGTTCTGCTAAAAGTTGATTAGAACCTGCAAAAGTCCAATAGGTATAATCCTAGGATCGCAGGTCCAGCTAAAAGTTGGTCAGAAAACGTAGGAGTCCAGTAGGTACAACCGTAGGATCGTAGGTTCACTTAAAAACTGGTCAGAAGGTGCAAAAGTTGAGTACCTATGACCTTATCATAGTAGTGCGCACGGCCGCTGCCGGAGACCTTCGAAGAGTTCGACAATTGCGAATACCACCGAGCGCGAGCGAGCGCGACCGAGCGCTACCGAGCGCTACCGACGCGCCGGCGCACCGGTGGTGGGGTTGCTGGCTGCGGGGCGCGCGCGGTGTCAGTATCAGTTCGAGCGTCGCAGCGGTCGGGTCGTTTATTCTGTCGGAGGTTAGCGACATACATAACCTTACAATACAATAACATCTCAGGGTCTACTTTACCATTGCATATGCTTGACTATTAGCTTCTACTAATTAATACGCGTTTATTTAACAATCGTTTGGCTATCGCGGATGTACTTTAAAGTCTTTATCGAGTCTCTTTTGCTGGACGCTTGACCGGTCATCCGGTACCATCGATTCTTTGATACGCAATAACTAGTCGTTTATTAAAAAATTGGGTTAATTAATTTATTAGTTTGAACGGTTCTTTGAATCTTTATTATATTTTATTACGCGATTATTCGGATTCCACGCGGTGTTAAGGTTGCGTTTATTTTGTTTGCAATGGCACTTACGTACCGTTTTCAATTCTGGTTTTGACACAGGTTTATCATGTTGCTTTTCTTTTTGTTGCAGGTCCAATGTATGATTGATTGGTAGAGGATAATATATTGAGGCTGCAGAAATAGAGTATTGAGATACAATTACTACGACGCATAACAATGAGTCGGATAACCTATGATGAAGGACTGGTAACATTTAAATTATTATCACAACGGTTTCTGTATATCTCTTCTTATCTGACGATTGGATTTCGGTTGAAAGTTATTGAAAACTTTCATGATTATAAAAAGATTTCAATACTAACTTCTCTCTATTTATATATCCATGTTTATTAAATAATGAAAGTATTTCAAATAGAACTTATAATATACCATTCGCGATTGAAACCATAGTCAGTAAATTTCATTAATTCTAAACGGAAAATTGAAATACGTTCATGTTTCGCTGCACTTCGGTCGCGATTTCTATTATAACTTTACTAGTTTTCTCGTAGACACTTTTATTATCTCTGTGACGAAGTCACAAGTACGGTCAAATTGTATTTTGGACGCAGGATTGCCCGTGTAGTTACGTACTTGTTGCCATGCCCTTGAAGTATGATAAATAGTTTCGAGTCTTGATTTCTGCAAGCAGCTACGAAAACTTATAAATATTCGCGATATTGTTTATTTACAAGCATCATGATCACCTTTAAACTCCGACAAAGAACAGTTACAGTACGTTTTTGATAAATCGATATTAATCTTGTATAATAATATATCTTGTATAGACAGTTAGTAGTAATTAAATCTGAATATTAATACGGTAATACTTTATTAAAAAAAAGAGCAGTATTTACTCAACAGACATTCGACAGGATGAAGAAATAATAAAGAGACAAATAAAATCAAATGTGTATTGCTTCCATTTCAATCTCCTCATCCCATTTACTAACTTGTATAGATTTTCTTTCAGGATATTTTGATGACCGCGCGCAATGCGGCCGGTAGAGTCAGTGCTTGTTCCGTAAAAGTTCTTTTTATTATTTTTTGAGCGCAACCGCTCTTAATAATAATTAAACATAAATAATAGTAAAGAGACGCGAAAGTAGAGTCAGTGTTTGCTCCGAAATAATACTCTCGCGAGATTAGAATCACTTTGTTTGCCAATCATAAGTGTTCCATTAGAGTCAGTGTCCTGTTCGGCGAGTTCGGGCTTTCATCCATCAACCTGACGAGTAAGTATCTCTTGATTTCTTTAATCTTGCAGTGCAATAATCTTTTGATAATTAACACATTCTAAAAATACTGAAAGAATAAACGTTTTAATGTTGCCTGCTCTTTTTGAATGTTTCAGCAGCTTCCACGGCTTTGATGGCGACGAGCTTGATTGCACCTCTGGTGAGTCTGCAACCGGTGAGTGGCATGCTTTAAAGTTCCTCTGGTCACTCAATCATGTCGCAGGACGAAAGGTCTGAACCGACACGAGTGATTGGTTGTAATTACGTAGATTTTTCTTGCAAGCACTGTGACCATGGGTATATGAAAATATACTCATGAGTAGTAACTTGTATACTGTTTTATATTATACGAGGATAGGTCTTCTTGTACAACGCGTTTCAAATTAGTTCGAGAATTTTAAGAGAAAAAATTAGTATAAAATATATCACTATGCATCTTTTTATAATAGAGTATTTAATTGAATTCGTATGAAACGGATATTTAAATAGATATTAATCATTAAATGAATGTAAAGTAACTTCCAATATCATACGTGCATTAGTTTGTAGTGGAGAAGTCGAATACCCTTCGACTTCGTTTATTTCTCAATTGCAATTAGCGCACAGTTATAATAAAATGCATAGTGATTGCTATTAGTAAGAACGTAGTATCTCTTCTTTTTTCTACATTGATTGAATATAAAGTAAAGGTACTTTTATACCTTGTCGATTTGTTGGAACTATCGAATAATTTTATTATTCGATATCCATATTAGTCTTTAGCGTATAAAGATATGAATACATTCACTTCTTCCGTACAAGATATTAATTAAACCTGAATGTACAAGAAGACAATACGCGAACGGGTAGATCTCGATATCAAGGCAACCTACTTTAAAACTGACCTTGCGTTTTAGAAGCAATGCTTTGATGACGAGAACGCCTGAGGATGTTTGAATTTATTTCAAAGTATGTCAAAGTAGAGTCATTGCTTAATTTTTCTAATAAAGTAGAGTCATTGCTTAATTTTTCTAATAAAGTAGAGTCATTGCTTAATTTTTCTAATAAAGTAGAGTCATTGCTTAATTTTTCTAATAAAGTAGAGTCATTGATTAATTTTTCTAATAAAGTAGAGTCATTGGTTATACAAATATATACTTAGCCCGTTAGAAAATCAGTATGAATTTATCATCTTTTTAGACGAGGATTTCCAGGTTTAACCCTTTCCGTGTTCACTGCCCCGACCCCACTCACGTGCCCCGGTGCTACTTGAGTGGGAGAACGGTGGTAGAGCACGATGAGATTTCTTTAGTTGATAAGCTATGATGTTGGCGACTGACAGTGCGTTTGGTGTATCGTGCACGACGTAATATCCGCATTGTGTGTGTGGTTAGGCTGTGGATTTGCGTCGTTCCGTACTAAAACGTATTTACTCTGACCAAATATCAAAAAGAATCGACTATACTTGTCAATTGCTATCAAGTACCCCTTGTATCGGTGCTATTTAATTATTCTATTAAATATCAACCGCGGCGTGGTTTTCTCCACATGAACGCAAAGATCCCAGCCACTGTCAGTCGATTTCAGAAAAATGGTACGTACCTTAGAGTGTGCAAGTTGTGTGACAGCACTTGGGTGTCGGGGGCGTCCCGGGACGCCTCCCTAGTGTAGGCTTTTGCGCTCAAGTGTTTGACTGAGAACCGTGGAGTGTCGTGTGTTGGTGTGCCCGTTTGCCATTTTTTAAATATAGGTCTAGGTAGGATAGGTAGCATACTTTCTGGTGTGACTGATAGACGTAAGTAGGTAGGGCCGGGCAGGTTGACACAGTCTCTGATCGGGTAGGCACTATTTCGCGTGTTCAACCTGTTTCAGGAAATCTGATTTGAAAAGTCGACGGTGAAGCTGTGGCGCGAACGAGAATGCGTTCGCCTCTGGCTTTGCCTATCGATTTTTCGAATCCTTCGCGGTCGTGGTCGCGATTTAGGTTCCGAAACGAAACGCCTTACATTATGCTCGAGGCTGCACGTGTGAACGAAGAACGATTACAATTTTAATCGTAATCTTTGCGATTTTCCGTAATCACAATTTTTACGATTTTATTTGGTCGTGATTCGGCCACGTGCGTTCCATTTAGCTCCGCGATTTAAACTCTTTGTTTCTCATTTACAAGTTTTTCCTTGGTTTCCGATTAGAGCCTCGAGCCTAGGTTAAGTTTCAGATGACCCTTGGGTCCGACGAAAAGGAGAGGCTATATGCCGAAGAGGCCCGACAAACTGTCGCTCAAGAGGGCAACTACTAATGGCTCGCCATTCTTTTTAAGAATGGGGAATCATTCTTTGTTACTACTTTGTCACTGTGCTTGCATTTTCATTCGTAGAATTTTTATTTGTACTTGGCCGACGCACATTCCGGCCCAACGATACAGCCCTCCCAAAAATATCGCGTTGCTTTAGAGTTGCGTTAAATGCCACGCGGTTTTTAATTAGAGTTGCGAGCAAATGAAAATCGCGATTGATTTAGCGCTGCGCAACGATGTCGCGATTGCTCTTGCAATTTTGCCGTACTTATTGATAGTTGAATTGTAGTATTTTATAATATATTTTACGTATGACAAAGTGTCTAGTGTTGCGGAAACTATTTTCGCGTCTTGAGCCTTCAGCTAACTTTTCAGAGGAACTTCAATTACATTGCTTTTTGATATTACAAATAATTTACTGTTTGCTTTCTATCACCCTTAATAAATAGTGTCGCGAAATGATTGCATCGCGAGTTCCAGTTAGCGTTGCGTTGATTAAAGATCGCGTTTTTAATTAGAGTTGCGAATATCAGTCCCCAACTGCTTCCAATTGGAAGCCTGTTCCTGTGCCACCCTGGAGGTTGGCACATCATCGTGAGCCAAAGATCATGGCTGACCAATTCTTTGGCAATTCTTTTTCTATACGGTGTATTTTTCCTTTACAGCGCTTTCTTCTTAATGGAATGTCTGTTGATGGAAATACTGCTTAAAATTTGCATACATAATATTAAATTACTGTGTGAACGAAATGAAAAAAATTAGAAAAAAATAAAAAAAAACAAAAGGAAAGAAAAACCCGAAAAGAAAAGAAAACAAAAGAAAAGAAAAAACCGAAAAGAAAGGAAAAAAAAGAAAAGAAAAAAAGAAATAATTCTAGATAGTAGATTTCAATTAGAGTCA
This sequence comes from Nomada fucata, assembly GCA_948146005.1. Taxonomy (NCBI): domain Eukaryota; kingdom Metazoa; phylum Arthropoda; class Insecta; order Hymenoptera; family Apidae; genus Nomada; species Nomada fucata. The sequence goes on along the minus strand of OX411280.1, from coordinate 1,898,174 downwards.
GTACTAGTGACTGTTCATTATTGGAGTTTAACTTCTAAATATTTTCTCTTAACCGTTGCAATTCAATGCTCACTCTTTTTTTTAAGTAGAGCCAAGTTTTATAACTTTTCGAGCTTGCTTTGTACAAATTGAAATTCACTCGCGATATCCGTAGATGTTTAAACAAAAATCCTTGCACGAAAAATGTTCTTGGCTGTACTTGGACCTCGGCATGGTGATAGTGTAAGTTTGATATTTTGCTTCCGAATAATCGTTTGTCGCTTCTTTGTAGAAGCAAAATAGAATCAATTGTAGTGAAATGTGACTACTTCAATTTGGAGTTTTTAATGAAATTGATACTACCATTCAGTTTGATCTGGAAAGTAGAAAAGAATATATCACCTTAGCCGAAATCCAATTACCAATTGTTACTAAAATGTAGCTACACCTTTTATATCAATTGGGATTTATTATCTTCGATAAAAATCGATTATTACGAATTCACAGCAGCTTCATTTCAATATAACATGGAGGGGCTTGGGGATGTTACTGATCCAATTCATGAGATTGTTACAGATGAATCCAATTATGATATATTAAACAAATGGAAGTACGCCACAGATTCAAAAGTGGAATGTATACAATACAAACGCAGAAATATTATCAAAGACACAATTGGAAATTATCAAATCAAAGAGCCAGCCTCGTCGATCCAATTTCGGAGAGTGTAAGAATTCATTTTTATAATGCTTTACTAATTATTTCGAGTTTGTGTTTGTTTCAGAAGCATTGATAAGAATCAACTAAAGAAGAGGATCCATGAAAATACGTATAATGTAAACACATCCACCCCCAGCCCGCCCCGCCCCGCCCCTGCCCTTGCCCTTTTAACTAATTACAGGTGTTAGATAATTAATTGGGCCTGCCTAATTATAAATCGAACAATACCTTTAGCTCCTTATGTAGGTAGGGTTCATTTGACCACACAATCCTATATCTTTGAACAGGCAGGTTTCACAGGAATCGACATTATTATTAGACTCTTAATTAGGCAGGGTTTTGTACAACCAAAACTGGTTGGCAAGTGTTTCTGTCTGTTCTTGGAAATCATGGGCCCCGAAACTAATTCCTCTTCAATTAGTCCATATTAAGAATATGCATACTTACACCTATATGAGTATGGGAAAGTATCTATTACAGTCCTATGTAGGTAGGATATTATTAAAATTGTCTTTTTATTGACCTCTTAGATGTTATACTAGGTAGGGTCATACTAGTTTTAAGCTAGATCTTTAGTCAGGTAGGACGCATTTGAATCTAATCTAGTATTTAAGAAGGGAGGATTTATTTTTAAGCTTTGGCTTAGTTTTTAAGACAGCAGTGTTCACCACTGCAATAATATTTCATTGCCTAGTTTTTAAGACAGCAGTGTTCACCACTGCAATAATATTTCATTACCTAGTTTTTAAGACAGCAGTGTTCACCACTGCAATAATATTTCATTGCCTACTTTTTAAGACAGCAGTGTTCACCACTGCAATAATATTTTATTGCCTAGTTTTTAAGACAGCAGTGTTCACCACTGCAATAATATTTCGTTGTCCTTTTCTTAAGATCATAGGATATATTCTTTTTTTTTAAGTTTTATTTCAGGAAATTGATTTCCTTTGCAGATTTTTTTTCAGGTCTCCTTGTGATAAACACAATTTAGCTTTCGGTCGTGAATTTCCTAAGTACTCCTCTTATTGTCTTAATTGTACTACGGTCAATTAGTGATCGTTCTACAAATTGACAATAATAGGAGATTTCTGTTCCTTACAAATGATAGTAGAATTAGTTTTCGCGTAATTGGAGGGTGGAAGGGCCGTGGCTAGGGTGGGTCTCCATTCGCAGTAACCTCCACGTGGTGAGACCTGGGCAATCAATTATTTTTTGTATAATTGCTAAACGTTTAAGAGACGTTTGGTAATTATGTGGAAAATAATTCGAGCGAATTGACTGCGAATTCCCTTCCCATTTCCTTCTCATTCCTTTTTCCGTCCTCGGCTCAGCGGACCGGTGGAAAGGCGCTGTTGGCACCTGTGGCGGTATTTGGCATGCACTGTCATCGGGCAGCGGTGTGTGGAGCTGTGATTGTGGTTCTGGACAGTTGACCTACCTTGCAGGAATTCCTGCGTGTCAGACCATGCCAATTCGTTTGAGAACTGCACTGAATCTATGCACAAGAGCCGATCTAATGGTGAGTCAGATTGTTCCTTGACCCGAAAGCTTCAATTTGAGAGATCGTTGATTAAGATCGGACCAGCAGAAGCCGAGATAATTGAATTTGTTTAAAGAAAATATAAACAAATGCCATTATTTCGACTTCCAGGCTAGCTACGTCAGTGACCAGTGGACATAAATTAAAGCTAGAAGCATCAGCTACCATCTCCAATAGGTGGGAACATTATTCCATGTGCAGCTAATTTGTTATAAACAATTAAACGTTTAAAATTATTGTTACGGCCAACTCCATATAGTTACAGCAACGGGACATTTTTTATCGTGTAGCTTGTCCGTTTCCCTTTCATTTGACACCCTATTTATTAAAAAACAACCACCAGGAGCCGTGTCAACAATTTTTTTAAATTTTATCGGTAACGATGTGTCGATAACGGTACACGTGGCGCCATCTCGCGTTTGCGGCCTCTTTCGCAGTTTCCCTCACCGCCAAAACCGAATTGTTTAATTTAAACAATTGCCTTTTTCTCGGCTTCTGCGGCGTATTTCTTAGCCGGACTTGTCTTAAATTAAAGCTGCGGACCATCGGTATCTGCTCCAACAGGTGTAATAATATGGCATTTGTGGTTTAAATGTTATTAACAATGAAAGAATCGGCAGAAATGGAATCCGGGTCACTGCAATTATTTCGACTTCTGGAGGCCCTAAATTAATGATCGAGTGCTCAAAATGAAGGCAAAGCATCCCGCAAGGGTTGTCCTAAAATAGGAACAGATCGTTCCTCGAACCGAGACCTTTAATTTAAGATGCGTTTGGTTAAAATCGGCCAGGTAGAACGGGAGATAATTGAATTTGTTTAAAGAAATTATTAACAAACCCAATTAAATTTATTAATTAAATTAAAGGTCTCGGTTCGAGGAACGATCTATTACTATTTTAGAACAACCTTCCACCCCTCATTCCACTCCTTTTCAAATAAACCTCTCTTTCTGATATGCTTCTTGTTTGGCCACCCTTTATTTATTTCCTCTGTGTCCGTTAACAATGTTTCTCCCTTGTGTTACATACTTTCTAATATATTTTTTGTGTGTGCAGGTCCCGCATACAAAGAGTAAAGAGTCTTTGCCGGCACTTCTCATCATGCATAAGCGCGAGAAATGTAAATATTTTAATTCATTAATTAATTAATTAATATCTGCGCAGATGTGCTTGAAACTACGCGGGTCTCTGCCATATCTACAGTGCCTGTTATGGTCTCTCCATCTATACAGGACTCCTTGCAACTACTCGTGCCTCTTACTTACCTTAAGTGTAGATATAGCAGAGGCTCGGGTAGTTTCGTTCACATTTGTATAGATGGCGATACTAATGACACTTTGCGTGTAGGTAAGACAGGGATACGAGTGGTACGTAAATTCAAGCACTTCTTTATCAAGAGTGGTATGAATCGTTTCGTACTCTCATTTGCATATTAACAAAGTGTTAACAAACACAGTGTTACAATCAATATATTAATATGTACGGTAACATTGTAAGTTTCACTGTTCATTTTATTCTGCAACAATCAAGGTCTTTAGCAAAGATAAAGACATTTGTGAATATTTATTCCCTTTAGAGACATTTTCCACCATGTCATAAATACATACTAACAGTAGTCTTATTCTTTATTTTGGTCTCGTAGCAATGAAAGTTGGACTTAGCAAAGATATAACCTATCTTTGCAATACTATCTTAACTCTTGCACTCTCGTCTTCTATTCCGCTCTTCCTTTTCATACCTTCTCTACCTTAAGTATTACAATATTTTTATCGCACATCTATTATCGTCTTTCCTTGTCCTCCATGTTTCATTTAAAATTCTAAAGTCATTTTTATATCCTATTATCTTTATTTCCATACGTTCTGTTAACAGATGTTATACCGTTTCAAATTTTTGTCTGCATAGGTAACGTCTTTTATTCTTCTCCTTCTCCTAATATTTCTTCATCCTTTAATGCTTTCGCATCTGTCACGGATTAATTGCTGATCTTTCATTCTTACTTAAGTACTTTAGTAGTTTTGCTGTTCCAATATATTTAAACGTTTCATTATATTTAGTTTCTTATATTTTCCTGTCTCAATCCAGCTGTTACATTTCATAATCTCTTCTTTTAAGGCTCTCTGTCAATTGATTTCCATCCATTCCTTGTATATATATAAATAATCCTCTCTGTCTTTTACCCTTCTGGTTTGGTCTTTCCTTCTTTCTTTTTCCTTCAAATATCGCTTAACAATCTTCAGCTCTCCTGCTAAATATACTTACTAATATATTTTTTGTGTGTGCAGGTCTCGCAGGCAAAGAGTAAGGAGCTTGAACAACATTTCTCATTGGGCATAAAGCAAGAAAGAAGAAAGAATATCCCTTGCCATATACTTTAGTTATAGTAAATATAGTATAGTAAATTGGTATCTAAGAATAGTTTGTAACTATTAGCGCATAAGATTAATTTAGTACAATTGTGTAATTAACTGTTATATATGCCTAGTATATATTTTATTTTATATTTTCTTTATTCAGTAGATCTTGTATAAACTTTAATATTACTGTTACTACAAGTTCTACTGAATGCGCTAAATATAAAATGAGAGATACAACGATAAATACTTTGGGCTTTACATATGCACAAGCTACACAATTGTTTTAATTTAAAACACGCTTCAGCAAATAAAGTAGGTACAGTTTAATATAAGTTTTATCTGTAAGATATATTGTAAATTAACTTTAAAGAATAGTTCATAAGTATTAGTTTGTAAATTTGAATTACCCCAGTTTTGTAACTTGTATCTTCATTAATTAATTTGAATAAATATTAAATGAAAAGAACTCTACACCTCTCTTTATTTTAACACCTTAACTCTCCTTGAAAAGACCTAATTCCAATTCCTTAAACAAGTACTACCGTGCAGGAACTTTAAATGCAAAGTTCACAAGCGGAGAACTTGTAAAAATAGACCTCAACATTACTAAACATTGCGAAAACGCAACAACGTTGTAACCAACGCCTCGGGAAAATATAAGATAGTTGCAAATAACGCCTAAAAAAATGCAACAAAGTGGCAAACAAGTGCTCATAAAAATGCAATTAATTTGCAAACAAGACATCGCGAAAGCAAAGTTGCAATTTGAGCTCTAAAGAAAGGTAAGAAAGTAACAAAAATTTTCGAGAAAAATTTGTGATAATGTTGCCAATTGAGCTGTAAGAAAATGCAACAAAGTTGCAAACAACGCCTAGCGAAACGGAACAAAGTTGCAAACAACGCCTTGCGAAACGGAACAAAGTTCAAATTTTTCTCGACAATTTTTGCAACTTTGTTGCGAAATTTTCGGGGCAACATTGTTGCAAAATTTTTGGCACAACATTGTTGCAAATGTTTCTCGAGAGTTTTTGCAACTTTGTTGCCAAATTTTTGGGGCAACGTTGTTGCAAATTTTTCTCGAGAATTTTTGCAACTTTGTTGCGAAATTTTCGGGGCAACATTGTTGCAAAATTTTTGGCACAACATTGTTGCAAATGTTTCTCGAGAATTTTTGCAACTTTGTTGCGAAATTTTTGGGGCAATGTTGTTGCAAATTTTTCTCGAGAATTTTTGCAACTTTGTTGCGAAATTTTCGGGGCAACATTGTTGCAAAATTTTTGGCACAACATTGTTGCAAATGTTTCTCGAGAATTTTTGCAACTTTGTTGCGAAATTTTAGGGGCAACATTGTTGCAAAATTTTTGGCACAACATTGTTGCAAATGTTTCTCGAGAATTTTTGCAACTTTGTTGCCAAATTTTTGGGGCAACGTTGTTGCAAATTTTTCTCGAGAATTTTTGCAACTTTGTTGTGTTTTCGCGGGGCGTTATTTGCAACTTTGTTACATTTTCTTATAGCTCGATTTGCAACTTTGTTGTACAAATTTAGGCACAACATTATTGCAAATTTTGCTCAAAGATTTTTGCAATTTTGTTGCATTTTCGCGAGGCGTTATTTGCAACTTTGTTGCATTTTCTTAGGGCTCGATCTGCAACTTTGTCGTGCTTACGCGACGCGTTGTTTGCAACTTTGCTGCATTTTCTTAGAGCTCGATTTGCAACGTTGTTGCGTTTTCGCGAGGCGTTATTTGCAACTTTGTTGCATTTTCTTAGGGCTCCATTTGCAACTTTCGTTCAACACTTACATTTCCGAGTTCCTGGCAGAAATATCTGCTGAAAATCGTCGATTTGTATCAGGAGAATATGATATGCGTGGAGGTACTGTAGCAATTCTAAGAAATGACGTCGTGTTCCAGGAATTTCTGAGCGGTGAATTTAATAACGTGTAGGTTCATTTTGACAAGTTTCTCGCTTTAGAACTACGCATTTAAAGTTCGTCCACGATACTTCTTGTATAAGGAATTGGAATTAGGTTCTTCCAAGGATTGGTAAGGTGTGCAAAAAAAGGGGGCAGTAGAATTCTTTTCATTGAAGATTTATTTGAAGTAATTAATGAAGATACAAGTTACAAAGATGTAGTAATTCAAGTTTACAAGCTAATACGTATAAACTATTCTTTAAATTATATTTACAATATATCTTACAGAAACATATAAATTTAAATTACAGCAATAGTGTACCATGTGCATATGTAAATTATTTATTATATCATTCATTTCATATTTAGCACATTCAGTAGAACTTGTAGTAAAAGTACAACAAAAAATTAAATAAGATCTCTCGAATAAACTAAATATGAAATAAAATATATAATAGATATATATATAAGACAGTTAATTACACGATTGTTCTAAATTAAACTTACGGGTTAATAGTTGTAAACTATTTTTACAAACAACCGTACTATAGCTAAAGTATCTTCTTCTTTAGTACAAGTATTATAGTTTCTTCTTGCTTGCTTTTATCCAAGAAGAGAAGTGACGGTCAATGATCCTCTCTCTATCCCAGGAAACCTGCGCACGCAAAAAATATATTAGTAAGGCATGTAGCAGGAGAGAGAAAAATTGTTAAGGGATATTTAGAGGAAAAAAATGGGGGGAGGGCTAAAGCAGAAGCATAAGAGAACGGGAGCATTAATTAAAAATGAATGGAATAAGTCAAGCAGGAATAAATTTGGCACGAAGGGAAAGAAACGAAGTCAGGGTAAGCCTTAAAAGAAGATACTATGAAATATAACAGCACGACCGGAACAGACAAACAAATGGAGCAAGATATATTGAAAGGTTTAGATATGGTGCTACACGACAATAAACGATTTATAAATCCTCCATATGCCGTTTATTATTTGTAAACAATTTAATTATTCGATTGAGAATTGGACAATAACTATGCATGAGGGTCGTTCTAAAATACGAGCAGTTCGTTCCTTGAATCGAGAGCTTTAATGTTAGACGTCGTTTATTAAAATCAGCCTAGTAGAACCCGAGACAATTAAATTTGTTTCAAGAAATGATAAGCAACAGTACAAACTACCATCTCCAATAGGTGCGAACATTATTCCACGCGGAGTTCATTTGTTGTGAACTATTAAACAATTGAAATTGTTATTACGGCGAAATGTATATAGTTACAGCAACGGGATATTTTTTATCGTGTAGCTTGTTCGTTTCCCTTTCATTTGACACCCTATTTATTAAAAAACAACCCCCTGGATCTGAGCTAACAATTTTTTAAATGTTTGTCGGTAACGATATGTCGATAACTGGACATGTGGCGCCATCTCGCGTTTGCGGCCTTTTTCGCAGTTTGCCGCACCTCCAAAACCGAATTCCTGGATTACATTGTTAATATAAACAATTGCATTTTCGATTTTAATCAACGACCACTCAAATTGTAACCCTCAGTTCAAGGAACAAACTGATTCGTTAATGGAACGTCTCTCGTGTATATAGTTTACTGTCGTGCAGCAGCATCCTTTACCTTTGTTTGAAGTACTCTATCACACGACAACCGCGAGGTGGCGCCACATGTCCAGTTATCGACATATCGTTACCGACAAATATTTAAAAAATTGTTATCTCAGCTCCTGGGGGTTGTTTTTTAATAAATAGGTTGTCAAATGAAAGGGAAACGAACAAGCTAAACGATAAAAAATATCCCGTTGCTGTAACTATATACATTTCGCCGTAATAACAATTTCAATTGTTTAATAGTTTACAACAAACGAACTCCGCATGGAATAATGTTCGCACCTATTGGAGATGGTAGTTTATACTGCTAGCTTTAATTTATGTCCCCTGGTCATTGATGTAGCTCGCCGGCAAGTCGAGTTAATCGCATTTGTTTATAATTTATTTAAAGAAATTCAATTATCTCGGCTTCTGCTGGGCCGATTTTAATCAACGACGTCTCAAATGAAAAGGAAGAGAATCAACTACACGAGAAAAAATACCCCGTTGCTATAACTATATGCAGTTGGCCGTGATAACAATTTCAATTGTTTAATAGTTTATAACAAATGAACTGCACGTGGAATAATGTTCACACCTATTGGAGATGATAGCTAATACTCCAAGCTTTAATATATGTCCTATGGTTATTGGTGTAGCTAGCCTGGAAGCCGAAATAATGGCATTTGTTTATATTTCCTTTAAACAAATTCAATTATCTCTGCTTCTGCTGCGCCGCCTCCTACCAACGGCGTCTTAAATTAAGGGTCCCATAGCTTTCTAAGTTCATCAAATTATTATTTAAGTAACAGTTGTGGAAATACTGTTTTTTAAAGTAATCTACAATAAATATGAATTAAAAAATTCAATATATCTTGAATCCTGCCTTATAATCTCCTTGGGTAATATGTACAGTGAAAGTTACTACGTGAAGGTATATTATCAACTAAGTAACTTGTAGATAATACGGTAGCAGCAAATGTTACACGATGTCCAATTCACATATCTTCATCGATCTAGTGACATTTCACAAACGGACATGACGTCTTGAGATCTAAGCAAGTTCGGCGGCAGCTTTGAACGCAATGGCGCAGAAGGATAAAGTTTGCATTAAATTAGCGTTCAACGAAGCCACCAGCGGGAGTCGAAGTACGAAAGTGAAAGATTTTTGGAATTATATGAATGACGCGAAACCTCTCCAACCTCATAAAGTAACACCAAGTACAACCTCCTTCTCCTTCATTTGGGAAGAAATTGATATGCTTACAAATAGAAAGCAAATATATTATATAGCATGTTAGGGAAAATTAATTAAAAATTCGTCAAATATTCTGAACAAAAGTAATCCCAAAAATTGGCAGATACGGAAGTCACGAGAGAGAAAGACAACGAACCCCCAAAATATAAAAGAATGTGGTACAACAATTTAAAAGTTTTTAAGAAGCACGGCTTGGACAAGGTCGCGCTTGCAGCAACCAAACAGTGCACACTTTGTTCCCAACAAATCGACTGCAAGTAAATAGCGGGCGGTGTAAGAGGAATTAAAACAAAATATTCCTATCTTGCCTGTTGTTCGTAGGTTTTCGGACTTTGCTGAAAAACAGGAGGAATCATACGGCGAACTACTCGAGGACATGAAAGCTTTCGACGAAAAATTAAAGGCGCAATCAAATACGAACTAACTCGGAACACAGATTTTACCATAAAAGAAAATCGAAAGAGGAATAAAAATACCGATACAAATTTAATTTCTGTTTTCTTTCATCTCGAATCAAAGGGCACGGCAGAATCGCCTCGCGAATTCAAAGGGGCAACATTTCAGACTAAAAAAGAAAAGAAAAGGTTGCATCGACCCTACACCGTTGACTATCAGCGACGTGCAGGCGTACGAACGACCGAGAAAACAGCGAGTCGATTGCAACGATAATGCTTTCGATGCACGATGAACTTCCTTGGCTTCTGACCGTTCGATTGAATTGGAAATTGGAATAAGGCGGAATATAGATGAGCAAGATATTACACACGGGCCGTGGTTCCGAGCAGTATCGAATTTCTGTGGCGCAGGAGGTCGATGCTGTTCGGTTCGAGTAAGGTGCTCCGCCACAGGAGCCATGAATGGGCCCGAGGATGCTAAATCCTTGCGCAACATCTGGCCCACCGAATCTCTCGCGTTACCTTTTTATCGTCGGTTCGTCGTGCATCGAGAAAACCGTAACCGGATGAACGGGCGAACGTTGGGGGCGATAAATATACTTACGCGAGAGGAGCGCACGACGCGCGTACAAGTGCGTACACAGCCAGACTGTTTCATACGAAGCTCTTGTGCTCGGGGTATCGAACGTTCGAGAGGTCGAATAATAAATATCGGCGTAAAATCGGTTACGATTACCGTTGCTACGAATATCTTTGAAGCACGGTGCAACTATTTCGTGGAAATGCGACGACGAAGCGGCAACAGCGTACCGTATCGTTCGATTGTCGTTCAAACGTTCGCGGAATGAAATTATACTAGGAGAAGTAATACCCTCGTAAACGTAGAACTAAGCAGCGCATTTGAACACGTCGATTAGATCTCCCGTAGAATTCGCGAGAGGCAGAAAACACTGTGGGACTTTGTGCATAATAAAATCGCGGGTTCATCGATCGTTTAAACAAGGTTGCACGGTGTATACGGTTGCAGGCGAAAACGAAGAGAAATTGTCGCCAAATTCATCGACGCAGTCCCGTTACGGTATTCTCGTTTAAACATTGTTATTCGAAACTGCATTGCAATGTTAATCGAAATGCAAGCATAATTAATCTATATTCGTACAATTCGTTGCCGCGTTAAACGGCGCCGTTCCGAACCTTATTTGGTCGAGCACCACCGAAGCCGTCCCGATTTCATCTAGCCGATAAACAGCAATTAGCCAGCGAAATTAATTAATTTCACCCGTGAAACGACCGGTCGTACTTCCGTGCACGGTCACCGCCGATCGTCTCCCATTCGTCGCGACCAGCTCGAGAGAGAGAGATAAAAAGCAATAAACCAGCGGCAACGGAAAATCGAAGGAATCGAAGGAATCGACAGGATCCTGCCGTCGTCGGCCGCGGCACTAAGGAGACAATGTGGCGAAGAATAAAGGGGGGCACGGCAGAACTCGCGCACCGTAGACAAAAGAGAGCGGCACCGTTCCCCGGCCGCTCGACGTCTGGAACGGCGACAGGATGGGGGGGCAGCCCGTTGACGGAGATTTGACGAAGCAGAGACGTTTAATCGGCGTTGGCCCGCATCGGGTTGATCGGGGACCCCCCAGGCCGGCCTCCTCGACGACGACGACGACGACGACGACGATAATGACGACGACGACGACTTCGAGGACGACGGGGAGGTCGTGGGCCTTCGATCACCGGCCGCATAGGGGAAAGATGGAGGGGCAGGGGTGGCGTAAGCGGAACCAGCGAGGGTAACAGGGGAGAGAGAGGCTGCGCCGTGCCGATGAAGCGAACAATGGAGGCGGGATGCTCATTTGTCTGCGGGCATTGTTGTTCACCCGGCCGGAAACACGAGCTCCGTGCTCTCCTTTCTCTCTCTCCCTCTCCTCGTCACTCCTCCCTCTCGACCCGTTTCACTCCGGCCAGCCACCCTCCCTCTCTCAACGATAGACAGATTTCCCGATCGTTGGCAGGCAGGACGATACGGTGCCGATTGTACGCGCGCGTGTACGCGCGGGTGTGCGTGCGCGTGCCTGGATTTTCTTGCCCACGACGGATGGGTCGGCGGCGGTGCACGGGTGGGTGTATTGCTTCCATCGAGGGGGGGGAGACTCGCCTGATATTTGCACGGTGTTAATTGGGACGCGGGGGTAACAATCGGCTGCGCCGGACGATACAATGGGACCGGGTGTTCTTTTCGCTCGGAGCGATTCGTGGACGGGACGTCGACGTTCCAATCGTTCGATACTTTCAACTGGAAACGATTGGTTCGCAGAGATTTGCCGATAATCCGCGACTTCGAATTAGCGCTGCGCAGTCTTCCGATTAACAATTAACCGGCTCGATCAACGCACCGGCTACAGAATTCAATCGAAATGGAACGATCGGGGCCGCGCAACTTCTGCTGCGGTAATAACGACAATAATTCTGAGTTCGCCGTGGCTTCGAAACGAACAAACGAAACCCCCTCAACCCTCGATCCCAGCTCACAGTGACCGTGCTGCACCCATTTTAAAGATCAATCGAAACGGCCAGTCGAATAGGTCCGTCCTATCGCGTTTGAAAGCTGTCATCGGAGGTACCGTCGAGAACGCCTGAAGGAAGAGCCCGTGCGCAAGAGGACTGCTTGTAGTTTACATCGTCTGTCCACCGATGCGGAGACGGTAGCCATTTTGAAGGCGGAGGGCCCAGTTTCGTGGCTTCTTCTTCGACGAGCGCACGCACGCACACACACCCCCGCCTCCCTCGATACCCATACGTGTACGGCATAGAACATATACGTAACCGGGTGGACAACGGACGCGCAGAGAGGAACGGGCCGAAAAGAGGAGATGAACGCGGTGAACGCGAAGCGAGGCTAACGTAGGGTGGCTTCTGGCTCATTGGGCAGACGTACAAATTCGTCGCGACGTATCCGTGGATTACGTGAGGGCCCGGGCACACTCGTTGGTCCCCGAACTTCGGTACCACTTCTCCGGGAGAATGCCACGCACAGAGGGACACGTCCCCGGTCTTATCTTCGACATCGGTCCGGAGCTTCCTTCTTAACGGCTGACCGGACACCAGCTACGCGCGCGTGTACGCGATGCGCCTTGTCGAACCGCTCCTCTTCTTCTTCGTTTTTTTCCCTTTCTTTCCTGTCTTTTTCGTTTTTTCCTTCTTTTTTTTTTTCGTTCTTCCTGTCCTCCTCGCCGGGCCGGTCTTTGTGCTCGCGCGTATAATACCGTCCGCCCTCTTGTACCGATTGACCGGAGGTTTTCTGCGGCGCAGCTTTCCCGGGACGATTTTCCTCAGCGGTGTTCAAGTATTGCGCGTACGCGCGACGGCGAGGTGCAAGGTTGATACGCTATCGACGAAGCGGGTTACGGGTTACGGTTGCGTCGACTGGGTTCGGTCTCCGTTGGTCCTGATGTTGGATGACCAGCCCTCGAGTCACCGATAATATGTAAGGCCCGCGGATCCTTAGGCAGAGTCAATATTATGCACCGAGGTAGTAGTCAGCGATACGACTACTGCCAAGGGCCAGACTCCGCGTTGGCTAAGGCGACGTAACAAGGGCTAAGGTCATCCTTCCCCCCTAAAACTCATAATATATATAGTAGCGGAATACCAATTGCAGTTAGAATAGTTTTGGACGCGACGCGTACCATCGCTCTGTCGCGCAAACTCGTCACGGTATTCTTATGTAAAAACCTCTTTGCGAAAGTAATTGTTGCACACGATTTCGCTTACCCCGGAATCCAGCACTGAGTTTAGCGGGTACAATATCTCGGCGATGTTGCATTTACTCGCGAGGAAATTTTCTCTCGACGAAACGTGTTCGCTGCGAACGCGCATTAAACGCGCTGGAACCCTGGTAGACCAATAATTTTGTTGCCGGTTAAGCGGCGAGATCGGCTGCGCTTCGCTACGCGTTGGAAGAAACCGGCGTTGCTGTCGCGAATGCCGCGGCTCGTATGTTGCTACGATTACAGGTAACAGGTGACGCGGTAGATTTTCAGTATCGTCGAATCGCGGGTACCGTCCTCGATCTTAATCCGAGCGATCAGCGGTGCGCTGTATCGCGTAACAGCAATTAACACCGAAAATTCGTCGGCTGGAGCGCAAAATACTTATCATTCGTTCGGGAAAATTCGCGGCGCGACGCGGTGCGCTGCGAAACGCGTTGCGGTGTCTGTGCGTCCGTGTATGCGTGTGGATACGAGGCGAATTAATTAATCGCGTGCACGCATTGCAGCTTGCAACTCGATGCTCGCCGCTTTTACGTATAATGTTGCAATACGTAGCCAACCAATAGAGCGCAACATTGTGTGCATCATGCCTGTTTCAGGCTATAAAGTGTCGATCGGTAATCGATCGCGTTGCGGCGAAATACCTGTACACGCTGGAACGGTAACCGAAAACGAAAAATAGCAAATTTCGATGCAACCAGTTATCGATTCGCTACGCAACGATAATTGCGCCCGTCGACGCGGGCGAAACAAAGTTGCCGTGCGTCGCGTTCGCCCGATATCTACGAAAAGTGGAAACAAAAGGGCTGCGTTCAATTTCGAGCTCCCGAACGGAGCGATGAGGACACCTTTCCGAACGGGACGAAACCCCGGTGTCGAGTGTCCCTCGCGCGTTCCCGATAAGGATAGCTGCGACGATTTCGATGAAAAGAAATATCGCAATCACCCCGGAATGAGATCAGTGGCGTCGCGACGAACCTCTCAACAGGTTCAACGGACGGACGAATCGGCGTACGCAACGGAATCGTTCGTCCCGAGACACAGGAACGATCGACGCAAAGATTACTTTGTGCCACGGCCGGCTCCTGAAAAAGCCCGGCTGTTGGCGTGCAATTTAACGGACGGATAATGCGATGTTAATAGAATGGAATATTGGCCGGCCTTCTCCATAAATCATGGTTAATTTGGCACAGCCATTCGTTCTACGGTGCCCTCCGCTCGTCCCTACCTCTTTACCCGGTCGTCCTGCCCAGTCGTTTTTCCTTTATTACCGAGCGATCCTTCGACTCGCGATCGTGTGGCTTCTGTCGGCCACAGAGGGCTCGTAAAACGGGGCCCTTTTTCGACGACCCTGGGACCCGGTGCTCGCTCCAGATACGTCCGTTCTCGTTTCGCCACCGAGGTCCGTCCTCGCCGTTTTCAGGACCATCTTTTTGCCGACCCGTTGGCCATTACGTTTCTTGCGCGGAACGTTTAAAAACGGTATTTAACGGCGAACGTGGCACCCGGGGCAGCGGTTCGCCGCCGCCCCGGCGAACACCGAATAGATTCGTCGATGCGCGAAACGACGGCGCGCCCGTCGATTAACTTCGCCGTCGTTCTCTTCCCTTTGCCCGTCTTTAGGCGTTTTTTCGATTCGCGAATTCTCGGACGTCGACGTGTACCGGGCGACCGGATATTGGCACGGAAACCCAATTTACGGGAACGGACGTAGGGCTCGGGGCAATTCGTTTTTCGTCGCGACGAGTGGCCCGACTCTTTGTCTCTCGGGGACAGCAGTTTCGAGCTCGCGTCGTCGATGTGTCGCTCGCGCGATTCCGCTCGGCTCGCCTATCGACGATGCGAGCTCCGCGCCCGACAGCTTGTATATTTTTCGTCCGGCCGTTTCGTTCGTTTCGAATACGGCGCGCGTCGATTTATCGTTTAAGAGCAATCCCATTAAAACGAGCCGTCGCGAAGTTCTCGTTACTTCTATCGCGCTGAAACGACCCTTTCCATCGAACCAACGGCCGTCTGTTGGTGCTTCGTTTAATTCCATTTTCGTTCCATCGTAAACAATGATGTCACCGCGGCGGCCACCGGCTCCATGCCGGATGTTGTTCTTCAATTAATGTGTGCCTTATCGACGCCCGCAAGATTCCCACCTCCTTCTCTCCCAGGAAAAAATCTTATTCAGCAGGCGCGGCTACGAAACGCAACACTTTCGTTCCCTTCGCGTCCTAACCGTATCTGTTCCTCGTGCATAGTTCGAACGTTCTTCAACGGTGGATCGAACGATCCGCGATAATTAAGGTATTTAGATCGCTTATGAAGAAGAAAGCGAAACGGCTACGGGAACGGAAAAGGGAAAATGTATTCCGTTCGAATACTTCGATGCACAAGTGCCCTTTTTTTTTTCATTTGCTAACGTATCGGTCGTGCTGTCGCGTAGCAGAGAAAAATTAACCGAGGGATAATGAAACGTACATTCTCCTGTTCAGCGTTTGAGCACTCTGCTAAAACTGCTGCGAATAATCATTTAATTTTCACTCCGTCCTGCTCGCTACTTCTGCAATTTTTCCGTCTTCTGTGTTCCGTGTGTCTGTTCTATTCTATTTCATTCGTTAGACTTTTTCGTATTTCCTCTCCACTTTGTGCTAAATACGACGCTACTACCCTGCGCGCATTCGCAACGCGCGCGGCACATTAAATAAATGAATGAAAATAAAATCTCGCGTCCTCCGATTCTCCCACCCGGCTCGTTATAAATATCGGACACCGCGAACGACTCTTCTATTTCCACGGAACGATTCTTTTGCAGAAGCGGCGATGATGCGTGCCCGATGAAATAAATAGGCCGCTGTGTTTCAGCGGGCAACACAGGAAGGAAACGTTTCGCCCGCTTGTTCGCGCAATTTGCCATGCAAATTCGCCCCGAGCATGATTACACGGCTTTCGAACAAAACCGTCGACGATCGTCGATGTCCAGCCAGCCGACGATGTTCCGCTGATCGATCCCGATCGATCCTGATCGATTATATTCGATCGGTATGTAGATACGGATCCAGTTCGGATCGTGCCAGATGGCCTATGGCGTATCGAGACCATTATGGGGCTGCTCGGGAGTCCGTAATGAAATTAGAAATTACCGGGGCGACCCGTTCCTCGAGGTCTCTCCAGTCTTGGGGCCCTGGCCCGGTCCGGGCTTTTCCAAGAACGGTCGATCGGTCGTCGCCCCCCGATCGATAATAATTTCCGATTCTCATCGACGGATACTTTAACGGGCTCTGCGGCGAAGAAGAAAGACGAGAGCGATCGACGAGAAACATTACAACGAAACGCCGTTCGCCTCGACGAAAGGAATCGGCCTGCGCTCGAACGAAATGGAAAAGAACGTAATCGATCGTCGCGGCGACGGTAGTGCAGAAAATACGCGCTGGACGCGGCGACGGGAATGGGAACCGATGGTTTTAATAAACGATGAAATTACAGCGGAACCGTCGCAATTCCGGTCGAAGGTAGGTGGAAGAAGGACGGGGCCTTCTAACCGGCGGTGAACGACGTTGCACGATCTGGTGACGCAGCCAGACGGAACGAATTATTCTAATTCGTTCTGTATTCGGGCTGGCACGTCTCTAGGAAACGCCTATTAGCCTCTTAGACGTGCCTAACCGGACCTAGACAATGGCTCAATTAACGAAGGAGACTGGCGAACGAGCGCAATCGTTTAAACGCGTTTTCGCTTTCCATCGTTTTTCCCTGCTTCCGCGGCTTCCGATCGACGGTTCCCGTCGCTGTCTTTCTCATTCCCGTCTATACTGTTGCCGTTGTCGCCGTTGCCAATTATTTGCGCCGACGTTAACGAGACGACGATCGCGATAATTATATTAATTGCAGGTTCGCGACCGACAACGGTACTCGCTTCGCTCGTCGACTACACCCGCCGCGTCGTAGCACGCGTGCGTACGCGACATCGCTGACGTATCGTCGCCGAGTTATTCCGGAGAACGCGACGTTCGACGTCGCGCCGTACAATTCGCTCGATCCAGGCGACGCGTAGCGACGCGAGCAATTAACGTTTCGTACGTCCACGTCCGTAAGCCAATCGCGACGCGGCGAATCGAGCACCCGAGTCGACGAAAAATTCTCTCCGCGTCGCCCCTCCGATCCGATCGCTTCTAATCAATTTTCCCTCTCTGGGCACCCATTACGCGGAATCGCGACGGGTCTTGTGCAACAACGTAACGAACACCGCGCCGCGGCCGTGCGCAAAGCCACCGTCGCCGTGTCCCGCGAACAAATCGGACGATTATCGGTGTAGGTACACGCGTCCCTTCAGCTCCGAGAAGCTTGAATTTCCGGGGCGACTCGTTCCGAGCCCGCGAGCACGAAGCAACGGGGATCTCACGTTTCGTGAATGGAAACGGCGAACGCGACGGGCAGAAAAGCAAAAAGGGGCTCACGAGCGTACGCGACGAACGAAACGCACGCTCTAATCCTTTCTTTCCCTCTTCTGGCCCCCTCCCCGCCCAGGCCGTTCTTTCTCTTTAATTCGCCCGGCCGTTGTCTCCGTCGCACTCGCCACCGGCCCGCTCGATTCGTCACCGTCGACGAACGACGGAGGAAGTGAACGGGCGGCGGGTCGGGGACAAGTTAAAGTATTAAGTAGCCGTCGCTGCGTCCGCTGTCAGTCTCCGCTCTAATTAATCGTAATTGACGGCCGCGCGAAGCCTCGCACATTGCTCGCAGCGTGTACTCCGCTCCTCTCCTCGTTGCGCGACGTGTCGCGCTGCATAATCGTCCAGAACCTCTTTCTTCCGTTCCTCGGCTCAAATCTGCCCGGGAACGGTGCCGCGAGGCCGCGCAGGTTTGCCTGGGTCCGTCTGATTTTTTCTAGGGACTTTTGCGCGTCGCGTTTTGGGCCGATGGCACTTCTCGAACGGTATGGCGAAAGGGACGGGGGTATTCCTGCGACAGCATAGTGAAAATAACGGTGGAACTGCTTTCCGTGTTACCGGATTGGACGAGGGGATTAAACGAGTAAAGGGATTTATGCGCGATCGAAGTTTCGCAGGATCTTGGATATTAATGTCACCGAACGATGCAATGCAAGTGATCGCATATTACTTTTGCGAATTTGGACGATGGCGAGTCGAAAGGTTGCCCCGATCGCGAAGGATATTTGTAGGAACGATTATTTACGTTTGCAAACCAGTCGAGAATCGACGAACGGTTTCTCGATCGAGCGGTACGCGAGGCGCGACCGCTGGACATCTGTTTACGAGATTCCAGCGGACGCACGGCTGAAGATGGAACGGCATTACGTAACGATGTGCCCAATTTGCATGATTAGTTCACCCATTTTTCTTCGCCGACCGGCCGGTTCACACACGGTCCGCGCGCTAGATACTGGATTCTCACGGTGCGTATGCCAATTGGAGTCAACTCATCTAAATACTCGCACTGCCCACCATTTGACGAAGCACGAGGAGGCCCGTTACGCAACAAACGCGGTCATTTTTGCCCCGCGTTCCGCCAATTGTTCGTTTCTCGTTTACTCCGGGCCCCGATGCGCGTCGAACCTCGTCTCTTTTCCTCCCGTTTGTGGAAGCTTGCTCTATCAATTGCAATTGCGACAGGAATGGTAATAATTTCGAACCGAAATTCTTGCCATACGAGACGAAGGACCGACGCGCTCGCGTCCCGCGTGCCAAATGAATCGATCGAATCGCAGAGTCATTCGTCGATAACAATCGAACTTTGCCATTGATAAAAGTTCGCGAACTTGTTATCGCAGAAAGACAACGATCGTTTCAAGCGAGCGCGATTTCTTCGACGTGAAATTCACCGTGCAGCTCGCCACGGAGTAAATCGATTTAGGAAAATTTTCTGGAGGCCGATATCGACGGATAGGAAACGGACTAATCGTGTCAACGAAATGGCACGCGTGCTCGAACGCACCTGCCGGACGACGTACTAACTCGTCCGCCGGTTATTGTGCACGGGCTCGCGGGTTTCGTGCACGACGAAACGGAGCTTCGACGTAATGATATGGTTTTCGGTTTCTGTATTGAAACACGATTCTCACTGGGGTAGGTCAGCGGCATTATATATACGCGCCCGATGTTTCTGCCTGTATAGGCGTGTGCGCGCGTGCGCGCGCGAGCGACGACAAAAGCGGCGAACACGTACGAGCGTAATTCGTCGTTGGAAAACGACGTCCTTCGGCTGTCGTCGTCGACGATTCTGAATGGACCCCGCTGGTCACCGGAGGAGATTCCAGCTGTTCGCGATTGCGCGAGCCTCGCGGCGTGCATTCCTCTTCGTCGCGGCGGATTCTGGACGAGTGTCCGTCGAGGATTCGATAATCGGGGGTGAGGGGTGATTTTGCCCGAATTGTTTCCACGGCGGTACCGACGGGGTTAGCGGCGTTCAGGGGGTTGGAACTTTCTTGGCTTTCGTATCTTCGGTTTTGAAAATATTTTCAGCGCGGAATCGTCCGAGTAGTCGGGGTGCAATTACTGCAACTGGACGACGATGAACGAAGCAAGGGCTAAAGGAGTTTTTCTTCGTCAAATTGTTATTCGTTGAAGAATTTCTCCGAGCCATTGGAAAGAAAAAACGTTATCCATTTCGTCTTTCCCCGTTGCAGCAACTATTATTTCAACGGTGCAACGAAGCCGTCGGAATGGTTGGACGGTGCGATCGTCCTAATTTCGATACCGAATCTCCCGTGCCGTGGTTATCTTACAAAGTTGTCCCTTCCATGGCACCGCTTGCCAACGGCGAAGCTGCGGCCGTCCGCTGCACCGCTTAATTCCTGTCTAGAATTACAGCCGGCCAACGATCGACTCTACGCTCGCTCACCTGACGCTTCGCCTCGTATATTTCCCTGCTTCTCCGCGGACCGCGGTTCATCCTGTCGAAAAACGCGACGCGGTATTCCTGCGAAAGGAACCAAAGAATCTTCGGCTACGAGTTAACGCTTCCCCGTGTTCCACGCTAAAACCGCCGGTCCGCGAGCGGAGCACCGCGAAAATCTTAGCGCGTTGACCGCAGAAATGGATTCGCTTGAAAATTCGCACGTCCAGGTTGAGCGAAGCGGCAGGAGTCGTCCGCGATCCAACGTAATCCGGCCAGGGGGAACGCAAGGGGTGGAACGAGTTATCGTAACGACGTTACGTTCGCGTTGCCGCCGCCTAATCCTATAAATTCCACCCCCGGGGAAAGCGGCGCGCGTGTCAACCCCCATAGCATTCTACCGGCCTGCCCCATTGGACGAACGACCGGCCAATCGTCCGCGCGAAATTTCATGGTGTCATTGTGCCGCGAAGGGGAGCAGAGATCTCCGACATATGTTTTGGTGGGTCGGAGGGCCGAACGTCTATGGGGTGGGGAATGAAATTAAGGGTAGGACCGACGCGATGCGTACAATGATACGGGGAATTAAGGGAATTGTATTTTGCTTGCCCGACGCTGGCAGGGTCGGGATCGCGCGAAATTCTCTTGCACCCCGGTGTCGATTAATAAGATCATCTTGAAAAACTATATTCGGTGCGCGTAATTAAACATTTATTTAACGATCCCTGCGAGACATCGATAAATGCAGCGTTTAACGTAACGTTGCTTTAATAAAGAACAAGAAGAAGGAACAGGAAATTGATCGAGAGAAGGCGTCGGTTATTTAAGGTTTAACTAACAATAATTGCCAGGACGCCGTAGCGAAAGGGTTGTCGGGCAAAAATCCATTCCGATTCCACGTTCGTCGAGACGAAAGTTTCCCGGGGGGACCGCGCCCATAAAATTTCGCGCAAACAAGCGAGCACTGCTGACAGCATTTACGGGACCGCTGACGTATCGCGTCATCGATGACGGAGATCGGTCCCCATGGGCATTTAACGGGGGTCGCGTGTATCCCCGTATCTCCGTCGCGCATCGGCCCGCGGAGAAATTCGATTCATAAACGTCAAACGCGTACTACGAGCGCCAAGGCCATTGTTGGCACGCTCGTATCGCTGACAATTCTGGGCGACGTCGACGACGGGCACCAGAGGGGGATGAAAAATCTTCTACAACCGCGAACGACGGTGGTCGGGGCGAAACGAGCGGATCGGAAATGCCCGCAGCCGAACGTTCTATCTTCGATACGATCGGTAGTTACTTAGCGCTTCTCCGACG
Organism: Nomada fucata; assembly: GCA_948146005.1. Classification (NCBI taxonomy): domain Eukaryota; kingdom Metazoa; phylum Arthropoda; class Insecta; order Hymenoptera; family Apidae; genus Nomada; species Nomada fucata. The sequence goes on along the minus strand of OX411280.1, from coordinate 1,876,488 downwards.
CTCGTTCGATCGTTATCGTCGCTCGCAAACCGGCCCTGCCCCCCTCGTTGGCCCGTTAAATTTATTGCGGGCCCCTGCGGAAAAGAGGCTGACGGCCCATCTGCATCCCCCTTTCCTCTTCGACCGTCGAGCTCGTCCTTTTCATTCGCAACTGAAACGCGGCGTGCTTGCTCTATTTACGGCCAACTGCTATTTAGATCCTCGTTGTTTCTCTCGCTTCGCTCGAGCAAATTTGAGCGTCAAATTTTTATTCCCCTCCTTCGATCACTCGCTTGGACGAACGTTCCGTCCTCTTCGTCTCGACGCAACGTCGTCGAATCGATTTCGCGGAGTTTCGCGGACGATTGCTGTTCCAGCGCGCGGAGTTCTTCCTTCGACTATTCGGGACGAGAGGAATTCTTCTTTCGGGCCCAGATTCGCGTAGATGGTCGTTCTTGTTCCCCCTCTATCGTTATCCGTCATTTTCATTTGTAAATCGAATTTCGCGACTACGCGCGGGGGTAATTCCTCGGCTTAATTTCGCTGGACCCTGGTGGTTCGATTTCGTTGAATTCGGTAAACGCAGGTCGCCTGTTCCGGGAATTTTTGGTCGTTTCGGGATCCCTTTTTTTGGGAAGATCGCCGTGCGCTTATTGCTGCTCGCTGGCCGTCCGGATCATTTACATTTTTACATATTAACCGGGGCCGATCGTGGATTAGGATAACGAGCTGCTTCGAGACTTAGGCAAATTTCATGGGGACGGGAGACTTCGCCGGTGATAGCGGTACGTATCGCCAATTGGGGGACAATGATATTAAAGCTGGAAGGAACCGGACCCGCAACTGGGCCCACGTATTCTTGGCGAAACCAGATTCAACGCGTTGACTAACTAAATACAAACTATTAAATGAACCGTATATACCTGCCAGTGATGAAACGCGAGATTTCATTAACTATTTCAAGCGCAACTCATTCCAATCGAAATACGGAAAGCTTCGCTTCGATTGTAATCGTGGAACGATCGAAACCCATTCGACCGGTTAACGAATCAATCGACGCCGCGAAATCGTTCCGCGAGATTCCTCATCTAAGGAATGCCGGGGCAATATCGAACGAAACGAACGAAGGAAAAGCGGCGGACCCGCCGTGGTCCAATTATTCTCAAGATTCGGTTACGAGAGGCAACGTCACGCGCCGGAGTCAGGACGGAGCCGCGCGAGGGGGCCCAGGAGCGTCGACACCACCGAAGAGGGGGAGGATGTAAGGTGACACCTCTGGGACAGGTCTGGCTTCCCGTCAAGAGCCCGTCCGAGATAATCATATTCATAATTCGCGAGTTCGCGGAACGCGCACCCGCGTCGTGCGAGAGAGGGACGTCGTGGCGAAAGGTGACAGGTTATTTATATTTAACCCTGCGACCAACAAAAAAGGAAGAATGCCCACCCCGTTGGGTCCTCGCCGTTTCGACGTCGGGCGAGTCGGTGGAACTCGAGTGATCGTCGTTTAGCACTTATCGCGGACTGCAACTTCTCGACGGTCGCGAGAATTCGTCGCGCTTTGCCGGATTTCCGCCAGCGACGTCGAGGAACAGATGTTCCGCGCGGGATCGAGAGATCGTTTGGAGAGATCGCGTATCTTGTTTGTGGAAGTCGAGGAACGACGGTATTCTACTCGAAGGGGTTCGAGCTTTTGTGATGGAGTGTCGGTCCGTTCGACAGTGAGGCAGACGTTGTTGTAACGGCAATTTGCATGCCGTGTATCGACACAGATGGACAGTAAACGGCTGACAAGGTGATAGGGGGGAAACGTTGGAAAACCTTTATCTCGATGCGTACACTGGAGTTCTGTGGCTGTTTTGCACCATTTACAAGGAACCTTGATACAAACTTAACTGCGCGTGTGCGCACATGCGCGTGAGCATACCTCGTCCTCCGAGGATCGTCGAAATTAATCTTCCGCGTGAAAGACCACGGGGTCCCAAAGAACCACAAGAATGAGAAAGAACTTTACCTCGGTTCTGCTTCAAAAATTTCGTAAAATTTAATCGCCCCTGAAAATCCTCCGTTCTAAATAAAAAAGAATACCCAAGATCCCTGCAGGAAAAGATATATCGCATACACAAAGCCATCCATCATCGTGTTGAAAAACTCGTGCCAAATACCTGTATCCCGATTACGATTAAAAGAAGCTCGCAGAAATAAAACGAACGCCCGTCGAGTCTTTCGAACAATTTGTACAAATTACCTCCCCGTCGCTTTAAACGGCACGCACGACAAAAGGTACGCGCACGCAACCCGTTTACAGAAGAAAATGGAACAAGGGACGCGGAGATAACTAGAGGAGGGATGCTAGAGAAAGACGAGCGCGATCGTGGCCCTCCGTACGCGCAGTTACGGGCACGCTTAAAGGGCCCGACTGCGTGTGGGTCCGCGGATACGAGGACGTGTGGATGTCCAGGCGGGACCCTGGCCCCGCTGTAACTCGACACCAACAGCTCTGGGCCCTCTTCTTTGCGCATCCAGCGCACGATGAGAGAGAAAGAGAGGGACGGTACGTCAGGCCCCCTTTGGCCCGTTCGTTCGTTCGTTCGCCGCGAACCTCACGACCCAAAACTAAATCATAACCGTATTATGCGGCCCGACAATAGGGCCGCTCGCTATACACCGTAGAAGCCGCCTCTAATCCGCCACTCCGTCGACGTCTTGCTCCTGATGCTACCATCTTTCGCTTTCTCCCTTTCTCTCCTCTATTCCTCTTTTGATCGCGTCGCTTCCCTTCCCGATGCTTTCCTACCATTGCTCCTTTCTTCCCCCTGCTCTTTGCGCGCACCGGAGTACCTTTGTTTTACACTCCGCTCCCGTCGCTCCTTGGAATTCGTCGTCCTTCGGCGTTCACCGTTTGCAACACCGTTCGCAAACCGCGACGAGGGTTCCAACTGTTTACTAAATCCAGGTGCTTCAAGTGCATCGAAAACACCGTCCCGTTATCGCCCAGATAATAATTGTTCCAGTCTCGCAATTTCTTATCCGCGGCCGGCACAGAGCCTAATCCATTCCGCCTCGAAGCGCACCGCGAACCCTGCCCCGTCGCCGATCTGTTCCCAGCGGTGCCGCGGACCCCCGGACGCGAAAGGGCTCGGCTGATAGGCGGAATTAAGCGATCTGACAAATTACCAGGCAGAGAGTAAAGACGACAATCGTCCCGAAACGCGAATCTAGATAACGAACACGCCCGGTCCCAGATTTTACACGACGCGACGGGCCACCTCCTCAAAACCTGCCCACCTACGATTTTCCAGAAAGATCCGTCGGATCTCGGACGTTCTATGAAGTCCAGTGGGGGACCACGAAACGGAGAAGAACTGTCGCGATTTATCTCGGAGAGGGGATGGAACGCTCGGGGCCCGGCTCGCGGTAAAACGTCGGGGACGGAATTTAAATTTCACAAATTAGTCCGTCCATTACACCCTCGGTGTAATCGGCTCGGCTGATCTCGAACACTCGCCCTCCCTCCGCCCGCCACTCCCGATTCCCCTCCATTCCTCTTCGTCCTCTTCGTTCTCTCCGTTCCGCCGCTTCCATGGCGGAGGGCACGGCTCGTCCACACGAGGTGGACGCGGTTCCTGGAAAGCGTGGGTGCCTCTTCCAGGCAGACAGGATCAGGATCTGGGCCCCCACAAATCATAACGCGGGTGCACCGCAGATCCCGCGCGGAGATCCTCTCGCCCTTCCCCTTCCGTCTCTCCCTCCCTTTCCGCCCCTTTCGACTTCTTCGCGCGATCGTCTCGCTCGCACCACGCGCCGTCGAAACCGTTCCAGCCGTTACCGAATAATCGCGGCCGCTGGGACCGGGGTTCCCTTTATTTTTACTATTATTTTTATTCGTTTCGTTACGACCGGTGGCTTCGTGGCCTCCGTTAAGTACCGCTGCGTTATAGTTCGGTTTAATTGGGGGAATGGTTGCTCCGTGTATACAGACGTTCCCCTTGGTCGCCGAAAGTATCCGCTCGAAGGGAAATCGTGCTATTCGCGTTTCGTCGCCGGCAAGATTGCGACAGAATTATTATTATTATTATTATTGTTATTACGCGAGCGAAGCAAACGATGATTTTTATAGATAAGATGTCGGATAAGAAGCACGGGGGATTAATAAAATATCCGAATCGAATTTACGGCGACGCCGTCCGACATAGTATGGGCTTCTCGAATAAATTTGAATAAAACTCGTCGATTAATTCTTCATTACCGCTCCGCGGTCCCGCAGTATTCCATAAAACCGCGCGACAAGATTATCGGAATTTCAATTCACGGCCGGGACGTCTGTGCGCGTACGCGCATGCGCAACCATAGATCCAAGATTATTGGAGATCTTCTTCGGTTCGTGTATGCATGTACGCGGTGGCCCGTTATCGAGCACTCGGAAGAGAAACAGAAAGGGGGATCTCGAGGGACGCGTATATAGGTGGAAGGAAGGCTGTTCGTGGCCGTTTCTAATGGCCAAGGATTTCCTTACACACAAAAGCCAGCGAGGAGAGTGACTGATCGTCGCGAGCACCGCGAATAAATTACGTGGCAGCCTATGCGGCTGCATAAATTAATTTCAGCCGGTCTGCCCATAAATATTCCCCCCTTCGAAATCGTTCTCCCACCATACGTCTCCGCGGTGTGCCCGTCTAAGCAGCACGAACGCGACGTTGCCCCCTTTCGTGTCTCGTAATTTACGCCGATGCCACGGTAAACGCTGATCGGGACGCGCACGCGTTCGCCGCCCCCCTTGATCTTCCGATACCACCATGGAATATGTATGGGACACGGATCGAACCGTTTCCGATCGCCACCCGAGTCGATCGACGCGATTTATGATGCGCTCGACTGCGCGGTCGCATTCTGCTTTCGATAAGTATTCGTGTGGGATTGGGCGCCTCCGTCGAAGAACAACGTAAAAAGGAACAAACGATATAAGGAATACGAGAAAGGGACCGTGGCGCAAATGGACTGATCAGTAATACGACGTAGTAATACGACGATCTCGGGTTCGATTCCCCGAAGCCTGCCCTTCCTTTTTATTCGGTTCCAACATTCATTCGGGTAGATTTGTTCCTTCGACCCTTCGATGAATTGCCCTTGCTTCTTTCGCGATGAAACTGTAAATATTTTTTACGAGTAGCTCGTTGGGAATAGCGGCGCGTCAGATAAGTTCAAAGTGTGCAGGTAAATTACAAGTTCGTAGGTGCGTTTTAATACGACCACTAGAGAGGTACTCCCAGGCGTGGCAAAGGGTCAAAGTGCAGGGCGCTATAATATCCTTGCAACCGAACGAATTGTTAATTAGAAATTTTTAAATCCACCGAGATACTTTCGTCCAGTGGACAGATATCCGACGAACCTTCCGCGCAAAACTTCCCTCCCGGAAGCGTCGATCGAACCGTCGCGTCGAGAACGCGCGTCGATATTTTCCCGTGATCATCGTCGATTCTGTCGAATATCGAGCGCATCCCCTGCCGCCCGACGGAGATATATAATTTGGAGAAGAGAGGCTTGAATGGCGAGCGGGCATCATTAATTTCTGCGTAACGATTCGCAGGGTGGCGCAACGTAAAGCTATTGTTACCGGACAGATGCGGCGAATGGGGGCCCCGTTGGTGCATTGCGATTCACCTTGGCCGTTCGTGCCTGAATGCACCGTCATTATCGGCGCGTAATGACTGCATTGTAACCACGTCAAACTTATTATCCGCTTTATTCGCCAGCGCCGGCGATCTCCGCCCGTGAAAGAAGCCCCTCGACGGGGCGAGCGGCGCACAAATTTTCCGAATTTCCTCGCCGATTTCCGTGGCGAGGCCCCGCCGAACAGATTCGCCTCTGTACACCTGCTTCTTGCATTTTAGAGCGGGCCCGTGTGAAAGCTTCAACGACGATCGGTCGCGAGCAAAAATGGGTCGGAATAATTGCGGCGAACAGCTGCGCGCCGCTCGCTCGTGAATGCGCGAATCGCTCGCGACACTTTTACGAATTGCTGGCTTCGTCGCGCGTGAAACGTTCTCGTACGGTTCGCGTTTCAGGGCGGTGCGTTTGCGAAGACGACGGAGAAATTTGCTGGCCCCGCGTGGAAGATAACAGATTTTTACGGGAAATAATACTGCGTTACGTAATAAATTACGAAATAATACTGCGAATTTCGTATTTGTCATCGGGACGGTTTTTCTTTTAAGAAGACGCCGGTGTATTCAATTGACAATTATAGGATTATCGTCGTCGGTCGAATTGAAACTTTATTTGGACGATACTGGCGGACCGAACAGCGCGACGTATAAATTGTAAGGGATCGGAGTTTCCCCTACTCCACGGGACAACAAGTGTATTTGGACGTTGAAAAGCTGGAATCGGGCCCCGGTGTCGTTTCCCTTTCACTGTTGACGCGCGGGGCTAACAAGTAGCCATTGTGAGCCCCGTGTCAAGATGCTACTTGACGGTGTACTCCTGAACGGACCCTCTTCACAGACAATTTTGCCCTTTTACGAAGCCCGCGAAGCCTCTGTCTCTCCGTAACCCAGCGATACTCGCGTGCACCAAAACGCCCCGTCGCATTTTGGAATTGCCCTTTCATCCCCGATCGCTTTTGTTGTTCCGCAATTCGCATCGAATTTCGCCGACGCCTGTCTCGTCCCGCGAACTGCGCGAAAGTTTCAATCGATTTCCGTTCGATCGGTACCGCTGTTACTTTCCTTCGCCTCTTTTCTCCGTCTCCTGCATCTCGTTTCAGAGAAAATCCAATTACGTCCGTATTATCGCTACGTAACGTAACGTAACGCCGAACAAATAGGAGGCGAAGTTTCAAGCAGATGCACGAACTACTAAATCGACCCATCGAAATCAACTCCCGATGGGACTAATTGAATCGACGGATAATAATACTACGAAGGAAATTAAAGTTGCACTACGAATGTAATTCCAGCCGAACGGTGTCGTCGATCGTTATCAACTATCAACCCTGCCGTAAATACTGCGCTGACGCGAGCTAGTCTCCCTATACTCGTCCGCGACTACTGAAAACCACGAGACGAGCCGTGTCCATCTCGATTATTCGAGTACGAGGCTTTCGATTATCGAATTATTCCCCGTCCGCGTCATAGATATTATCCACCTCAAGACCTTCTGCCGAGCACCACCGATAGACTATCCCCGTACGCGTATATATAGAACCGGCCGTGTGTGCGCGTGTATTTCGATGCACGCGAGCACACAACACCGAGCGCGCCGCGCGACGAGCAGATAGCGGGAGAGAAATAGAGCGAACGGGAGAGAAGGAAGGTGGAGAAAGAGAGACGAAGCAGAGGGAAAAAAAAGGCACGATGGTGTATACCTCTGTGGGGTCCGGGCTTAACTTTACGATCTCTTGAAATCCCTTCAGGGCTTATGGGGCCCCGCTACGAGGCTAATAGAACCGAAATTATAACAGGCCGATGAGCATGCGTCGACTGCTCTTATTCCGCCCGGCTGACGGATCGGGGAAAAGACCAGTCGTCGAGGAGGGGCAGCGAAATCGGCAACGCTCGAGAGCGTGCCCGGGACACGGTCCCAGGGAGCCGATTAAAGGATATTTCGATGCTTTTTAGTGCCTTCACAAAAAACGTCTCGTCGAATTTCCGAAAGCGAACGCGATGCGGGACGAAGATACGAGAACAGAGGGACGAAAAAAAGGGGAACAAGATGTTTTCCCTTGCTGTTTTTCGAAAGAGATACGAACGATAATCGCTGCGTTACCTGCGGGCGAGGGCGTTTCAGTTGCACAAATCGCACCTCTCCATCGAGGTGCACGCCCGAATTTGACGTAACCGGGAAAAATCGCGGCGCCGCGAAATTATTCTCCCAGAATTTTCGACGAAGAGAATTAACAGACATCCGCGACGAAGAATCGGTGGGTAAAAATTGATGAACGGTTGTTCGGATGTTTACCGATTTACCTGTAGAAATTTTGTTGAACTGTGTCCGCTTTCTGCGGGGAGGGTGGATCGAGCCCTCCTTTGTCGCTGTTTATACCGTCGATTTGAACAGATTCTTAGAAATCTCGATCGCCGGATAGGACGGACAAGAGGAGCTGCTGCGGAGCACAAAGAAATCGGGTCACGTGGAAGCACAGCGAAGGCACGGCCAGATGCTGCTCTTTTTCAGGATCGAAGGCGATCACTGGAGATAGACGAAGGTCCCCATCGGACAATGTTACGCGGATGAACCGGCAAATATCGGCACAAAGAGGCAAACACAGATCTTATCTGTCGTCTGTGATCGCTGATACAGCTAATAGATCTGGACCGACGCTAGTTTTGAAATAATTACCCCCGCGTATCGTTCGACGATCTCGCAGGGCTGCTCGCAGGTATTTCCACTAAACGGTAAACTCTCGTTCCCCTTCGTCACGGGAAACTTCTTCCTCGGACGATTTTAAATGACAATCGTCTCACAGTTTTTTTCCCCTCGATGCTGTTAACACGTAACAAAACAGTATCTCTTTGTTTCCCGATTTTTCCGCGACTGCGAAATGAGAAAGCAAACGTACCTGTCGCATCCGCTCTCGTCGAACGTTCGTTTGCAATTAATGAAGAGCGCTCAGCGATTTCTATTACTTTCATGGATCGCTGGAGCGTATTGCGCGTACTGTATACAAGTTTCCGGATATTTTATGGGACGTAAATTCTTTCTCTGCTATATCGCAATCAATGCATATCGCTTTCCAAAATTTCCCTGGACGAAAATCTGCTTTCCTGGAAAGTAAACGTTAGCTTGCATATAGAAAGCGGTTTAATCGGCGCAGAGGTACGCGGGCCAACGTATCGGGTAAAGTGAAATAAGAAAGTAAATCAACGGTATATGCTCGAGGAAAAATTAATATTCGTCCTCGCGACAAAAGTTCGTTGACTTCGAATTAACGTTTCGTAACGTATTTATTACGATTCGCGTGAAAGTTGGCCAAACGCTGTGAAATAGTGACGCACATAAAGGGGTATCGTATCCACGTATTATTTATGTATGTATATATATATATATATAATATTTTCATTTTATTACTTTAAATAACATCAACTTTTACTGCGATTACAGTTCGATCGTACATCTTGTGATCTCTTCTTACTTCTCTATTTCGTGCCTTCTTCGTCATTACTTCCGTTTTCACTATCATACACACGTACACGTACCCATACGAAAATCATTCTTTCTTTCGCTTTCTCATTATCTTTTTCTCTGTTTCTCTCGTTCACACACTCTCTGTCAGCAATTTGTCTTAGTTGTGCAATAATAGACTTGTCCGCTAAAAATACACGAATGAGAACAACTTTTGGGAAGAACTGTCGATTTATTAATGATCGTTCTTGCGCCATGAAACGACTGGTCCAAAAAAAAAAAATTCCAGTTTCCAACACCCGTATCTGTCTCATTCCTTGTTTCTGTTTCATGCGTGGCTTCCTTTTCCCTTTTTCTTTTTAATATAAATTATGCCTGCGAAAAGATTTGTGCAACGCGGTCAGTGCGATTAATTCGAAGTGTTTTGAACATTTCCACGAACCATATACATTTTTTTTCTGTTAATTTGGAATTACACGGTCGCGTGTAACACTCATCGGATCGTCGTCTGTCATTCGTTCGAGTTGATTTTCTACAATGGTTCAGTACTTTTTGGTACGCGTCTGGAATATTTTGGAGGGTCTTCTTCCTTCCCTTATACAACAATGTCGATTAAATCCGAACGTTCTGGGAACAGATGATCCGTGCAACAAGCAATACTTGTCTAATTATATCCGCGGCAGATTTATTCGGCATCCTTGGCCTGCTGAAGTGACAAAACATCTGCAAATGTTGAAAAGAGCCTGAACGTCCAAAGGACGTAAACGAATGAACGATCGCGTATTCGAAATCACCGATAAGACCTCCCCCATCAATGATCGCGCAGCGGCTAACGTTCGATCGAGATTAAAAATTAAAAAAAATGACGGAAAAAGAAAAGGCGAAGACAAAACTCTCCCATTAAAACTGATCCATTCGCGATGAAACGGGAACAGTAAAAAGTAAAAGCAAGGCAATGATAGAAATATAGTAATATCTTGAGGGCGATATCGATCGAGGAGCAGACGCTTCGATTGATCGACGGAAGCCGCGGCTGATTCACGCTCCGCGTTGTTCGAGCGAACGTTTCCTCGAACGGAAACGGTTTCCCCGGAAAGAAAAGCGTCTGCCCCGACCGGCGCTCGTGTGCATTTTGGGAATGTATTTCTCGTGGTGCGCACCCCGATGACGAGGAGTAACACGCGCGTGTATACTGTGCCTTACAAAGCGTAGATTGTGCGTGAATCGAAACGTGTTTGGTTCGTCGTCGGGCCAGTAGAAATCGCTGCGAGTGAACGACACCGATAAGTCGATGGAAACGAAGCGGCACGCTGCGTTCGCGTAAAGCTAACAATAAATAAATTTCGAAGGAACGCTTCGTCGGGGAATACGCGCGGTTCCTGGACGCCGTTCTCGCGATCCAGGATCGGCACGAACGCCGAAGGGAAACGGACCGAAACGCGACTAACGCGAACACGACAGAGGCAATAACGGAGAGAAATTGCACCGCGCCGAAGTGAAACGTCGCGCAAACGCTCGAATCGACGAACGAAACCGATCCTCTCGACCCGAAAACGAGAAAAGATCAACAAACAAACGAAGGCGAGCGATTCGACGAAGAGCGATCCAGGCGCAGCTGCGAAATAAAAAAGCTCGGCTGATAGGGAAATTCGTGTCGCGACGCGTGGGGCGTGCAAGGTGCGTTTCCCGGTACGGTTGAAAAGCGTCGAAGACGCGGATTTCGATACGGTACAGAAGAGAAACGTCTACGTATCTATCACTCTCCTCTCCTCGTTCGCGTTTCCCTCTGTCTCCCCTCCGCCTACCCCTTCCTGCTTACCCTGTTTCGTCCCGAGGACTCTCTCCAAAAGGGAAATCCTTTCCCCGATCGCCGTCCTAGATAAGAATCTTGCAAGGCAACGTCGCAGCCAACGGAATACACATTTCGGACATCTGCACGGGGTAGATCTGTCTTAAATAGAGAACCGATAAAAAGTCTTTGCTATTCCTCCCCGTTTCGCGTGCCTGTATGCGCGTTCGAGCTCGCCACCTCCACGATTTAACCCTCTCCCTTTCTCGTCTCACTTTCCGTCCTTGCGCTCGTTCTCCAATCATTCCTTTTCCACCATTCGTCACGATCATTCTCGCTACAGTTTCTCGCGTTCTCCTCGTACTCCTCGTTCTCACTGTTCTATGTACAGACTGCGAACTGCGGATAAATGATAACTTACTGGCTAACTTATGCTAGGACAGTGTGTGTGTGTGTGTGTGTCTATGTGTCCATGCGCGTTTATATTATACCGGGCGTACGAGACGAACGAAACTCGACTCGACTTTGCGCGTTCCTCCCGGAGTTGTTCGAGCGCGATCCTCTTCCGCGCGTTCGCGACGACTGTTCAAGGGTTCGAGAGCGAAACGAGAAAGACGCGGACGCGCGACAAAGGTCGACGGAACCGCGTGCTACAATATTCCCCCGCTGGTGGGAACACGAAATCCTGGAGAACGATCGAGCGTCGAGAAGCCTCGACGTACGCGTTACCGCGGTGCCCCGATAATTCGATCGTCCGCCGTACACCGCAAATCACTCGCACGGTTAAGCCAATTAACGGTGCGATCCACGTACCAACGAGGCAAGAAACAAAGAAGGAAGAAAAAAAAATCGATCCACGAAATCTCTCGGCGGAGCCACGCGCGAATACCCGGCCTAAGCACCCGCTCCAATTAATCCGAGGCTGGCCCCCCCCATCGTTTCTGTCAACGACGCGATCCATAAAGCGACGAACTGCCACGGGGCGCGCGGCGAGAGATATAGAGTGGCGGTGTTCCGAAAAGGTGTTGCAGATTCTATTTGCGACGAGGAGATTGGCACTCGGCAATTGGCCGGCGGCGAGCACAGCCGCACCGCCTACCGTGCGCCGCCGAGTTGGTCGCGTTAATTCGCATACCGTTCCCAGCCGCGTTGCCCAAAACTCTGACAAACGCACGAGGCAATCGTGGTCGCCGCTTCTAGCCGGCCTAACGGAGAGGCATCGCTCTTGCGCCAACGAGACCATCCGACATTTATATAATCACGCGTCTTTCCCCCTCGATTGCCTGCCCTCCTTTACCAAGCTTTCTGCGAAACGACGCGAGCCCCGTGTACACGCGCGTGCCCACTTACGATCGCTTGAACAGCCTCTCGAGCACGAGCGAGATCCAACGGATCGATACAAACGGGACGACGGCCGGTTATAAATAATGGACGAGCTTTCGCGAATGACCGTGCGTCAAGGGCGGCGGACGAATCGAACATCGCGGCTCGAGCTTGATTCGCGGACACCCGGTGCTCGCCCGTCGCGGGCGAGATTAACTTAATCTTCATTCGCGTACGTGTACCGGTGGATGTGTGTATTTATACTGTACACGGGTTGTCCGTGCCCGAGCGTGGCCGCGTGTATTATCTACATATGTACAGGGGATAAACACAGAAGCGTACGGTGTAAGAGGATTGGTGCGCGAGGAGCGTTGTGTGCTTCGTTATAGCGACGTTAATTAATTAGCGGGTGGCCAAGATCCGTGACACGCCTCGGTTATCATACTGAACAATGTCGAACGCTGCAAGCTCCGCGGTGTATCAAACATTGCGAGCGACGTCGTCGTCGTCCGGACCCCCACATCCTCCTCCAACGGAGCGGGGAACGTTATTTTTCCCTTTTAAGTAATAAATTTACCGAGCGAGCCGGCGAATGTCGAATATCTTTGGTCGCGTTGCAGTCGCCCGATCGCAATTGTTTTCCACGATCCTTTCCAAGCGCTTCGTTGTAATTGCGTGCCATAAATGCCCGAGCAAAACGAACGAGCATTTATCGGCCCCTCGATTTACGTTCGAATCGCGCGTGGACCGAAAGGGGCCGGACAAATTCTCCCCGACAGGGATTAACAAAATAATTACGTCGAACTCGAGCGGTTCCATGGGAATTTAACATTGACACATGGCATTGGTCGAGGCTAAGATTCTGGCAAAGAGTCTAAAAGCTTGTACAGTCCGCACCGTCTACTGGTAACCGTGAATAATTCGCGCGTGCGTTCCTTTACTCCCGGGAGCTGGATCGCGCCGCGAGATTGTGAGGGGGATGGTGGCAAGGGTGGCTGCTGGACCCGCCGACAGGGGAGAAGAAACGAGAAGTAGAATAAAATAGAAACCGGCGTGTCTCTGGAAATATACATAGAACGACAGAGCTCCGCCTCGTGTCGCGTCGCAAAAGCGACGCGGTAAAAGGAGGCGAAGAAAAGAAAAGAAAAAATGCTAACATGTCTTTTGCTATTTCATCCGGAAGCGTTCCCCCGCTGCCCCGATCTCCTTTTCTCATTCTCACTGCCTACTGCACGTCTAATCGTACGCGTCTTGCGTACCCTATTATTACATTCACCGAATTTGTCTGGAGAATATTGTATCTACATGTTGCGTGTGATTGTGTGTGTGCATGTGCGATACTGCAGGCGATAATTCGTTTTTCTGTCTATCCTCGTTTTCGCCCAAAATCGTACGGGCACTCTCGCACGTTCGATATTTCCAGTGAATATTTCAACGCGTACTTTCGCCCGATGCGACGCGATGCTCGACGAACGATTGATCACAACCGTCTGATTGACAGTTGAACAGCGAGGGGCAAGAATTATCGAACGTCCGCGAGCACCTGTAGTCGGGTGCGCGATACAATTAAAAAGTCGAGGCATGTGGTCGTCGCTTCGGTTAGAATTCTTACGACGTTACTCCCGAGACGTTCCGCAAGAACGTCCGTGGATCCCTCGACCTCGAGGGGATCCAGGAAGGCGAATCGGCGCACCGACTGCACCGATCCTCCCAGATTTCCAATCTCCGATCGACTTCCAATCGGAAACCGACGCTGCCCGGTAATCCGGCGAGGTCTATCTACGATAATTATAACCTTCAGCTACGAAGCATCGAATCGGGTCGAACCGATATTTCTTCCTACTCGCGGGATTCGAAAGACACCTGGCGTTTGGTATCACGATCGGGGAAACGATTTCCCCGGTTGCCCAGGATAGTTTCCTCCCCCCTTTTGTTCATTCGCCGATGTACGAGCGGACGAATGGTCCAGGGTGTCCTCGAAAATAATACCGTTTCGTTCTATCCTCGATATCGATAAACGAGTTAATTTGTTTCCCTTCTTTTTCCCTTCCTCGTTTCGTTTAATTCCCTTAAGTTTTCTCTTGGTTCCTTTTGGTCTGACTGCTCGGGGCCCAGGGTCACAACGAGTGGTAATCGCCCAATACCAGGCCGCTGTGATAAGTACCGTGGGACGTCGACATCCCCATCGAGCCCATACCCTGATACGCCCCCATGCCCATGCCGTTCATCGACATGGTGTTCATCGTGTTCACGCTTTGCATGGTGTTCGGCAGCATCGTCGACGGGCCCATTGGGCTGAGCCCACCCATGGAAGGGGCTATGGCACCCATCTGCATCGACGTGGCCGTGTGAGGAAGCGACTTCTGGAGATCCGCCGAGGTCGGTGTGATCAGATAATCCTGGAACAGAGAGAATCGGGGATGTGCTTCGCTGGCGAAATGTTGCAATTGTTTCTTTCCGGGTTGAAATCCGGTCAACGGAAAGAAGAATGGAGTCGTTCGGTGGCTGGAAATTAATTTCCTTCTGAAAGGCAACGAATGACTAGGAACTGCCGCAAGTTCGGAAAGAAAAAATCGTTCGATTTTCGTCGAAAGACCTGTTTATATTAAACAGGTAATAAACAGGCCACTCGCTTTCTATTAAAGCGAAAGAACGACCACGGCAGAATTGACGTACGAATTTTTTGACACTGATTTGATGAGCCGAGGAAGATGATAATAATAATAATAATAATAAACGATGGTAATAAAGTCCGCGGTAAGCTTCTTTCGTAATAAAAAAAAAAAATACCCAGCAACGTTGAATGAAATTAAAAAACAATTTCCACGAGACAGTACAATTCGTCGTACCTGGGGGCTATAGTACTGCATGTAATCCAGCTGACTCTTCTGCTGGGCGCAGCTAGGCGGTGGTGGTGGCAAGGTCGCCGTGGGATGCACCAAGCCGTGGGTACCGTGAGCACCGACCTGAAGGTGATGCTGCAGCTGATGATGAAGGTTCCGCTTGTCGTCGCCGCTCTCGCTTCCGGTGTCGTGGTGCTGCATGTGGTGCGTCGGCGTGTGAGGATGGCTCAAGGATGAACCGTGGCCTTGGTGGTACGAGTGAGGGCTCGACACGGACACCGGGGGCGGAAGTTGGTACATGTTGGACGTTTGCTGGTGCTCCACCATTTGCTGCTGCTGCTGTTGCTGCTGCTGCTGCTGCTGCTGCTGCTGGACAGCGCAGGAGGACGGTTGCTGTTGCTGCTGGCTGACCGCTTGCCTCTTCGCCTCGTCGCCGCTTTCGCTGCTGGAATCGCCCAGACCCCCGCCATGAGTTTTGTCTTCCCTTTGGCCGCTGGAACAGAGAGGAGCGTTGTTCGTTGGTTAGGGGAAAGTCCTAGGGAATATCGCCGGAGGATAATTGTCGTTCCCCTTTCGAGAGAAACATCACCGAAAATTAAACACCCGCCGTACGATTCCACTCCGACCAAGAATAGATCTCGCGTACCCCCGATACGGTCGTGGAATTGACAAAGCGCCACGCGACGTGGAACTGGAACGGGTTATAATTAGAGCCACAAAGTTGCAGCTATTAATCCGCTCGCAAATCCCACGTTCAACCTGACTGGACGGAGTACGCTTCTAGCGGTTCTGCTCGCGCACCGAACA
Source organism: Nomada fucata (assembly GCA_948146005.1). Lineage (NCBI taxonomy): Eukaryota > Metazoa > Arthropoda > Insecta > Hymenoptera > Apidae > Nomada > Nomada fucata. The sequence goes on along the minus strand of OX411280.1, from coordinate 1,860,627 downwards.
GAACCGCGATCGTCTCCCCTTATTTTCACGATCCTTCCTTGGATGGTCGCAAAGATTTTCCCGATTTTTCAATCGCGCGTTCCGGGTACTCCTTTGGAACCACACACGGCAAACCCATCGAAGCGTGCGCACGAAGAAGCGGAGGGCCAGGAGGACCGTCCCACGAGGCTCGCGCGAGTCCGATATAATTACGAGAAACGGTGATCGGCGGCGACTCGAGAAGCGGAAGAGGATAAAGGCGAACGGAATAATATCGACTAAGATAATACCGGCGTCGATACGTAAAGTACCGTGACCGGGGGGGGGGGGGGGGTCGCGCAGGGTACTCGCGAATTAAGGGCGGAAGACGCCGCGCGATCAGGGAGGAGCGAGTAAAATCGCCGGAAGAATAGGAATATAAAGCGAGAAATAGAAAGAGAGGGAGAGAGAGAGCGGAGAACCGCTCTCGACGTCTCGTAAACTCAATTTAGCAGGCTGGACCTCCTCGAAGTCGTAGCACGTGGGACCCGAAGGTTTTTGTGCCTCTGCTCGCCGGCCTCTCTCTTCCTCTCTATCTTGGCCTTCCTCGCGCCTCCTCCTCGTCGCACCTGGTACACTCTCTATATCCAGGTACGAGCAATCGTTAAGCGCTTGTTTTACAAGTCGTTTAGACGCGGCCGCCGCGATACGGCACACTGTCCCCGTCGCAAGTGCCACGACACTTGTCTACGGGGTGTTTTCGAGAACCGGTCCACGTTCGTTTCGGTATCACCGGCTACCGAACCGATAAGGGACAACCGTTTTACGATTCCACCGTGGGCCGTGCCCGCGTCGCGTTTTCTACACGGACCGAATCCGTATGCGTCGCACAATCGTTCGTGGATTGTCCCGATTGGAGAACAGGAAGCGAATACGTATTTCTGTGCGTATTCAAAATTCAAGAGAAGATTTGTTTAACTAATTGGAACACGCTTGCGCCAGCAACTCGGGAATCTACGTCCAAGTGACAGAAAAGAAGTCTACGACCGAGAATCCCTTCGTTCATCGGGGAACGAAGAAACAGAGGCAACAAGAAAGAAGGAATACGAATGAGACAGCGACAGGAAAGTTTCATAACCGGTGAATCTCCCCAAGAATTGTGGAAATTATCGTGATCGGGATCGCGGGGAGATATATCGGGGGAAAGGATCGCGATAAAAGAAAACACGGCAAGAAAAAATCGCCCAGCATCCAGGGTCGAGGGAAATAACCCATGAAAGGAGAAGGGACGAGGAAGACAGAAGTGCTTCGCGCGCCTGCTTGCTGCCACCCCTTTCACCGCGTTCAGGCGAGACAACGATAAATCCGTTCGGCAGGTGAAAATCTCGTTGGCCGTTCGGCCCGGTGCGCATGGGAGTCCGTTCTCGTCCCCGAGGACAAGAATTATTTCTACGAGACGCGACGCAACAGATCCCACACGTGGAACGACGTAGTTCCAAGACAGGGGACAAGGGGATCAGGCTTGTTTCCACCGGTACTTTCCGCGCCACCCGTTGCATGCCTGGGTCTATAACCCCAGACGAGGTGTCCCCAGGTATGCCTTATCCGAGCAGAGATCGCGCAGTAAATTTATCCGCGTTGCACCGCCACGGCCAGAGAGCGGAATCTTTCGGGCATTATTATTTTCATTAGGATTTGTGACTCATCGCGTGCACGGGACATTTATTCGGCGATCTCGTCCGCCGTTCTTCCTCTTCGCTCACCGTTGGATCGAATGATTTTTCCAACGTCCCTTGATCCGGGTCAATTCGTTTGCGTTCGCTGTCAATGAATTTCGTTGTTCCCTCGTCGAACATACTTGACGGTGCAAATTATGGTTGGAAAGTATTTCGTAGGCTAGTTTCGTCAACGGCAAGAGTCTCCTCTCGAAGCAAAGTTTGTACCATTTTATTTACAGCGCGCTAATAGTTTGCAATGAAAATTGAGAACGCGTCGAAGCCCGGATGATCAGATTCGATCGCGCGTTCAATTGCCCCCCCCCCAATAACCAAGGCAATAACCCGGGGGCAATTTCATCCCCGATAATGATCCTCGATTTTTCCGAAAAAAGACATCGGGGAAAAAGGAGGAGCAGGACCGCCGGTAGGGGGACGGTCTCGAGGAGAGATGGTCCGGCGGATAATTTTTTATCGCCGTTATTTTTAATCATTTCCCTGTTCCAAAAAAATGTGACGCGACGGCGAACACAGCCGGAACGGGCCGAAAAACCGTGGCACGCGATTTTATGGCATCAGCGTGGCCTGACCGTTTTAAAACGGCGCCGGAGATAATGATCGAAGGCGCGGCTTCGTTTTATTAATCGGCCAGTTCGTAAATAAGCTTCCCTTCGAAATTCCGTCGCGGGCGCTGTCCACCGCCTCACCTACTTGCCGCACGGAGATCGATACGCTCGCTTTTCAGAAACGGAGAGGCGACGCCGAAAACCGGGGGGTTTCACAGTGGGATCGTGGAAAGATTCTATCTCCGGTGGAACAACGTCCCTGACGCGTCCTTAAGGTCACCACCTGACCGCGGGATCCTCCAACGATGTAACCACCTTCGACGTCGAAACGTCCAACCGTGAATATTAAACACTTGACGCGAACGTCGAGGATGCCGGAGGCGAGCCAACGCGCTTCGCGAAAATAAATAAAGAAATAAAGAAATAAATAAATAAAGAAATAAAGAAATAAATAAACGTACGATTATTCTGCTATCGCGGAGCATCGAAACATTTAACTCCAAACATCGCCTATCAACGCGCCCGACCTTTCTCCATCAATAGCACGCTCGAGATCCTTTCTTCGACGGGCAGGAAAGAACGGAAAGAATTAGAGTTGCAGCAGGGTTGTTTCCCGTGCAGAGCCGTTCATCGACCACTGCGTAACACCGACCAGCCAGCCACCTCCATCGCCGCTCGAGTTTATTAAAGGGAAACGTGATTACCGGGTACCGTGCGCCGCGAACCCTGACCCCGCTCGTTTGCAAGGGGGGGGGGGGGGGGGGCACGATATCGTGTGGTGGCTCGAATAAAGTGCGCGACAACGCAGGGGCGACAGGGCCGATATAATCCGATTTTACGAGGCGGCCACGGGAGAAAAAGATTCGACCGAGAGAGCGGAGCGCGTCGAAGGTGGCGCGAGGAAGAGGTCGCGACAGAAGGGAGATTCTATCTCCGACCCCGTGCTGCTCTCACCCCGCAGCCCCCCCCCCCCCCCCCCCCCCCCGAGCGATATAAACTTAGACGCGAATTAGTGGAATCGCGCAAGCCGATACCATCTCATTTCGGCCGGTCCGGCGAGTAACGCCACGGGAAATTTATCGGGAAATTAAATTACGAATTATGCTAATCCAACCGAATAGCCGCGCGGCCACGCACGCTGTCCGTCTTCGCCGGGCGCGAATAAAATGAATACCTGCGAGGATGACGATGTTGTTCGCGTCGTCACTGACAGATATGATCGGCTCCTACTCGACCCGACGTCCTTTCGTTGCAACGCGTATACGCGCATTACCCTTTCGAATTACGCAGACAGCCAGCCCAGCGGTCTTCGTCGAACGAATTGTTTGCAACGAATCGCGGGTGGCGTACACTCGTACCCTGGCTCGTCCGATGGACACCACGGACCATCGACAGGCATCGTCGATAACGCTGAGCATTGAAACGTTGACGATACGCGTTAACGGTCCGACGTCTCCTTAAGGGTTTTATTAATTTCGGCGAACGCAAGTCGACCTATTCGCGATTCGCGTTGCTTTTTCGCACTCAAACGACGACGATTCTTCCGCGCAGCGCTCGCTGGAGATGCTCGCACGAGACAGAATGGAATTTCGGGGGCGTCAGACGTAACGGCGAGTCTCCAACGATCGCGAACGCGGCGTTTCGCGACAGAGAGACGCGCGTTACGCTCGCCTTTGTGCATCGATTGTTTTACGCGGAGGCAGGATGGACACGCTTGAAAGGAGAGACAAAGGGAGACAGAGAGAGAGAGAGGGGGGAAGAGCGAAACGACCGGTGGAAAGCCGGCTAAAAGCCGAGCCAAGAGATCTGAGATTTCGACTTCTATTCTGGTCGGAGACGCGATCCGATTGCGCTTTCTCGTCGCGTCAGAAACGCGAGACAATATTAGTAGACCCGTCTGAAAAACGGCGAGAAAAAAGGAAGCACCCCTCCCGTTATGGCAGAGGAACGCTCATTATTAATTAGAATTACGCTGGGTGGTACGCGTCGCGTAATGGAAACGTCCACCGTCAGCGTTGACCCCAGTGGTCAGATATTACTCGCGGAATCAGTTAGTTACAGTTACTCAAACTCTGAGAGTTTACGTCGAGCACCTCGAATCGCGTGGAAGAACAATAAACTGCACGGAAATACGAACTATCTGCAAAATCGAATATCCGCGCGCGTCAGATTCCAATCCTGAAGCTAGACGCAACTAAGACGCATGGAGTAGCGTTTCTCGAGTCTCGTTAATTCGGGCCGCGCAATCGGGAAACCGACACCATTAAAGACACCGACTGTTCCAGGAAGCACGAGTTAAGGGGCGCGTTATTATCCTTGGGGAAGGGATGGTTTCTTCTCCGAGCAAACAGCGCCCCCGGATTACTCTCGGCCGCGCCGTCGTAAAGGCACGAAGGCAAACTTCTAGCCGCGGACGAGGGAGCGCCACGGACGCGAAGGGAGCAAATCGAAAACAGTTCGGTTCGTCGAGAAGCGGAAAAGGATTTTCCCGAAAATACGCCTCGGTATGCCTGGCCTGCTGGTCGCTCGGCGTTTCCGCTGTCCGTGGGTCCAGCCTGCCCGGCAGGTGATCGCTCGGAGGAAGAAGCGCGGAGACGCAGAAGAAGGGACTTCTGCCGGCAGCAGCTGATTCCATAAGCAGATAGGAAAGAATTTCTTCGGCCTAAAATAATGGGCACGCAGCCTACCGTGTACACACCGCCTCTGTTTACAAACTTCGGCTCACCTCCCTTTCACCGCGTCCGAGCCCCGTGTTGGGCCCACCTTTTCCATCTACCTGGCCGTCTACCCTCCTGCCATTACTGCCTGCGAATTTCCCTATCGCGCGATTTCACGCTGCAACTATTCCTTTCGTGGTCAGCTGGGCGATCGTAACTTCTGGTACGGCTGTTCCCCCGCTGGCGCATCGGGGGCAATCAACGGGGACGACGTTTCTGGTTTCGGTTCTGGTTAAGAATCTCTCGCGCCTCGTCGACGAGCCGGGACAGTCTCGGTGCGGAAGACGCATTCCGGAAATATCTTTGTAACCGAATCGACGACGCCGTGGACGGACTCCAGCTTTATTAATGCGCGATGAGAAATGTTACGCTCGAGGCGCCGCAGGCGTCGAAAGGGTTGACAAAGATGCGGACAGCGATAACCCGTTAAACGAAAACAGACGAGGATTCCATCGCCGGGGCGCGTACGAATTCACGCCTCGATACCGAAGTTGAGAGCCGTCGATCGATCGATAGCTCGGTCGATCGTCGAATGCGTGGCGGAGCGATAAAATCGCGGCAGGTAAACTCGGGAGTCCACGAGTCGAATAACAACGGCCGAGAAGCGTTAAAACGCTTTCGGTGTTTCGGGATTCTTTAATCCGGATTAGGTTGAACCTGCCACTCGGTAGTCTTCCGTGGTCTATGAGGAGCTTGTTGCACAAGGGGAACGGATACATCCGCTGCCACTCCGTCCCGTCGTGTCCAACAAAACAGCCGGAAAGGAACGAGCGAACGAGCAGAAGAAGAAAAAAAAGAAAGACAATTTCGTACCCCACACGAGCGCGGCCGGTTAATGATCATGTCAATGAGCGGCCGATCGACTCCGTCGCGTGAAACAGATTTAATCTGGCCAAGGATACGGCCACGCTGCCGGAACACCCAGCGCGCGGCCTCTATTTTATCGAAAAATATGCAAATCGATCATACGCGAGATGGAGCGTTCAGATAGACGTCGCAGGCCGGGCGACAATTTATCTACGGATTCACGGATTTACGGCGACCGCCTATTCCGCTTCCTTTTTCGTTCGCGACGCGCGCACAATTTTCGCCCCTCCCCTCTCTTCTTCTCTCCCAGAAGGAACGACTTCGCGCAGGCCCGGCTGGCCATAAATTACCCACCGAGTATGATAATGCTGTCACTACGCGTGGGAACAAATTTTTCTCGCGAATAAACAATACCCAGCCGAGGCACCGCTGTAAATCAACATCCACCCCGAGTTCCTTATTTACCCAATGAGCGGTCCGTTTCACGAGTTTCAATTAGAACCGTTTCGCCGTGAAATTTAACGGGACCCCACCGGGCAGCGCGGCGATTAATCTCAATTGATACCGCGGGCCCGGGAGGAATCTTCGAAGGAGATCCCCCGCTGTCCCTCTTCGGTGGACGCGCTAATTCGAAGGTGTCGTTGGGGAACGGAATCCTCCGCGTCCAGGTAGATTAACGACGCGATAATTGGAAACGCAACGACGGAATCGCAGGGGCAACGAAACGAAAGACGAATAGCCGGTGGATTTCGATGGGGGGGGAGAGAAGAGTTATCGAGCCTCGGGTGGCGGTCGAATCGAGATTCGCGGCGAAATGAATGGCGCTTTATCGCACGACGAATCGGCGCGTTTCCACGAAGGAATTCGCGTGCCCGGCGTCTGCCAGAAATTCGGAGTTTCCATGCCAAAGTCCCGAGCGACGCGCGCATACTCTCGTAGGTGCAACGACGACAAACGCGTCCAATCGTAAATTTCGCGAGGATCAACAAGAGTCGCAAAAATTCAGCTCGTTGCGCGACGCGACGGGCGTCGTAAAAAGTCCCCCCCCCCCTCCGATTTCGCGTTTCTGGCTCCGTTGGAAACGGACCAGTGGAATCTTGCTGTTCGGATCGTCGCGATCATTTGTCGGATTAATACCGCGCGGCGAAGTTCGCGGTCGAGGGCCGTTGCGACGAGTTGCAGGTGTAAATGGGAACGGGGTGGCAAAAGTTACGTTCAATGTTACGCGCGATAGGCAACATCGTCCATCGTGTGGCTTGTTCTCTAGGACGAAAATATGGGGACCCTATACGCGTCGCCGCGAGCCGTCGTTAGAATTCTTTACAGGCTTTCAACCCTTTGCGGTTCGAGATTCAACCCCGGGGGAAGAACAGTTGGCATCGTACCTCGGATTCTCGCGAAATTTCTAACGTCGCGCTCGGTTATTGTTATTTACGAGTCACTGTCGCGGCGATTCACCGGCGTCCAACTGAGTGGCATGCCCAAAGTTTATCGTAATGTTTAAAAGGGACGTTGCAGAAGAAGCGAACCGTCGATCCAATTTATTCGAATCTATTATTATAACGTATAGGCAACCGGCGATTGCAAAATAATTTTTCATTCGTAACTTCCCATCGAGCACGACGAAACGCGTAGCGGATAAAACGATGCGCGGCGATGCCGCGAAGATCGAAACTTCTTGACGCTGCTTACATAAGCTACGTATCGCGACAAGTAACTCGACACCGCTGAAAAGAACGTGCGCGTGTACCGTTGCGCGCGTACATCGTAGACACTTAGGTACGCGCTTCTGTTTCCGTCGACGGGACGCCACCGCGAATGCCGGGCAAATAAAAACGGACCTGGTACGGCGTTGAATGAATTCGTACGGCAGCGAACGCAATTGCGATCGGAAACAATTAACGATCGGTCGACAGCCGGCCGCGTCCGAAATATTCTCGGGCCCGAGTGAAAAGAAAAGAGGAAAAGGCGAAGATCGACTGCCGCGCAGGCATCCCAGAAGCGAAGTGTCGCAACGAATAATGAAGTTCAAATGTGGCGTGCAGCAGCCAGCCAGCCAGCCAGTCGACCGACGATAAAAGTAACTTTAATAGAAAAGCCTGCCAGTTCCCTCTACCGCCCTGTCCGTTCCCCTCGATCTACCGGCCGTTCTGGATCGTTTGCGCTTTGCTGCGCCGATGGACGAGACAGAAACACTAGAGAACAGTAGAATTAATCCGTCTACGCTCGTCCCGGCGTGTCGTTCGACATTTGTTTCGCAAGTGTCGCAAGCTTGCGTAGTAGAATTGATCTCCCAGAAGTGGGAAGCTCTTTGTCACGCTTCGCGCATTCGGACTCGACGATTCGCAGATCAAGGATTTCTGTACGAATCGCGGCGCGTCGAAGGTGACGACTTTCAAGGGTCAACAGATTTAGTTAAATGAAAAATCTAGCGGCACACACCCCTGTGTATCTGAAGCACGCGCTCGATCGATCAACCCCCGTGACTCTTCCAAGCTCGAAAAAATATCTTTCCTCCGTTATCCAATTACTCGCTTCTCCACCCCCCCGCGTGCGAATCCAAATTATGTACTCTCCCCGCGAGCATCGACGTGCACGTGCGTCAGCGGCGGTTCGCCCGTACATGTACACGGACATTCTGGGAATGCGTGCATGAATGAATGCCCCCTCTGTCGCAGGCGAGAGACTCGACAGAAGGAAACGAGGGAAGCTCGTCGGGAGTAGGGGGGAAAAGAAGGAGAAGAAGAAGAAGAAGAAGAAGAAGAGTAAGCGGGGTAAGAAGAAGAACGCGTCCGCAGCCACCAGAGAGAGACTGGGCACGATTGTTCTTTTTCAAACGGCAGCGGAGCACCGGACGACGACGTGTACGCGACGAGGCGGGCCCCCCTTTTGGCCCTTATGTGGCCATATGTGGCCCCTACTTCCCTCCGCTTGTCAGATTTGACATGGTCTTCTTTGGAAGCGGTTTTCACCGAGGGGCCCTACCCGCCTTTTTTGTCCGCGTGTGCCCGAAAATGGCTGAGGCGACCCAACATGGCCGTTCCCCTTCGCCCTCTCTCGCACGCTCTTTCACTCCCTCTCACTCTCTCTCTCTCTTCGACGAAAAAGGGGTCGAACCGAATCGTCCCTTCCCGTGTCACTATAAAAATCTCGTCGTATCGAACAGGCTCCCTTTCTCCCTTTTTCAAACGCATCCTTTGTGGCGTTTGATAGCTCGAATCAAGAAGTATTCTTCGACGGCCTTCCTCCACGAAACGGGGCCGCGATGGCTGCTCGTACTTGGAACTAGGAAATTTACGTTTCGATTGTCTTTGAACGGGACACGGAGAAAGGGAAGATTACGGTCGTTTGTTCGGTGATAGTATGCGAAGACGGTGTACTACTGTCGGACGCACCTGTTGATTTTCTTTTTCTTTTTCTTTTTCTTTTTTTGGGGTTACGAATCTTTAATACGAGGGGGAGGGCTTTGAGAAGTTCATTTCTCGGGTATCTTGGGAAATGGTTTGGAAGGGGATTATCGAGTTTGCGAATATTATCGGAGGAAGTGCTGCTCGAAGAAATCGATCTCGTTCTTTTCAAACGAAGCGCAGAATGTTCGACGATCGAAGTACCTATAAGAACGATGTATTTACACCCAGTTTAAACAATGCAGCTCGAGATTCGCGTACGCTCGAGTCTATCTCACGGCCCGGCTGTATTAAAAACAAAAGGTTGCACAAACGCGACAGCTTCGCTTCTTCGACAGCTCGTAATAGTCAGGGTGGCTGGCCGTGCGTCGTCTGGAAACTTTTAGAAACGCATACTTCGACCTCGGTTATCGCGCTTCGCGGACTGAAACTATTCTCTGAAACGAATCTGTCCTCGCCGGCGCGATGCAGAAACGCTGACCGTACAAATATTGCACGTGAGAAATACGTTTTGACGGCCGCGATCGCCCCCCCTGGAAGAATGTGCTGATTTCCCTCTGTCTCGCGACAACGCTATTCTAATGGATGATTTCATATTCGGGCCGACGCAGAGACAACGAAACGAGGATCCGAGCCGCGCCGACCCCCTTGCGTTTACGGCGATACGAAATTAGCTTTGCTTTTATTGCTATTTAAATAACGGAATCGCGCCGTAGCCGCCTACTCCTAAGATATCCTCCAACGAGGAAACTGCAGGAAACTGCAGCGGCGTTTCATCGTTATTCATAAAATGGGAGTTACCGCGTTCGATAAATTCGCGTTACATAAAGGCCGCGTGTTACCGGAGCCACCAATAAACTGCCGGACAAAACGTTTGAACTTTATTAACGCGCCCGCGCGTACAACGCCGAACATTCCTTGCCCGCTGATTCACGCGGGTCGACAAACAGCGACAGTGTCCGTTAACATAAATAATACCCGCGGCGGTGTCCAAAACAATGCCGCGTACCTCCATAGCGACAGAACGACGCGGCGTTCCACGAATTCGGCGATACAGTTTCCAGGGATCCGGCCCGTTCGCCGTTTCGAACGGCTATTCGTGAACGATCGCGAAAGTTGCAATCGCGCTCGTCGGCCCGTGAATTACGATTCCCCGAGTACCGTCGCGATACTCCATCCTCTCTCGCCGAGAACGAAACCATTAGGAGACGTACGGTTGCGCCCAGGCCGCGGTACATTACGCATTGCATCACAAGATGTCCGACCGGCGGGAGGTGCTATTTCGAGGCAATTATTCCCAACGAATCAACACAGACCCGTCCGCGGAGACGTCCGACGCAAGAAAATACGACCGGCTCTGATTGACGCTAAGGTCGCACCTCCACTGGGCTCTCGCGAACTGTCGGCCGCCCGAAATTCCGCGACGAACGCGAGACGCGCGCAGGTGACACGATTGCGTCGACGGCGATTACGAAACCGGCCGGGGTGCCGCGACGATGTTACCAAGCGGGCGACGCGGGCGCGATCCTAAATCTGAATGAGAAATCGTTGCTCCGTCGGGGCGAACGCGAATCCGTCAACCAGGAATGAGCGTGTAAACGCGAAAACGTGCAGACGCGGCTATTTATACGCGATTCTTGCGCGACAGTAGCCACACGAATCCGTGGCGAGGGAAACGAATGAATGGAACGGAAGGCCTCGACTCGGCGGACCTCGGAATTCGGTTTCCACGGATAGCCGCGTACCTGGCCGTTCGAAATATTTCGCTCGAGCGATGATTCAGTGCCGGCCATGATTTCGTGAACGGTGGACTTCTGGCTAGAATCGCGGGAGCGTCGCGAGCGTCGATGGGAATTGTTCGCGTCGGGGACTGCGAGGTGAATTCCTCGGTGAAGGATCGGCGGACGAACGGTTGTGCGAATAATTGCAAATCCAGAGGTATTATAAAACTTCGCATCGCGGCGCGCTTCGCGGTGTAAATTGTACGCGATTGTTGAGTACTGTTGAGTACTTTCGAGCTTCGACGCTTCGTCCGACAAGTTTTTCATTTCCAAGACGGACAGATGTTCGCTCGTTTTATTTCCGTCTCGCCTCTCCGCCGAATAATTGGAAATCGGCGAGCCTAAGCGGCAAGCTGAATCTTGTTTATGTTTTATGATCGATATCAATAAGACGGCGAAATGATTTTATCCCGTAACGAATGGGAGTAGTAAACGGTCGAGACGGGACAGCAATTTCATTTCTATATTTATATCGTAGATTAGTTAAGGCTGTTTACGATTCGTCCTCCCCTTTTTGCAATTTCCCGATGCGTTTCTTCTTTTTTTGTTTTCGGTTGCATTAACGCGTTTCAATATTTACTGCCAAGGGGGGAATTCCTGAAGCGTCACCATTCCGACCGACGTCCGTCTCCTTGCTCGGTTCAACTATTCCCGGTATCTTTTTCAGTGAACGTTGGACGGACGAAGACAGGGCTTGGATTCTCTTCGCATTTTATATCCAACATTTGCCACGAGCCCTTGCTAAACACACGACGAAGCAAAACGCACGCGCTTCCATTAGACAATTTCAATCCTCCCATAATCGTCCGCCGTCCGATTTTCGTAAACGAAAAATGTAATAAACCACCGTCTCGCCACCACCACCGGTGGCTGGCAGGTGAATCTCAGCCGCGAATCATAACGCAACGATGCGGGACAAACTCGAGGGTTCAACTTCCCCTAAATATGACCGATCGAACTTCCGCGGAATGCCCTCCGCCCCGACGCCGACGCCGTTGACGCCGTTGACGCCGTTGACACCGGAGACACCAGGATCGCCCTGGGGAATCGCGCGAGTGGGATTCGCGCGCGGGACCATGAGAAAAGCCGCGTCCGCAGTGGCAATGAAAAAACGAGAATTCGGAGGCGAGCGGAGTCACGGCGCGTGCGATTCCGAGTCGCCTTTTTCGTGCAACGGTTCCGTGAATGTCGTTTCGCGTACGAGACACTGCGACGAGATGGGTTCTCTGGTTTCAGATACGCGGAGCGCGTTGCCCAGACACCGTGCACGCTGTAACCGTAAACCAGGCAATGGTACGCGGGCAGTATTCGCAGCTATTTCGGGGACGCCGGCATCGCGAGAACGATTTCAACGAGTCCCTACCAGCTTGACCCGAACGCATCTTTATTCGCGCAACGGGGGACGCCGGTTTTGTTTTGGGACCCGGCGCACTTCCGGTCACCGGTGTCCCTGGACCATGGCACCTCTGCTCGCGACGCGTGGACCGTCGTTTTTATTCTCTCTATTTTTCTGTTCCGTCGTGCACGGATTCGCGTTGAAACGGTTTCGTATAGAATACGTTTAGCAGACATATATACGGCGGACATTAAACGTGATAATTGCAGGTTTGGTATCGGATAACTGTATGCTTTTCGTTGGACTTTTCATTGAACTTGTCGTTGGCAAGGGAAAGCGCGATGTACAGCCTTACTGGAGTAGGACGGTTTGCAACATTGTAATCCTCCATGGGCACTTAATTCGTTCCCAAGTTGACGCACAGCAGGGGAACGCTATCGATGCAGAGGGCAGAGGTGAAATCATATTGCATCGCGCGTATCGACGCGGTTGCAGAGGACAAAATCGCCCAGATATCCCTGGAATATATCCCCCTACTTCGTACATTCAGAGGAACGCAACAAACGTTTCAACGTTTCCTCTCCAGCGGGCAACAGATAAAGTCCCGAATAATTCATTAACACTTATTGAAAGGGTTTGCCTCGTGGGTCCTTTAACTCAAGAAAATCGTTGCACGCCGAAACCCACCGCGAAGTACACGTGCGCGTGTACACGTGACGCGCGTAACTGCACACGTGGAAGCGACCACGATCCAACGGCGCGTACGTAGAAGCACTCGTTTGCGAGTCCTCGTGATTCATCTCCTCGCAACGAGAGATGAGCGAGGGATTCGCGGCGCGCGCGGACCAACGGGGCGAGGTCTTCGACTTTGATGGAAGTCGATCGGTATCGAAGCTCGGCATCGACTTTGATGGAAATCGATCACGATCGTCGACGTGTCGAGGAGTCGCGGTATCGACCCACGCTACCGGCTGCGGCCAGCAGCCAGACAGGCCTATAACGGGCGAGCGACGATTCATCGGAGTTGTCCTTCGCGTGGATTCCTCCTTCGCTCTGGCACCACTAAACTTCTCGACGCGTGCATTCGCCGATTGTTTCAGATTGGCCCAAAAGTTTATTTCGCCCACTCGTTAGATATCAAGTGCAAGCAATTTTACGAGGAGCACAATATCTATGAACGATGCACGATGCGTTCTTTTCTGTAATTCTCCTTGTATCGGCTATGTCGTGTTTTAACATTTTTTTTTTTTGTATGCTGCTGCAGAATATTTTTGTCTCGCTTAAAGAGTTCAATTTTGTTGAACGTGTTAAAGAACTTTTTAAAGAAATAAATTGAAGAGTACTTTGAAGAGTAAAGAGGGGAGCTGAGGGCTGGATTATTCCAAATCAAATCCAAATGCCTTGACCATCTTTCGATACACGCAGAACTGCGCTGGAAGTAGCGATTCGAACGACATTGCACTATTGGAAAGCCGGAAAACAAACGGGTGCCCTAGTGCATCGACGAAAAATGGATCGGTCGGTCCGCTCGGCTAAACGTTGACCAATAAAACCGAGCAGCCAAACAGCGAAAGAAACTTTTGGGGCAACCTAATACGTACGCGTTCGCCCCCCGATTATTCATAACTCGCGCGGAAACGAACGGCAATACTCTGTCCAGCCGAAGTCGAAACAGTGCACGCGATATATAAATAATCGAAAAGAACGAAACGGTAGCGTTCGGTAATCACAAGCAGGAACGTTTCTGTTGGAAGGATCGTAGGATCTCCTCCAAAAAGAATTCTCCCAAATACGGGAAGAACAATCAGATCCATAAATATCGTTCCACGGGGAATCGTTTTTAAGTATGGACGAGCGAGATTCAACGGTTCGAGCAGGCGCCATGTCCACGTTGGAGCGAACAAAAGGCACGTTGGTGCGTAGCGCCACCCTCTTTGTCACCGTTAGGGTCCCCTAGTTTTCAGAAAGAGTCAATATTGGCGCAGCCACCCCCGTTAGTGTCCAACCCTTAACAACGGACCGACAACCGTCCGCGTCCCCTCTGCAACGCCCTCTCGACACTGACTCCATTTCCCCCTTTTTTTTTTTCTTCTTTCTCCCCCATCTGTCCTCCTCCACATCCGGGAAGTGGCCATCCCTTCCAGAAACCCTCCAAACTTCATCGTACGCACACCCCCAATCGGAGTCCACTTCAATCCGATGCGACTCCATCTTCCACTTAGGCGGCAACACTCGATGGAACCATTTAATTAAGGCCGAATAATGGACACTTAATACGTACCGGGGGTTGGCTTTTCCTCTTTTTCTTTAATGGGGCGGCGATGGGGGGTACGTTTTTAACCGTCGAGAACAAGGGAAGCGACGAAGGGCGACGATCTGCGACGTTCACGGCGCGTCGAGGTGTTTCAAAAATGCGATTTATTGGATCTAAATTCGATGTTCTCGCTTTGGTTAAACTTTGGTTGATTGGTAACGAGCGAAGGGTTCGCAGGAGGCGAAAGATTTTTTGGTGAAATTCTGTTGTACGGGGTCGACGAATTCTCCACTTCCACGGACATTAATGGAACGTCGGAAGATTTCTTCAAAGGGCCCCGCAAGATTTACATAGGGAAGTCTGGCAAACAGTGTGAACATCCCAAGGGACAAAAAGTCCGGCTACTAGCTTTACCAACAATTTTACTAATAGATCCACGACGGAACACGCCTGCCATCTTCGCTACCCCTATTCGCAGCTGTTATCTATATAGCAACTGGTTCGACTCGTCCCAAAGTATATCGCACGTTTGGTAATATACGGCGAGGGAATTAAATTTAGTGTCAAACCGTGGCAGACAATTATTTCTCGCAATATAATATTAGTCGCGTTTCTACTTAAATCAATTCTTGTTCGGTCGTCAACGTCGCGATACGGGGTGGTCGTTAAATTCAATTCGTGGAAAACGCTAATGGAGCCACACACGACGACCCGACGCCGATAAACCGTGGCGGCAAACAAACACGTCCCCCCATTCGTCGTGAATATCTAATCGAAGAATCGAAGCAGATAATCCGCCGTCCGGGGGAAATAATAAAAGCGAGCCGGAAAGAAGCATCTCGAATATTTGAGTGGTGGAAATCCCTCGAAGGAATTCCTTCAACATTCCCCCAGAAATCTGTTCGTGGCGCGTAATCGTTTCGTAATGGTGGTCGCTAATTCTTTCGCCACGGTGTAATTAAGGGCGAAGAGAAATTGTGAATTCAATGCGGGAGAAATAGACGTGAGATTCGTGTGGACCGTTGAATTGGTAAAATATTCCGTTCAATTAAGTGTGATTCGATTCGCGGAAAGGATAATCAAAATCGGTGTAAACTCGAAGAAGCGGTAACTGATTTAAAGTGCTCTAAGAAAATAATTAATTCGACCGTTGTCGTTGTTGCATTTAATATTTCCAGCAAATGTCTTGCGAAGGAAAACAACGGGAAGAGGTAGTAATTAATTAGAACCGAGCAAAAGTGAGTAACACAAAAACAGTGTGAAATTACGGCCAGAATACTTATGACGGAATGTCTGTCGAAACGTCTGCAAATAGAACGACAAATCGGTTATCGAAGATCGATGCAATTAATCTCGACATCGCAGAGAAAGAGAGAGAGGGAGGGAGGATCCATTAAAAATGCATCATCCTAACGAGCAGACTCCAACATTTAATATAAGAATCGCGTTTCTTAATAAACCAACGTCCTTCGATAGCTAGACAATCTACATTGTTCCAATAGAATATTTCACGCGAAACCCAGGCGAGAGAGGCGACACGAATTCCCAGAGAATCGATGGATATTGCACAAGAAATTTCAGAGGAATCCAACGAGTCCTCCATTTTCCTGACGGTTCTCCTCTGCCGGCCCTCGATTTATCGTCGAAGAAAAACGAGGGTGCGCTGACAGTGGCGCAACGAGGGTGAGGCAAGGGTGCGTTCGCGATGGCCTAGGTACATTAGCAATGTTTTGTTGACACTGGAGAACAACCATTACTCGGCTTCGACCCCCTAGCGACACTGTGCCGACCACGGACTCCTCGCCGCTCCGATCCATCGAACCAAGAAAACCCCTGGCGCACCGGCTTCCGGTGTGGCGGATTATAGCTAACCCAACGTTTCTACTTCCTATCTCGATAATATCGATCGCACTGAACGCTGCACAGATGGGAGGGGGGGGCGGCAATATCGAAGCGAACTCACTTTATCGACGCGATCATTCTCGATCGATGCGATTACTATTTTCGATGCTGCGATCTGTCCGAACAATAAACACGTCATTTTCTTCAACTTTCAGCTAATCAAATTGGAAGTTGCATGTATTTGGCGCGACGATCGGCGCAGTTTTAACTTAACCGCCTCGTCGAGATAATTATAGTCGACAAAGATATAAGCAACAATTGTATTACTGTGCAATATTAAACAGTTCCGAATGTTTCCAAAAAAAAACCAATAAACACCTGCAATCGTTATAAAAATTCGCGTCTTAACTCCGCTTTCAAAACTGTAATTGGCCTTCCGAAGTCAACGAAGACCCAAGGGTCCTTCGTTTTCCTTCATATATATCGCCTATCAACCGCGGCGTTCCCCCTACGAAACCTCCACCCGTGTTGCATCGTAAAGTCCGAGACCTCAGGTCGGGCACAGAAAAATACCCAACTCGTTTCCCTATTTATTCATCGGTGCGCCCTTCGCCAAAGGTAACGAAAACGCGTAAGCGAGCCAAGCGGAAGGGACTAAATGTCTAGACGGCACGTACGCTCTCGACTTGCCCCTTCCGGCTTTATTTATTTTCGGCGGCTCGATGTTGCTCTTGTCCCTTCGAGAAGCGCAACCCGTTCCTCCGCGGTCCTCTCAGAGATTAGAGGGGTGTGTGTGGGGGGGGGGGGACGCAACCGCCCTCCATCCACGAAACGATGATATTAGACGGCTTGCGTATAATAAAGACGCGTTCAAGTGGCGTTTATAGCGAGAGCGCGTTCGCAACGAAATGAAAAAGAGAAGAGGGAAAAGAAAAAGCACAACAACGATGTCGCAACACGTGCGGGGGAGTGCTGAAGTTTATTTTCGTCTACTCGCGGCGAAGAGTGGCTACGTACAATGCATCGGGGAGACAGCAGGGCCTCGAGGGATATCTCTCGGCGCGAGGATATTGTGCCCGGGAGAAAGACGCAGATATTTCAAGAGCGGCTCGCGGCGATTTATCGCGGCGTTTAGTGACGAAAGAGGTGAACACGCGACGCGATTCGAGAGTCTATTTTTCCGGGACCTTAACGACGCGCGGCTCGAGTTCTGTGTATCTTCGGGCCGGGCAGGAAGTAAGTATATTAACGAGCTGGATATCGAGAACTGTTTGGAGCTGCTACTATTTGGAGGGGGGAGGGAAGGGGGCCATAGCGGTTTTCCTTGTTTAAATCGACGGTTCAGTTAGCACGCTGGAGACAAAATTACAGCGATATCGAACAGTTAGAATCGCCGCCAATAATAAAGTCTTTTGCGCGAGTCTTTGAATTCATTACGATTCTGCAGATTACAATCTCCTCCTCAATTTCAACGCAACGTTGCCTCGCGGGAACGAAGCGCGAGCTTTTCATGCGGGCAATTCATTTTCGTCAATTAAATAAATCTTTCTCCATTTCGTTTACCTGATGAGACAGCGAGGAAACGACCGATCGAATAGTACGCGGAGCGAAACGAGCCTTCTTTCCGTGCTCGCGAGCCGATGTAAATTAAAACTGGATCTAGCGTGCAGGGGCGGAATTGTTAACGGTATCGCGGGCCCCACGAGACTGGGGCGTCTCGTGGGCGTCGTTCCTGGGCAAAAAACGCCGAACTCCAGAATGCACGAGCGCGCATTCTCCCCCGGGGGCTCTTATCGAACGATTGAACGGGACCGTTTACACGCGATACGCACGCATCACGCGCTAACGAAGAACGGACGATCGCTCGAAGGCGTTCGACTCGCAACGCCGATGCGCATTCGTCGTCGACAAATTCATTTTTCCTATTACAGCGGCCCCGCTATTTCTGGAGCCGACAAACGTCGTGGGTATTTAAATACCCCAGACGCCGACGCGCGACAATCGTCGGTTCGGTAAGTCTAGATTGATCGCGTCTCATTAATGGTAACACGCGCAGGTGGGTGCGGAAGTATTCATAGGGATATAGATATGAACCCGTTAATGAAACGAGCTCGATTACCTCGACGGAAATAATTGCCGCATTAGTTTTCGATGAGAAAACCGAACGACCGGTGATCGATCGGCCGCAGTCCAGTGGAACGATTCGACCGGGGGAGAGCGGAAGAATATATTCGCTCGCGAATTCTTGGCGTTCGCAGCGTGCGTCGCCCGCGAAGAGGACGACATTCGAGAGCGCGGATGGAATTGCGTGGAACAATGGCGCGAGATAACGAGCAGACGGCGCCGTCCGAAATCTTGCGATCAGCATCTTTTTCTCTTATCGTCCCTTCGCGATTCCACGTCCTGCGCGCACGTTCGGACACTGGACACCGGTCGCAGACAACGCGGCCGACCGCGCTTTTTCTGCCATCGACAGCAGCGTGCGTCGAAACCGAAGGGAAATAAGAATAAAGGAAGGAAAGAAAGAAAAAAGAAACATCGGAGGAAGAAGGAAACGCAACCGTGTGATAACGTCAAAGGGTTACGCGCCTTCATAGAAGACATTCTGCGCGTGGAACGCGATCTTTGTCCTTGTTTCGTGATCGCCGCTAGCGTCTTCCTACTCGGGCAGGGCGGCCAACTTTATCTGGCAAGGAGACAGAACGCGCCGCTTAGACAAGCAGTTCTTGTCGCTACGCGTCGTTGCGCGCTTCTTTCTTTCCCTGTTCGTTTTTTTTCCCTCCTTATCGCTGTCGAGAACGCGTGACTCATTAATTCCCCGAAATGTATGGCGGCATTTCATTTGTTATCGTCGAGCAACGATCGCCGAGGTTGAATCGCCATTGCCAGTCGCGATTAAGGGACAACGAAGGAATGGAACATCGAGAGAACGATATCTGGTTCGAAAGGTTGCCAGCCTGGCGCGATTTATCCGTTCATTTCGAATTACCACCTGAGCGTCTGTGGACGGACGTTTCAGCCCCCCCGAACGGGCTTGGTACAAATTGTAATATAAACGCACCCTACCGAATTAACCATCTCTCCATTTCGACGGCGAATAACACCGTGCAGCCGCAGCAGTGGAACGAACGGTCCGTTTCAATTATTGAACCGAGGCCCTCCCACCCTTTAAACCACAATACACGCTCCACTAATTGAGTCATCCAACTCATTGAGATAAACCTTCTCTCCTTAACGGCCCACCGCCCAAAGGGAACCGCCGTCGTCGCGTTAACCCCGGCCAATACACGGAGGACAGAGTTCGTCGGGTGCAGCTAGATTTGCCATAGCCACGGGGTGCGAGCCCGTCGTCGAGGCGAAAAGTGAAAGCAAAAAGCGACCGATCGAACCGTTCAGAGTCAGCTCGATAGTCCATCGAGGGGGTGTACGCAACGAATCGCGCACGGGGAAAGCATGGGAGGGTGATACGGATGCTTTGTGGGATTTCCTGTAATTAATATGCCGCGAATGATGCCGTGCGTATCCACGATACCCCCAAAGCCATCGGATAGGACTATAGGAGCCACCACCGCGCTTCTATATCTCTCGCTCCCTCCCCCCTTCGTCTGGCCCCACTGTTTCTCTCTGACCTTCTGTCTCCGTTCATGGGAATACACAGAAGCCATAAGAAATTCGATACGTTCCCCGTGGCGTGACACGGCCGTGTACTGGACTGGGCCTCGCCACGGTGGTGCTTCCCACTTCCTCCCTCGCGAAATTCTCGGCGAGGAGGAACGCCGTCTATCCTGGCCACGATTCGCATCGACGGATTCACCGAAATCGAGGGAACGACCGGGGGATTTCTTTTCTTTTTTTCTTTCCTTCTTGCCTCTTTTCCCGTATATTTACGGTACCCAGCAACGACCACTCGACGATTCCTCGATTACGTCGAGGATGGTCGTTAACCATCGCGGAGTGGCTCTTCTACTATGGCTAACCGGAAGTATGTAGTCGATTTTTTCCTCGAATAGGCTCTCTCTGGCGGACGAGTAGCTGGTTTTTATCCGACGAATCGATCGATTGGGTTCCGCGCGTAAATTAATCGTGGGCGATACACGCAGATGCGTTCGGAGCGACTCGCGGTACCGCAGGAAGGAAACGGAAAATGATGGCGTAAAGTGTTACGAGTAGAAAGAGTTTGTGCGGCGAAACGATTTCGAGGGATCGTATCGTGACGGTGCCTAAATTGGCTCGAGCGGTGGAGAATTTTAACTCGTTCCGTCCGCGAGCAAAATGACGGTAATGAAGATCCGACGATTAAGCGGTTCGACAGATCGTGTTACGTCTCGCGCGAGGTGTACGTTTCGGATCGAAAATTGCCGAGGGGGAAAAAGGGGGGGCCGCGAGTCGCCCTTTAAATAATCAAATCCGCCGGGCGCATGCGAGAGGTGGGACGAGGAAAAGGCGAGACGAGGATCGGAAATATGAACGAGCGCACGACCTCTTCTATCGCATTCCGACAAACGGTATTGCGACGCGAAAACTGCGACGCCGATCGCCAAGGTATTACGGGCGATAGAGATTGAACAAAAGACGCAGAAGAAATGCACCGCTAACGTTGCGTAGTTTCGAGGCCGTCCTCGAGTTTGCTCGGTCGTTTCTAAAATCGGATATAGAGCAACGACCTTCCAAACAACATAAAACTCCTACGCTTGCGCCCTCCACGAATTCCACGGATATCAACTCGGCTACCGTCGATTAACTCGTCCAACAAGGCCGTTCGCGAAAAATATGAAAGATACAACAAAATATATATACGTATATACGAAACTCCCTCTAGGGTAGGACGGGCCGGGCGTTACGATATTATTATAGCAACGCTTATATCACCATCGGTATTTCTCATATCTTTCGTTTCCCTCCCGTTCGTTCTCCCTGTACACCTCTGTCCCTCGTTTCAAGGCGAGCAGACGGGTCTCGCGCAACGCGACATTTGGTCATTAGAAAGAGATTATGTAATGCACGGCCTTTGAAATATTCCAAAGTGAAATCCCTTACTTCTTCGCTGATTTATCGCGTTCCTCTGGTGCGTACAAAACAACGACTGCTATGCGCACGCTCGTTTATTTAACTACCTGTCGAAATTTCGTGCGACCTTTTCTATCGGGATAATAATTAAACTTAACTCGCGCGAGGTAGATATAGTAAATATTCGAGCCTGATTAGATTACGATTACTGCGATTAATGTCAACGTTCCGAACGTTCTAATAGAACATCGAAGAGAAGTTGGACGGTCAAAAATACGTACGGATACTTCCGTGCTGGTTGAAATACTTTTCAAACGCAAAACAGTGTCGCTGAACGGTGATTAACGTTGAAATGGAATGATAAATACCTGTGCTCGGCCGCGCGATCCCTTTGTCTCCGGTTCTTGAACCAGTTGCTGACTTGCGTAGTAGTGAGCCCCGTGCTCTCTGCCAATTCTCGCTTCTCGCGGGGCGAAGGATAGGGATTGGTAGCGTACCAGTCCCTCAGGACGCTCCTGGATTTCTCCTTGAAGCAATAAGACGTCTCCTCGCCGTCCCAAATTGTACGCGGCAGGGGGAATTTGCGTCGGACGCGATACTTCCCTGCAATTCCAATGGGGCTGGTCAGTTTTAAAAATACGTGCGAATAATTTAGGACTACGTCGAATCGATCTATATGAATTTTTCATTTCCAAGGCGCGCGCTCTGCTGAATCCGCGAGGAGAATTACGCGATTTACTCGAGCGACGGGAAACCTTTAAATTATGAGCGGATATTTTTAAAGCAACGAAACGCCGGTGCACGTACCACCCGTTCGGCTTTATTTCCGTCGTTCGATCTTGCTACGAATGCTGCGCATTGTCTTGCATTTCATCGCGCTGTTCTTTCCTTCTTGCCTCCCGGCTATCAATATTCGTCGATAGGGCGGATAAGAGGGAACTGAGAACCGGGGCGCAAAAATTCTTGGCAGAGCAAAGTTCGCGATGTTTATCTAGGCGCACGCTAAATCACAGCAAGCGTGCCGAAAATAAATACCGAAGGGAACAGAGATACGTACGAGCGAAACCATCGTCGATGACCGGGGCGTAGGAAAAAAATGATCGGTTCACCGCCAAGGATATTACGAGAGTGGACCGTCGTCATTATGGCTGCCGCAGAGGTTCAGCTTCTCAGAAGTGCGTATAATGAAGTCCTCTTTTCCAGCAGCCGGAAATCTTCGCGCGAGAGAGGCCCGGCTTCGTACGCGCGCGCGTACGCGCGTGAACGATTTCTCTCTTTGCGCTCTGGTTTTAGCGCGCACAGAGAGACGGAAACGGAGATCGGGTGACACAAATTGGTCCGCAAAAGTAAATGGAAAGATCTAATTAGAATGTCAGCTCGTTAAACTCGCCTTCCTCCCTGTTTACAACGCGCGACAGAAATAAAACCGGCGGGGCCTGCGAGCCGCGAAATTACAGGCGCGATATATGCTCGCTGCCATCGCGAGGCGCGTCACCGTATTTTCCCTACCCGGCGTTACAGCGATCGCCGATGAATTAGCGGGCCCCGGTGTTGTTGAGCTGTCGATTCGTATTTTTAACCGGCGCTACAATCGAGAACGCGAAGCGCGGAAACGACGCGGGACACCGGAGGAAGATCGAGTCGCGCGACGAAACAGTGCTGGAGAGCTTCGTGGAAGGCAAAAACATGGTTCGTAAAACTACGGTGGTTGAACGATCACGTGGTCGATTATCGAATTACGATAGATCGTATCGCGTATTGCTTTATGTAGAACGATTACGCGCTTGTTCAAGGTCAATGCGTATATCGACTTTCAGGCGTTCCCCAACCTACAATTCGTCGGAATAAATAAGCAGGACGCGGGTACGCGCCGCGGAACAGAAATATTTATTTCCGCCGGAAAATATATTATCTTTTGTATCGCACGCCGGTAAGGTATAATTAGAAAAATATCTAGTACTAACCGACTGCACCGAGAGGCCTTCCCCTCAGTCTCTCGGCCTCTATGTAATGAGCCTTGAGCCAGAGGGCTTGCAGCTTCTGATGATTGTGCGGACTGAACGTGTGGCTCTCAAGGATCCTGTACAATTCCTTGAAGTGGCCCCGATGGAAGGCGACGATCGCCTTGGCTTTCAGCACGCTCTCGTGTCGGTGCAACCTGGTGCACGCCGGCAGGGACCACAGAAACCTGCCGAGCCTCTCCACGGAGCCTGCCTGCTGGAGTACCTGGACAGACGACACCATCGCCTTGAAGACGATAGACAGGGGGGGCACACTGTTAGTCGGCAGAACTCATCCCGATCTCCTCTTATCCTAGTGTATCTTGTATGTTTTCTCAATCGTTACAGTTATTTCGTCTCGTGCCCGACTTTCTACAACGCGACAGGGGTTTCCGTTCGTTTTTTCGGCCCGATGGCTCGACGCAACGTGTGTTACGCCACTTTTCACGAGCGGCCCTTCGCCGCGAGACTCGGACCACTGGAGTGAAGCGCAAGAGAAATAACGTTCAGGTCAAATTAGAGAGAATAAAAAGAGAGATAAAGAACGACGCGATAGAATCGATGCTCGACTGGTCATTACAGGGCAATTACCGAAAACGAGCAGCCCATTAAACGGAAACGACGGCGAGAGCCTCGCCGTGCACCTGCCACGGTTACTTCTTCATCCGCGTCGCCGCGTAACCACCCTAGTTTAACGTGCGCGACGCTTCTGACGAACGATTAATCGCGTTTCGCGAGAAATCCCGACGCGTAACGAGAAACGAGCCGCGACGAAAGGCCAAGAGTGATCGCGATCGGGCATTAACGACGGCGCGCGAGCCGTTCGATTGGCCGACGACAAATGGAACCGACGCGAGGCGACGCGACGGGTCACGAGACGAGCCGAAAGGTTGAACGGTCTCCCGTTTTCGTTTCGTTTCGTCGTTCGTTACGATATATACGTACCGGGAATCGATTTGTTTTCGCGCGAGGACCCCCCGAACACGCGATGCCCGGTGGCACCATGAAACGGGGGCACGCTTCACACCCCCTCGCGATAAACGAAGAAACATCGATACATAGGATCGTTCCGTGTCGAAACGAGTCGAATTCGTCGCTTATTCCAGATGATACAAGACAACTAGCGCCCACGTCTCACGGAATAATCGTCCGTAATTATGGAAATCAAGACCGCGGCATTTTCATTGAACCTTTTTCCTCTCTCTGTCCGAGGACATTAATTGGCAGTTCGTTTGCTAATTGCGATTGTCGAAAACCCAACGGAATGCTTTCAACCGAAACGACAGGCGTGAATTATTGAAAGGAAGGATCGTAAACGCTTAGGACAGTCTCTAAGCCTCTTTATTGTGACGCGGGCGTAATTACCCGTTAAACGATTCCATTCTAAGCAGACAGCGCGGTCGTTTATCGAAAACGCGAAACGTTGTCGTAAATTAAACAGAATATCCATGTGACGTGGGCAAGGAGTTAAACGTCTAGCCGTATGCATAACGTATACATGGGAAACGTGTACGAATATCAACGATCCTCGCGCATCTTTACTCCTGTAATTTGCATCCTAATCTACTCCTCCCGTTTATGTTTACGACGTTGCACATCTCCCCCCTAATTACACGCGAACAAAATTTCACCACGATTACCCGCGGAAGGAACGTGTCGTTAATGAAGTACGATCAGTTCTCGCGGAATTGTCGTTCTACACGAATTTGGACGATTAACGAAATCCTGCGTTACACTGTCCCGAATTAAACATACCCCCGGAACATGCTAGAAACGGATTCCGCCGCGTATATTGGTACACGTGGGACGTTCGATGCGAGAGGAGCGTAAATGTCGCACACAAAACAATTTATGGATGCAGTAAAATCGCATGAACTCCATTAGGTGTGTGACATGCAAGTGAATCTTGGCGCACGGTGCTGCACAATGTAGTATCCACGAAATGTCCCGAGGAGACGGAGATTCTCAGGGCCAGTTTCATCGTCGCAAGGTGCATAAATTGAAATAACAGATTTCGTTCAACGGCGTACGATCAGTCGTTCGCAGCGGCCAATAGGACAAGTGGCATTTCACGGATCAGCGTTGCGAACTCAGGATATCTGAACTTTTCGATGAATATTCTCAATTTTTCGATAAAATCCCGTCGACTCTTAAAAAGACTGCACCTTGCACCCCTCCGTCGGCCAACAGATCATCCAACACCGTATACTGAAATTCAACATTAACCCTTTCGTAGCCGCTCGACGCATAGAAATCGCTCTACCGTGAACTTCAGCCAACTATTTCGTCAAATTTGCAGGAGGGGCCTGAACCGTTCGACGAACGCGTCGACGAACCAGCGCCAGGCTCTAAGAAAAAACGGTACGGATAATAATGAAATTTGGCCCGTCTATTAGCGTCGAGAACAGCGGCTACGAAAACGTCGAAACGAACGGGACCAACTATCACACAAAACGAACGTCTCAAAAGCTTCAAAACGAGGACCGTCGTCTATCCTTTTAAACATACCTCGCAAACGCAGGCGACCTGTTCCTGGGTGAATCCAAAACTCGGCAGCTGCCCATTGCTGCCGCTACCACCGCCGGCGGAGCTGGCAGGACTATCTTGCGGACTATAGCTGGCCGGGCCCGTTCCAGGACCGTAGGTAGTCGCCTCGACGGGTCCAGCAGCGTGTCCCGCGAGAGGTGTCGGCGTACCCTGCGGGCTGTAATCACCGGTCGAACCCAAAACGTCTACACCACCAGAAGAAGGTCCCATTGCACCTCCGTTTCCGGTGGTTCCTCCGTAGGCCATCATCGCATCATCACCGGGGCCCACGGCGACCCCTTGCACACCGTTCCCTCCACCCTCCACCGTGGACCACTTTTCTTCCTTGCACTTCGTTTCACTCACTGTATTTGGCGATCTTGCTACGCGACGGAATTACTTTCCGCGACCCCTGACAAGAAATCCGCGCACCGGTCGCTCAGCCGACGGACGAGGCTTGCTTCTGTCGGGTGTCGTTCCGACGGCAAATATCTGATTGCTACGTACGAGCCGCTGGCTGTGAACGACGCGTCGACGATCTTCATACCTTTCGATGGTCATCCACGGTGCTCCTTCGCGTATGATTTCCTTCGTGGCATCTTCCCTTTCGGTGCTCTTCTTCCGGCACGTCACCGGCGATCGGAGCCGAAGTTCAAAGGGCGACGAGTATCGCACACCGTTCGTAACGCGAACTCGATCGATTCGGTTAGCACAGAGATTACCACCTCTTGTGTAATACGGAACCGGCGTAGAGGAGATGCGGTAAAGCGGTCGTATTGCTTTCGAACGGAGAGAAAGCAGAGGGTAAAAAGTACACGGCAACGCAAAGGAAGAACGCGCCACTCTCGTGACGGTATAAACGCGTCAGAATATGCAGGAAGGAGATATTTTTAGGCTGCCGCTGGTAGAGAGTTGCTGCAAGCTCGACCGTCGACGAACTACCCACCGGGATGTTTCTCGTGTTACGAGAGCAAAAGAAAGAATATAGACCGTGAAATAATAAAATCTCGCTTCAGGTGTGGTTATTCTCTAATCTGCTTTCAGAGACTGGTACGTACACCATCGCAATCACCACCACCACCAACACCACCACCACCACCACCGCCGCCGCCGCCGCCTCCACCAGCAGCCGGTGGACCGATTGCCTGCCTATCTTTCTCTTTCTCTGTCTTTCTCGCTTCCACGTCCCGCATGTGCCGCACGATTATCTTGCGTTACTGCCTCCGACTAGATCCGATTATGGCAAGTTTCTCTTTGGAGCGCCAGGTGCGCCCTCCTTCAAGATTATTCTCCCTCTTTTCCCTTCGAACTCGCGTCTTTTCTATCTCCTCGTGGCAGGTTGCACCGTGAAATCCACGGGCTCGTGTTTCCGCGGGCCGTGGTAGGTGTGTATTTATAGGCGCTTAGTATACTCGCGTACGAACGCGCACCGGCTATTATTAGGTGCGTGTTAAATAGTCCGTTTTCTCTGTCCTTCTCTATCTATCTCGTTCTCTCGCCGCTCTCTCTGCCCTCTTCCTTTATCGAGTCACCAGCGAAAACCGTTCCGAACTGTTGCTCATTAACCTTCGGACGGCTCCCGAAATGCACGCGACACAACGATACACTTGTAAACGCTCGAACAAAACGCACTGTTTATATCGCCACTCTTAGCACTCCCGTCGAAGGGCAACACGCGACGCATACAACTCGAACCAACGATACCAGCAGCCACGTGGAACTGCACGACGGCGAAAGTTTATCGAGAGGACTCGTGGCATCGAAGACGGTCCGTAGAATGATAACGAAACGTCAGATTTGCGCTCCCTCTCTCTTGTGACCGGGCGAAAGAGAGACGTTCTCGTACGCACGCACCAGAAGGGACTGGTGTTCCGGCGTGCTCCGAGCCCGAGCCACTCTGTCATGCGCAGCTTACCGCCGATTGGCCGAGGCGTGGCC
Source organism: Nomada fucata (assembly GCA_948146005.1). Taxonomy (NCBI): domain Eukaryota; kingdom Metazoa; phylum Arthropoda; class Insecta; order Hymenoptera; family Apidae; genus Nomada; species Nomada fucata. The sequence goes on along the minus strand of OX411280.1, from coordinate 1,832,773 downwards.
CGTTTGACAGTACCCGGCATGCCGATCCATTGGCTGTTGGGCATGGCTACGACCACCATACCGCGTCACCATTGGTCGTGCCTCGTGCAGCAATAAATAAGCCTCATTACACCCCCGGCCTGTGCACGCTTCTTTCTCTAGTACGAATATAGTTGAAAAGATGCGCAAGTAAATCGGACGAATCCATCCAGACATAGATGTGTTTCTTCCCTGTTGCTCGTTAAATTCTATGATTAGCTGGCTATTCAGTGTCTCCTCTACGAGCATTTCGTTGCGACTGTGCGGGGCGAGGATACGTCGGCGCGTCGCGACTCGTATTCGGCGTGGTTCACGCAAGTCGTCGCGATAGCAGCAATTCCGAAATCGATCCTCCGAGTAGCCGCTTCGGCCGTATGGCCGATTCGTTGCTCGATTTGGTTAGCGCTGTTAATATACGCGCCAGAAGGGAATAGTCTTCTCCCAAGTTTTTCGTTCGTCCTCCGTCGTTTTCCATCGACCCTCGAATAAAACAGCAAGCGAGATTTAAGTACAATAAAAACATACAGCCGTGAAACTTTATCCAACATCTCTCATTAAGTACCGTCCTTCTTCCTCCGCGGAGGCGTTCGCGAGCATGCGAGCGCCGTCGATCGATTTTTCACCGTGGCGGAGCCGAACTCGATTCCAGCAAAGAACTGCCGATAATATGCACCTTATTTCCATCCACGTGGCGCACAAATCGAAATCGAAATCGAAATAGCGTTCTTGTCGCCGTGTCCGCGGAATTATATCTCAGCGCAGAAGTTCACCGCGAAAGCTCGATGGAAAAGAAAAAGCACGAGGAACTTCGCTGGACGGTAAATGGTACATATATCGTAGGACAATTGTTATTGACAAACAAGAGAAGAAAGCACGACGCAATTGGCACGATTTAAAAACAGCCGCCCACGCCGAACCGGCGCACGAACCTCGCGCGAGCGAATTCCAAAAAATTCCAGCGAATCGTCCTTTCCGTGGAAAATAAAACGCTTCGAAAGAACTCCGCCGTGCCGGCCGTCCTCGCAATTACGAATTGCAGCGACGCGATTACCGGGCCGACCAGCGGCGCAGCTTCGAGAAAGATCGCACGCCTGGAAGGACAAAGGACATCTTGTTTTCCCAGACCGCGAGGACCTCTGGAAAAACAATCCCTAAAATAATGTCTGCCGACCAGATTTTCCGTCGCGTCGCCGGGCCACGGGGACCCCCCCTCGCCCCTCCCTCGAACGCAACCGGGGCGCCGTTTGTTTTGCACGCACCGTTTTCCATCCCTCGTGATTGACGTGGGACGTTTTTCTCGCACGTGCACCGCGGCCGAACCCTTCTGTTCCTCTTTCGCCGCTTCCGTGGGCCACTCGATGGCTACCGAGGAAGAAGAAATAATAAGTGGCCGCCGGGAGCGGTTGATCTTCCTGGAAAAAATTTAACGGACGGACGACTTCCTTGATACGTACCATATTGGACGTTTCTTGTACAACGTACACTCGCGTCTCGCTTAGTCGCTTCTCTCTCGCCCCAGCGACCTACCAAACGCTCGCTAATTGTACAACGATAATCGTGGTCGAGTTAGATTCGTATTGAGAGAGTTACGGGTCGCGAGAAAAGTTTGTTCGCCCTCGATCGATACTTCGAACGTTGCAGCATAACATCGACGGGACCGAGGAGATCGACGGTCCGATGATTAAACGCGGAAATGTGTACAGCGGGGGAGGTGACGCGTTTACATCGCGACGAAACACTTCTGCCGAGCGAAAAAATCGCGAGACCCGACGGGACATTCGTCTGGATTCGAACGATCCCGACGCGATTGACACGTCTCCGGTGGCTGTATGCGGTGTCCTCCCCGACAGGGTGCCACCCGTGGCGTTCCCATTCATCCAGGACCCACTCACGAGGTGGTTCGCGGTCCGGGAAGTGGTCGTTGACATCGTAATGCGACGTCTATGGGCGCTCGAGGGCCCGAACGCAGCCGTTCGATCTTCCCGACGACGGCTTGTTTAAAAATATACGGGCGCGGTAGCCGACGAATCTGGTTCGAGAACGATATCTGTGCCACGTGACCGGCCGATCGCGTCTGTCTCCGTCGCCGAACGCGTTTCGCCGACCGTCGAACGCGCAACGAATCGGTGCGCGTTTGTGTCGTGCACGCGCATAGCCGTGCACAAAAGATACGCGTCACTCGAGTTCGCGTACGATTCGAGAAACGCGGAACGAGCCGAACAGAAAACTCCTCGGGAGGGACTCGACGTCGCGGAACACGAATTTCCGATGTCTCGTGGGACGAGCCGGAAGTCGAAGCACGGACGACGTGCGACGCCAGCTCGCATTGACATCGATTCCCATTGTCGACGGGGGCAAAGAGACGCGGCAGGGAAGAGAGCGAGAGAGAGAAAACACGACAGGAGAAACGGGAGCGCGGAGGGCGTATACGTGTGCACGTACACGCGCGTAAGAGAGGAACGACGCGGTGGTTGCGCAACAATGCGAAAACGCAAGAGAGCATCCGACGAAAAGCTCGTATCACGTTCCCATAAGTGGCGGAGCACGGGGATCCCCGCAGAGACGTCGTCGCGCTTCCACCTTCGTCCCTTTCCGTCCTCCTTTCATCCGTTCTGGTCCGTGTGCCCGGCGTACAACGGTGTGCGCGCAACGCAAAAAGGGCCGCGGAGAGGCGCCAGGTATACGCACGTATGTCGGGCACGGAGAATTCCACGGCGACGGCACCCTGGGCATCCCGTGGCGAGACCTGAATAACCCATAATTGCTACCCCTCCGTTCACGTGCACGCCTCTGTCGAGTTTGTTCGTTCGCGGCACAAAAGCGTCTCGTAACTGGCCGCGACACTCGATTCAACAGGACGATCCCGTCCGTCCCGGGACAATTTGTGCGAGGGAATTGTACGCGCGCCCCGATCGTCGCGTTATTTATAGGATCATCGAGGCTTCCCGCGACGCGGCACTTCGGTTGACCCACAAGGATATCGTTCCAAATTTCGAGCTCGAAACTCTTCGACGGCGAATGAACGATCTCGATTACGAGTAGATGCGGTAGAACGTTGCGAATGTGTTGCGTTTCGAGTCCCGTAAAATGAAACACGTCCGCCGGTGTCGGATACATTTTTTCGTTCCAGTACATTTGCTCAATTACGAATGGACAGTTCGATTATTCCAGGGAATGATACGATTCGAAACAGTGCAACGGGGTGAATAGTACAATGCGGTCGGTGGACGGTGCGCTGGCACATCGTCCACTTTCGATAATTATTAATAATTCGTGCGATCGTTCTACCGAATTCGCCAACGATCCGTAAACAATTTCGGGATACGTATTTTCTCGTTTCTCTTCTTCGTTTTCGGTTCCTCTTGAAGGACCGCTTCCGATTCGACGTCTACCTTACGACTCGTCTCAATTTAGATGCAACGCGAAACAGTTCGCCACGGTATCGTCGCGATCGTCGGTATCCGTCGCGTTAGTTCTCGGTGGCAACCGGAACAGGATGTAGCTCCGCGTCGAAAACGTCGCTGCCGAGTAGGGACGTCTGCTTCTTCGAGGACTGTGTTCGAAATTCGTTACAAGACGCCGAGCGCACCGCAGTCGAGTAGGATCGATCTGGCAAGATCGCGAACAGCTTAACACCGTCCTGCTTCATGGTTGCGGCCGACATGGAGCCGGTGAAACTGTACGGAACGTCGACCCCCGCGAACTTGCATCTCGAGCCCCCGTCGTTCCGCTTCTCTTTGCAGGGGCTGACGACGCGCTCCAAATCGTTCGCCCTCTTCTTCTTCTTCCTTTCCGCGTCCTTGCCGCTCTTCTTGCACTCCTCCATTTCCTTCCGTTCCCTCTCCAATCTACCCTTCCCCGATTCCTTCGCCGAGGATCCCGACAGCCTTCGGTCTAGCGGCAGTGGAATCGCAAAAATCATTGGTTAATACGCGTGTGCGCGTCCTAACGGAAATTTTCGAAACGTTAAGCGCTCAGGCTTCGCAGGTCGGCTCGTCGTGAGGATGAAAGCGAATCAACGAAACGACGACGGGCACCCTCGCGCGGCCTCTAATTATTATCAATTCCCGTTTAACCATTCCGCGAGACCCGTTAATTGTAAATCACCTTTGCAGATTTGCTCTCTCTTCTGGGCGCAAGAGTCGCTCGATTTGCTCCCCCCGCAGACGTCCTCCTTTCTCTTCGCACTGCAACCCGTTCCGCTTACTTTCTTGCAGGGGTCTTCCTTCTTCGCCGCGCAGCCCGTCTTGCTCGCTCTCTTGCACGGATCGTCCTTCTTCTTCGCGCCTGAACCCGCTTTCCTGCAAGGGTCTTCCTTCTTCGCGCCGCAGCTCGTCTTGCTCGCCCTCTTGCAGGGATCCTCCTTCTTCTTCGCGCTGGAACCCGTTTTTCTCACTTTCTTGCAAGGATCTTCCTTCTTTCCGCCGCAGCCCGTCTTGCTTGCTTTCTTGCAAATATCTTTCTTCCCCGATCCACAGTTACCCCGCGTGGCTTTGCACGGATCCTCCTCCGAGCCGCAGCTGGACCTGCACTCGTTCTCCTTGCCGGGTGGCCGTTTCGAGTCTTTTCCGTAAAATCTGCCGGCGGGCACGGGGCTCGGGAACTTTTCGCACGCCTCGCCGTCGATCCCGGGGCCGATGGCGGGCAGAACGAAAGCTGGCGCGGACGAACAAAGTTTCACGCCGCTGGAAGATTTCGCCCGACGCCCGTGGGCCAATTGAGTGTAGTGTCTTCTTCCGGTGCACTTCGCGGACCTCTTGCCGTCGCGGTCGTCGCACTTCCTCTGACGTTTGCACGAGTTGTCCCTCCTCTTCGGATTCGTGCAGATCGTCCGCCCTTGGTCCTGCTCGGAGTCCTGCCTGCCGCAGGACCTTCTTCTTTGGCAGCCCCTCTGTTCCTGACCGCAACTTCGATCCCTCCTGAACGGTCGGGTTCGCGTGCGTGTACAAATTGATTCGATAGAATTTCTCGATTAATTAAAGTAACGGACCCGCGTTCCTCGTCAATCGATACATTCGGAAGGTTCAAGCGTCGATTCAAACCGACGACGGAACGTTCCCGTCGGATTCGTCTCGAGGTTTGAAAAGCTTCGAACGCGTTAGGTTGTCAAGAAAGTTTCTTTCGCCTTCTTGTCAGACGTCACCTGCAAACAACGGCACCGAGACTATCGATGCAAACGACGTTACACTAATGGAAAGCCAGAAAACGAAAAATGGATCGGTCGGTGCGTTCGACTAAACGTTGCCCAACAAAACCGAGCGGTCGAACGGCGAAAGAAACTTTGGGGACAACCCGGTAAGTTCAAGATCGAGGAACGTTGCAAGCGCGACGAAAGTAGAAGAAAAATAAGAAAAAGCAAATGCCCCACGCGTGCCCCGATAAGTACCTCTCTCTGCTGCACTGTTGCTCCTCCCGTTTGCAGGGCCTGGGCTTTTTCTTCCTCGTCGGGGAGGTGCAGATCTGTCGACCCCCGTCCTTATCGCATTTCCTCTTATCCCGCTTGCACGTGGGGTCCTCGATCCTCGGTGGCGGCGGCTGCACGCCGCAATGCGCACCCGGGCACTGCATCTGCGAGAAGTCGCATTCCTGCGTCTCCTGCAGCTCCGGGCAACAGTAACGCTTGCAGATCTGCCTCTCCTTTTTGCACTTCGGCCTCTCCTGTCGGCACTTCGGCCTCTCCTGCTTGCACCTCGGCCTCTCCTGCTGGCACTGTCTGCGCGGCTTGCAGCTCCTTCTCCTGGAGCACCTGTCGTCGTCCTCGTTACCGTCGTCGCACTTCCGTCGGCCCTGATTCGCGCCCGACGTGGAAACGCTCGACGACGGTGTCCTCGACGTCGCTCTTGCTCGCGCCCCGTCGTCCGCTTCCCTCGCGAGGCCCTTCGTCAAGCAGAAGGTGTTCGACGACGAGTGCCTCGTCGCGAACGGAGGCAACGAGCCCGGAGGTTTTCTCGAGCCGCGTCCAGAGTTTCCAGCGCCCATCGGCGACTTGTTACCCCCGAGTCCGCCGCCCTGACGATTCTCCTGCGTTCCACCGGCGGATACCTGTTGCAATCTCGCGTGCGTCGCGGCGCACGGCGACGTATTCGCCCCTTGGGCCTCGCCAGGGTTAGGTATGTTTACAGCCGGGTACGGCCTAGACGGAAGCCCGACGATCGATTCGTACGCGAGCTTGTTCTCGGTTCCTGGCGAATTCTGGGCCGACCGCGATCTAGATGACCGCGCACCAGCTCGCGGGGCGAAATACGTTTCCGAATGACGATCGTCCCGAGGTCTGGGGTCGGCTGTCTCCGGCTCGCGAGCCTGAGCCGGTTTCGTGCTCGCCAGCTCCTCCTGGTAGGATCCTCTCGGCGGCACCGAGAGCGACGCGTCTCGCGATTCCTCGGAACGCGACATCGAGGAAGGTTCGTCGGGATATCCACGGCCCGCCGGGTTCTGGTGTTTCGCGGCGGTCGCGTCGGACCCGTCGCTCCGGGGCCATCCTTCCCGAACATCTTCCGCGACATCCCCGTACCTCGAATTCGACGCTTCAGCGGCGGACGAGGCTTGCGCCGGCTGCCCCTTCGCAGCTTGTCTCCCAACGCGTTTCCCGACGTTTTCCTCCGATCGTTTACCGGTGGCTCGCGTCGACGCCGGCGCGGACGGTTTCCAGAGGCCCTTCGACGCATCGGACGAATACCCTGCAGCTGGTTGCGTTTCACAGTTCGCCTGGCCCACGGACAATTCCCACTTCGAGACGGGCAGGAACTTCGCGCACTCTTCGATTGCCACGGCGCCAGCGACATCCGTCTGACCGGTATTAATCGGCGTCGCTTCTTTCGGATCGCCCGCGACGAACCGGCGATCGTGTTCGTCGAGCTCGACGATTTTATTCTCCACCGCGTCCGATTTCGTTGCGCGAATCGCCCGTTCGCTTTGGATGGCGTCGCTCGTCTCGCAAAAAGGGTCGCCCCGAACGACCCCAGGACCGCCTTCCGCGACCCGCTTGCCCGCGCGCGTATTAGAAACGATCGACTCGGCCCGCTCGTCTTTGGTCAGCAGATCGTGCTCGAGGGTCTTTTCGCCGGGCACGAACGCGAAATCGCCTGCCTGCTCGTTTCGAAGGGTTCTGTAGCCCGTCAGCTTCCATTTCAGCGTTCTGGGCACGGGGTTCCCGTCCAACAGAGATATCAGGCACGCCTGCTGCGCGGGCTTGTACACCTTCGTGCAGGTCATGGGCGTCGACCTCAGGTCGAGCGTGTAGCCGTGGCATTTCGAGGGTGACGACATCGCAGGGGCGAACGCGTCGTTCGGGGGGAAATTTCTCGCGACACAGTCGAATTCGTCGGTCTTGTGCAACGACGGGGCGACGATGCTCTTCGACGATGGACATTTCTCCGCATCGTGGCGGCCCTCCTCTTTGTGAGCGAACTCCAGGAACTTCCAGAACCGACGGGACAGGGCGGACACGTGGATGTGCGACGAGGGTAACGGACACTTAGTAAAGGACAGAGTCGTTTCGTGAAAATACGTTTTAATACGATTTAACGTTCGCCCGTTCATCGATCTACGCGAACGTTAAACTGGCTGCGAGTATCGATGGTTCGTTCGATTAATAGGGTGGCACTGTACCTGAAATCCTTTCGTGGCCAAAATCTGCGAGAGATCCGGCAGAGCGATGGACCTGATACCCTTCATTTTCTCGTTGAGCGAAAAGCTACTCGGACGCGGCGTTGATCGTGTCGATTGCGAACCACTTAGAATTTTGAACGTGTTAACTGAAATTTAAAGAGAAAATGTCATTCTCGATTGTTCCAACGACGTGACATTTTGAACGGGGGCCAAACATTGAGGAAACAACGGGGGATCGGCCGACCCACGGTTGCCGAAACATTTGCGAATCTGCTCGCGATACTGGCCGTCGATATCGCCGAGCATCGATACATCGATGCGTCCACCGGACGGGACGCGCGAATAGTCAGATCGTCTTCGGGACTTTCGCGGCCAATTTCGTTGCAACGAATTCCTCTTTTCAATATCTTCGCTCAACACACTCGCTCTTCCCTAAGCGAACGATCGATACGCGCGTTCACCGAAAAGATTGCGCCGCGAAACACGGAACATCTCGCCCGACAAAACCAACAATATTTTCCGCCCCCTTTCGAAAACACTGTTTCCAATATAAAATCAAAAATCACTGCAGAATCCTCCATCGACTCCTCGTCTTTCGCCTCCGTTACGCGCCCGCCTCTAATCGAACGCCCAACAAAACTTACCGCCCGACCAATTTTTATTCGACAACAGCAATTTAACAGAGCAATCGGATACAGTCTATAAAGCGAATGTCACCCTGCGTTTGCAGCGGCCGGACTTCTTCCCGTTGTCGCGCTTCCGTTTCGTGCACGAGTACTTCAGTACTTGATCACGGGATTGTACATTCTCCGCCGGAATACGTCCACCATTTCCATCCGGATCTTCGGTCGAGGACGATTGCATCGCACCCCGAAGATGATCTTCGACGACTCCTCCGGCACTCGGTTCGTTCGAACTTTGCTCTGCCCTTGCTGATCCCGCGGCATGACAACCTCCACCCAACAGTGCTCGCCCTTCACGTGACCCCATCGATCGATGATCGAACGAAACGGTTCCCATATCCTCGCCTCGTCCGTGCTGTACGCCTTTTTTAATCAACGAACGACGCTATCAGCTGATGCGTTTCTCGACCCGTGCAATCGAACGGGAAACGAATTCGTAGGATGACGCATATTTATTCGTGCAGAGCGGAGGCAATCGAGAGAGTTCCCAAAATTCTTTGGGAAATCTTTCGAGAATCGCTCCGTGTCGTTCCCGTTAAGAGCCGCGGCGTGTAACTTTACCAGCGTGCAATTCCTCAACTTGGGTAGCAAAGATTGTCCGCTCAGCTTCCTGATTTTGTTCATGACCGACGCCTTGGAAAGTTCAACGCCCCTTGTGTTCCCTCGCGAAGCAAGTCGAACGATTCTTGTCACATTTTAACGCGAAAAGACCGACAGAGGGGTAGGGCCGATTAAAGTGAAATTGTCAAATGGATCGCGCGATCGTGCCGTGACATGACCGACGGATTTTTCGTGCCGTATCGCGTGAAGTGTTTCGAAGAAAACAAACAACGACGAAACCACGAACGAAACGATCGTTCTCGATTCCGTTTCTACGATCGAATTTCGAATCCCACGAAAGCTCGCCCCTCGGGAATTTTCCGATCGACGCGTCGCGGAGATTCGAAGCGCGACGCGAATCTTGCGTTTCGTCGATTAAAAATTCGTCAGACAGAACGTCGCGTCCTTCGCTGGCAGTCGGCGGGGTCGAAAACGGCCTGCCGGGTCATTCGCGACTTTGACCGCGCGATTTCGCCGCACGTTAACGAGGCAAGTTTTCGTTCCGCGGTTTGATAACTCTCCGGGAGTAATTTAAGGGCAGCCCGCGAGCCGGATTGCACGTCGTCGCAGAGCGTTGCTTCGTGCCCCAGAAGGATAATGCCTTAATGAGTAGAAGTTGCCGCTGGTAGTTCTCGAACTGCATTATCGAACTATTTGACGAACGGCGAGGGGAGAGCTGCAAAGTATCCGGAGTTCGTTTAATTGAGTATTTGCGCGTTTAATTGAATCAATTAAAAAGGACGGTTCCGGGATGCAATTTCAGCGCTCGAGTCTCGCAACCCGAACCCCGAGTCGCGAGTAAGGTCGCAAGGAAATATACGAATATTGCAGCACAGCTAAAGCGGACGAGAATGATAATTGAAAAACAGTAATCGCGGCGGCGCATCGACTTGAACAAATAGGAATTATCGCGTCACGTGATGTCTGCCCCGTTGAGAGCGTCGATCGATTGTTCGCGAAACCTCCGCGAAGATTCTTGCGAGGCAACGAAACGCGAGTGCGAACCTTTTTTTCCAATAAATTCGCGCGACGAGCGATTCTTATTTCGACGTCGGACGGAAACCGGACGCACCGTGGTGGATGAAAATCGGGCGAGACCGAGGGGAAATAAATTCGCGGGCCGAAGAAGTTTCCCTTTGCTCGATTTTCGTTCGAATAATAAAATATCTGGACGAGAGGGACCGAGTTCTATCGGAGCATGCTCCGTGGCAGAAACAAACGTCAACGACGAACAGATCGATGGTTCGCGTCCATGGAAACCGTGGGTGGACCAATGCGAGGAGGCTATTCTCCTTTACGGACAGGCGCGTCTACCTTTCGTCTCTCCTGTCTCGCTAACGAGTAAAAGAAAAATGTCTACGAACGGGAACGAAGGAGTATTTATTTCAGTACCGCGAAGCCAACGGAAATAATATTCCCTGTACCGTCGATTATTGGAAACGTCGCGGTCGCGGCGAGTAGCGTCTCGATGGAAGCTACGGGGAGCGAGTCGTTGAATAAAAATCGTCCGCATTGTTCGATCGGCGAGCTGGAGAACGAAACGCGACCGAAGAGTCGAAGCTCTTCGCGTTTCGGGGAAACGGTGAACGGAATCGGCTCGCCGCTGGGAAATAAAAAAATTGTAGGAAAATTCCTCTGTCTACGACGCTGCGTTCCCCTCTTTTTCCTCAACGATTCGAGCGAGAACCGAAAACAAGCGTCCCTGCTCGGTCCGCGAACGACTTCCAGCTGTAGGTACGGATGCTCCCCGTGAACCGATTCGATTTTGTTTCGAGCTTACTGTCAGATCGGCCAGGTAGTCCGACTCCGTATTACGTTACCAGCGACGCTCGCTCGAGTGCATCCGCTCGCGTTGGTGGCTGCACGTCACCTGACTTTAACTTTGTTTAAAACTAATTAAGCCTGAGGTGTCGGGGGAGCTCGGTCTCGCTGTGTTTCGATCGAGCGAAAAAAAAGAGAGAGAAAGAAAAAAAGCCCACCGATCCATTGCAGAATTTAGCGTGGAGCAAATGTAATCTCCGCGAAGTGTCGCCCGCTAATCGATTGCAAATGTTAACCGCACTGGCCGGCCTCGAATGATTTCTCGAAGCTCGGCAGCTTCGGAAAAATTGTCGAGGGGAACTTTTTGGACTCGTTGCAAGTCGAGGCCGAACGTCGAAATGACGATTGGCGAGAGGATTCGTAGGAAAGAGCGATGGAGTCGCGACGGTAAGAAGAGGAAAAGCTGACCGTGGAAAATGGAATCGCACCTTCAGGACCTTCGACGTTCCGTTCGCTCGAGGATTTCCTTATTGTTTGTATAATCGATAAACTCTGAGCCTCGGGGGGCGACGCACATGCAGGATGCTTCGACGTGCAAAAACCGCGTAATCTACTGCCGTTCGTGGGCGGGGTGGTGGTGTCGAGCAACAGCCAGCAACGAGACACTCGGAAGACGATAAATCTTGTGCTACGAGACCGACTTCCGGTTTCACTGTCCTTTAAGCGAGCGTCGATTCCCGATTCAAGCGGGCGACCGCGCGTATACAGTTTTAAGGAAAACTCCTACGGTTGACGGAAAAATATAACCGAAACTTTTAACGAAATATTGCGCAACAGCTTGCGGGGGATCAGATATATCAATCGACCATATTTATGCAGGAACCGAATAAAAAGGAAGGGCAGGCTTCGATAATCGAACCCGAGATCGTCGTATTACTAGGCACTGATCAGTCCATTTACGCCACGGCCCCTTTCTCGTATTCCTTATATCGTTTGTTCCTTTTACGTTGTTCTTTGATGGAGGCGCCCGATCCTACATTTATATTAAACACCATTCGGACGGAGGTTCGAGCTTCATTAAAATCAAGAAGGAAACGTTCCTCCGTTTTCCTAAAACGTTCTCCAATATTTCTTAGCCAGCTTAACTAGCAAGGGGTGTTTCACCGAAATCGTATAAATAGCGTTTCTTCTGTGAAACTATCTTTCACCGTTACTGCTCTATCGCCGTCCGACGAAGGCACGACAACGGGGACAGCGTCGATTAAAGTCTGGCCGCGTTTCGCAACACGTTTCTGCATTAGAAATACGCGGTCAAAGGGGGCGGGGGGCGACGTATTTACAAAGTTCACGCTGTTACCATCCACGGTTCGCCCCGTGCGCGGGCATCAAAGTGGCAATCGGCGTCGGTCCCGATCGTGTCGAACCCGAAGCGTGTCTGCGCGAAACCGTTTCGCGTATTGCGCTAGGCCAGACGATTTCATACGTTCTCTGCTATTCGAAACCGATGGGCGTTGCTCCATCGTAACGCGATACGTTTGTACTTTCCTCTGCCCGTGTAAATGTACGCGAACGCGTTCACGATGCGCCTCTGTGTGGGTGCCGCGAACTGCCCCGCTGATAAGAGCGTATCGCGAAACGGCGTTCGAACCGAACCGATATTTCGCGATGCAAGCGTCTATGCAGCATTTACGGTGGAATCGGGGGGAGAAAAAAAGGGCACGCCACCTTTGGGTTACGTCACGCGATACCTGGCAGGCGTGGACACCCAGCGACGTGTACCCGATGCGTCTATTTCAGTTTGTTTTCTAACGAGCACTCGCGTGTCGACAAATCGTGACAAATTAACGATAACTGTTATTCGCGTATTGTAACCAAACGAAAGAGTGCCTGTTCGTTTAATTGAACGTTTCATTCGTAGCGCACCGCCAACGGCGAACCTTCAAATCTGAACTACTTAACATCCAAAGACTCCGGAGAAGTTAAACGGACGCGTCGTCGTCTCGTCTCGGACCAGTTATCGCCGATTCTCGCAGCGTCGCCGTGAAAAACCTGCCCCACCGTAGATTCGCCGCGATGAAACGATAAATCGAGGATCAACTTCGATTCACCATCCTTGAACACGAGTGCGCCTCTCCTATTCAGAACAACATCACTGAAACACGCTACATCCGACCCCTTGAACAGAACGTGCAAAACGGCAAATCTCTACTTCCATAAACTCAACTTTTTTGATATCAGTGCCTCTGTCTTCGAAAGCGAACTGTACAAGCTAATAGATTTAGACTCAGATTTAGATTTAAACTTAGAATAGACGAACGTTACATTTAGTTTAGACATTAAGACCGATTAATACAACATAAACAAAGGTATTACATTGTACATAAAGGGTTCCTACCGGTTAAACAGAATAAATAAATAAAGACTTGCACGGAACGAGCAACGACGACAAAAGCAGCCACGTTCCTCTCGCTTATTGTCAGCGTCGCGCGTATGCGTCGGATCCGCGAACGTTAAAGACGATCCGCGATCCCCACCGACGACAGTCGCTGCGATCCACGCAATTGGATCGCGACGAACCGGCCGGTTATGTTCGGAGGAACGAAAGACCGGCACGGGAAACGAAGGATGGAGAAAGAGAGAAAGGAAAGGTTGGCTCGGCGGCCTTGCGCCGATCCTATCGGGGCCCCGAATCTTGGAATTCGAATTTGTCCCCCTATCTGCGGATTCCATCGTAATTGCTTATCTACGAGCCGCTTGCTCGCCCGGACAGCCGTGTCCACCTACTTTATGCGACCCGATGCGTCGACCCGGGTGACGCGCGTGTTTCCGTCACGCGAGACCCTCGCCAATTTCGAGGCGTTTATCGTCTCGCGGGGGAATCGTGTACGCGTTCCTTCTTCGTTTCTCTTTCGCCGCCGCGGCTCGCGTCTGCCATTCCTTTCGTTCTCCTCCTCTTGCCAAGTTCCGGTGGCGCCTTCCACCGGTGGCATTGTTTTGACACGGGATCCGCCGCCCGCGCTTCCTGCGCAACTTCGCCCGTTCCTCCTTCGCGATCACGGGAGTTCGCGATTCCAACGGGGGCGAGGAATCTCCGGGGGGGCTTCCGTCGAACCCTGCGCCGTCTTCGGATTAAGTAATTAAACCCTGTCGCGTAACGGGCCGGGGACACTGGTTCCACCAATTCAACCAAATCCACCAATTCTTCGGCCGCGTTCCAGCTGCAACCCGGACGCCTCGATACCTCCGGGCGACAGTCGACAGTTTCGCCAGTACTAGCAGAATTCTTCTGCTCGCCCCGTCAGCTTCCCGGTGATACGCGAGCGAGCACTACGACCGATCGACGCTGAACCAACGCGATTAGCGAACAACGACGCCCGGGTGGTGGAACGGCAACGGTAGTTCGCACCCGTGGAAACCGTCCGTGTGTGGTCCTCGCGGTCCCTGTCCTTCTGTTTCGTCGCTCGAGTCCCTACGCTCGAAGCGCGTCGGCAACGATGACGTTAGTAACCCGACACCACCGGCGTCCACGACCCGCAGACGGCTTCCATACAGATGCGTCCATGGAGGAGCAGGGCCGTGGACGCGGAGGTGGCGTGGCACACCATTATCCGTTTACGGAACGCCGTTTCGCGTCCAACCCGGAGCCACCTAGAGCGCGCCCCTCGATAACGGCAATCGGTTCTGTTAGACGCGAGTCGAATCGCCGACGATGGCCGACGCGAGTTCCGCTCCCGCGGCGTTCAACGTAACAGGATTTTTTCGCCGATCGTCGCGTTATCTCGGCTAGCAGGCGGATCGAGCGACGCGACCGACGCGACCGACGAGAGTCGGGCAAGCGCGCGGAAGAACGGGAAGCTTGTCGCGGAAAACGCTCTAACGCGATATACCCGGGCTTCCGACGGCGAGACGCGTCCCAGACGGCCAAACTGTTGGTTGACGCGACGACGCGTCGTCGAGGGGCGAAGAAACGATCGCGTCGTTCGGCGAGGAACGGTTAGGGATTTTCTTAGAAGCTGCGTCGCGCGTGATCGATACCGGTGCCGGGTCAGATAGAAATCGCGAGCACCTGTTTTAAACGGCGAGCAGCCGAAACTTTCGACCACCCTTCGCGAATCGTTACGATTCTTGATACCGCCGAAGAGGAATCGCGAAGACGAGGGGTCGGTGGTGGAGGAAGGATGGAAGGGGCGAGGCGAAAGCGGAGGGACGAGGTTAGACGGTAGACAAATGAGTCGGGCCACGGGTCCCCGCGACTCGTTTAATCAAAGTTTGGGATGCGTGTTGCCTCGGTCCCGAACTAACTACGCCCGATCATGCTACGCGTTCGAACGGGAACCAGCCTCGCCGTCTCGCCGACGGGGAATTCTCCCGATTCTCTTTAAAACGTCGAGGCCCGTTTCCTTAGACGGCTGACGGACTGCCGTGCGATTCGACGCGCCTGGAGGGGGGAAACTGGGGCCCCGTCCGATGGACGCACCGCGGCGTAAATATCAATAATTACGTACGGCCGCTCTGAAATATCGGTTTCCTTCACCGCAAGAAAAGTTCAAAGAACTGCCACAATTTCGCAATCTATCCGTCGCGAAACCATGACCCATTTACCATAAATGACGCCACCGCTGGCCGGCGCGGTTCTTTCGCACCTTCTTTCCACTGAAATCGTCCGTATCGATCGTCCGGCGCCCGCGTGGCGACATCGTGCCCTCGACGCGCCTAATCGCGAGGGTTGACTCGCAAATCGACGGGACGAAGAGAGTACCGCCGCGATAAATAAAATTCTGCCCCGCGTTCGATACGACGACGACGACGACGCGCTCAAACGAACCTGTTGCGTGTTGGCGCAAGCCATTGTACGACTATGCGCGAAAGTAAAACGGTGCCCGAAGGAAGAGGTGCGGGCGAAGCGTGAAACAGTCGTTCCGTCGTTCGCCGAATTCCTCGGGAAAAGAATGAAAGGCTACTGGAAAAAAGGAGCAGGCGCGCGGATATCGCAATAGCGAGGGTACAGGAGAGAGGACGAGGGGACGGAATAGACGGAGCGAGAGAGAGAGAGAGAGAGAGAGAGAGAGAGAGAGAGAGAGAGAGAGGTGGAGAGAATCACGCCGTCTGGCCACTCTATAATTTGTCGGGGTGAGTTACCGCCCTTGTCTTTGCTTAGCGCTGGGCGTTCGTTCCGTTTGGTTCTCTCTCTGGTGATGCTATCGGCGCATACCTCGCTAGACAGGTGGCCACCCCGTGACACCCACACAACCGCTACACGCACGCAACGACGGACGTGCACCGGGCACACGCACGGCTCCGTCTCCTGTCTCGTGAATCGTGCCGCGTCGCGTGCGTGCGTGAATACGTGTAAAACGTCCGCTCTTCCATCCCTTTCCCGTCCTCCCATCCTCCCCTTTCAACTGCACCGGCATCCTCGTCTGGTCCACCGTCGAAAAGTTATCACACGTCGCGCCGCTTGTTCCACACCCACGTATCCGCAACGGGGATAATGCTAATTTCGACGGATTAGAGGGACGCGCCCCGGGGATCTCGATAACAGGCCGTCAGTCTTGCCGAATCGAGGAAATTATGGGACCCGTCGCTGGAACCATGGGAAATTCGGAACGGGTCGGACGAATCTCGCTTTCTCCCTTTTTTTCTTCTTCCGTTTATTTGGGTGCGAAACGACAGATGCTATCTACTCGTCGCCTCAGAACTGATCAGTACCGTGCCACTCGTGGATATTTATTTATTAAAACGTTTGTGGGATTTCTTTTGCAACGTCCGAACAGCGTACGAAAAAATAATATCGAGAAACATTGCAGTTCTGGAATTCTATGCCTGCGGTGCACGTATATATATATATATGTGTGTGTGTGCGTACGTTTCTTTCAGTCCCCGCGGGGACGAAAGTTATCCGAACGTGGGTCCGTGAAAAATCGACAACAGGAGCGACGAGATCGAGTGGACTATTTCTAGCGGGTCAGGTGTGTACCGTTGGCGGTATTGTTTTTTCGAGGTGACGAGGGTGGGTGGGGGGTGAGAAAGGGTCAGGTAAGACAGCGGGCACCACGCGGTGTCGTGTCAGTGGGGGGGCCCCGAAGAGGAGCCCCGAAGAAGGGCCCCGATGCCCGCCCACATCGCGGCGAACAGCGGCGCCCTATCCGATCCTAAAATCCCGATCTTTCGGCCGCGATAAAGCTACGGGGCCGGATATTTATTATTTGTAATTTACGTCGCGAGATCCGGCTCGTTAAGGGAACTTGGAGGCTAGAGCAGTCGCACCATTCTCGACACCGGTCGATCCGTATCGCGGCCAGATCGTTTTCCCCTTAGGGAAAATCTCTTTTCGGATCGTCTCATTATCGTTTGTCGAACGATGGTGACGGGACGAACCAGCTTCTCCCGTCGGGGTTGCTGCTCGGGCGATTCGGGTGTCCAAACACTTGTACACAGAGCGTTGGCTCTTTTGTTCGGAGGCGTGGGGAACACGGATCGTTCGCGCGACGATCGATCGACGTTGTCGTCGACGAGCGTGCCGGGTTAATAGACTTCGCACTTTGCCTCTCGACGCGGTGCTTTTCTTCGGGAAAGGGGCAGCGGTTACCGCGCCAGTGTTTTCTGTCCAGGGCGAAGAATCGGTTTTCAACGTAAACTTAACCCTCGCGAATCGAGGAACGCTTCGCCTGGCGGCGCCCGAATAATCGAGGCGTCTAATTTCCGCGCACTTTAGAAAGCGCAGTAGGGCAACCGCCGTCGCGGGGAAAGCCGCCCGCGATTAATCGAGGCCCGAAAGAATTGAGACGCGTGTCGGTAACTCGGCCCAATCGGTTTCGACCGCGAGAAAGGGACATCCCGACAGGATCGTCGAGCTCGCGAACAAAAGAGTCGGAAAGAAGGGAAACGGTGGCGGTGGGAGGGAGGTGGGGAAGGAGCGAGGGTACCGAGACAAAAACCCAGGGACGAGGAGGAGAACTTTGCGACGGAGGTGAAGAAGTTCGCTGAAGGGAGAAGAAGCGCGGCGAGCAAAAGGTGGAGGAGGCCGCGAAGGAGGAGGAGAGCGAAAAAGAGAGAGGCACCGAGTAATTTAACACCGGAAGCGTCTTGAGCGTGACGCCACCCTGAAGGTGCAGGATACGCGTCGAGGATAGGTAGGCAGGAGGTGGGGCGAAGAAGGTGGAGGCGATGGCGATGGTGCAGCCAGTCAGTGGGAGTCGGTAGGTACTCGAGGCCGCCATGCAAGGCGAGCTTCCTTCGTGTGCCCGCTCCGTCTCTCTTCCGCCCGTACTCTCCGCGGATCCTCTCCCTTCGTCCTCGTTTCGTTCACCGTCCTTCTCGGACGGTGTCTTTGCTGCACGCTGCGTCGAGCTTACCTCGCGCTTCTCTATCCGCTTTCCTCCCCTATCCGTCTAGCACCTTCCGTCTCCTACCGCCCAGTCGGTTCAGGTAAGGTTGCCGTACTCGTCGCGCGTTATCCGCGCCGTTCTTTCTCTCGTCGCGACGCAGCAGTCGGACACGGGGGCCAGCCGAAAGACGTACCGCTGCGTTCGGCTCGTTTTACAATTAGGGGATTAGGACGTCTGGCCTGGCGGCGAGTCTGACCCGGCCGGTACCGTTCCACTGCCGCTGCACCTTCGAGCCTGTCCGCCGTTTTCCACGCGACTCCCCGTAATTGAACGACGGACGACTTCGACGCTCGACGGCTACCGACGAAGGGTAGGCTGTATCGCGAATGTAACGTCTGCGCTTGCCGTATTTATTTAAGCGGCCCGGAAATTAGACCGCCGGTGCTCTCCAAATAGACGCGCAGGAGACAGCGTCGACTTGCCTCTTAGCTGAAAAGCAAGCGCGTTCGGTAGTATCGGCATATATTCTCGTGGCCTCGCTGCTTCGTTAAATATTTATCGAACCCCGTGCCAAAATCTGCCTTCTCGCCGCGCATTGATAATCGACATCAATGCGCCGGAGTCTGTTCGAGCCGAAACTATATTTCCGTCTCGTTCGCGACACTTTTTCACCGCGACGTCGAGACGAGCTTCTCTCGCGCGGCTCTTCTGTCTCCAGTCAACGTTTCCATCCTCCGCGTCCACCGTCACTGTCTCTCTCGACTCGTCGTCCTCTGCCCCCCCCCTCCCCCCTCCCCCCCACCCCTCTCCTGTCTGTGCCTTTTCTACACGCGCGCATCTGTGTACAGTCGATCTTACGTACCGCGGAGCATGTACGCGACCGGGATGTAAGTGCGTACCTACCTACGCCCAAAGGGATTGAATTACCACCGCGAGCCCCTATGTGGCAACTCTCTTACTTAACCTACCGTCGGGAACTGTATCGACACATTTTTCTTCCACGGGGTGTCCCGCAAGCGGGCCAGCCACGGCCGCTACACCGGCCAGACCTTCTCGCGGATGAATTTTAACGAACTCGGCACCACTCACCGCGCCGTCGATTCCTTTCGATTCGACGGCCAGGCCTCGGGCTGGCTTAGGACGCGAGTTAACGAGCGACAGGTGCCCGCGGATACGTTTATCGCTGATAAACCGATGGCTCGATGCTTCGAATTGGCGAGTCGAGGACAAGCTTGGAGCTTTTCGAGAGCGACAAGGAGAGGTAGAGGCAGACGGGGAACAGATTTTCCTGAAACTTGCAGGAAACGAAGATGTCGTCTCGAAATGTAACTTGGCGAAGCAGCAGCTTGTTAAGAGTTCCCGAGGGAATTGTATTTGAAACTCCTTTGCTCCTCGATCGGAGTGATTGTCAGTTGCACCTTGTACCGTGTACCGTGTTCAACGGGCGAATGAATCAGAGGTCCGCGTTGAATATGCGTTTGCGAACCGCGGGTACCCACTCGCCGTAGTAAAATACCAGCGAAAGGATGAGGAACGACGAAGCCAGCTGGCATTCATCTCTCGCGGTACACCGAACAGCCGCGGTAACGTTTAATATAAAATAACTGACTTTCTAATCTGTCGCTTCGTCGCCGAATCTGTATTCACGCGCACCGCTAATGTACTCGACTTTTGCGACAGCGTTCGATCGAGACGAGAGGAGAACTAACATACATTCCCCTACCCTGGAATTAATTCTCGCCGTCCGGTCGTTTTACCGTTACCTTCCCCTGTTTCTGCGAATATTTCCCTTTCAACGCTCCAGACTCGCAACTAACCCCGTCGCCCATTAACCGGTGCACCCCCGTGCCTCAAAATATAAATTCGAACTCGCCGCCTCAACCTCTGCACCCTTCGTAGCACCGAAATCACGAAATCCTTCCGTCCTTCGCGGACGATCTCTCCACGAGGTACGCCCGCTACTTAATTACCGGCTGAATAAGAGCAGCGTCCACGCGAAGAGTCACCCGTCAATCTTCACCCCGTGGGACATCCGTGGGACATAATTGAGTTCTCCGGCGCCTCCCATCCCGGGGGCTCTTTCGCCCAGGAAGAACGAGGACGCAGCGCGAACGTTTCTGCCCGTTCCACCGATGGGTTCACGGTTCGCGGATGGGTCTACGGGAGGATGGATCGTGGCCACGGGAGGACGAGCAGCCGGCGTGGAGGCTGGAAGAGGTGGTAGGAAAAGGAACGGAGGCGGGTAAAGGGGCTCTCACGTTACCTTCGGTGCGGCCAGGTGTCGGGTTACCTCCGACCTCATCTTCCTCCGGGGCCTCCGCGAGTTTGCCACCATCGACATCGTACGTCTGTCCTTACGTACGCCTACCATCCGTCCTGTCACCTTAGTTTCGCACATGTCCCGCTTTTTCACCGCTCTCGATCGCCCCCGTGCCCGGCCTCCCCGTGCCCTGCGTCTTCGCCGTGGCACGGCTCGCCGTGGACACCGGGGGTGACACGGCCGGGACGCTGTGGTTGTGACTGCCTGTCGTGTTTCTCGGGCGAAACTTGTCTCGTCTCGTTCTCATGGGAGGTGATTAGGGGTGGTCGTCGTTTTTCCTCCCTGTTTTTTGGGGCGCGAAAGAAAAAGGGTCGCGGTAATGGACGTGCACTTTATTGCGCTCGTATTTCGCTCTTCCATTTCTGCTACCCGGCCGCTGCGCTTTGCTGCCGGATTTCCCATTAACTCGGCCGGTTAGTTCGAGTCGTCGCGACGAATTTGTGCGACGGGCGATGGAAATGGAACCGCGGTGGCGATGATGCGATAGCGATATGGACGGTTCGGTACGCGAACCGAGGGAATCTTTCTATCGCAAATGTTCGGCGTGCCGTAGATAAGGAGCGGAACAGGTACGAGGTATTCGTGAAATCATTCTCGACTTATCGATCGATAGCCCGACGTCCCCTCTGTAATTACTTCAGTGGATAATTAAAACGGTCCCTCGACGCGGCCCAGCCGCGTTTCGTACCCCCCTGATATCGTCAGCAAAGGGTGTATAATCGATACCGACGTCGAGGGGTGTTCGTAACGGGAAACACCATGATCGAAGGCCACCCCTTCAGCTGCCTGTGCATATCATCCCCTAAATACCCCGCAACCTTCGATAAACAACCGCGAAACAACCTAGATACGTGACGAGGCCCTCGACTCATACCCAAATGTAACTAATTGCTACACAATTTTTATCGTCGCGGCAAAATCCTGTTACAAGTGTGCGACCTCTTGTGATTTTTATATATGGCGTCTACGATATTTTTCAATTAAAAAAAATGGGTGCTGGAACCCCGACAGCATATTGTTTTCGTGTGAAAGTGTGTCGCACCGGCCCAATTTTATCCAAACGACGCGTAATTAAACGTCCACCGCCATTTGTCCGGACAGATTTTACGCCGGAAAAGGTGATCGCGATTGGCATGCTTTCAAAAAACCTGTCATCGAGCCCATCGCCCCTCGCCACGTGTTGATTCACGTGCACAACAAGAAACGCGCTGGCGCACCATGTATTTCTATACGCGATACCAAACAGCGGCTACAGACACGCGGCGGGGATGCTAACAGCTAAGGGTGTCGCGTAACGAGATCATAGCACCAAGAGGGTGAAGAGGGATCTTCTCGCCGTTCCCGGTCCGCTCCAATTCGTAAACTACGAACGCGTCAACCGGCTCGCGTCTCCCTGGCAAAGATCCTTCGAACGCGTCCAATGAAGTCTCCGACAGATACTCGTGAAACGGAAGAAAGTCGAACAACGGTGCTTTGATTGACCGTAAAAATTCAATTGAACGTCACGCTCCTCGACATGTTAATTGATTCGTCGTTCAACATTCTTTCTCCGCTTTCAATTGCGGACACCGGTTACACGCGCGTTCGTGCGCCGCGGGCGTAAAGTTCCGCGCAAGCAATTTCAATGCAGAAATGTATAATCTCGAGTGGACAATTCGAGCAAATAACCAGAGCGATTTAATTGCCATCAGCGTCCGTGTTACGAAACGTTCGCGAAACTTTTGGCCGGCTGTGTACGCGCGCGTACGTTCGCGTACACGTCGAATCGTGCTCGTTGAAAACGCCTGACGAACGATTCCCAGGACGATCCGCAAGGTTGGAGAAAACGTCGCCTAGCTAGAACGTGAATATCGGGGCCAGCGGACAAAGATGGAAGGAGGGGCCACTCGTCTCGAAATTGCACGTTCGAGCGCAACGAATGCGACGGCCGAGGTGGTCATGGTACCCTGGCGCGGTACCATTCCTCCGTGGTAACTGGAGAACGGAGACAAGTATCAGTTACGAGGAAAACTTCCGTGCACGCATTAACGACGTCGTATGTCCTCACGTACGACGTACGAGGGTCGCGCCGCGAACAGGTACACAACAGGTTCGGGAGAAGATCTGGGTCGTGGCATTCCGTTAAATGGATCCGCGCGTTAATTGGACAACATTAGACGGCCGGCTGACGTACGAGCGTGAAAATGAGCTTCCAATGACCCGCGGCACCGTGGAACGCCGACCGAGCCAAGAGTGGACCGATATTCTGTGACAGATAGGTGGGAGCTTCGATAGAACGTTCGAGCAGGTGCAGCGTGAAGCGACGATGCATCGATTCACTTAGTTTGCACAGTACTCCTGCGTCGAAACAATCGATTTCGTTTAACGAAGCTTTCAACCGCGATGGAAACTTTAATTCGCGGGACGACTCGGTTAATATTTGTATTAACGATTCTAAACGAATATCTCCCGTACATCGGTGTATATTTTCTGACCCCAGCTTCAATTCTTGCGTTGCGGAATGAACGTAAGCGAACCGACACAGCTGGTTCGAAAGAAAATATACCGTGGAGCGTCGCTGTAAATCATGGGAACAGTGGAATACCCCGATTCAAGTATCACATTTTGCGGAATGGCAAATAAAAAAAAGGAAAGGGTACCGAACCGTGGAGGATGTATTCGCGACACGCGAGCACATTATTACACGCATTAACGACACGTGGCGACGGTGTATTATCTGTGATTTCGGTTTTCGACCCGGCGACGCGCCTTTCCGGCCGCATTAAAGGATGAAAGGGCGACGAACAGAGGGGCACGGTCACGTGGAAGGGAGAACTGGCACACGCAGATCATTATTCTCCTTAACGATCCCCTCATTATCGTGTCTAAACAAATTGATGCTACCGTTCGCTGCATCCGACGTTACACCTCCCTTCCATTTAATAAACACGCTGTCCGGTTCCATTTTTCCTCACCCCCAATCATCTCGGCTGTTATTTAATGAAATAATGTCGAACGCTCTTGACGCAATGGACGCGAGTCGTCGCTTGATTAATCCGAAGCAGAATCAACGGAAGCCACTTTCGGGTACGAAAAATTAATTGAGAGGAACAGGCTCCTTCCATCACCGAGCAAGTGTGCAAGCGATGCGTGGAAGAATAAATATCGATTATCCAGACTCCGGACGAAGGGTTAACTCATCTTCGACGGTTGGGCGCGCCACGATTCGTGGAGGTCAACGCTATTGAGTTCTACGACACAGGAGTCGTCCATATTAGGTTCCACAATTTGGTGGTGGTCTCTCTCGTGTGTCTCGCGACATTGGAGTTTCCTAGTCCCATGAAACGGGAGTCGCCTATGTCAACTGCTGGGCCACGCTAACACTACGCTGCTCGCGAGCTGTCCCGCAACGGGCAACCTGTTTCTGGTCGAGATTACGGAATCTCCGTATCGCGGTGACTTACGATAAATAAAAACGCTTCAGACGAGAAGAATTCTAGGATGCTGCATCGCGAATCACCAATCGGTATCGGTTCAACGCGATTCCAAGGGAGAAGCATCGCGCGTAATCACAGTTCGGACCTTCGATCGATCAACGAACGTCCATTCGGTTCTACGATCGAACCATCGAACATAAACTCGCCGCGATTGCCTGCCCGTCCGGCAGCTCCTCCGATTCGTCCACAAACGGGCAGAGAAGTTACAACCTTCTCCCCTCGTTTAAGTTCCAGCGCGTTCAATGCGGTCTAGCCAATTTCCTTGGCGCGGTTCACGGCTAAATTGAAAATGCTAATTCTGCTCTACATTTTCTGCCCGGCTACTCGCGTCCCGTAAAGGTGGCGGATCCATCCCGGAATTAGCGACACGCTCGATGCGATAATTGCAATCCGCCGAACTCCGCCGACAATTGCCGTATTAATTCGAGGCTCTAAGCGAGTCTGCTTTTAACGATTCTGTTGAGAAACTTGTGGTCGAAATTTTTTTAGAATACGACGAGATAATATCGTCGTACGATAATAAACTGCTAAATAATTTTACCAACGTTCCTGCTGCTTTTCCGGACGTTGTTTCAAGAAAAACCGAATAATAATTACAATTACGCCGGACATTATTCAGCCGAACATCGATCACCATGATCTCGTTAAATATCGTGGCGTTTCCCCACAAAATATTCGATCTGTGGCGTACAAAGAAAACCTGCACCTTGGAACAAAATCGCTTTCTCGGATACCCCCTCTCCGTGCCACCCGCATAGAAACGATCCCCATAGCTGTCCTAATAAAAAAAACAATTCCTGAGCCGATACAACTTACTACTCCCAACCACTTCTATCGATCCTCTATCCGAACGAATGCGATCCGTCGACCCCTTTGGTCCCCGGGTTGCAATCCGAAATCCAATTTCCTAGTCGCGGTGGCGTCTGCCGGAGCAGCCAGCAGCCCGGCACGAACAGACGAGGATCACAATGGCGTACCATCGCTCGTTTCCTTTGCTCGTATTTACGAGTCGTTGCGTTATTATGGTCGCGTGACTTTGGGGACCGGTGCCGTTGGTATCCGGCAATGCATCGGTAATGAAACGAGCCGAGGCAAGAGAGGCAATAGTCGTAAATAGCCGGCTACCTACTTACTCGAGGCGCGAGGGAGAGAGAGAGAGAGGGAGAGAGGGGGAGAGAGAGAGAGGGAGGCGTGGTAATTGTTTTGCCAACGTTCGCCCGTTGTTATTGCCCAGTCGTGGCACACTATACACCGCCGAACTAAACGGAGGATCATCTCCGTCAGCGGTACCTGGGGATCCACGAGACGCTCCCTTATCCGTCGATCGCGATTCGATGAGCTCGCGACAATCACGGTAAATCTTGTCGCGGCGCTGGTTGCGATAAAACGACCAGGACGACGGAGAGTCGCCAGGTGGGGTTGGATGGAAATCGGCCATGGTTGTCGCAGGGGAGAAATCGGGTAGGCGGTCTTGAAAGGGTGAGACGACGTTTATGGGGGGTCGCTTTGACAATGACGTCGTTTAATGAAAGTTGGAATAACGAGGAGGGTTTCTGGAATTCTGAGGAGAATCGCGATGGCAATCGACTGTATCCCTAGCGATTTTTGCTCGCGCTCGAAGAGGAGCAAAAATCGGAAGGGTGCGAAATTCGTTCATTGCCGAAAGTAATGGACACGGTAGTTTTCAGGGGCGGCGTGAATTTCTGTTCCCACCTCGATACGATCTTCGCCGGGCTCGCGAGCGTAGATTCCTCTCGATCCGGTCGAGGACTCGCGCTGGAAGAAGGAGAGGAGGAGGAGGAGGAGGAGGAAGGAGAATGAGAAAAAGGGGGTCGAGAGTGGCGAGCGTCGAGAGAAACAGAAAAGAAACACGCTACACTCTATAAATACGAACGGGTAATTGATTCAGTAATAACTAACTCAACCGAGCCAACATGAGGCGTCCTCTCTCGCGCATTCCTCGCTCTGTTCCCTCTTCGTTTCCTCGTCTGCCGGCCGGGGCCCTTTTCTCGTCTTCTTCCCCCGTTTCTTCTTCTTCTTCTTCTTCTCCTTTCGCCTTCTACCTTCACCAACGGTCTTGCGTGTTCCACGCATAAATATGTATGCCGGTAATAATATAAGCAGCCACGGTGGTGGTGCTGTTTGGGGAGAAACGCTTTCGTATCGTAGGACCCCGGGGTACCATACGTCACGCCCTTTTTCTCGCGCGCCAGCGCGTTACGACGACACTGCCATCGATACGTAGCGGCACGCAACGACCCGGACAACTCCGCGCAATTGCAAAAGGCTAATCTCGCTTTTTGGGACCCGGATGTTTTCTCTTCCGCCCGTTACATCACCGCCTCGGTTCCGGATCTCCGCTTCCCTTCCGCGCGATCGTCCGAAGAGGCCGTTCTTCCTTCAGCGGTTCGTTCGTCGCTTCGCCGCGGGCGCATCCGCGCCGGATAAATAAATCGCGACTGCGCTCCTCCACGTTTAAAACGCTCTTGAAAAATGATCAACTCGCGCGAGGAAAGCGTCGCGCGAATGACTCGAAAGATACGAAACTACTGTCAACGCGGTGTCACAGCCGACCCACGCGAATCGATTCAATTACGCAGCCCTGGAAAATCGTCCAGAGGCCGAGCGTTTCGATCTAATCCCCACCTCCGTCCCCCCGGCACCGCGTTTCAACCTTCAACTCTTTCCCCATAAATTTCGTCGCTGCGCCCTTCCCGGGGCACGTCGAAGGGTCAACGTCTCGGTAAGAACGCGTTCCCCGTCATCGCCCATAATTCTATATCAATTTGTGGGTTAACCGATAATTGCGTAACGCCATTCGTATCCCAGCCGACGCATATTAATACCCCGCCGTCGTATTTCTCGCCCATCCGGCCGAGAGCCACCCGTTCCCCGTGGCCGATCCGCGAGGTTAAACGTCGTTGGCCAGCAACCCCCTCCGACGCGCCGCGCTATCGCCGATGTTTATCTGTTATCCGGCGCGCGAAGAAGAACCGCAGGAAGGCCTTCCTAGGGCCGCCACCGTGCACACCTCAACCCTGGGCCGCGCAATTAGAGGTGCTGGATGCACGGTTATTACCCGTCGGCCGGCGGGGCCGTTGCGAATACGTTGCTCATAGGTAACGAGACGCTGGCGAGGTTTGATAAATGCCCGGTCGGTGAACGGTGTTCCTGCCGTGATTTCTCGATGCATTGTTCCGCGGGGGGCAGAGGGGCGAGAATTGCGTGCGCGAAATTCGCGAGATCGAGCGTGGACTCGGCGCGGACGATCGACCTCTCTCGTTCCCCTTGGTATTTCTCTAATTCGCTCGTTTCAGCGCTGCGTTTCGTGCGTCGGGGAGCAACAGGGATCGTTATGGGAGAGATCTTGCTGGACACGGAAGTCGCTTGTCAGCTGGGCCAAGGAGGGCAGGGAAAGAGCGGAATCTTGAGAAAAAAACTGGTGGTCCGAGCAGGGTGAAATTAATGGGCGTCGCGGACACGGGTGCGAAGGCCGGTTCCGATGGGACGTATTGGGAAAGCAAGACGGATGGCTCGTCGCCGTTCCAAGCATGGATTTACGAGGAACTGGTAGCAGTAATATCTGGCAAATGTATAATTAACGGTGGGCCGACGGGCCGCTTCGAAAAATGCTGAAATTCGAGCTCCCATTGGGCGCGGTCGCTTCTGGGCCGAGCGATTTCGTCGCCCCAGGGCCGGCGGAGCATTCCGCGATCGATCCGCCGATCGATTCTTCTGCCTACCTGTTACCGATCGCTGAGGGAAACCTACGGCTAGGTGGCAATCGCTCGCCCAACCCCCGACGTCGTCCAACCGTCTCTCAACTGAACGGATGCAACGGAGCAACGCGTTCCTCCCTGTTAAACGTTTGTATTAGGAGGATATCATTGGACCGTTTTATAAACGCGTGAAATAATTGGAAAACAGCGTCACTGCCGATCGCGTTCTCGCGACGAGCCAGGGAATTGTAGAAGCACGACCTACAACAGGCGCTCGTTAGTCGCGACGAGGCAGGGACCGTTTAGAAGCGCATAGAACACGGCCCTGGCGCGAGTCCCCCATAAAGGTGGTAGAACTGGTGGAACAGAGAGAGGCCAGCGGCTCGGGACGAGAGAGCCGGCGAAACTGGTGTGGGGCTAGGTGTTAAAACACGGTAATTAACAACGAGGAACGCCGCGGAGAACCGACGAGGACGAGGGAGACCACCTTCGGCCGCTCTCTCGGTGGCTACCAAGATTTACTGCCAAATGGCAGCGTATTTATGAACTACGCCTCGCGCAACCACACCGTAGGGACACGTACAGATAAACGCGAGGCTGTGTAATCACACGTATGCACGAAGACAGGCCGGGGACCGGCCGTAAGGGCCGACCAGTGGAGTGCTAACCGGCCATCGATCATGTTTCGTGGATAGTTAGGAGCCATGAAACATTCATGCACGATCGACCACCCATCGCAGCCTTCGTCTTTAGCGCTCGAGCGGGCAAACGCGTGACCAGCGCGTTTCCATGGACGGTGTCCGCGCCGTCGAAAATGATTTCGATTTTCGAGCGAATCCGTTCGATTGATCCCGTGCTCGACGAATCGTCCCGTCGACGGGCGAAACGTCGACACCGCGATTATCAACAGCACCGAGAGACAGGCTTCCAAAGAAATTCACGGTGCGCTAGGGTATCGATACGCGTGACGTATAACTCTCGCCGACGTTCGTTTAGTCTACTAGGAGGAATGTTCTTAAATTACGGAGCTGAGCTTCGTACAAACTGATAAGGATTCCAATTAACTCTCCTGCTCGCCCCCTCCCCTCCTGTCCAAACATAAGAACATCGGCGAAGTTCGTCTATAAACAAGGATAATAAAACGTCGCACCGTTTTGTTGCGCGGCGCCTTATCCAAATGAAGATCCCAGGGAACCCGGTCGTTCCCCGAGGAACATAGGCGCCCAGCGATTCCACATCTACGATAATATCTCCCCGGGCGAACAAAACGTTCTCCAACCCCGGAGCATCCCGAGCGCGCTCGCTCCTTTCCATCGTAAAGGACGAGAAAATAAACGGCGGAGCGTTTCTCGATTGTCCCCGGCTAGCGCGGCGTAATGAACGTTCGTTCGTTAGCGGAAAAAGTACCGGGGATGGTAACTCTTTCAAACGGCGACGAGGGCTACAAACGAGGCCTGTTTAGACGGCCGCAAGAGCGCCGACAGTACGATGAACGGCCACGCAGAGAGGAGGGCACGGAAAGGGGAGAACGGGACGAGGACGAGGGGGAGAGCCGAAGGGAAAAAAGGAGAGACAACGAGGTTCGCGAGGAAGGACTCGGCGGTTCGGGTTAGAACGGCGACGCCGAGGGGATGAAGAAGACGGAGGAACTCGGCGGTGGGGAAAGGGTAGTGGGGTGGGGGGGGGGGAGAGAAGGTTTACAGGGAGGCACGTCAGACCCTTGGGCCGTCATAAACAATAGCGAGGAGTAATTGATTCTCTAATAACTTAACGCGCCAGCACGAGGTGGCCACTAACAGCCTTAGGTAGGCATAATGTATTATAGCCGGCAACAACTCGACTGCCAAGGAGAGGAGGCTTCGACGAGCACGGCCTACGAGCGCCTACGAGATTTAAGGCTCCGTGCCAATAATAAAGCAGCCACCTTGGAAAATGGCAAAAGCCGGCGAGACGTCGCGTCGCGTCGCGTCGCGTCGCGTCGGTTTGTTCGAGGTTTACGCTAGAGGAAACCCACCACCTCTCGTGCGACGAACGAGCGACACACGATCTTCCACGGGGCCTTCCTTCCTCTACGCCTCCTGGCGAAAATACCTGATTTCGTCAATGAAATATTCGCAGCGCTCCGTGGACGGACGCGAAGATCGATGATCTGGAGTACCTACGGCGTACGGCTAAGTACCGTGTGCGTTTGTCTACCTGCCGGAGAATTGAGCTATCGTGGGAGTGAATTTTTCGATCTCTGACGATAGCCGAGAACGGGCACGGTGCGGGATATTAATCGGAGAGATCGCGACGACGGTCAACGGAGAAAATCATGGTACTCGTGGGCGATCAAAGAATTGGAATGTAGAACCGCGCTGAGACGTCGGAGGAATTAATACTAATTAAGTCGCCATGGACATTGGACGAGTGCAGACTTACGAACGGATGAACCAACGAATCTTCGAGGGCTCGCGCACCGAAGCGCACGGGTGGATGTTCGACGAAAAGCGATGAAAAGACGCACAGCCCGAGGTGAGTCCTTGCATAGGGGTAAAGAAACTCGGCATTCGAAGCAAAAAGAAGAGGCACGGGGTGTGAGCATCGCGCACGGCGGCGCGACGTGGTCTGTCATTAGGCTCGATATATCTCACACCGCACCGGCAACAACACATCGCAAACAAGAAATGACATCGAAGCCTCGGCTCTCGCGGCCATTAACGCGTCTGCGCGTACCTGTAACCCTCGTCGACGGCAACCCCACGGGCACCTAGTACCTCGACAATTCGTGAGAAATCTCACGATAGCCGCGAACCACGCTCGAACTGCGAAAAATGTTCGCTTCTATTCGAAACTGTTGAACTAAAGGGACATTTTACTTGCCCGTTTATTTTCTCTCCCTTTCGAAGCAATCAAAAATGATTTCGCCAACGTACTTGCCGAGCGGACCGATGCGAACGAACGAACAATATTTTCGAAGAGAAGAATTTTGTTCCGCGTGGTCGTCGAACACGGGGAACAATTTCATCCTCGAAACGAAGTGTACACCTGGCGAGGATTATATTATTGCGAGCGCAGGATAATTCAATTTGCAATGCTTTCCTGCAGCTATATCTGGTTGCATCGATAATTGCGGAAGCTCCCCCGTTTTCGCGAAGCCACCAGTATGCCCCTTTGTTCGCCCCAGTCCGATTCCTGCGCGAGTCAATTTTTTCCTTTTTCAATTCATCGAACGATCCTCGATCTTCCCGCGGCGCGTCAAATCCATCCGGTCTTTCCCGAACTCGAGACGAAACCGATCAAACCTTAATAAACTTCTTAATAAACACCGGACCAGCACCTAACGACAATGTTGGATGACCAGCCCTTGAGTCACCGATAATATGTAAGGCCCGCGGATCTACTGCCGAGGGCCAGACTCCGCGTTGGCTAAGGCGACGTAACAAGGGCTAAGGTCATCCTTCCCCCCTAAAACTCATAATATATATAGTAGCGGAATACCAATTGCAGTTAGAATAGTTTTGGACGCGACGCGTACCATCGCTCTGTCGCGCAAACTCGTCACGGTATTCTTATATAAAAACCTCTTTGCAAAAGTAATCGTTGCACGCGATTTCGCTTACCCCGGAATCCAACAACAACGCTAACGTCGAAACCCTTGAAAAGCACCAGCACTTGTACACTCGTCGGGATCGCCGATGGAGACGGAAAATCGGGCCCGTTCGTTGGGACGTCGAACGCTTTTCGACAGTTCCCGAGGCTAACAGCTGCCATCGCGGTGACCGCAAAGTTTCAATAAGGAGGCACCGATGAAACCGCTCTCCCGTTGTACCCCGCGCGCGATAGCCGGCCGCGTTCAAGCGGCACACGTACAGGAGACGGTAAGCGTGAACGTGAACGCGCGAATAAGGTGTACGTCAACGTGACTAAAGAGGCCTCGTTACCATAATCGTCGACGCGGGGAGACGGTGCCGCGGCGGTGTATTCTTAAATCTGGCAAGCCAACACCTAAACACGGTCATCATCGCTTCGCGGTATAATAAGATCACGCCGTGCCGGGACCGAGCGGGCCGCTCGTGACCCTCGTGCCTGCGATATACTTACGCCGCTATTCCATCCTGTTTCCGTCGTCTCTCTTCGACCTACCCCGTTTCGCCCGTCGACCACCCCGTGGCCCCCGAGGGCAACACGGTGGGGAGAGGCGAGGGAAAATAAACGAAAAACCGAGAAACAAGAGTAGCGAAAGAACGGCGAAGCAAGAAATTATCGGCGGTTTAAAGATGATTTTCTGCACGGCCGACGCCTGCCCCCTGTACACATGTACTTTGCTCCCCTCGTTATTAAGCCTATCTTCGGAACGGATCACTGTAATACGCCCGTAATGTGTGACAATTCGGGTGATTTGTATCTGGCTGCTCGCACGCGGAAGTTACGACGCGATCCGTTGCACGCCGTACGCGTATCGAAGCCCGAGCCCGCGACTTATTGTCGAGCGATTTTGTTGCTTCCTTCGGGTGCGGGGTGGAGGTGAAGGTGGGGGGGGGGGGGGTTGTCTGTGTGTAATTTCCTTTCCTCTTCGTCCTCGTTTTTATTTATGCGCTCGATAGTTCTAGGGATCGGGCGAGGGGCGGTTACGGTTCGTTAGTAGAAACGGTGCATTTAGATTTGGATAATTTGGATGTCACAAAATTTTACGAGCCGATCACCCGGTACCTGGCGGGTACTCGATACCCACGGCACGTCCCTCGGCCGACAGACGAGGACGGAGAAAGAAATTATCGGCGATTTAAAGCTGATTCCCCGATCGGTCGACGCCTCCTCGGCCCGGCATACACCCGGGTATTCCGTGGCGTGGTTATTACGGTTATCACTTTCCAATCACTGTAATACGCTCTTAATGCGTGACGATTCAGATGATTTGTGTGTTTCGATCTGGGAATGGCGAGGGGGGGAGGGGGAGAAAGGGAGGTACGGCAAATGCGAAAAGTCGCGGCGAGGGTAATAACGCATAGTTATGAACGGGGAAAACGGCACTCGGGGGAGGAGGATCGTTTGGTCGTTTAGATTACCGGCGATGTTTAATATTTAACGAGGTGCCGCTCGGATGTTTCCAACGGGACAACGATTGTTGCGCGCAAATGCAATTACTACCGCTAATAATAATGTCGGCAACGGCACCTTGTTCCTGCAAGTTAATACTGTTCTTATCGTTTTTATTCATCGTTGCGAATATTCCACGTGAATTCGATATTCGTAACGTCTCAATTAACACGATTGATCGGAGAGTTCGCCTAACGCGCTAACGAAAAATGCATGTTCATCAACGAGGACGATCGTCGTTGCCTCGAATCTCCATCGCGTTCGAACGCCCGCGAAGAAGCTTCCTCGTCGACCGAAGAAACACGCGAAGCCACGCCGGGAGAATCCCGGAACATTTTTCAATTCGAGTAATATTCGCTGCGACGCGAAGCTTTCGTACGAGTGGATCGCTTGAAAAGCCGCAACAGGGGAGAATTGAATGGCCATCGCAACGAACGCGAGAGGAAAGAAAGCGAGGATCACGGCGAGGAGAAAATAAGGGGACATCTAGAGGAGGCGAGAAGGAGAGAGAGGGAGAGAGAGAGAGAAGAGGAGGGTAGAAAGGAGAAAGAGGACGACGACCACGAGGACGACGACAACGACGACGAAGAAGAAGAGGGAGAAGAAGAAGAAGAAGAAGAAGAAGATCAAGCAACAAGATCTCACGAGGTATCTCGATAAATCCCTTTCGCTGGACAAATAACGACAAGGCTCATTACTATAAACACGTCTCGCGTGGTCTCTGCGTGTGGCACGTCGGGTTCTCGGTTCCCGACTATTTATTTTTATATCTACATAGCTTTTTTTCGTTATTATATTATCCGAACCGTTCCTTCCTAATCGTGGACGTGCCACAAGCGACATGTTTGTCCCCGTGGCGTGCGTGCGTCGCACGAAACGCGATAAACAATGTAAACGAGATCGAGCTAAGCTCGACACCGATGGAGGAACATATTTTTATTATCGCACGCGTTGCTCGTCGTTGAATTTCGCTCGACGTTGCGCCACCATCAGCAATTTCAGTTCCACCCTTCTCGATTCCCCACCCGTTTCCCCCGCGATACAAATTTCTTCTGCACTCTTTCCTCGCATAATGGATCGTGGGTGCGAATTAATTTGAACGACCGGAACGCGTTTACGGCGATCGGCGTTTGAGTCGCTCAGAGGTCCGAAACCGTAAAAACAATGAACCAAATTCACCGCACCGTTAGTTAGATATTATTCGTTATGAATAGAAAGATTTTTAGGTAGTTCTCGAATTACAGAATATAATCGCAGTCAAAGATTCTCCTATGATAATTATTTGAACAATAATATTTGATAAAATGTTGTTCGATCGGAAATGGTTCTGATATTTTCTGCGACGCGTAGTTATCTCTCAGGTACCAGTAAATAAAATTTGTTACAGCCGATAGAACGACTCTTACAATACTGATTTCATCATTGAGATTCATGATCCGTGGAAAACTTTATTGAAATGATATAGTCAATATGGAAATATTTCGGCACGTCGAAATGCGCGTTTATGATGTTATTTAATCGAACGAGCGTGTTAGCAAAAGATTTAAAATCAAAGATATATACAAAATTGTTTTAAAAAATTGAGTTAAATAAAAAATTTTCGAAAAAAACTGACTAGATTCACATTACATAGTTATTATTAATAGATTTACTTTTATGTAAGGCACTTTGGGCGCGACATTAAAGTGGAAAAACGGCGTTCTGACTGCGCATATATTGTTATAACTTTCGGAGTTGCAAAAACATGTAAAATTCTCTTATGTCGCCTTCTTAACCAGGTTCTAACAAACACATATAAGAAAAATTGATTTTGGTTCGTGTTTTCACGGTTTCGGACCACTGTGAGTCGTGTCGCGAGAGTATGCAACCCGTTCGATTAAAGGTCGTGTTGCATCTACCTGTGTCGCGATAAAGGAGCCTCAGTCCTGCCCCCGTTTTAACGGTGCATGGGGTTTTATTAAACATTCGGCTGGATTATTTTGTTCTTCGCGTTCCTCTGCTTCCAGCCCGTCTTGGTCTTCACGGACCCGGTGGCCGGAAAGGGGAAGCCTCGTACATGGAACGTGTACGCACATCGTTGTCGATCGATATGTCAATTAATTTTCATAAGGAATCCCAGGCACGGTTCATTTAAACGACCAGACAACTGCGGGGGCGCGTACACCGTGCACCTGGTCAGATTCAAGGTTTCCCCTCTCTACCTATCTTTTATTTTCGCCCATCAATACTCGTTCCTCGCTCCGTTCAATTTCTGTTACCTCGGCGCATTTCGTTGGACAGCGCACAGATTCGAAGTTCCTTTAACAATTTAGAGATTAAATCTTCGCGTTTCTCCGAATCACGCAAGATTCCTCAAACCGTGCTCAAACGGCCACGCAGAACCGAAATATAATCACGTTCGCATTCGAGAAGCAATTCCTATAAATGTTCGAAACGCGATAAAACGTAGCCCCGCGATTACATTCGAAGCGAGAGAAAAAGGAGATCCCCGTAAGGCGCAATCAAGTCCAATAAAACAATTATTCGCAGCGCACGTGGTTATCTATTATTCTTGAAGAATGTCCAACTGCCCAAGCACGCGTGTATTCTACGCGAACGAACGCGAACCACCGCATCCCCTTAAACTTAACTTTCCCCCGTCCAATCGGCCGTGATCGAACTACGAGCAACAGATGCTAGAACGCATAAGCACCGCCACGGGCGAGCTCTCGTCATCTTGCGACGCCTTATCGATTCCGTATCTCTAATCCGCTTTTAATTACACCGTTCGCGCCTCCTAAACAATTATCCCTCGGAACGTCTGCGAACGGATACGATACGCGCGCCGCGAGCCCCCCCTGTTTATTTTTATTTTCACGGGGCCCATGGGATCGATGAGCGCGAGGGGAAGAGAATCGTTCGGTTCGGTTCGGTTCGAGGGCCGCGTCTCGTGCAATTTCTCATCGAGTGGGTGGATACCCATTATTTCGCATTACAGGCTCCTTACCGGCAACGATCGCCCCGTGGAATCGTGGCCCCATCGCGACTTCGCGTTACGTTCGCACATCTTCCGCCTGTTAACACGCTTCCCGACGCCGCGACTTTAATCTTTCGCGCGGCGTGAACGCCGGGAACGAAACGTTTCAGACGTGGCCCGTAACGGGGTACGCGTGAACAGGATGGTTTTGAAGTTTCACGACGGCGGAGGAACGATGACTCGGTTGTCCGGCATTTATTCGAATTTTCTACCTTTCTTCCTCGGCCGTTGAATTATCTATTTCTCAATCGCTGAACCCTGCCTCGGCACCGTGTTATTTCATTCGTTACGATTTCCTTGCACACGCACGCGCAACGAAAATTCTGCTCAATTATCGTACGTTTATATCCACGCTTCATTCTTCGAAGATTTTCTCGCGTACTTTGATTCACAGATACGGTATACTCTTGATCAGCCGACCTCCTTTGCGCAACCTATTCCCCATTCATACAGCGAAGCCTCAATAACAATAATATGTACTAATAATAATAATCGAGGTTTCTACCCAACGGTGCGCATGTACCCGCAGTGTAATCGAGCTACGCGATACCCACTTGGTCATAGGACCGCTTCAAATTTTCCTCCCGATTAGTGCGAATTTATTTACCGTGTGATTATCGCGAGCGAGTAACGAGAAAAGCGAACGCGCCTGGATCGCGTGGTCCCGTGGTACGATTACGACGGGCACGGCGTTAGAAAGAGAGAAAACGCCAGCAAGACCGACGGGGCACAGCGGAGAACGCGATCGGCTTGGAAGACTGTAGTTAGCGACTATTAATATCATCGATCAGGATCGATGGTTGCCTGCGAGGCGTCATAATGATACGGTGGATTCAACGGGGCCCCATCGATGCTCTCCCGATACCCGCCACGTATCACAAAGTGTTTAACCGGCCACAAGTGGCGCCACTAACGATCACCACCGAGATCATCACCGAGATCATCTCCGCCCGAATAAACTAAACGATAATTTATTCGAAACGGTCGCCTAATTATCGTCCCGCTAATTGCTCTAACTAACTCGTAATAATGATAGAGGCGTAAAGGAGCCGGGAGTGGATAGTATCTACGTGCACATATACGTGCCTGAGCGAATGAGAGTTAGGTCGTACGGAGGTGGTGCACTCTTGGTAAATCGAATCGATTTAGGAAGATCTTCGTCGAACACGTTGCACCGAAATAGTAATTTACCGAATTGTCATTTATTCGTGGCGAGATAAGAGCGGGTGGAATGCTTGTTCAGGGTATTAAGGACTCTTTATCGCGAGGGGAAAATTTTATGTGCCCCGATGATGGGCCGCGTTTTAGTCGGACGGTTGGCAGGAGTGGGGAAAAAAGATTTCGCGGCGCAGAAATGAAAATTAAACAGGGCGATTTAATGCGCGTGGAAAGTGAAACGGTAACAATTATGCGGCGGTGAATTATTGTTGTTATTAAAGCAGCGAGTTCTGTTTTTATTTTCACGGGACGCGGAGAATAATGATAAATATGATTGAAAATATAACGCAGGGGAAATGTTGCATCAGTTTCACTTGCTTGGAAGTAACATGTTTCCGTGTGCGTCAATGCGCGACAGTAAGAAACGTTCGCGGCACTTGTACGCAGTGGTAAGTATTAATGTATGATTTCATGTATGTAAAACCGATAAAAATAAAAGCATGTTATAAATGTAGTAAGAGATACGCGATGCGTCATCGCGAGGCGTGCTTTGCGGTATATGGTAACTGATATAAAAAAAAACTTGGTAAAAAGAGTTGTCGCGTGCAGAAAAAATGTATATTACGTACCTAGCTGACATTAGAGATGTGTAATCGCTGGTCGATTATCTTTTAACGGGAACCCGTTGATAGAAGGTAACGAAGCAATTCTGCTACGGCACAAAGCACTGTCAGTTTAGTGTTTTAATAATCAACCCACTTTGAGAGTTTAAGCAACGGCATTGTCGTATGATCATCTTACAAAACTATTATACGATGCGTTCATTACTTATCGTACTTTTGTAATACGCCACTGCGCTATATCGCAGACTCGATTATTGGTTCAAATATGTACCCCGTACAATAATCGGTTATATTTTTGAGATTTCAAATATCGCGCAATTACTAAGCGTTTGATTGTTCAATTTCTATGTGCTGCGAATTACTTTCGGGCTGAATATCTTTAATTTTTACTCAAGGCTAAATTAACAATACGGGATCGTATAATAATATAATAGAAAAAGAAAGGACGTTGCGTCTAGGGAATATCAAGGCCATTTCACAGGTGTGCATAAACGTGACTTCCGGTTCCAGCCATTTTTAACGTTTTAGTACCGAGTTTGAACGCGCCAGGTATTAAAGCGCTTACAGTCAATTTGATCGCGCAAACTCCGGAAAAATAATAAACAAAAGGAGCGATGGATCTTCTCCACCGAAGCTGTACGATAATGTATCGTACCGCGTCCTTGTTTGTTTGAGTGTTTTCACGCGTAAAATAGCACAGCAGGGTGAGTTTAAGCAACAAAAGACTGTACATCCTCTCTGTAACATATTACATCATAGAAATAATCCTGCTGCTTACACTTATTGGAGCAGTTTTCTGCGTAAACTTGCTGAATCTTTGAGGTTATATTGACAATCTATGATGGTTGAGCAACGAGAGGGCCCTAATGTATCGAAGTATCGTAGAAACCGTTCGATTTCTATATTTAAGTAGTTTCATTTGTACCCGGTGCGTCTAGTTTGAATACGTTTCTGTCGTTTGCTCCAAACGTTTACGATATTCAACGAAAGCATGCAACCAAACAGTTTGACGCATTTACTCCGCCACATTTGTTACTACCAATTTTCAGCAGCCCCTTCTACTGGCCCTATTTACAGTCGTATCGTAACTCTTACGTGACATAATTACTAATATTATTTAACTGATAGTTATCTTCTCAGTGTTCATGAAACTTAACGGAATTCGGCACGATACCGTTTTTAAAGATCGTACCTCATCATTCGGAATAACGTAATAGATTTTAAATAATTCTATCGTGTTCGAGCAGTAAAAAATAAATTATATCGCGAATATTGTAGATGAATCATAGTTCTTTTATTTATTTCTGTTAACATTCGAAACGAGTTTTCTGTATGAACTTCTATTTACGGGTATGAAATTCGTTCGCAAATTTGTGTAAAGAAAAAAAAAAACGATTTTCATGCACTCAGGATAAATTTGTTTGCAGTTACAAAATGACAGAAGGTGGATCTACCAGAATGAAGCG
The DNA here is from genome assembly GCA_948146005.1 of Nomada fucata. Lineage (NCBI taxonomy): Eukaryota > Metazoa > Arthropoda > Insecta > Hymenoptera > Apidae > Nomada > Nomada fucata. The sequence continues at coordinate 1,793,918 of OX411280.1, read as the reverse complement.
CAATGGCGCTCGTCTCTTTAAAAATCCACCACAGCCGCACATGTGTGTACAAGATTACATACAGGTAAATCTCATTTTAACTATTCAAAATTCCAAATCATTGTCTCATGTTGGAGAAAAGGTTTCACATTTTATACCATAGAAACTAAATGTATAGTTAAAGCTTGAACAGTCCGTGATAATTGTTGTTTAGGGCATTGCTGTTCCATGTTATGTAAATGTTCTGTCTTGGGAAAAAATTGCATTGCCGTTGAAGCCGTCTCAACCGGTACCGTTCTACGGAGGGATGAGAGTCCGGCCACCGAGAACGACAAAAGCGGAAGTTCTAGTGTTCGCAGTAATGACTAATCCAGAAGTTCTTCGAATGAATGGGAAAAACGCTGAAGATCCAAAGGTACTTATAGTACGCAATTGTTATACTTGAACACATTTAGGAAGAGTAGTATCCTGCACGGTTCTATTTTTGTGCAGAAGCGTTCCAGCTTAATAGAACTTTTACTAGACTTTGTGGAAAGGATGAACGCGGGCGTTGTTTTCACGCGGCAGTATACGATACTAAAAGATCGGGACATTACCGGTGAATTGAAAGAAGTTTGGAATGCGGTACAAGCAAGGCGAGATATGGAGCAACCTCCTCAGCAGCAAGAAACATGGATTGACGCGCAACCATCTGTTCCCCAATATGCCCAATACCAAGAACATCAGCAGCAAGATTACACGTCTCAGCCGCCGCAATATCATTCGAGTGTAGCATACGGTAGGGCGATAAGTAACGAAGGTATGCATTACGAAAGTTATCATCAAGCTCAGAATCCAGTACTCACGCAAAACGATCAGATCTACTCATCAGGACAATTGCTACCGCAACAATATCATGGGAATGTTCCCCGAATTACACCGATTAGTTCTAGAGATCATAGGGACAATATAGTACAGAATATGCCGCAACAAAACTGTCCTGCCTACCCAGCTCCGCAGTATCAGTTTCAGCAATTACCTAGGCAAATGGTACCTCAGTACGTGAATTCGAATGTTCACCCGAACGCCAGCCTTAATTATGGGCCAGCTGCAAATCCTAACATTAATCCGGCGATGAACACGAATATGGGTGCACCGTTTCAACCTTATATAACGTACCAACAACAAATGGACAACGCAATGCACATAGATATGCGCAGGATGCAACCGCCGCAACAACAGATACATATGAATCACATAGTCCCGCAATATGAGCCGGCGGCGTCGTATGATGTTCAAACAACGCCTTCGATCAATGTTCTCAGATTGGGCAGGCCGCATATGGGCGTTGCTCAGAAGAACAACGCCAGCAAGAGACAAATGAATTCTCCTACTCATTCCAAACAGTCTTCCTGTATAAATTGTCAGAACAAAGAAGCGTTCGATAATGGCACAAAACCGAAAAGTCCTGTTAAGGTATTGCAACGGGAATTGCCGGCGAACGATCGACCGGATACGAATAATCATATACCCGCTGATAACAATAAAATACCGAACGAGAAAGGTTCCATTGAAGAAACGAAGAAAGTTCAAGTGACGGATTTAGATGAAGAAGTAAAGAAGAGTAACGATTCCGATATCGAAACGACCGAGGTGGCTAGAAAACAAAATAATACGTGTACATTGGATTCGGCATCCGCGAACGCAGCTCGAGAATCGACAAACTCTGTCGAGGGCGTGACTGTTGACGAGGAGAAGCAGCATGAAACGAAAAATGCAGATGTTCCAAACGGTCAGAGTTCGACCGATCAAAAGTATCCAAAGTCAAAGTCGATCGTGATAAAAGGTAACAAGCACAAAGAAAACTCGGAGAATAACAGGACGAAACGTGTTAGATTGGTACACGATCAGAGAAACGACAGTCCGAAACGTTCTCAGACAACGGTGAATAGCATTATCAAGAGCGTCTTCAAAATTCATCCCGGGGCGTCTGGCGAAGAAACGACAAACAAACGAAGAACCAACGGACAAGCGAAGAATAATTCTAAGAGTAACTGCGAAAACGAAAAAACGCAGCAGGGTTATACGATATTGAAGAAAACAGAGTCAACTACTCAGGAAGAGATAGCGTGCGAATTAGCCGAGTTATCAATTCAAGACTGTAAAGATGCGACCGAAGTTAGCCCCGTTATCTCGTGATAGCCTAGTTAGTAGCTGGTACCGCGTACTAGCTAACATTTAAAGGGCAATGGAGGTTCAATGTAAATAGATAGAACATTAATCAATAAAAGAGAAGAGTCAGAATGAGAAGGAACGCTGAAGAAAGGGACACGAAACCGTAATACATATGAGTAACAATCGTACCAAAATATCGGGACAAGTTCTTGCTGATCGCCGTTTATTTTTCGACGAATCCATTCGTCTTCCGTCGCATAATTTGAACAAGACGATTCATAGTGAGAAATTCTTCGAACACGAAGCTGGATATTTTAAACCACGATGAGAAAAATGATAATATCTATTTTGCTTAGATATCCACGGATGAACGATGTGAACCGGAATTTTAAACAATGATCTGATCAAGATCAACAGTAAACTGGAGATTGCAGTAAAGTGATTCGTCATTAAGTGAAACAATTTGAAAGCTGTTCATCGTGTATGTTCATATGCCTACAAGAAGTATATACGTAGTTATGCATATCTGCTAGTCGAAATCATTGAAAGAATTTTGCTTCCAGTGATGCTGGTTTGTTAACTGGGGGGGAAAGAAAATAGTGAAATACAATTTCAGCGAAATTTTAGAACGCATCGCACGTTCTTATGCTGGATACAGGAAACTAGATCGCAACTTTCGATTTTTAATTCGACTAGATACGCGTCCGGAATGATACAGTTTACAATCAATCATTACCAAGAATCAAACACGGATTAATATGTTTGATATTTGAATAACCCATATTATTTAACGTAAAATATTGAGTCTTTCCAATAGATTAGACAGAGAAGACAGTTTCACGATGGAGTAACAGCTGGTCATCGCGTACTCATCTTCCAACCAAGTAACTGGAGGAATTATAACTGAAGGAACCGATATAGCGTGGTCATAAGAATCTTCTAAACAGTAGAAGGCACATGTTTCGAATACTAGAAGCGATTTTGAAGATGGTAAAATGTCCGAACCTCGCTCAGGACCGTACAAGATAAATTCGAAAATATCTTATGCATTAACAAGATTGCATTTAGTTTATAACGACGGTATACCGGTCCTTCTAATAATACTTCCGGAATTATGCCGAGTGGTACAAATCTATGCACGTTCAAAACTAATATCGTGAATGGTGTTACGCATTCTCTTTTGATTAGTTTTTTAAGGATCGAGCTGAAATTCGGATTCTTGTTTACGCGTTAGCGCATCCTTGCGAGGATATTTTCGCCTCCGCTGTTTTTAATACTCGTACGAGATCCCACACACAGAGAGGGGGAACTTCGAATGCAGTGTTTTTAAAATTTTCAAGAAAAATCTTGTCCACTCGGTACACGGATTAGTTGTATCCGCTGTATTCTAACGTATGCCATAGTTTATTAGTTGAGAAAGACAGAGCTGCCAAACCTGCGTCAGTCGTTAGAAATGATTTTCGAAGAAGTTGTTAAACGAATAATTTATTGATTGACCAGCTTTTCCCCATTGAATCGTGCGCGTCGAATTGCCGCAAGAAATAAACATGAAAAACAATAACGGTAGCAATTCTACTTGTCTGTGGTCTGTTTCGATAGAAACTCAACGGTCAATTAATAAAGTAGGCTTCGGTTTGCAAAGTGCTCGAATCATGATCGGTGCATTAGTGTAATGTTTAATTACCACGAGGCCTCCGTAAGTTCGGCGTACAGCTTTGCATTTTGAACGCAAAGCGATGGGTGCCACGCGAAACAACGTCGTTTCTTATCAGTTTACATATTTAGCGTGATTAGACCAATGTTTGCATCGTTTGCAATTGACGCGATGATCGGATATCGTAAGACAGAAGAAGACAAACAAACAATAGTACGTCAGGGTGATCTCTGCTTAATGCAACTGAGCCAATTTACCTCAGCACTCATTTCTATCGTTCTCCTGAACACTTTCTTTTTTTTTTTTCATTTTAATCTCTAGGACACTATTCTGTATTTTTGTTTAATATATTCGAGGTGCTTCGTTAGTAAAACTAAGATCTCAGCTTGTGAACAATGAGTTTAGTTATCGATAATTGTGGCGCCGGTGGGAAAGGACCAACCCGCAAGACCAGGGTGCAATTAATAAATTCCCTATGTCTGGAAATATCGTAGAATTCCTAAAACGAGCTGGTTCTCGAGTGGAAAGAAAGTGTGCTCGATCTTTTTGTTTATTCTTTCTCGTTTTCTTCCGCGACGTTTCATTGTCTTTGGCTCGTGTGAACGAAAGAAAAATGGAAAACCCGGGGATTACTCACACAAAAATGATCGCGTGCAAACAAAGTTGTGTAAACGTTTTCGTGCATATTTGCGATGCGCGAATATATTACCCGTATATAATATATACAAACACACGCATATACATATGCATACGTAGATAAAAGAAGGTTTTTCCCTCATTTTAAACGACAACACACGAATAAATCTAGGCGTTACAGGTATCATGTTTAATCGGAGAGAACGCGAGCAAATTATCTATTTTATTATTTTTCAAAAGTGAAGCAAAGAAATTTACATTTTATAATAAATCAGCGCCGTGAACGCGCTGCTTTTTTTTAAATCATCGTAAATTGCTCGTTGGCAATTTACCATAATTACTTTAGCAGTAAGTCTTAAATGCCATCAATTGTCATTCCTCTTATTATACAATATTTTTGTTTCTTTTTTTCGTTTTTTTCTTTCGAATTTTCATATTTTTTCTCTCCGCTATTCTGTCGCATCAGAAAAATGATTTTTCTGCTATACGATAAGTTGAACGGATCTCGGCGTGGCTAAATTGAATCTGCTCACGTTGGACCGTTTAATCGATTTCTTTTTTAAAATGCTCAAAAGATGGGACGCATCGAATATGTTAGGTTATTGATCCGGAGATCTTATTGATTTTATCAAATTAATATTTATCCCTTTCCCTATATCTTTTTTTTTCTTTTATTTCGAATGCAATCCTAAGCGGCCCGTTCCTTTGCCAATAATCCTCAAAGTCCCTCCCTCCTCATTATTGTTAATAATATGTATTCAGTATTCGTGTTATTTTAGATTATTATTATTATTACTATAATTGTCAGGTATATTCTGGTTTATTATATCATTATTACCATGAACAATGTAATGTATTATTATTCTACAATACATGGTTTTTCAAAAATTTCTCTGCTGTTGTTCATTTACCATTGAAAGTAACATAAATTCAACGACCGATCTCTTTTGAATTTGACTGACCAACTTTTTGATGAACCTACGAGCCTTGGATCATGCCTACTGGACTTTGTTAGTATTCTATAATCTGATGGTAACGTTGCGAATGACATGGGGATGGTAAAGGGTATGCAATACCTCGGTAATTCGGGCCGAAAGAATACATTGTACGATTGATCTATTCCTATATCTCGACGGTGACAAGATGAATGGAAGGAATTTCTAATACCCATTACGCAAATGGGAGAAGAATCGCAGCCTATTAGCTCGACGCTTTTATCATGCACATATTTAACAATTGCATCACAGAAGAGTAAGTGATAGAATTGGTAAAGGTATGATATATAACATCGATTGCCCAGGTCTCACCACGAGGAGGTTGCTGCGAATGGAGACCCGCGCGGCCGTAGCCGCGCCCCATCCACCATCCATTTACAAATATTATTATTACAAACTGAAAGCTATTTCCTTCCGATGTATATTTGCAGCCCGCTTGATATGCAAACGTCGTGCAACATAACAATGGAAGGAAATATTCAAATAAATGATTTTAACGAAAGCTGAAAATAAAAATTATGTTTAACCTAAATCAATTAAAAGATCAAGATTGTAACAGTTAGTTTATGTAAACGGGATATAGTAAAATGATGAATTACGGCGAAAGCTGAATACAGATATTCTGTTAAACCTGTGGAAGTAAAAAATTAAGATTATGACACACATTAGCTTATAATCAGTTGAAGTAAATAGGATGTATTGAAATGGTTAACTGTGCCGAAAGCTGAAAATAAATAAATTCAGTTAGACTTGAGTTAAACTACACAATAAAGATTATAATATAAATCACCATGCACACAGTTCAAATAAATCCTACCTATACTTAAGGTGAATTAAATCTTAACTTAAATCATCCTACCTAACTAAAAAGCTAATTTAATTTGGAAATTTCCTGCCTATTTAAAAAACGATTTAATTTAGAAATAGCCTAACTAATTGAGAATCTGAAGGGATATAAAGGGAAGGACAGGAGATATTTCATGACGAATCTTGATGCTCCTTCATGGAAGTCATGTTCATGCACCTGAAACACACGAAAGCTCCTACCTCTCTAAAAATTGTGCTTAACTTAAACATTACCTGCCTAATTGAAAAGCTAATTTGATTTGGGAATTGCCTGCCTATTTATAAACCTAATTTAATTGGGGTATCGCCTGCCTACTTAAAATATAATTTAGTTTACAAATGGCCACCTTGAACAAGAACCTAACGTTATTTAAAAATAGCCTACCTAATTGAAGATCTAAAGGGATCTAACGAAAGGGGAAAGGGATATTTTATAATGAATCTTCTTTCATTATTTTCGTGATCGCGGCACCTGAAACAGATCAAAGTTCAGAAGAAATTAGTGATATTTCTTAGGTATGCTAGCGCGATTGTTTCTACCATTTCCTTTAAATCGTGTTAAATAATCTTTCCTTTTGTTTCAATTTATAATGCTTCACTTTGACTCCGAAAGTACTTATACTTTTCTTCTATACTTGAAACAGTTGAAACAATGTATCGATGAATTGATGCATTTGACAATCGAAAAAACTGTAACAAATATATTCATTGAATTAATAATGACGAAATAGTAGACATTTAAATAGGAAGCAAATTCACCGCGAATGTTTATTATTTCATTTGAATCGTATGATTTCCTTCCATTTATGCGATCTATACAGCATCTCTTTTGAGCCTTCGATTACTTACGTATTGCAATGTATGTCATTCAATGTACTTGAGGTAATATTATTGTATAATATATTGACATCTCCTTTAACTTAATAATTCTGTAACAAACTTATTTATGAGAATAGTATTTGTGAATAATAGTGCAGTAGTACAAAGTGAATGCTTCCAAAATGCAAATATGCTGAATAATAATTATGAATTACATATACAAACGTTACAGCGTTAATATCACTTTTTTTCGCAACACTAATTTACTGCATTGCTTGCAAAGTCAATCGCGTATAGTGCTACATTATGTCTAATATGGTATTTCATATATATTAAAAAAAATAGGAAAACAATCCATCATTTTTAATTCGCGACACAAATAACGGAGAAGCGATGGCAGTCGCATCAAGCGCTACCATCGAAGGAATCACCTTATGCAGCTATAATAGCTGCCTCTGGTGAGTCAGGAACGAATTTGGGCAATTCATTATGGTCGCACCGCTACTTAAAAATCGCGATCATTCATCATCGCAACACTATGTGAAAATCTAAGAAAAATATCGCGTGCTGGCCAAACAATAAGCTACAACTACAGCATACAAAAACGAGCATAGTGACAAAATAGTAAGAAAGAATGGCTCTCCATCCGAAGGATGCAGAGCCATTGGTAGTTGCCCTCTTGAGCGACAGTTTGTCGGGCCTCTTCGGCATTTAGCCTCTTCTTTTCTTCGAGCGCAATGCCCGCTGAAACTTAGTCTAGGCTCGAGGCTCTATTCGATAAAAAAACAAAAAAATAACATAAAAATCTAAACCGCGTAGCTAAACTTAACACACGTGGACGAATCACGGTCAAATACAATCGTAAAAATTGCGATTACGGAAAATCGTAAAGATTGCGATGAAAATTGTAATCGATCTTCGCCTACACGTGCAGCCTCGAGCATAATGTCACGTTCGTTTCGAAGCCAAATCGCGACCACGACCGCGAAAAATTCGAGAAATCGATAGGCAAAGCCAGAGGCGAACGTATTTTCGTTCGCGCCACAGCTTCACCGTCGACTTTTCAAATCAGATTTCCTGAAACAGGTTGAACACGCGAAATAGTGCCTACCCGATCAGAGACTGTGTCAACCTGCCCGGCCCTACCTACTTATGTCTATCAGTCACACCAGAAGGTATGCTACCTATCCTACCTAGCCCTACATTTAAAAAATGGCAAAGCATTCACACAAACACACCTCATTCCACGATTCTCACTCAAACACCCGGGTGCAAGGGCCTACACTAGAGAGACGTCCCGGGACGCCTCCGACACCCGAGCTTGGCATACAATCATTCACACTCTAAGGGTACGTACCAATTCCTGAAATCGGCTGACAAAGGCTAGCGACCATTGCGTAAATGTGCGTAAACGTATATGCTTGTGCATTACTCTCGTGTAAAATATTCATTCGTTAAAATATATTGTACATTTTCTTTCAACCAAGTATACTTGGTTCGTACAGTACTCTATTTGATGCCATTTTTTCATAATTAGTTATAGTGTTCAATGTATGTATTTGTAATTGTAGAACATATTGCTAAATACGTTTATAGTTTGTTATCAAATTCCCGAGCCGACGCAATTCCACAGCCTAACCACATACACACAAAATGTGGAAAATACGTCGTGCACGATACACTAGCAAATGTCAGCCGCCAAACATTGTCATAAATATAAAATCATATGATCATCGTGCCCATTGCCTTTCACTCACCCAAGTAGCACCTGGGCACGTGAGTGAGTTCCTGGCAATGAACACGGAAGGGGTTAAACCTGAAAATCCTGATCTAAAAAGATAATTAGTGTACGTAAAATTGCAATAGCGAAAAATGACTCGACTTTGTAATTTATGAAATATCAATAAAAACTTGAAAATGTCTGATAAATAATTTATTTATTATGAAAAATGACTCTAATTGAAATAGAATTTACTTGAATAAGTAATGCAATCAAAAAATATATGCAACAGAATATTTACTTGAAAAATTGAAAAGGTATTAAATAAGCCTCAGGTGATTCCATAATCGAAGTAAATTGTTCAAGATAGCTACTCCGATTTAAAAATCTACCCGTATACAAAGTGCCTTCTTGTACATAATGTGTAATTTTCTTACGAAAAGAACTCGACTATAGCATATGAAAATTAATATTAAATGCTATCATTGGCAACGTATATTTAATGCTGATTTTAATGCACGTATAGTTATATTTATTTATTTCAATGCACGATTACTATAATCATAAAACACTTGCAGTAACGAAGTCGGAGGGTATCCGACTTCTGCACTGCTTAACAGTGATACTAAATTTCAGTTGATTATAAGTGCAATAAAAAATTTAGTATACAAGGTCCTCAGTATGTATACATTTGTTCAATGCATTTATTACTGTCATTATCGAAATAGAGGAACCTACATGAACATATTTATTCGAATAAAAAGTATTTATATGGTTCTTAATTTTCTTATATTAAAAAACGTGGAGTACAAGAAGGCAGATCTAGCCTAATCTAAGAAATCATACACAAGAAAATAACGTTGCAACTGACGGGTATAAAAACTATACCCGTAGTCACTATGCTCGCAAAACTACTATAAAATACAACCAGTCACCCGTGCCGTTTCGGACCAATCGTCCTACGGCATGATTGGGGACCGGAGGAACCAAAACGCATGCGACTCACCAACTCGTTGATTCGAAAAATAGAGGAAGTGTGCTGGTGGAAGACATCAGGAACATCGCCGGGGCATCTCGATTGAACGCAATCGTCAGCAAATATTCGAACTGGAACTAAACAGTAGTCGAATGTCAACCTTCGTCGTCGTCCTTTGTCGCTCGGCTGTGCTCGGTGCCCGACTGAAGCCAAACACCATTCTTGTTTACGATCGCTTCCTTTTCCTAGAAATATTTCAACGCATACGTTACTCGATAAGGATCATTTCCTGTCGATGTTTTCTAGGAAAAACAAGCTTCCCGACCACAGGCAGAAACAAGAAAGAAATACTCGGAAATAATTGCTTGTGTTATGTTACTATGTTTACAATACGACTCTATATCATACCAGTATTATACGTGGTATGAATTATAATTTGATAGAGATATATTCAAAAAATTCTACTTATTTCAACAAGAAATTTGAAGAACGCTTACCTCTCAGCGAGAAGTTGATTTAACAATATGGCCCCGCGTCACTCTGCTCCTGCGCATTACCGTTTGAATGTGCGACGTTCGCGCGCCATTTCTGGTTTCAATGCAAGCGAAAGGGACGCCATGAAACAGAATCTACCTGAAATTAGAGATAAATGTATTAAGAATCACCAATATTATAATAATATTGCTAGAAACTGCAGAATATATTGCAAGATCATGGAATTTGGGGCTGAAATATGTATATCTATACGTAGAAGTAGCGATAGGTACGAAAATGCACGTTGGGCACGTTGCACTTACTACGAAATGTTTTCTCAATTTATACTAAAGTATGACTTAATATTAACAAAAAACACTACACAACTGTCAGGATACGGGAAATGGAGACATTTGATATAATATTTTGCCTTTAGGAATATGTTAGGCTATGTGACATACCTTAATTCGCCGGACACTCTGAACACGTCTAATCACTGCGAGATCCGCTGCGCGAAAGAGGGAGATTTTGAAATGGATTGCGCCAATTGGCCGGCGACTGGTGCGTGGTGGGGGTGGCGGTTATTCTTTCAGGCCAATGTTTTATGAATATCGTGTCGACGCCAATGCAGGTAAATTGAAATTGGAGATAAATGATTTACACGTGGTGAGAATAATAATTTTATCGAGATATATTACTAGTATTCGTACAACTCTACTTATTTATATCAGGAATTTGAGAAATTTGTACCTGTCAACCAGATCGTTTGACACTTCGGCATGGCACGGCCCTATTACGCTGTTGCGCATTCCCGCCTGTCAAATTCTCGAAGCAAGCAAAAAAGACGCCATGGCACATAATCGAACTGAAATGAGAGATAAATGTATTACGAATCACCAATACTATAGTAATATTGCTAAAAACTGCAAAATATATTGCAAGATAATGTAATTCAGAACTAAAATGCGCATACGCATACGTAAAAGATGATACGTATATGCATACTCGAGTCAATTTGAAAATGCACGCCGCGCGGTTTGATTCCGTTCACTGCGCAATACTTTCTTAATTTTTTGCAAAATATTCACTAATGTTAACAAAGAAACCACAGAAAACTTGGAAGGGGGTGAAATGAGAACAATGTATATAATTTCCTGCCTTCAAGAATATATCAGGCTATGTGACATACCTTAATTCGACGTACACTCTTAACACGTCAAATCACTACGAGATCCATTGGGCGAAAGAAGGAGATTTTCGAAATAGATTACGCTAATTGGAGGGCGGCTGGGTGGGTGGTGGGGTGGGCTTCTTTCCTTAAGGCCGATGTCGTTACACGATAGAGTAAATAAACTATGGTTTACTTATAGCATATAGTATATTATAATTTATAGTATATTCATAATAGCTATTTCCGTCAAATTAATATTTGTCTTGCTTTAACTTTGTTTAAATTACAATCCCTACCGTAGTGAGCGTTCAAATAGTTTTCTAAAATCTTTTGACACAGACACCGGCGAGATATAAGTATTCAAATATCTCGTCTGTTGAAAGAAACTGCTTCCCTGATTCCCTCCAAAGCATTCGCATGTATTGGCGCAATTGCAAGACTCCTGTCTCCAACACTACTTCAGTAAATAATAGTGCTTCGACTAATCAGTGTTCATGAGCAGAGGACGCACAACTCATTTTCGGATATCTGAGTCGGTATGGTAGTCACGTTGCGCCACGAAAGTCCATAAGGTGATTTGTTTATTCATATATCTTGTCTGCGATCAGAGAATGTACGATATGAAGTAGTTAGATAATTTGACAGATTAATCATGCCTCGCAATAGCAATTGTAGTTAGCATATGAATTAAAACTTTAATAAATAGAATAATTATAATGGTGACGGTGCACCTATGCGAGAATGTATTTGATAATTATATCCTATCGTGAATATACAAATGCGTGCGCAGAAAATACACGCGTCAAGATTAAACTGCGACATAACCTTGTTACTCTGGTAACCGAACTTGAGTAGCATATGACACACTACTGTCGTGGAAATCTTTCTTTAATTGTATTTAAAAATAGGAGGGAAGATCAACGAAAAGAGAAATGATGGCAGAAAAGATTGAAATCGATACGTTAACGTTAAATGGAAAGCCGGACGACGAGGATATTGTAACACCCTGGGATGTTGCAACGAAAAACCAAACTGGAATTGATTATGACAAACTAATTAGTAAGTTCCCTAACGAATATTATCCACGCAAAACTTTAAACAATATCTGTATCATATATTATATTAAAATTACTGTTGCTTCGTTATTTTCATTCTCAGAGGTTATACACTCTTCACGCGTTATAAAGTAAAACGTACAAATTTTATTCCGTAGAATACGTACAAATTAATACACGTATTAGCTTATAAATTCGTTTTTCCAGAAAATTTGTCTTTGTTCTTGTAGAAAGATTTGGGAGTTCAAAGATCGATGAAGAACTATTAGCTAGATTTGAGAAAATCACTAAACAGAAACCGCATCATTTCCTTAGGAGAGGAATATTCTTTTCCCATAGAGATATGCATACAATCTTAAATCTTTACGAACAGGGAAAACCATTTTACCTTTACACTGGTAGAGGACCTAGTTCAGATTCTATGCATCTTGGACATCTTATACCGTTTATGTTTTGCAAATGGCTGCAGGATGTATTTCATGTTCCATTAGTGATACAACTTACCGATGATGAAAAAGCAATATGGAAAAATATAAAAATAGAAGATGCAATTAAACTGGCCTATAATAATGCCAAAGATATTATTGCCCTCGGATTTAAGCCAGAAAATACTTTTATTTTCTCAAATTTAGAGCATATTGGTAATAATTCCGCATTTTATCAAAACATGATTAGAATACAAAGAAGCGTTACATTCAATCAAGTGAAAGGTATTTTTGGCTTCGGTGACAGCGATCCTATTGGAAAAATAGCATTTCCACCTACACAAGCCGCGCCAGCAATTTCTAGTAGTTTTCCCTTCATTTTCAAGGATGTCAAAGTTCATTGTTTAATACCATGTGCTATAGACCAAGATCCATACTTTCGAATGACAAGGGATGTCGCACCAAGAATTGGCTATCCGAAACCAGCTCTATTGCACTCTATATTCTTCCCAGCTTTGCAAGGCTCCAAAACAAAGATGTCCGCAAGTGATAATAACACAGCGATCTTTTTAACGGACACTGCGAAACAAATAAAAAATAAAGTGAACAAACATGCATTCTCTGGAGGTCAGGCCACTGTTGAGGAGCATAGACAATTAGGTGGCAACTGCGAGGTCGATATTGCGTATCAATGGTTAAGATTCTTCTTAGAAGATGATGAAAAATTGGAGCAACTTAGGAAGGTAAATTTACGAACAACAAAAGTATATTGTTCAATAGAAAAAATGACCCGTGAATACAATGAATTATACATTTCCAGGGCTACACTAAAGGGGAAATCTTAACTGGAGAACTTAAGAAAGAATTAATTAATGTTTTACAGCCTTTGGTGGCCGCACATCAAGAGACTAGAAGTAAATTAAGTAATGAGATAGTTAAACAATACATGAATCCTAGAGATCTTGGTTTTGTGGCAAATGTAAAATAGTGAAATAAAAATTGCTTCTTATGTACATCAAATGCGAGAGAATTCCATTTATATCAGTTTATTTAATTTTATTTATTTTAGAAATAAATAAAGAATTGTTTCGTTAATAAATTTTTTTTAACCACGATGATGAATTAAATTGTTCCCGTAACAGCACGTTACGTTATTTGTTGTTTAGATAAATATAACAATTATTATTACAGTAACTTATTTTATTATTTAATAACATTATAAAAATGTGTTCTATTTTTATATTTTGTACTTACATAATTAAATTTTTCATGTTCATGCTAATTAAAAGCTCATAAAGGAGACGGCATTCAAGAAACAATCATTTCAACCAGTTTACATTTGTTAATTTACCAAGAAAGTATTTTATACTTACTTTCCGTTTAAGTTACTAAGTATAGAAAGGGCCTAATATCGTGCTTGCAAAACAATTGCTACCAGCGCACTAAAATGTAAAATATATAGACATATATATATATATATATTTTGTTGTAAGATTTTTAATTATAAGAATATGAATAAAGAGCTTGTTATTTTGTCCTACAATCGCGTTACTTCTTTATAATGCGAGGCTGATTAAAATCGGTCTGTTCCCGCCATTTTTATTATCGAGATATTGAGCTGTATGTAGAAAAATTGTAAATGCATTTGTTTTCAAATAATAAACACACGATTGGTATATAAGAAGAAATGAAATAATTTTTAAGAAATGATGTGATAAAAAATTATTTTTATCAAATTAATCTTTAAATATTTGTGTAGTTTGTTCTTTAAAAAAAAGTTGCATAGCGTTAATTAAAAAACTAATCAGTATTATTACAAAGTAAACATTTTTCAATAACTAAGAATTCAATATTATAATAAAGCCAATAGGATCGCATTAAAATATGTACATACATTTCAAAAAACCCAGTACGTACGGTGTGCTTACGAAATTTCGAAATTCAAATGTGCTGCGTTTGCTAACTATAGCCGTGCTGATAAACGCAGTAATCAGTGACAGTATAATTTATCATCGACAAAAACTTCATATTTTTGTTTATATGCTTGTTGGTGAGAGTTAATTCCAGTATCGCGCGCGAGTTAATTTTACTTCGGGATCCTGTATGATTGCCCAGGCTTGAGCGGAAATCGTGGGCATTTGATTGGCGAATCATGACGCCATGGAACATGCTATTAATAACTAACGCATGCGCAGAAAATTACCTAGTGTATATCCGTCATTCATGCAAGTCGATTTCGTTGGTTCTCTGTGTTGAGCCTAGCAAAAGAACATGGTGATAGTGATATGAAACAAGTCTATTAGCAATACCACGCTCTACACATATACACTTTCGCGAAGTAACGATGATAATTGGTCACGATCTCCCTACGTAAGTTTAGCGAACATGCAGACTGAGGTATAAACTATTTTAGTCGCGAAATTTGGCACTGCCAAATAGTTCCTCATTAGAATCTGATATAGCTTATGCTCACAAGATTTTCCATTCCTGTATTCAATTAATTTACAACATTGACGAGGTTATTGTAATAATTATAGTGTGAGCATAATTGCATGTAATTCGAATGTTTCGATTTACGTAGACGTTACCCTGTTTCGTTTGAAATACTTTTGTATTTAGAGATTATCTATTGTACGTTACGTTCAGTATTAGAGCAATGTTGTGTTTCAATTTTCTATTTTCCATGCTTAAATTAAAGTGTTAACTGGTAAAATACGAAATAGTTTGACGATAAATATGTTGTTACAAAACGATGGTGAAAAAGAAAAATCTAAGTAAAGCTATACTACATACACACAGACACGTACATAATTTAATAGTGATATTATTATTCTGCTCTTGATTGAAACTCATATTTAAAAACACTATTTTTCTGTCATCATATCTTATCTATCAGTTCTATTAGAAAAGAAGAAAAGTTCTACTATCTTTTCCATTCTTATAATTTTAGGTAAAGCTTGATAAAGTGTCTTTTGTGATCAGTTAAAAGATGCTAATAAAATAATACCTAAAAGTAAAAAACGGACTTAATTGAGCTGACAGAATAAAAAATTTGCAAAACAATATATTATGGGGGCACTTTTGGATACTCCAAAAACAGACAAATATAATGAACATGGTGCTGGCAATGGACTGCGTTATGGAGTTGCCAGCATGCAAGGTTGGAGGACCGAAATGGAAGATGCTCATAGAGCGATAACTGGTTTAAAAGGTGGTCTCTCAGATTGGAGCTACTTTGCTGTATTTGATGGTCACGCGGGTGCATTGGTATCAGCTCATAGTGCAGAACACTTGTTAGAATGTATAATGCAAACAGAAGAGTTTAAAGCGGAAGATGTTACCAAAGGGATTCATTCTGGCTTTCTTCGGCTGGATGATGAAATGAGAGAATTACCTGAAGTGAGTGCTGGTACAGAAAAATCTGGCACCACGGCTGTTTGTGCATTTATATCTCCTAGAAACATATACATTGCAAATTGTGGCGATTCTCGAGCAGTACTTTGTCGAGCAGGAGACCCAGTCTTCTCAACACGAGACCACAAACCGATGTTGCCCGCAGAAAAAGAAAGAATTCAAAATGCGGGTGGAAGTGTAATGATACAGAGAGTTAACGGAGCATTGGCCGTGTCTCGTGCACTGGGAGATTATGAGTACAAAAATTTGAAAGATAGAGGCCCGTGTGAACAGTTAGTGTCCCCAGAACCAGAAATATTTGTTCGGGATCGAGATGATGAACACGATGAATTTCTAGTTTTAGCGTGTGATGGTATTTGGGATGTAATGAACAACGAAGATCTGTGTAATTTTATACACTCAAGGCTGCTACTTACAGACGACTTAGAAGCAGTTACGAATCAGGTTATAGACACCTGTCTTTACAAGGTAATGATGTCCTAAAGTTCTTGCATGTATTTTGTAACGAAGTACTTACTCCTTGTATCTCTGTAAATATTTTCATACTTCTTGTACCTTAAATATATATTTATATACATATATATATCAACAATGATTTTTTAGAATATATTTATGTTACATTTTATGTTATTATAATTAACACGTTACAGTTGTTACAGTGTGAAATTTTAAACTTTGTTTATTTTTATTTATTTAATTTATTGTTATTTATTCAATTTATTGTTATATATTATCACATTCCTGTATTTACTAAATAGCTACAAGTATACAGGTGTTTGTTAAATAGGTTTTTGCTAATTCAAACCATAATGTCATGTTCTTCAAAAATGATAATCTATGAATGTGTATTGAAAGATGAAGAAACAACATTTTAGATTTGTTTTTTACAAATGCTTTTCTCTTGTTACAGGGTAGCAGGGATAATATGAGTATAGTTTTGGTAACATTTCCTGCTGCCCCGAAGCCAAATCCTGAAGCACGGAAGAAAGAGGCCGAGCTTGAAATGGCCATTGAAAGGAGAATCAAAGGTTCATTAACATTTCCATATTCACACCATATATACTCTCTCTGCTGTTGCATTAATACCAAGTCACAATATCACACACATGTTTGACATAGTAGTAACTCTCAAATGGAGAGTAGCACTTAATATTGTTAGCTAATTAATGAAATTTTAGTACAATTCGAAATACAATCATTGACGGTGGCACAAGATCTATAAGTACAAAACAAAAACCAAAATTGTATTCCTTACAGCTTTGGTATTCGCAAGTATTAATTCTTATTCTTCTTTGTAAATACAGAGATATAATCTAATTCATACGCGAAGTGTATGAAAACTTATAGTGATTATAGTTCATAAAATATGAAGGAAATTTCTATAAATGTCAATATTTGACTATGAACGAGTACTCAGAATATTTTCATCTATTTTTCGGGTCATTAATATTTTCTATTATATAATAACCATTTTTAATCGATCAACTATTTATCATGTATATTATTTATCGATAACAATATTTTTCTAGTAAATGTCCCACATTTCTCTTGAACTTCCTCTAGTTTTATTCAGAGGAGTACATGTATACATATCTAATATGTATTTCTGCCAAGAAGAACATTTATTCTTATCCAATGGATGTATTGTTTAACTCTATGGCACATGGCTTTAAACAATTAACTATAGTGTTATTTTGTGTTACTTTAATAGTTATAAGTAACAAATATATTTCAATAAGATTACACAAAAAGGCATCAGAAATAATTTTTCTCAATTATATATGTTACCACCAGTACAGTACTGAACAACTTTTACAATATAAAGGAAAATGCACCAAAGCATTATCTAATTAAAATGAAAGAACACAGAAAATTAACTTCTACAACTCCACTTTCACTTAAGACATAAAGTTTGTTTGAACTGTTTTTCATTTTGATAGCATTCATACATTGTATAAAGATATACATGTAGTTCAAACTTCTTACATCATTCATAAATACTTTCCATTCGATGTGGTTTCTAGTTTTCGTCATAGTGGTTGATTTGTGCAGTCGTGTTTCATTGTAATTTTAAATAAAAAATCAGCAATCTGTTAAAGCTATAAAAATTTATATAGAATAGGTTAGTGAGATATCGTTTGTAAAGTGAAGACATTTGAGATCTTTGTATGTCCAAGAAGTATTTACTATAATCTGTTTTAATATATGTTTAAATATTGTTAAGGTACATAGAATGTACATTCTTTAAACATGTTATTAATAATGTGCTATCAGTTATTACAGTATTATATTAGAGTATTGAGAGTTGTGTTTCTAGTTCACACTGGTAAACGGATAGCAGAATGATGAATATATATTGATAGTTATAATGTTAGTTTTCTCTGCTGTTAAATTGTATTAATTGTTTCTCCTTTAATTAAACTCTTTTAACACCAATCATTATTTTTAATTAAAAATGTGTTCCACCCTTGGAGTTGGTTTTTTTTTTAACTTTTTTGTAAGTAAAATTTGTATTCAAAAGTTGTTTGTTCCTCTTTTCAAACGCATTTATAAAGTGGTAATACAGGTAGGTGAACATTTTCTTATGAAAGTTTAGAAGTACTTTACCTACTATACTTTTTACTTTCCCAATAATGCATTTCTTATGGAGGAACATTGCAACAAACATATATATATTTACAAACAATATATATATGTGCGTATATGTGTGTGTGTGTGGGTGCGTGTGTGCATTATATAATATTACACAATTCCAATGGTGGATAAATTTCAAATAATAGTTGACAATGTATTCACAAATGTACATATATTACTAGCAATGTATCTACTTAAGACCGGATTTTAATATTCTAGGATTTCCATAAGAAATGTACCAGAGCACTAACTATGCCAGTCCTAAGTAGATGCATGCGTTTTTGTAGTAATTTTGTTGTATTTATGTTTTTCGTTAGTTTCTAGCAACAATGTTTATACAACACTAAATATATAAATAATGAAACATGTGAGAGACATATCAGTTACAAATACATCAATCCATATAATTTATTAAATATTTGACAAATGTTTGCTGCACAAAATATGATAGTACATGCACAACACGTTTAAAAGAATAGTAGAATAAGTATATATTTGTGGACTATATTTCTTTAAGTTGCAAATAATCTTAATTAGCATTGAAGTTATAATATTATTTTCGTTGTATTTATAGAAATAGTTGCTGAGCAAGAGGACAAAAATGAATTTGATTTTCTGAAGCTGTTACAACTCCTTGTGGACCAAGAATTTCCTAATCTTCCTCCTGGCGGCGGTCTTTCAGCTAAGTATGTATATACATAAATTATTGAAATTTATATTCAAAAGTAACTTCAATACTGCATTAAGTTGAGAAATTTAATATAAAATTATATTAAGGTTAGTATTCCCGAGATTAAAAGAGATCTATTATCATATTTGGCCTAGCTCCAAAAGATGAATTCCTACTTCAACGTTCGTTGTTTTAGAGTTTCACCTTTGCCATATATGTATGAATAAAGTTATGCAAAGAGTTTATAAAATTTGGCTGAAATAGTGTTGTATGTTCAATGAAATCTTAACTCATGTACGCTTATCTTTCTCTTTTTAGACAACCTTTCATTGAACAAGTGTTTCGAGAAGTATGTCCCAGCCGAGCGGAGAGTGTAAGTCTTGGATACGAATTCCGTTCGATATAACTAACCTTTGACTTTTTTGTATACTGCATCAAATGTACAACTATAATCATTAGACATGTTCCATAATCATGTAACGATGCAGATGCTATCGAAAATACCTTTGTTTTACTGATCTACTCTGATGTAAAGAGAGATTAATTTTAAACTTACAAGAGTACACTGGTATATTACAAAGTAAATCTTATCGAAACTAAGTCTGCTACAGAAGGTGTGCAGATTCTTACATTCTTGCAGTGCGTTATTGTTGGTAAAAATAAAATTAGAGTTTAAAAAGTACACATAAAGATCGTGAGCTAATATATACATACACCCATTGAGAAAGATAAATACACAGTACAGTTTTCAAATTTCTAAACATTTTACTTTTGAGAATGTTCGTTAAGATGATAGTATCATAAAATTGGATAATTATTATAAGGACCACATATTCTTTTTATCAGTCAATGCATTTAAATCACAATTACATGAAAATAACTAAATAAGATGAATAGATAAACATTTGTTTCACATTACTTTTTTGTTTTAAATTATTCTAAATTGGAAACACTAACAGGCGTTAATATCCTGAAACATTTAAGCTATGGAAAGCATTTCTTGATAGTTTCCAGTACATCATTTAAAAGAATTCAAAAAGGTGAACTCAAAGTACATCCTACAGCTGATTCTAATTAAAATTGGTATTGGTGGTTTTCATAATTATCACTATATATTGTTGGATTTTATAAATTCTTCATCCAAGAAATAAGAAATGTTTATATTACAGTTATAAGCAGAGGATTTAAAAGTATTCTACCGAGAACGCGTGCAAATATACTTATATCCGATGAAAAACTAGATAATGTGAAAAATACACACAACAAATTTGAATTGTACATTTTCATTATCTTCTTCACACGATTTGTATTTTGTTTTTATAATATAAAGCATGTATATTTTTAAATATGTTTGAATTACAGTTGCGTAAAAAAAAAAGAAATAATTTTTTCCGATCTAAACAAACAATTTCACAAATCTGGTTTTCCATTAAAATCTAAACTTGGTAGAATATTTATAACAGTATCCTCTTGCTATGTTGATAAAAAAAAATATGCATAATATTACTATAAACGATTATATATTTTTGTAGCTCTAGAGAACTTGCGCTCAGAACAATTACTTCATAGGTCAGTTTTTTATGCTCTTCCTTTATAAGTTTTAGGTATATTTATATAGCTGTTCATTATATATTTTGAGGTCTGAAATTTTGTCACCCGCTAGAAGAGTAGAAAAACTGATCATTTAGTTATAGAAATATCAATACTATGTATGTACATAAAAATTGTGCCCAGGAAACTATGTATGAATATTTTATTGGAATCATTTTTAAAATCAAGCAGTAGGAGTGTAGTAAGGAGGCCTTGATTTTAGTTTCTTAAGATAAAGTTGTACTTTACGTGACATTCTTTGTATTTGAATTATTTGGCTCATTGACATTAAGGTCAGATAATTTAATTAATGAATATCATCACAATTCAAATTTCTGTAAGTAAATAAAAAATCACACGGTTGAAGAATAATCAATATTAAATGTTATATAACTTATAAATAAAAGAAAGCATAAGAATCACTATAAGGTGCAAATTTCAGTATTCATCATATAAAACATAGTGAAGGACAAGTAAGTATAGTACTTAAGATATATTGCCAGAATAGCACATTTCTGATTTCTGAAGAGATTAAAATATATTTACAAACAGAGACTTAACTGGTTAATGAAACCACGTGCATCAGGTAATCATATATTTATTCCTTTTACCTTGTTATGTGATTAATTTTGTATCACCGAAATTTGTATAACAAGGAAACTATATGTCAAGGCCATCCTCAAACATAAAAATCTATCATACATGTACCAAAGTATATATTACCGTTCCTGGTTTAAACAAAAAAAAGTCCTGAACTTAACTAAAGTTAATAATCTATCGTTTTAAAGTAATATATTAAAATAAATAACAAATCCCTTGCATAGAGTTATCTCCTCTATTTTTACTAATAATGAGGTATGGAGTGTATAAAAAGTAGTAATATATTTTACTGATATCCTAGGACATTTACGTTATGGGGTTTACTCATATAATAATTTTTCTTTTGTATATTTTTCAAAATGTTACTTTCTCATAGTAAGCTTATGGAAAAATATTGATGATATTCAATTTATTTCGCGTATGAGTAATTCGACATAAAAATTATTGAATAGCATCTAATTAAAATATCATACATTAGCTATTACGTATTCATACCACTAAGATATGTTTATGACTGAAGTTAAAAATCGAAGTGTTGACATCTTATTATTACCGAAATACCTGTGTACTTTTAATTAAAAAAGCAAACAATTTTCTTCTTCTTTCGTGGTACATCAAATTACAAGTTTACTACCAATCATTTTATTGGCATATGTATTTGAAAATGAGTAATAACAAAACTAATAGTAGCTGTACTTGTGGTAATAGTAGCAATGTTCATAAAGTAAAATCTGAAATACATTTTTAATATGACTTTCTACCACTTTTGTTTTTTTTTTTTTGTAGTCCTATTCTGTACATTCTGATCATACTTTCCAAATAAAGTTCTAATTTGTACAAAATTTTAATAGTAATGATTATGCTCATTGCGGAACAAATTTATATTTTATTTTGTACTAAAATAGTCTAGGTATATCTTTCATACACAATAGGACTACCAGTTAACCGAAATGATAGAAAATATATGCACTTTTACATAAATGGAAATTTAATAGTTTTGTTTAATTTTTTGGTTTGTACATACTTATTGCACTATTTTTCTTTTGTGTGTTTTTTTAAATTTTATTTCAAAAATATTTCATGGAATGTGCTTGCATAATAATTTTTTAATAACATACAGTAATATTCACATTGTTTGCTTTAAAATCGAAATTTCGTGACCGTTACATGGTGTGCAAAATATAAAAAAACCACCTCAAAGTTTCTTTAATCTGTGTACCCGATTTATGTTATGTTACTTTTCGAATGAATGTAAATTTTACATATTAATATCCTAATGCTTATTATCTTATGTTTTGGATTTTAGAATTTTAAATGAACAGAAGTTAGTCTTTTCATTAAAAACATTTTATTGCTGCGATGCAAAGCTTTCATATTCCATTTTCATTCTTCAGATTACATGTCAGCAATACTCAAGTCCTTTCCTGCAGTTCAACTTGAATTCTCCAATTGCAAATATCAATAATAACTGTTAGTATTTCTATACAATTACAACTGTATAATTTATTTTGCAAGATAAATTAAATGTCCAACTGCTTTAATATTACATTCAAAGACATTTATTCTAACTTCAAAATCTGCCAATAATGTTTGCATAAATTGATAGTACACTTGGAAATATAAAAATTCGTAATCTTTGTATTACTTTTTTTTTTTTTTTCTTAAAAGGGAAATACTCTTAATGTTCGCATATATTATGTGTATGTAAATAAAGAGAATCCTTCCCTCATTTTTTTTTTTTCTCTACTAATAATATTTTTTCTTAATTTTTACAGTGTAGTACTTAATGCATTATCAAATAATTTTGGAATGTGACATGCTTGATATTGTGTAAAGTTATCTAGTTTGACTGCAAAATGTGTCAAGATCTTAACTGCCACACTTCGACTTATTATTTTGTCTTACTACGGATGATAATGTTGTAATTGTTTTTGTTCGGAATTATCGAGATAATAAAAATATTATCTGAATATTTGTTCAATATTGTACATACGTTTACATAATTATATATTTGTGTGTATAAATATGTAAATGTAAATAGTGAGCACATAGAAAAAAAAATAGGTGCAAAGAACAGTTAAGATCTTGTGATGAATATGTATTTTATACTGAAGAACTTACTATCTTCAATTCAGTATAAGAAAAAAAATACAAACTTATGTGTAATACTATCATACATAGATCTATTGATATGATATTATTTGTCTATGTTATTGTATATAATATACATAATTAAACACATATTTAATGAGTATAATTGTTATTTTGATAAGTGTGTGTGCGAATTTATATTTTTACTCTCTTGCAAAATTTCTTATGATCCCTTAAACAATTTAACACATTCTTCTGTTATTTATGTTTTGCAGCTTTTTTCTCTACTGTTCTCGTATTTATTTATAATTTTGTTGACTTGCTGGACATGTTTCATATTGCTTTTCTTATTGCAGAAATATTGTTTGGAAACTTAATTAAATATACATTGGAATACATTGAGCATTTCTTAATCCAAACAATGTTATTATTCCAAGTTGCATATCGCTACTTTTTAATCGGGGCAAATAATTTTGCGTTTAGCTGTAGAAACTATAATTTCTTCACTTTCTCAATGGTTTAAATAGATTGTTTGTCTTTCACAATTTTTTAAAATTGATGTATTATTTCGGTGATTATGTATAAGTTTGACATACTAAATAAAAAATTGGATGAACAATTTTTTAAACTATTTGAACTTGTAAACATGTAATAGCTACATTTTAAGATAATTTTGATGAAAGTTCAAGAGATTCTTTAACATGCCTCACTTAAATATTTATTTTAAACTTTTCAATACTTCAAGATAATCATCTTTGTTTATATTTAATATATTTCTAGTGTAAGTATGTGACACATTTTATATTTTTAATTGATGTCATCAATACTTATTCACTATATTAATGTCAACATGTATTATTTAGAGTAGACCACAATGGATATTTAAGAAAACAATGTTTAACAATGTTTATTATAGGATGAAAAGTCTGTGCTCTATTTTTTTTTTTAATAATAATCATGTTTCACCTCTATAAAAAAAGTGCTAAGAAAAAGTTTCATTTCTTCCTTAATAATAAGCATTTTAAATATAAGCATTATCTATTAAAATATATGTACATAAAAAATTAAAATAGTATATGATGATATGCTTACAGAATTCTCAAGCCAGTTAGTGTGCACGATATGTATGCAATTTAATACATGTGGTACACAATAAACTGGTGAATCCAAAAGTCATGAATGTGAGATACCAAGCAACAAGAACTACAAAGGAGTGGAACAGGAACAAAGACAGTGGAATGGTAATCAAACGATGATCGAAGCATATTTAATTTTCTGGTTAAAAAAAATGTTGGGATTTATATTTCATTGTAATATTAAAAACAATTACAAAATTTATTGTACAAAGCATTTTAATTTTTAAGTAAAGACATCAAATCTGATGAAGTTCTCTATAGCAATATACTATAGGTTTTTACTTTGAGCATATAGTTAATGTTGTATATTATTATCCTTCTACTCAATAAATATTTATCAACTAAATTAATTTGTTTTTCTATTATTTATATCGTTGACAAATGTACACGTGTCTACCTCCAAATCTTATGTTGCCAATGAATCTCTGAATCGTTGTTAATATAAAACGAAAACAAAAATGCGACAAGTGATAATCATTCCTGCTAATTGTAAGTTAATTTGATGAGTATGTAGAAGCTATGCACTTGAAATTCAAAATTCTTCTTGGTAGAAAATTATAACACGTAAAGCAGTTTGTAAAAAAACAAATTCTAATTTATTTGTGATATCACAATGAAACTTTGTTTAGGTAAAACATAGCCATTTTATATAATATATGAATTGTATACCATTAAGTTATATTTACACATTACTTACAATGCTAATTAAAAATATTGCATTCATCTACCTTCTATAAATATATTTAAAGGATATTTTATCAAGAGCTAAATTTGTATTTTTTTTTAAATCTTAATTAAAGCACAAATTGTAATGTGCTGACAAATTTCCTGGTTGTTATGTATCCTTATCAAATAACATTCATAAATTTGTGCTGATTGTGTATAATTTTCATTTTTGTATTTAACATCGCGTATTATAATTCAATTATTTTTCCAGAAAATAATTTTGTCTATGTCATATAGAGAACAGTGTAGTTTTTGAATAGTTGAACAAATTACATCCCGAAACATATCTATACAAACATAATTCTACCCACATAATAGATATTATTACATTCCATTGCATTTTAAACTTGACAATTACAAGAGATAATCCATATCAATCTTTAATGTATTAAAGACTGTTATAATTGTTGGTATAATAAATTAATATTATTAATATACTTGATCGTTAATTAATGACAGAATTCATTGTTTTTACTGCGCAATCACTTACAACCAAATGTTAACATATGTATGGTAAAAACCTAAACTAAACTATTTTTTTGTATAATATATACACAAAAAGAAATATGATCCATAAAATAAAGAACACTTCATTAGTACGTATTTACATACGTAGCGAAAATAGAGTTACTGTAATCTCACTAAATTAAATATATAGTTAAAAAATGTATTTTATTCGAAGAATTATATATTTTTTAAGAATAATTTTAATGGTGCAACAATGCTACATTAATGAAGTCGTGCTTTAATATTAGTAACGTACAAGTTAATTTCAATCTGTTACTTAGTCCACGCATTATAATTTGCGAATACAAAATTTATTTTGATGATATATATATATATATATATATATATATATATATAAATATATAATAATATAAATATATATATATATATATTTTTCGAAAGTGAATTAATGCAACATAATCTCCCTCGCGTTCACGTTACATATTGTCAGGTATGAAGATTTTCACAGGTCATATTTCTGTGATATATAATCAAAAGTATGAATGAAAGATGGTACAATCATATCTACACATAAATAATAATGTGTTTTTAAGATATTGTTTCTTGCCAGAAACGTTAAACCGCTTGTAAAATATATTAAGTAGTTTTAAGTAACAAATTTATTACTTTATTTGTCCGATTGTACACTTTACGAAAAATAAAAATCGAAACATGACAAAGCTTAAAATGTTATGTTAAAGCTGTTGATAAGTTAGATGTATAAAGATAATACAATTATATAACGATGCTATTACTGCGAGGAAATATCTTATGCATACGTTTACAAATACGTAGTTACACGAAGTGTGGTGAGCATAAAAAAAAGGCAGTCATCTTAAACTCACGTACATGTTATTAATAAATCATACCGATGAATAAACAGATACGCAAATGTTATGGAAAATGTTATGCAAAATGTGTGCAAACGCTTGTTTGTACACTGAAAAAATTTGTACCAAAGGGTTACGGTCTTTAATTCTACCGTGAACATGCTTAAGTGTTCGGAATTACATTACAAATAACAGCACAAATCAATATATTACATAAATAGATTAAAATAAACTAATCGTCAGATCTTACAAAAATTTCTTATCGCGAAATTCAACTATTTCGCATATCATATATGTACTAATAAATTCATACATATATTTACAGTATATTATACTTTAAACATTCATCCCTCAACTCAATGTTTCACATTTTCTAAAGCATCGTCAATGTTTGTGTCTTTTGCTACATATGTTTTCTTCATATGTACTTATGATTTGTATAAAAAGGAAATTTATTAATTAAATAGAACAGTCTATTTGTTTGTCGTCCAACCACGCCAAATAGAGACTAAACTCGCAGCAGCACTCGTAACTAAGCCACCAGCAACACTTTGATTCACTTGCATACTAGACGATTGTTGACTAATCATTGCACCAGGGATGGGAACTGCCATTTCGGGACAAGCAACATTTGGTACCTACAAAAATAAAACGTTTATATGTTTATTGCTTTTTTTAGTGCAATATAATAATTTCAAGTTAGACGAAAATTGGATACTATATAATTTTTCAGTGAAACATCGTCCTTCTACAAATAAAACGATACTTACGGCTTCCCAATCCCAATTAAAACCATCTTCCTCCTCGTCAGAAGCAGAATCGTCACTATTTTCTAGATCGGCAACTAATTGACTGTGCAATTGTGCTACAATATTCGGATCAACTTCCATTGGACCAATTCTGAGTAAATAAAACAATCGTGAAGAGAGAAAAAAAAGGACCTATTATTACTTGGCAATAATTAATACGAGATTATGTACCTCCCCAGATCACTAATTTCAGTATTGAGCAAGTGCATTAAATTTTGTAAAGTATGCATTGGATGTAAAACAGAGATATTTGTATTTTGTGTGAAACACAAATGTAACACATTGCTGTTGAGCCTTGCTACTTTTCTAGCAAATTTTTGATCAGACATTTCATTTCCACAAAATTCCCTGAAAGTGTTTAGAAGTTATATGTTAATGTAATCATATATTATCGGTATTTCGTAATTTCCGACGTACTGCATTACTCGTTACGTACCCATAAGCAAGTTTATACGGTAATCTTACATTAACATAATAAGCTATAATATTAACCAACTGTGCAGCATAAGTTAAAGCAGCACTGATATTGTATGCTGGATTGTGCATCGCAGTTTCTTTATTTGCACCTGGCACTCCATCTTTATTTGCTACCACTAGAAAAGATAAATTTAATATTTCAAATGTTTAGTGAACAAAGAGCAGTAAACTAATATATGTACCCCATAGAGAGTATGCACTATAGTCTCCACCACCAGGCAAGGTAGGAGCAACAATACGGTGCTGAACTTCTAAAGCATTCTCAGTATCGCTAATCCATCTGCCTCTAATATAAGATGTTCCAGATGCATCTGCTAATGCACAAGTAACAACATCCGAACTACCATCTTCCTCGCTGCTACATAAACTGAAAACAATCATTATTTTCTCACAAACTCATTATATCAATTAACAATCATTTCCTCCACAAAAAAGAATAACAAAAAAATGTTTGTGAACCGCTTCTCGTATGGATTTTTTTCAATCTTTGATGCATGTGAATCAACGTATTATTATTACCTTCTGTTAGGTTGAACTTTCGTTAATGGAAAAATATATTGAATCAATTGCTTGGCAGCTGTTCTGATAACTTTTTTTAATTGTTGCCTCTTTCTCTCTACAGCATCCTTTTGCTTCTCCTGTTTCGCTCGCAGCCCAGTTACATATCTATGTAACTTTTCCACACGCTCCTCGTGTCTGGGTAATCTTAGCGCTAACTGAGAGTTCACATCTTTGAGTACATTTAAACGTTGGTTACCTGTGGGTTATCAAAGTTATTTTAATGTAATAGCTCCTTTTATTTAAATATCATATAATTATATTTGGATCTATATATACACCTCTGTTTATACTTTGTCTGGTCTCGTTCACTAACGACTGTAGTAACCTAACTCTTTCTTTACAGGTATTAATATCACATATCTGCAAACAAACACAAATACAACAGCGATACATAAAACATTTATACGTGCTTCTAACAACTATTAATTTTAACGCATTTAGTTAGAAAAGTACCAATTTATCCCGTTGTTTGTGTTTGTCTAGTGCTCTAACGCATTTTTCTTCCAATTGTGCTCTGGCAGCTTTCAGCCGTAAAAGTCGCAATTGTTTATCTGCAAATCTATTTAGTTGTCAATCAGAATAAAGTACACGCTTTTTAAAAGTAAAATGTTTGAACTGAAAATAATTTTTATTACATTTATCAGGTTATACGTGATAAAGAGTTGTCAAAACTGTATCCATTCTAATGAATGATTTTCGATTTCGTTCAATGTTATCGAAACAGCTTAGGAAACGATTAAATTCGATTAGAAATTCAATGTACGAAATAAACGAATATTAATCACGCAAATTGTGAGTATGTAGATATGTATATTTACCGTTCGGAATAAACAGAAGTTGAATGAATAAAATCACCATTTTGAATACACTGTCGACAATAAAAAATTCGACGGCTATTATGGCACAGCGGGCACTTCAATAAATTCACGCTTAAACGATTTGAAACATCTTCCAGCTCTGACGAAAGCTGAAAATCTGCAGGTGCTGTACAGGAACCATCAGAACTGCTTGTCGCCATAACCAAGAACAAGAACAATAGGCTCTCGTTTGTCTGTTATCACTTATCAGCTGATCTGATATTTACTTGCATTCTCCCGCCACCCCGTATATGATACCGTTTATATCGCCTGTTTTTACTATCATATTTGTTCTTACTAGATGCGCAGAAACCACTCTTATAGAAAATTTCCATACAATTCGACTCAATAATTGTTGAATTATGGAGAAAACAAACTTAAATCTCGTCTCATGTATCACATAGCTGCACCGTGACAGCAATCGTCCTGGAACAATCCCGTTGTTCTATTTGAGATAAGGGAGACAAACAAAGTATATAACAAATCTCCGAAAAATATATGCAAACATAGTTAAGATAATAGGAAACTGGAAAGATATCAACGTGAATAAATACCTCAACGTTGTTTGACTAAAATATATGTAACAATGATTAGGAAATTAATATTTTATGCACCATGTCTTTCTTACTGGAAACGAAAATTTTAAACTGTTTACTGATTTATAATTATTTGTATCAACAATCTATCGCAATTCAATGTACCCGTAATTATATCATTATCATATAATTAATTGTGCGTAAATTTATGTACCAAAAACTTAACGAAATCGTTCAGGTTTTTTTTGCCGCGAAATAACGTGAGATTAGCAAAAAGACCGTCTGACCGTTTGTTGATCCGCTTCGAAATTGAGGAAACTATTTTGAAATGTATCGTCAGACATTTCAGACAATTGAATATAATTTCAATTTTATTTCATTTTAAGCGGTACGAAAATTATTCCTAATTTTATAATTACAATTTCCTAATCGTTATGAACTAAATTGAGATTGTGTTCATGATGTTAGGTTAGATTGAGAATTCGCTGCAATATAAAAATAACATACTTTGAATGATTATTCTACGGATTGTATACTTACGTTACGTCTTGTACATATTTTAATAAGTGTACAGAACAAGGAAACACAATGACGTCGATTATAAAGCTACACGCCGTTTCTGGCGCTATGGATGAATCTCCTCCTTGTTATATATTACAAGTCGATGAGTTAAGAATATTGCTCGACTGTGGTTGGGACGAGAATTTCGATCAAGAATTTATAAAAGAACTTAAACGGTAGATGAATTATATTTCAGCAGATATAGATTTAATAAAAAGTTTCTATTTATTGAATAGCACGATGTTGTTTCCAGACAAGTTCATCAAATAGATGCAGTACTTCTGTCGTATCCAGATCCGTTACACCTGGGTGCGTTACCTTATTTAGTTGGAAAATGTGGCTTAAATTGTCCTATATACGCCACCATACCTGTATATAAAATGGGACAAATGTTTATGTACGATATGTACCAGGTACGTATTTCTGTGGCAAGGGTTGTTAATATGAACCCATTGCAAATGCAACTCGGCTGAGACTTGAAATGAAAGAACTCACAAACTTCATGGGATCATAAAAACTAACAATAATAACCATTTATATTTTGTATTACAGTCTAGACACAATATGGAAGACTTCGATCTATATACGCTTGATGACGTTGATGCGGCGTTTGACAAAATTGTTCAGCTAAAATATAATCAAAGTATATCAATGAAAGGAAAGGGATATGGTGTTACCTTAACGCCTTTACCAGCCGGTCATATGATCGGTGGTACTATTTGGAAAATTGTAAAGATTGGAGAAGAAGATATAATATATGCTGTCGACTTCAATCACAAAAAGGAACGTCATTTAAATGGCTGTGAATTAGAAAGATTACAAAGGCCATCTTTGCTAATAACGGATGCCTTCAATGCTACATATCAACAAGCTAGACGAAGAACAAGAGACGAGAAATTGATGAGTACGAAAGAAAATGTTAGATGATTTTACAAAATTCTTATTAATGGTTTCTTCTTTTTAATATTCAATATTATTTTACAGCAAACATTTTGCAAACATTACGCGGAGGTGGAAACGTTTTAGTTAGCGTTGATACAGCTGGACGTGTATTAGAATTGGCGCATATGTTGGATCAATTATGGCGTAACAAAGAGTCTGGTTTACTTGCGTATTCTTTAGCTCTTCTGAATAATGTCAGCTACAATGTTGTAGAGTTCGCGAAATCGCAGATAGAATGGATGAGTGACAAATTGATGAGAAGTTTTGAAGGAGCCAGAAATAATCCGTTTCAATTTAAACATTTACAGCTGTGCCATAGTATGGCGGAATTAAATCAAGTTCCTAGTCCAAAGGTATTGAACAATTTTTTCACGGCACGATTGACTTAAAATAATACAACGAAAACTATGAATGTTCTAGGTTGTTCTTGCAAGTACTCCAGATATGGAGTGCGGCTTTTCGAGAGAATTGTTTCTACAGTGGTGTGGTAATCCTCAAAACAGTATTATAATAACTAGCAGAACTTCGCCAGGCACGCTTGCAAGAGATCTAGTGGAGAAGGGGGGCAATAGAAATATTACATTAGATGTAAGACGTAGAATTCGACTGGAAGGGCTCGAATTAGATGAGTATCAGAGAAGAGAAAAGATAAAGCAAGAACAAATGAAACAAGAACAAATGTATATGTAATTATAAGACATTCTTAATATTGATTACTTCAAAATCGTTTCAAGTTCTCAAAATATTTTATTGTTGTTCAGGGAGACGGCCGACGTGAGCTCTGAATCAGAAGATGAAATAGAAGTTGGCGGAGGCAGAGGAAAGCACGATTTGTTAGTGAAACAAGAAAGCAAACCGGGTTTTTTCAAGCAGAGTAAAAAGCAACACCCTATGTTTCCATTTGTAGAAGAGAAAATTAAAATAGACGAGTACGGAGAAATTATAAGGTATCATTATATTGCACACGAACAATGAGGAGGGGTAAAACTCTTTTTGAATATCCATATTACCCTGTATTCATTGTAGGCCAGAAGATTACAAGATAGCGGAAACTATTCCAGAAGTAGACGACAATAAAGAAAATCTGGAAACCAAACAGGAAGATGCTGCCCATCATCCGGAAATACCTAACGACATTCCAACTAAATGTATTCAAGTTACACGTACAATGACTGTTAATGCAGCCGTCACATACATAGATTTTGAGGGCAGATCCGACGGTGAATCGTTACAAAAGATCTTGGCACAGCTAAGACCTCGAAGAGTGGTACTAGTTAGGGGATCGCAAAAAGACACTGAAATACTCGCACAGCAAGCGCAAAGTGCAGGTGCACGTGTGTTTATTCCTGGTAGAGGAGAAACATTGGATGCTACAACAGAAACACATATATACCAGGTAATATATTCCAAGTTTATAAATAAATAATTTACACGTAAATGAATATGCTACTATATATCAGCGATATGCGTTTCATTTAGGTTCGCTTGACAGACGCTTTAGTTAGCGGTTTGAATTTCTCGAAAGGAAAAGGTGATTCTGAGGTGGCATGGATAGATGCAATGATAACTGCTCGTGATCAAGTATGCCGAGATGCTGTTGCTGATGACGAGCCAGAAGATGTGATAAACCACAGCGACAAAATACTTACTTTAGAGCCGCTGCCTGTGAATGAGGTATCTATTTCGTAGAAAATCAAATTTTTCTTGTTTATCAATAAATACGTTTTATAGGTACCTGGGCATCAGACAACATTCATAAACGAATTGAAGCTGTCCGACTTTAAACAAATTTTAAATAAGAGTAATATTCCATCAGAATTTAGTGGTGGTGTCTTATGGTGTTGTAACAATACTATTGCTGTTCGAAGGGTCTGTATTTAATATTATTATAGTACTATAATTGAATGTCTCAGAAGTTTTTCACAGTAATTGAATGTGGTCCTTTTTGCAGCACGAAGCTGGTAAAGTAATACTGGAAGGTTGCATTTCAGAAGAATATTATAAAGTACGCGAACTGTTATACGAACAATACGCAATTGTGTAAATTATATTTGTAATAATGAATACGAATTTAACAAAAACAGGTATACACCTTTCTTTACATTCATGGTACATACCGACAATTTGAAAAATTGCCGCGTAATTTCCTAACCTCACAATTTTTACTTGATTACTTCAGCGTTTAAGTGGATGTTCGATAAGGACTCATTATTAAACTGAGAAGTATTGAAATTATTCTTCGACCTAAAGAAAATAATAAGCGAAAACTTGGTGAAGGCCAAATGTATCAGTTGGCAGCGAATATTAGGTAGAATAGTAAACGGAATATAATTTTATAATTCGCACATAATATGTGCTTTGATGTAAAACTCTTAAATTAAGTATTCTTAAGGTGTATGTAAATAAATTATTATCTATTAAAGTTCCTGGAATTGTAGAATCTAATTTTTCGAATAAAATTTTTGTTCCAGAATTCTATCCATGTGTGAGATAATCCAGTTTACAAGTTGCAAATTCATTTGACAATTGATGTTATTCCTGTTTTATTTGTCGTATTAAATTTTAAGACATGAGAAAATACTACCAAGCCGCGCTTGTAGTGATTGCCATAGTGAGTCTTGTATCTTTATTATTTTATAGACACGAGTATAATAAGCTAAGATACGTCTTGGAAGTTTTTAATTACTTCGGTAAGCCGTACCAAAAGGATGGCGAAACAAATTGCACAGATAAGGAAGCAATATTTGCAAAATTTAATACGAAATTCGATGAACCCTTATCATCTTGGCAAAGATTGAGCAACGATTTCTATGCTTATTCTGCATATAATATACGCGAAGGTGAAATACAGATAATAGGTTTTGGTTCACCCACTAGCATTAAAGACATGCAATGTAAAATATTCTTTAAAAATGAAACAAAACCAATTTTAGGGAGTTTTAGTTATCTTTCAATCAATAGCAATGTTGATGTTGTAAGTGCTAATCAAAATTTTAATTATAAGGGATATCATTTGTATTGTGCATACACGAGTAACAAAATACCAATAGGAGTAATACTCTTTACAAAATCTGACACAAATCTTAATGATATTCCTATATTGCCGATCAAAAGTCAATCGCATAGTTTAAAGAATAGTAACGTTGGAGTATGCATAACACCACCATTATCAAAACCAATGGAATTATTGCAAATGATCGGTTTTATTAATTTCCACGATTTAATTGGTGTGGATAATTTTATAGTGTATGACTTTGGTATTCCAATTGAGTTGAATAGCAACTTCAAAGAATTGTCTATGGCTCAGAATCCATACAGGAAATTTACATATACAAATTTACCATGGAATTTCCCTTTTCCTGGTGTACTTCCTAATGTAATAAAGGATCTTATACAGGCAGATTGTCTGTATCGTACATATAACAAAATTATGTACGTTATTACATTATCCTGGGAAGAGTATATAGTTTTAAGATATCACCATACCCTTGCAGATTTAATGGCAGACTTTAGCAAATCTAGAATGAAGGCAGATCGCTATAAATTAAAAACATCAACATTTTGTACACAGCAGGCAGATAGTGCAACCATCACAAATATAACATATATGATATTTAAAAAGCTGCACTTTGATTCAAGCATTCCAGATAATCAGCCGGTTTATATTCATAATTCACACGAAGTATTGAAAAAAAGTAAAATTTATACGCGAGACATTGGAAGCGATTTAGTGACGTTAAATCGTTACAATCATTGTTTCGGAAAATCCAATTCAGAAACAATCACTGAAGATACATTGATTTTGAAGTTCACTGAAGGTATTCAGAACTCACAAATATATCGAGAATTCGTAGAAACGAAACTTTTTGCGACATAATAGTCAATGGGTAGATTTAACGTAACTATAAGATCATTTTAAACCGAACGTATGATTCATTTATATCTACCACAAAGTATAAATATAAATATAAGGATGTAACTGTATCATATAATGTGTATAAAAATTTGTTACAATGCAGAATGTTTGAAACTTTACTATTTACGATTTCACAATTTGGTATAAATATAAATACCGATATCGTTTTTTACATTAAACATTTTTCACATACGAAGTATCTTATATTTCAAATGATTTATTTACTAACAGAAAAAATATAGAAACATTTTAATAATATGCTTGGCACTATATTTAAAGGAAATGCTTATGCACGTTATAATCAAAATGTACAAACTGAATAATTTTATTGATTTTACAAATCTCGCCAGTTTATTCTCTATTTATTGAAACTTTGATTTCCAAATTGCATACGCCAGAATAGTGTTATACGAAAGAAACAATAATTAAAGCTACTTAAACAAAAAGAAATACAGTGCCATTCAATTACTAAAATGTATGGAAACTTTACTTTCAAATATTTCAATGTATATTTTAAGAATCGTCTAATCGATACATCACTCAAACTCCCACAACTAAGAATCTAGAAAAGACATTTATTTCAGTCGTTGAATTATTGTTGTATTTTGTAAACCAGATTCTTCGATTGTTTTGTTTTCAGTAAGCTCCTTGGTAGGATACATCGTTAATAAACTGAATTCTCTCATAGCATATTGGGGTCTCATACTGAGTTACAGCATTAAGGAAAACTCTATTAATGTTATTTTGGTGCCCACATTGTGTATACATTTGGAAAAAGGATACGTTACTATATATTGCCTCAAATCATTAATTGTATGAGTTAGATTGAATTGTGCTTTTACGATAGACCCGTCGGCAAGACGAATTTGTAACGTTGTAACAGGTCTCGATTCGTCTACATTTAATTGTTGCCTTGCCTGTAGTTCATTTGCCGTTTGATCTGCAAGATCTGTTGGCATTGTCATACCAACTGTAGCTGGTGAGGGGCTGTATAAAAATATTGTTAGAAAAGTCCGAATTATATTTGAATGATTCTGTTTATAGAAAATATTTGCCATCCTGCTATGTACCTCCCTAACATGTGTCCCTTTCCGCTAAAGGCTTTTACTTTCACTTTTGGTGGAGCATATATTTCGTGACGATGATCTTCCATATCAAGTCGTGCTTCTGTTCCTTGGATCTCTTGACGAATTTCTGCAGGTATTTCACCTCTTTTTATAGTTTCAAGAAATTCTTTATTTTCTGGATCCGTATACAGCTGAAGTTCAGAATCATTTATAGTAAATCCATCCTTCCATAATTTCAAAGTAATCAACTTTGAATTTCCAGAATTTCCTTGCTGACTATTGGATGATGTAGCACTTACAACTGAAAAGGATAATTACTTTAACATGATCTACATTATTGTACTATGTATTATTACTTTGGCAATGAATATCGGTAAAGCATACCTTCAGTATCAGAACTAGTTTGTCCTAATTTGTATCCAGTCCCACGAAAGGTATTTGGTCTTTGCTGCCCACTTTTTTTTCGTTCCGCATCAGATTGCCTTTGACAATACTTGAACAATTCATTTACCATATCTGCCTTCTTTACTGGCCCCAAGATTTGTTGCCCGCTATGCTCTGAACTACCAGCATAAAATGCCTGTCCTTCCTCATCTTCCGGACTACTTTCCCTGTCCCTCAGATCACTAACCACTGCAAATTTAGGCTTTGGTTTTGATTTATCTTTAGATGACTTTCCTTCCATTTCCGACGATTTTCCAGTCTCTCTGTTTTTATCTGAAATATTAGTACGTTCCCCTTCTGATGTTGTACCCTCTGTAGGTGCATTAGTTTCTGACCCCGAAGCAACAGGATAATAAAATGTATCAAGGGCAACCTGTCAAATATATTAAATGATTAACAGAATGCGAAAAATTCGTAATTTTATATTACAAAGTAGTCAACATTAAAAAAATTATTTCGATGGCAATAAATAATCTTATTTTTATCTGTATTGCATTGGCATTGATAACATTGCTAAAATTAATCATCCAGCATACTTTAACGCCATCGTAGTATTGCGAATATGCGTTTTTATGTATCGCGAAATATTTCTCACCTGGACAAACTTTTGCTACCACAATAACAGATGTAAACCACGTCGAAATATTAATGTAATTGCTGGATGAAAATACATGTAATGATAACAAAATTCATTTAACTTAAGGTTATGAAACTATAGCGATGAAGTTACACCAATAGGAGAATGTTAATTGCAACGATTATTAGTCAAAACCTATCGTGGCAAAGCTTAGAAAAAAAAGCGTAATAAATATGCTGTCTCACCCCTAGCTGCCAATTAGATAACTCAAGATAAAATCGAGCTTCCTCAAGTTCAACCCCAGTTGTATCTATAAATTGCGAGACCAACTCATCGTGGTTCGCCATCGAAAACAAATATCAAATCACTCACGATGTATATTGTAGCTTGCGTCTGCTATTTTAGCTTTAAATGAAACTCTTACAGCAATTTCCTTTGTTCACCAATTCAACTTTACGTCAATTTCTTCAATTTACCTGTCATTCCTTCCATTTATATGGAACTGAACCGGATATGGACGCAGCGAATGAATCCGCGAAATGTTTGAATGAACGCATCTCTTAATCTCTGAATATTTAAGTTTTTTCCAATACTTTTTTTTGTCACTATATCAACTGAACTGTTGTACTGTTCGATTTGATTGTTGTACTGTACATTCTTTGTTATATATTGCTATTTATAGAAAGTGCAAAAAAGTTTGGATATGAAAATTGTTCGTCTTTATTATTTATTTAATACGGTACATGACAAAATAAAGCTGTGCCACACTTTATCCAATGCGTTTGCGGTACATCAGTTTTTAAAGGTACACTAAGTATATAACTTTTCGAAGAAAATTTCATATCTTCATCGTCGACTTGTCGAACGGCAGCAACGTAGATAGGACAATCGTAAACTTCGTCTGTATTTCTCTTGTTTTGGGAATAACTAAGTTGTATCGGCGGCATATTTATCCACGTTTCGTTTGTACAATTTTCAGTTAACATCTTTTTTTCAAAATTCCAACAAGCACCGCATAATTTCAATCCACAAATCAAATATCCATCAATTGGCTTCGTATTAACTGTTGCATCTTCTATCGTAACTTCAAAGTCGAAAACAATTTCTTCAACAGGTAAATTGTATTTTTTCGAAAATATTAATGAAATCGCAGAAAAAAACATTTTGTAATGGAATAATCTATCGAACCAAACAATTTTAGGGTATCCTTCATTTATCCAATTATTAATGAAGCTTGCACGTTTTTGTAGATTATCAATGTAATACGATAAGTATGTCGTAATAATATGGTCTTGAGCCTTTGTCCAAACATGTGGTACTTTATGTTTATATATTTCTTCTGCAAACTGTTTTAAGGTATCCGTGAATGGAAGACTACCATTTAATGCAGCTTCCAAGTTACTGAATGATTCAGATATGATTACCAAAATATGGTTCAACGATTTAACTTCACAAAGAAGAACTCTCCATAAAGGTTCATCCAGCATAGAAGTACATTCATCTTGGGTCTGATTAATTTTAGTTGTATTACATAATTGCTCATTAATGTCGTCAATGAAGATTAATATTTTCTCGTAATGTAATTTGTGATCACTTACAGGGTTTGGATAGATCATATAAGAGAGAGATGATAATACTGCTGTACCTATTGCTGTATTTCGACTGATAACACAGCTCTTGTCAGAACCAGACAATCGAGGTGAGAAGTCCACAAAAATTTCTTTAATATGTTCAATTGTATGATAATATTCGCACCTTTGCGGTATCAATTCTTCTATACTATTTGAACAGCTCCCTCGATGAGGTACAATTATGTTAGGATTACAGTAATCGTTTAAAAGGTACTTCAAACGCATGCTATCGAATTTATCTTCAACATTTCCTCCATAATTACATTCTCCAATGAGATATCGGAGAGTATTAAAAGGCACGCAATCTGTATTATTTATGAAATTTTTTAATTGCATAATAGAGATTTGAAGATCGCTGTGATCAAATTTATATGGTGTATTCCATCCTTGAATACCAAAGCAATATCTTTCTTTTATAACTGTATGAAAGAGGCATATACTGAAAAGAAGTTTTAAGAATGTTTTATCTTTTCCAGGGCAGCCTTCGAAGAAGTCTTTATTCGCTACAGGTTCAGATCTATAGATATTCAGTAATGCGTCTTTAATGTTCAAAGGATAATCGTGAGTTATTTTTATGCTGTTCTGCAAGATGCTAATTGGAAATGCCTCAATCGGTAAACTGGACAACCATAAACGAAAATTTATAGACACATTAGATGTGCTAAAATTTTCGTATATTCTCTCAAGCTCTGTCATCCAATGAGGTACCAAATGACAATTTTGTATGAATATCCAACTCCCCTCAGCCTGAGCCTTCTGTATTAAATATTCAGCACTTTCTTCTCTACCTTTGCTCATGGATAAAGATACAAATTTTGATAAACAGCCCCTAACTTTTGCATAAGCGGTAATAAAGGATAAAGGTGTTAAGGAAGCAGGCAAGATAAATAGAAGCGGTGTCAGACAATTAGATTCTATGTATGATTCGGATACTTTAAATTGAGGAGAGTGACTGTGGGTACATCCTAATAGCTTTTCTATCATTTGCATAATTTCAATTATAACTTTATCGGGACGCAATATCTTCACAAGTATAAGTTTCTGAAATAATGATAATGTGTTAATCCATGGTTCCGGCATTAAATGATGCTCAAGTGATTCAGAATTATAATATTTTTCCCATGCTCTATCATTGTTACAGAAACTATCTGTGAGATCAGAAAAGATAGGAATTGTTTTACCGAGATCGTATATATTTATCCAAATATCTTGTGGAAGCCAGCCGAGTGTACAATCTGGAATTCCATTTGAACGGTTCAAATTTGTTGCCATGAAATATTTAATTTCCTCTTCAGTCGTTTGTTGGTCGTTCAATAATATTTTAGTACACAACAAGAAGGAATACGATACCTTATGTTTTTCTGATAAAGATCTACAAATGCTTGAATACAGATTTCGAGTAAACGACGATTTTAAGAATTTTAATCGTTTTTCAAGAATAACGCTCCTATTTGAAGTATCAATTGACTTTCTGTACAATCGCATAAACCACGAAAAAGAGAAGCAGTACATATGATTTACATTCGACAAAACCCTTAGTGTATTGAAGAGATCAGCGCAGTACTGAACAAACTGTATATAAATACTTCGAAATTTATTTATTTCCAAAGACATTGTTTTAGCCAATTCTTGTTTTTTAGTAATGTCTACGAAACAGCTTTTTGACGAATCTAAACTTTTTAAGGCACACTCATCTTCAAGTATGTTTGCAGTTGATGAAGATAAGATATTTAAAATGATGCCTTCTTGTTTCTTTAGCATAGTTTTATTAGTAGTATCTTCTATAAGTAAAGCTTCTAATTTATCTTGAAGCTCTGGCTTTTCTTTGGAAATAATAAAGTCCAAAAGTGTAGATTGAATAGCTTCATTTGGTATAGAAACATCAATTATTATTAACTTGCTAAATATTTCACAGGAAAACCGGGGATTATTCAATCTTGTTGTAAGATACAATCGAAAATCGGATGAATATTTTATCATATCACAGCCAGTATCAAAGTATGAACATCCATCCTGATTATAAACTTTTTTTAGTAGAAAGGGATGCAGTAGTATTTCCAATTCTTCACCTATGTTTTCTATTAATGTAGGTATCCCATTTTCGGCATTGTACTGAATAATAGCCATATGATCAGGATCAGTTACCTTAATAGCTTTTAGATTATTTTTTCTCTCTATTATTTTGATCCATTGATTTGCTTGTTTTTCTGAATCAATAAATAACGGCCATAGCTTGGAGTTCTTCGTAATGAGAGCATTTTCAATTGGAAAATTAATTTTCTGTGAATCGGAAATATGCCAATAGTTTATTTCATTTACATCCTCAAGTACATTTATGAAATTATAATCTGTACTGTGTGGTATTTTTAATTCTTCTAAGTATTGTTTCCAATGGTGTACAATTTGATTACGAAATATAATATTATATGATGACAAATAACTTATTATTCCGCTTGTCAGTATCATATCTCCCACGAGATTATCATAATTTGTTTTAAGATTTTGTGCAACATGCATCCACCGATTTTTCTCCCCTCCTAAGCTTGCCATTAAAGTTTCTGCTCTACGAAGTTTATTTGTACAGTCTTCTACATCTATTTCTAATTGTAATTTTTGCTGCAGCGTTTTCTGGAGACTGTCATTCAAGGCAGCAAGCTTTGCATTTAATACAGATAACGTTTTGCGC
The DNA here is from genome assembly GCA_948146005.1 of Nomada fucata. Classification (NCBI taxonomy): domain Eukaryota; kingdom Metazoa; phylum Arthropoda; class Insecta; order Hymenoptera; family Apidae; genus Nomada; species Nomada fucata. Next base: position 1,751,752 of record OX411280.1, on the reverse strand, counting down.
TTTTCATTTAAGAAAGCTTCGGCTTCATTACATTCTTCCTGGGCGATAAACCATTTTCTCTTCTTAGGTGCAACTGAGTTAGCTACTTCGTTATAGGATACCATTGCACGTACCCATTTACAAAGACCCTCTGCTGCACTTGATGCTTTAGCTACAATATGCGGTTTAAACGTGTTATCGGCTATGTAGGTTTTTTTAATAATCTGTATAATGTTAGAAGGGATATTATCCTTATCGTAGTCTTTTAATATTTGTAAAAAGTTCATGTCGCTTAAAATACGTTTACTTGGACTCCAATAATCTATGTACTTTTTACCGGTCGTTGAATCAATAGCTTTATCAGGGGGAACCTCAAGCATAACACATATTGCCGCCATTACTAATTTAACAGTATCTGGAGGATTCTTCATGGCTTTGACTACTGTAATATCTGCAGGCTTTAATGTATTTAACGCTGCGATAGCATCTTCGAGTATTGGAATCGCTACAGCGAGATCACCTTCGCATTCTGCACTTAATTTTCCAGCTATCTCCGCTTTTTTGTTCGCTATTTCTTCTTCTTGTTGTACGAGAACAGTCGCTTTTTCTACGCTGATATTTTCACATTCCACTTCCCTCATAGTAATTACAGTTTTTTCAGCAGATAATTCCAACTGTGGTTTTAGCATAGTTAATGTAGCCTTCATTTTTTCCACTTGCTGGGCAGCTAATTCCAATTTCTCTAATCCTAGTAAATATTTATTCCTCATTGTAAGCACGCTTTTTTGCTTTTCAGACATTAGATGAACATACAGTTCCATTGCATGTAGAAATGCAGACAGTGTAACGTGAATTTTACGGCCGGTTTCTTTCCAATACACGATGCAAACTTCTTGAGCGTTGTTATGTAAGTTTACAAAACTTTTGATTACATTCACCTTTAACTCTTCTTTAGCATTAATATCTTGGATATATTTTAGACCTATTTGCGTGAGTGTATCCAATGGCCACATTTCGTACCAATTTATTGTGCAATATTTCATTAATTCCGGGTATTTTTGCAAGTGTACTCTGACTTCTTTGTTTGTTGTATTAAAACAAATTATAATATGCAGCATATTTTTACATTGCTCTAGAAAATAATTGAACACAGCACGATTATTTATCTCTGTGTTTTTGTTACCATCCTGCGAGTGCAAACGTACTGTTTTAATGATATCACATTCTTCTTCGGTAGAAAATAAGCCAGGTATTTCTCCAGTAGCTAAGAAGCAAGTAATATCATCCAGGAAATTAAATTTTTCTTGCTTATCTTTTAAAAAAAATGCGACATTTTGCCTTAATGCGCCACATTTTTGTAAAACCGTTTTTAAGTCTGTCCTCCAAATCAATGAGTTATAGTAAGAATATACGGAGGGTTCAAATAGTTCCTGCTGTTGCATATAAGCAGCAAGAGTTGCTAAGGACTTTCTACCAAATCCTATGCAAGAAATCATTAATAAATGTCCTCGTGGAATAGCTAATATTCTTGAAATTTTAATCAAACATTCTAACACATACTGTGACACCACGATGTCAATACGTTTTTTAATATTATTAGTATTATCATTATTATATTCAGTTAAATAGAAGTGAATTTTATTTCTCAATTTGTCTATAGCGTTTATTTCTTCATATTTTTTATTGTTATTACCTTGTAGATTCATAAAATTGCCGAACATCAAATTGTTGAAACTTTCTTTAGTAGTTTCATTGTTATCATACTTTGGCAAGTAGTCGAAAGCTGTTTCAAATGAATCTTTAAAATGACGTTTGATAATTTCTTTAATTTGCAGAAAGAGCCATTCTTTGTCACCGTTATCCAAAATACGATCACCAAATACACGCCATACTTCGTGAGACCAGAGGCGAATGAAAGTAACTTTCGTTTCCACTGATTCCTTCTGAAGAAGAATACATCCATCAATGACTTTAGTTATATCCCGTAGACTAAATTGGTACTGATATTTAGCAGGTATTGGTCGTAAAGTTTTAAATATGGAGTTATAAATATCAATTGTAGCATTAGATATGCTTGTTACAGTGCTTAACACATCTGCCGCGAAGGAATTCTTTTTTAAATTATCGAAAAGCACATTTGAAACTATCCGAAATACAGTATCTGTAGCAGGTGCATACATAGTATATACATGAAAGTGTCTTAAAACTCTAGGACATATATTAATTGTAGATTTTCCTGCAACTGAAAGTAAAAACATGATATCTTGAATGAATACTTTCTCAGGTTCATTAATATCGTACAAGTATCCATAACTGTGATATTGGCGAAGAAGCTCTAAAATACCGTTTTGTTCTGCCGTATATTCATACCTTTCTACACTAAAGTCATCTATAAAATTAACACAAAGTTGACCGGATGGTGAACCATAGTGTCTTCTTTTTATTTTGTTTAATTTTGACAGTAAGAACTGTCGTGTTTCACAAACTGTTTTTAAAGACAAAAAACTGAACCAGTTGAAACACATTCCTTCTGGCAATTTACTTTTCAAGAAATTTTTCATGAGAAATGTTTTTCCAATCGATGTTTCTCCACAGAGGATAAAAGGTTTTTTATATTTTATATGTTTCAGAAATATGTGATTATATTTCATCGTATGAACCGTTGGGACGAAGATTTCATTGCAATCAGGTATTTCTAAAATTTGTTCATTCTTTAACACATCAACCGTTCCCCAATATTTCCAATTTCCAACACCTTTGAAGATATAAAAATTATCTTGTATTAAACCTTCGTGAGGTAGAGTTATATCAATGGATTTTATTGCTTTTGGTTTTGAATACTCTATGTTTGTTCCACTCCAGAGTGATATGCAAAAGGAGTTAAATTTAGTATGAGAATCCAAATCTAAATTTCCTCCAAAGCCCCATATTACAGCCATTAGAAGTGCAACTTGTAACCATATGAAAAAATGGTTTCTTTTCCCCTTTTCTTCAGTATTGCCTACCTCAGTGTCTTCTAAATACATTTCAAACAAATTTAATGTTGACATTACTAAATGTAATCGTCCAACACTTGTAGTAACAGTGCAATATTTTTGTAGGAATTGCAAGCAAGGATCAATTGCCCAATCAAACAGCAGGCACAATGTTTCTTCATGTTCCTCGTAAATATGATGTTTAGAAAAGTGTGTCTTAACATATGGCCTCCAATGTATGGAATTTGATTCAATATAAATGATTCCACAATTCAGTAGAATAGCAGGAGAAACATTTGTTATATTCATTGTTTCATAGATAATAGACACTGAACTTGCAATATTAATTTTTTCACCAGAGGTCAGTTGGAGAGCATAATTTGTACCGGACACTGTAAACAAATTTTCAATTATTGCATTATTCAGAGGTCCATCAAATACTATCCATCGTTTACGTAGGCTATCATCTTCAGAGAAAGAACTAAATAATTTGGAACATATACCGTCTTTCCAAGCATTAGACTTTTTATCAGTATGACCAAAAATGTGGTTCATATCAATTGCGCTCGGAACTACAGTTTCTAATTCTATACGTGCTCCACATTCACTACCTTTTTCATACAAGGACAGTAAAACTGTTCGAAGAATATTCAAAATTTCTGTTTTTCCTACTAAAGGATCGCCGATAAGAATCAATGATTGGTAAATGTACATTAGTTCAAATGCTTGTATGATCTTAAGTTTTAAAACTTCATGGATGTGGATAGATCTAGATTCGCATGTTGTTGTAAGAGTCTCTAAAAATGTTGCATAGTTGGGAGGCAATAAGCAAACATCTGGAAACATATCGACTACTATATTCTTAAATATATATACATCTGACTCACAAAGTTTAGGAAGATTAATATCAATTAATGCACGTAAGAGTAATGCACTTTCATTTTCATCTGCAAAACTTCTCTTTAAATAAATTATGGCCTTAACGATTGCTTTGACAGAGTATAAATTGAAAGTGTTGCATAATTCACACCACAATTGTTGGGACAATATTCTGTAAAAAGTAATTAATTTTGTTGCTAGGAAGTTTGCGTTACATATGCCAGCAGCAAAAAGTTCCACCTCTGCGATTTTCTTTGTATCCGGCACTAACATAGACGTAGTTCTAAATAATCCCTTCAAGTTATCAGGTAAATCGGAATATTTATATAAGCCCAATTCGCTGACAACGCAAATATGTCCAAAGGGATTTACTTTTAAGGAGGAGCCTTCGAACATTATTATCTTCGAGTTTTTTGCTACAGCTTGGAAAATGGTAGTAAGCGTTTGAGTAATCCTAGTTACAAGATCGATTTGCAATTTTTCAAAATTTTCAAAGCAAACCCACGATCCGCAGGATATGAATCCTTTAAAAATTTGAGACAAAAAATTGTAGGATAGTATAGCAGCACAATTAAAGACACGAAATTGTATTGCAATAGCCTTTGCCAAACTTTTAATGGTCTCCGATTTTCCTGTTGCAGGTCCTCCCACAACAGCTCCATAGAAATGATAGTTATATGCTTGCATAAGAGTGTGATAACATCTATCTGTTAAGAGAGTATTAATTATACTCTGCTTGCAGTAACTATATTCGTATCCATATTTGATAGATGTCTGAAACATTGATATGCTCACATCATCATCTACCAAGTAATATCGCAATTGTGCAATCCATTCAAAGTCTGTGGGCTTGATAATATTCTCATCTAATAATACCTTGATGACATCTTTTTGATGAATTACTATGGTAATTAAGGACGTTAATAAATTTCTCGATCTTTTTGTCGAATATTTTTTCAATTCACTAATTAAATTATTCAAGTGTTCAATATACTTTAAATGTAAAATATTTAGTGCTTGAAAATCGAGCGGTGTAAAACACTTGTGTACTTCGGCTGTCCAGTAAAGTTGAAAAACACAAACTATTATCATGCTTGGAAAATGTAGAATATTATTGTATACGAATGTTTCATCAAATATCCTGCTACATTCAAGAATATTTTTCTTCATTGCAGTCTTTACTTCTTTTTCAAGATGTATCAACCATCCTTCTTCACGATTGTCCTGAGCATTAAACGAAATGAATTGTTCTAAATTTATTTCCTCGCCATAATCACCAATAATAGAACAAATACATTTCTCTTGATTAATCTTTATCTTTCGTATACCCTCGAAACATTTTTGTACAAGAGAATGTAAGTTATATAAATTGAACGATTCAAATAATATTTCTTGGATTTCTTTATCAGAAAGAAAGCAGAACCTTGGAAAACATTGTTTTTTAATTTCTATATAATCTTTTACTCTTAGCTTTATATGTTCAACCTTTCCAATAATATCGTTCAAAGACTTCAGAATTTTTATATCATCGATTTTCGTAAATGTGGGTGTTTCAGATAATTTGTTCTGAATATTTTTCAAAAGTCCCTCGACTTCTTTATACAAAGCAGATTCCTCGCATAAATGTACTTCTATGTTAGGGTAGCAAAACGTGGATTTAAGAGAATGCATCAATGATTGTACACAGTACCATTGATTAGTAATCTCTCGAATTCTGGTAAGGGATATGAAAAAATTTGTTACCCTCGACATTATTTGCGTCACAAAATTTGATGTCTTCATTTCTTCAATTTTTGTAAGATGATTTTCAAGTAACAATTCTATATCGTCTATATTTGAAAATACATTAAGCCCAGTATTTTCCTCAAAATTTATTCCAAATGAGATGTTATCCCATTCTTTGATCATTTTCAATAACTTTTCTTCCACTTCTAATTCTCTATTAGCACCAATACTAATAGCTTCATATTTATCAATATCATCCATTAGATCAAGTGCTATAATTTTTCTTAAACTTGTTCCAGCATTGGGTGTAAGATCGATATTACGGATCGAAGACATTTCTATCCAATGTCGTTTCTTCAGAGACGGATTACATATACATATTACTAGAGGTAAATATTTTTTAAAATCATTTATTTCAGTTAACGCTTGCCAGCATAGTTTCAGTGGCGCAGGTTGCTGCAATGGATCTGGATCATCTGCGATTCCAGTAAATTTGAAACATTTATTTGCACTAACATCCATCTTAATTTTTATTTTGAATGTTTTGCTCATTGCAGTAATTTTTTCCAAATAATTCAATGTTCTTCTTTCTATAGCAGCAGCATCTAACCATTCGAAGGGGCCATCTAGCCATACAGAGTGATCTTTCTGCCACTGATAAACAATATAAAGGAGATCATAAAATGATGTGATCAATTCGTGTATTTCAATTACAATAGGAAATTCGGACTCAGGAAACTTAAATAGGTTTTCTTCGTCATTGATCTGCAGCATTTCGTTATATATCTGATTCGCTTGCTTAAGAAGACCTTTATAGTATGTAACATATTCTTCAGTATTATTTATATCGTCCATATCGTCTAAAACATTGAGCTGGGGAACAAGAATCTCTACTTCGACGTTCAACTTATTTATTCTCGTTTGCATATCATCCTCTAACTCATTTTTCATTGCCTCAGACAGTATATTGCTCTCCTTAAATATTGGTTCAATTTCATTTAGCCAGTTAATTGTTTTTATGTTTAACTGAATATGATCGTCCGACAAAAGTGTTACTTCTGATAACAATGTTATCATATGTATGGATTTCTGAATTTGTTCCTCTAATTCTTTGATTACCCCTTGCAATGCATGCGAGATATAATCAGTCAACTCAATTAAAGATTTTGGTTCTCTTGGTACATTTAATGCTTTTGTTTTTAACTCTTCAAATGCCGAACAAATAGATCGATTGTGTTCTCGGTGGTATTTAACGAGTTTATTTAAAAAAGCATTTATAATATTAAGCGATTCTTTTTTAATAGCTTCTATGCCTTCATGTTGTTCTAATTTCCCTATTGTGTGATATGTATTCGATACCATTGCATTGGCTTTTGCTAAATATGTATTATAATTCTGTATGTTTTTCAGGTATGAATCGAAATCTATTTTCCCTGCCGTTAACGAGAGTATTTGATCCTTTACATTAAGTGCACAAACAGGATAAAATTCTGCAGTAAGATTCGCTACATGCTTATTCATAGAATTAAATAAGTCGTCCAATATGGCTAGCAATCTGTCGTTGGATTCTTTAATGTACCAATCAGGTAATGCTACTTTAATATACTTCACATTTGGTTTTATATTAAGCCATTCTTCTAATGGTATCAAATTTTGCGCAATTGCACTTATCCTTTCGATTATGCCATGATACACAGTGTACGTTTCTTTAACAGTGGGACTGAAAACTAATTGACCATCTAGCAGAATAAGATGAAACATTATTTGCGGAAAGTGATGTCCATCGCTTAAAAGATTTAGCATATGATCAATAGATTTTATCATAACATTTAAAATCTGTTGTACAAAAGCATGCGTTGTACATCTCATAATACTTCGAAATTTTTTGCAATCGATATCTTTGAAAATCTTAGATTCTGCTATTCCCCTTGATATCCTAGTGTAAAATCGATTTGCAATTGCTACTGATCCTTCCTTGATATCATCCATGATCATATTTTCGAAATCTGCTAATAATATAGGCCCAAATTGACGATAACGTTCAAAATTGCAGATTATTACAGGAAGTTTAGTTTGGGCTTCATTTATAATCATTTTAATCGGTTCTAGAGATAGAAAATATTTCTTCTCTAACGATTTTCTACATTTCAAAAATCTACCATGCTTACAAGTTTTCCTTTCGTTTATAAATCTATAGTTTACACGAGGTGTGACAGAAAAATAGTCTTCCTCTATGTTTGGGTTTAACAGTACAATTTTGCGCAGAAAGTTCCTTATATCTTTCCAATATATGTCTTTTGTTTCCTTCAACATTAATTCGATTAAGGAATAATATTTTCTTCTATATTTCTTTGGTAATAATTTTAAAATATTCCGTTCCCAGTCAATGGGAAACTCTTTGAGATTGAAACCATTTAAACACAATTCCATTTCATTATATAGTAAGTTATCAAATGTGAAATTGATTGTATTTAAATTATTTGAACGATTTACAATTACCGTGTGCTTGTCCATCTTTCATTGGAACAAATTTGTTTAAAACAAATGAGTTGATTTAGAAAAGGAACAGGACACTGTTGAATGTATGATGCAATGAATTGAAACTATGCAGAATGTTTGGTCAATACTTCAATACTAATATACTTCTTCAGAATAGTATATAAAGTAAATGGTAATGTTTGAAGTATTAGAAACATTTTCAGAATATAAGGAAGCATTAATTTTTAATTAATATTTTTTAAACAAATAAATGTGTCCAACATCGGACTTCCATTGCCTTGCAAATTTGTGAATATTACAATTTTTCGTCTTAAAACATTAATTTCTGTATATTAAAAGCTGAAAAGTATGGTTTTAAATGACAAGTATTTTATTTATTAATTCTAAAATTTCTTTACAATTGCAGATTATTCCATGGTCATTTTGAATTTGGTCGATCCGACCAAATCGATTACATCATTCGATATATGACAAGTAAGAAGTCTCGACTTGCGTCAAAAGTGGTTAGACATCTGATATGAAGATTTTCTTCTAATAAATCGTTGCTTTGTTTAAAGAATATTAGCAAATATGAGTAATATTTACATACAAGAGCCACCCACTACGGGCAAAGTAAGTATTCATTTATTTCAATGAATTAGTTTTCAATACCATAACCTCCAACAATGTTTACGTCGTAGTCATTTCATATTAAGATGTTAATTAATAAAAGTCATTAACGCACATACGATGCATTATTATAAACGATCTCAAATCTGTAGTTTTCTAACCGACAACAATGTATTTGTTATAAATAGGTGATGATGAAAACAACCGTAGGTGATATTGATTTGGAGTTATGGACGAAAGAAGCGCCAAAAGCATGCAGAAACTTCATACAATTGTGTATGGAAGGATATTACGACAATACCATATTCCATAGAATCATTAAAGGGTTCATAGCACAAGGCGGCGATCCAACAGGTACCGGAGATGGTGGAGAGAGCATATATGGAGCACCGTTCAAAGTGAGCTTACACACAATGATCGATAGTCTCTCCCTAGTTATTAAAAAAAAGTAACCCATAGATGTATATTCGATAGGATGAATTTCATACAAGATTACGTTTTTGCCGGAGAGGTTTACTTGCCATGGCTAACGCAGATAAGGATGATAATGCATCGCAGTTTTTTTTTACTCTCGGATCTACACCAGAATTGCAAAATAAGCATACGATTTTTGGTAAAGTTACTGGTGAAACTGTGTATAATATGTTGAAACTGGAGGAAGCGCTCGTAGATGAGGTACATTTTTACACGTTAAAATGTACTTATCCATGAAAAAGAATGGAATAATAATGATTTCATTTCTTGTACATTATACGTATTTCTAGGACGATAGACCGCTTTATCCACCGAAAATATTAAAAACAGAAATATTGAATAATCCATTCGTTGATATTGTTCCAAGGGTGACAACGAAGAAAATTGATGAAACAAAGGACGTTAGACAAAATAAAAAGACAGGAGTAAAGTAAGATGAATAAATATAGTTTTAGCATTTACTTTTGTTAATAATCCCCTCTGGTTCTAACATATTCTATTCCAGGAATTTTAGTCTTTTATCATTTGGCGAAGAAGCAGAGGAAGATGAGGAGGAATCTGTGATATTAAACAAACAATTTAGCGGCAAAGGCAAATCGGCCCACGACCACTTAACTGATCCAAAATTAAGTACACAATTAGCTGTTGAACCAGTTGGACCGCCGAGTAAAAAGAAGAAGGAAGATCGTAATAGCGATTGGGAAAGTGAGGATGACGACAGAACTCCGGAAGAACTAGAATCTATAAAAAAAGAAAAAGAGTAAATTTCTTCAGTCACAAGAAGTATATAAATTGTCGTGGTTGTTTTAAGTAAAATTTTGTTTATATACAGTATTGCATTTTTAGGGCAATGAAGCAAAGAATAAAAAATAAATTACAGGACACGAAAAAAGAAGGTACGAAAGCGGAGAGTTATAAAGTAAATGATGACGAAGATGATACAAAGGAAGACGAGTATTATCTGGGAAAAGATAGGGACGATGAGCGTAAAAAAAAAGCGTATGTATTTTGTTACAGTACTATTCACAGCGTTATATTAAGCATTCATAATCGATTGTTATATAGGGAAGAAATTAGGAAGGAAATACGAGATTTGAAGCGTGGTGTACAAAATGAGAAGAAAGCGAAAGAAGCTGACAAGAAAATTCAACAGGAACAAGAGGAGAAGAAGGAGAAGAAAACGGAAATCATGAAACAGTACATTGAAACACAAGTTAAGTACAAAGAAGCAAAGTCCAAAATTCCGAAGAAAGGTAAAAGTCGGGAGGACTTTACGATGGAATTACTTAATAAATTTAAATCCAAACTTCATAACGCTAAGGAAACTGTAGGAGAAAGATCGCCGAGTCCGCCGAGAACAGAAGATAAAAAGGACGATGATTTCGATCCAACTGATGAATCTTGGATGGTACATACATTACAATGCGAAGAGAAAGCACCTATTCTTGCCAAAGACGCGAGTACAAAAGACGACGATTGGTTCGAAATCTATGACCCTCGAAATCCACTGAACAAACGACGAAGGGGAGAGAAGTCACAGAAATTAAGGGAGGAAGGAAGCAGACGGTCCGATTCTCACAGGAAGTAACGAGCAATTAATGATGTTACAGTACAATATGCAAGTAATAGTAAAATTTTTATATCACTCTTCTAGTGCCCAGAATTGTGTATAAAATGTACATTACATGAATACATTTTTTTCTTTTTAAATAAAAATCCATATTATATTTTTTGCGTTGCGTAAGTAAATAATTCTACAATACTGTTTCTCAAATAGACAGACAGTGTTGTATTAACATTTTACGATTTATTATTAGCTAGGAAGAAAGGATACAAATATGCGGATTCTATGCTGTATAAGTAATGTTTGCCACACTTGAAGAGATAACATTAATATTTTGATGGCAAAGCTGGATAACAGTAGTACCAAGATTTTTGAGCAAACACAAGCATAGATCGTAGCTTATCCCGGGCACAGTAAAAGTTGATAAGGCACTGATACAAAGCGTGACATATTCCTTCTCTGATTCAGTCGATCTGTTGACGGCGAACGCTACGCGTCGTGTATTTATATAACTTCACGACCAAATAATGTGATAAACCGTATACTTATTAACTATCTATTAGAAGGAAAGTTAACTAATTGTTCGAAAACATTACTTACGTTGTCCTTATAAATTGTATTAAATTAATACAGATAATTCCAATTGAATTTTTCATACATACGTTCTGTCACTAATTCATTCAAACATACATACGATTGTATATTAAGTTGTGCGCGTTTATTGTTTCTAACGCAATTCACGTGTGCAAAATAGTGATCTTAAGTGTATTCTATGCCGCGGATCCACGTGAAGAATGTCAACAACGTCATTAAAAATAGATATTCTTGGTAATGGTTCGTTTCGTTTACACATTTTGACAATCACTCTTGAAAATGCAATACAATATGCATAGTACGTAGGCGTTGTTAGAAACTCGCTCGACTAGTATAAATATGTCACGTTTCGTCTGAACAAATTGTTTACACGCGTATGCGGTGTGAATCGTTTATTCCCTGGCAAATTTAATATATTCTTGCCAAGGTATACTGCGCAGTTCAACTACCGAATCTGCTGTGACGGTATTTTGACTTTTCACCTTTTTCTTACGCCACGTGGAGAATTGGGATGTGCGCGTTGTAAATGGTCTACGTACGTGTCCCGCATACACATAGCAAGACGCATCGTACTGTGTGAAATCGTGTAGCGGAGCTTTAAACGCGTCCCATTAAAATTGTATTAGCATTGATAGGTGAATTAACTAATTATGCAACGACAGTATTTACTCAAGCCCGCTCTAAGTAGCGTGGAAAATATGATCCCCCTTGAAATAGAATATATATATGTATACATATAGGTAGACCCGTATTCACTATTTTAATCGTACATATTCTTCTTTAATGTAACTCGTTTAATCGTTACTGCAGCCATACACAATCGCCCCTCCCACTGCGATAGAATAAATTTTATTTTTAAATCTCTATCTTTTAGCGCTCCTATGCAATCGTCCTGGCGTTTCTACGCGCGTGTAATGCACATAAACGAGTGCGATTAAAACAATACGAACATTGTAAATAAAATGCGCTTTATTATGCCGCGCCTTATCGTTCAGTGAAACGCGTACGGTCTGATAATTCTGATTTTATCGAACGTATTTCTTTTGTTTCAGTATTTCTTACAGACAGTACCAATACGGCATTTTTCTCTGTCGCTGGCAAACTGTGCTCCATTTACTCGCTTGTAAAACAAATAAACCGCATTGTTTCGCTTCATTTCTATTCATCGCGTAAACGACTTGATATATTTTTTGTGCAACTGCTGGGCAATATATTTACACTTAAAAAATAAAATTAAAAATAAGGTGTGCTGCGAGATTAAATCGGATTAGCGCCAGAGAGCCTTTATTCAACGGCGCGATTAATAATAATGTGCATTCTTGTTTCCTTTGTGACACTGTTCATACGTGCATCTTTGCGTATATTGACAATGCGTGAATAATAGTTCTGAAAACAATAACTTGTGCCGTAACGATTCTCGGCGTACGGGTTATCGCTTCTATTAGGTACAAAGGTGAACGATAAAGCCAATGCCCCCTTCGTGTACATATACATATATTAGATTTATACTTGTAGGGAATTAAGTTCGATGACTGCGTTCGGCAGAGTGTTTAAAACTTTCATTTATTTAGCTGCCTTTCCAATGGATCGATACGATCAATTGCGTTCCGTTACATCATCGAAATAATCTTTCCTCCAGCGCCTCGATAAATTTCCCATCCTTTGGTCCCCTGCCCCTTTCTTTTTGAACAACATTTTCATTCACAGACGCGCGCTCGCGCGTAGGGTCAATTTAAAAAGAGTGCCCGTAATGCGAACAACAAAGCACTAATTCGTCGATTAAAATCATTCGATCGAGCAGACGTTACAAGTCGTCGTGCGATATGAATATTTGTCATCATTGATTAGTGTTTATCGCGAACGTATCTCGACACATACGTAAATACTTTGTTGCTACAGGCAGCGTCAATAAGATAAATTCGGAGGACCGCTCTCGTTGCACGTGGCGTACTAACGAAAACGAAAGTCTCAGCCCCAGAGAACGATCGCAGCCCTTCGTTACTTCATTGATTCCATCGTTTTTCCGCTGCCTTATCCTCGGCGCTTGTAACGCGTTTCATTATTCTCCCGTCGACGCGACGAAGACGAAACATCGGCACGAACTTATCGATGGAAAATCGGGAACGCGAGATTGATTTAGAAGGGAAATGAACAGGCACTTCCATAAATATCACGGCCCGATCATTCGGCTCGCGGGTCACTGAGAGCGATCCGATCGAACTGTTGGAAATTTTTCTGTCGAGCAAAGTCTCTCGTATTTAAAAATGCACGCGACATACGGGGGGGCTCGAAAGCCAATCAGTGTAAGTCCATTAGCATTCGAACCGAGATAAACGAGGTTTGTACAAACTACTTGGAAAAATTGGACAGTGTCGGTACCGTGATCTATTGATTGCTCGCGAGTGTAACGACTCGATTGATTTATCCACTGAAAGTTTTAACAATAAAGAGGTTTTTGAACTGCGAAACTCGTGTTCAGGGGGAAGGTGGACTCGCACAGATTGCCTTCCGAGCCCTCCATATATTATACGTATCTGCGTGCAGCGTTACGAAAATAACGTAACTCATGAGTAACTGCGACGAAGCAAGGCAAACGTCTTATTACTTCCGATGCTCTTGTAAAGCAATGGAAGATACTTCGTCTGCAAACTCGTGAACGTAACATAATTCGCGCGATTAATCTTTTATCAAAATGAAGGGATCCTTCGAACGATGTGTGTATAACTACTGGTGTTTTGCGAATAGATTTGAACAGCGACACGGAGCAAAGGATCCTCAAGAGACCCTCGCGATACCCAGAAGACGATCCTCGGCCAAGGGATTGGCAGCCGCGTAGGTCTCAGTACAAAGTTCCACTGAGACTGTTACGATTATGTTTACTTGGAATATTTCTTCCTGCGGTGCTGGTGGCGGGGCCAATGTACTTGAGATATCGGGTTTACTCCGAACAACTGTACCCTTTAACTGCCTCCGATCAGAGGCTTATCGACGCAAAAGTCTCGACGACTTGGTGCCAGGTACGTTCATTTCCACGTTATCTCGACGATTTTCTATTTTCGCCTCTGGTGGATGGTTCGTGGATCACGTTCGAGAGTAATACGAAGCATTCAGCGAGAAACGTTTCTCCGCAGAGTCAGCTGATAAAAGTTAATGCCACTTTTAATGCTTATTTGATGAACGACGAACCGAAAGTGGAGAACGAGGTCCTTCCAGTCTCCATGACGAGACACCTGATTTTGGAGGACGATATGAAGGAGTATTGGGGCTTTTATCTTTTACGCGGCAGCAGCGTTACAGTCTCCACCTGCGTCAGGTAAAGTTTCGTAATCGGGGTGATTAAATATTAAATTTATTTGGGAATAAAAAAATGTTAACGTCTGCGATTACACGTTGCACGGATGCGATATTCCTTTTTATTTATTAGCAATAATAGATAGGGCTTTTAAAAGTCTCGTTTCACGTTGATCAGTTTAATTAGGGAGTAAACCAATTAACTGTACGATAGATGGCCCGGCGCTTCCTTGACGATAATTCGTGGCCACAAGCACCTTCACGAGTGCGCTTTTATCGGCGACGACAGTAGCGAAGAGCTGGAGGAGCTTCTGGAAGTTGCTAAGGAAAGCGGATTCGTCACGGCGAACGGGACGCTCGAGGTAAGAAATTTCGTTTGAGCAAAAGGAGAAAGAAAAATCGAAGCCACGGTTTCACCGCGTACGTTTTTGCAGGACGAGAGTCCCAGCAACGCGCCCGACAAAATGAAGAGATTTCACCAGGGTATACAATTCCACCACAAGGACCATGCTCTTCTCTCGAACAGTTCAAAGCACGCGACAAACGTCCTGGCGCACCATTACAATAGCCACGAATTGGACGCCAAAGCGATGAAAGTTATCCTCGCAGAACTGTTCGCGAAAACCCTCGACACGAAGATGAAACAGAAAGAAAATCCTCATCACCATTACGAAGGCACGTTCGTCGAAACCGACAACATCGACAAACCACCAGCGCCAGTTCCTTTCATCCCCATAGAGAAACCCAAAACGGACCACGTGAAAGATGAAATATTGAAATCCTTCGAGACTGCTCTGATGGAGCGGGGCGTAATAAACGCGTCTCTCAACGACGGAGAAATAATAGAAACTCGCGGAAAACTCGCCCGAAAGAATCCAACAAACCAGGAAGAATTCGTATCGAATTCTGAAGAGGACAACGCGAAGAACGCCACGTCTGCCGAAGTGTTCCGAGAGGTTCTAGAGAGGATCGGTTCACTGGGTCATCGCGGTAAAAAGGTTCTGAAACGATTAATGGACGAGATCGAGAAGAGGGGACCGGAAGGTGAAAGTTTGCGGCAAGTGGTGAACGAGACGATGAACGATCGGACTCTTTCGGATGCGGAGAAACGTAGGAGAAGGAGAGACCTGATTCTATCGTCGCCCCTTCGCGCAGAATTAACCGAGGACGACGAGGACGAAGACGCCGCTGTCGAAGAGGTGATTGTGATTCATTCGTATCCACGATGCAATTGTCGTTAGCCCCGAGAGAAGTGTGTCGGTACAAAGAAACGAATCGTCGAACCCGTCGGGGGAAATTTTCCGCTCGCCTTATTTTTCCGCCGGTGTAAGCCGGCATTTTCGGATTACGTTACTGCGTCAGGTAGATTGCCCGACTATTAGATCGTATACCGTCGTTGATCTTGGAATTGTTTCGCCGTCAAACACGTCGATGATAACGGTCTCATTCGGTAGATCGTAATCAACGTTTTATCGTTCCGCGATAAACGTAGCCCGATGGCCGCAATTGGCCTCATTAAAGATTAGGGAGTCGCATAATTGTACGCGGCGCGGCGTCCGTAATCAACTCGTATGAATATTCCCGGGGAATGCGCGAATGTGTTCTTATCAGATCATTCCTGGGACAATATTAATATTTGCCAGGCACACGGTTTCACCTGGGCGGTATAAAAGAAACAGGTGTATCTTCTGTTTGAGATGTACCGTACGACGTTGCTCTTTCTCTGTGTCAACAATGGGGGCGATCAACAATGAATCGAGGGAGGATTTTGCGAATGGATCGTTATTTACGGGGAATACGGGGATCGAAGTTGCTTCGCGGAATTCGTATAAGCGTCACGATTAATTGGAACGTTTCGCTAGACACTATTGCGTGTCGTCGTTGCGATTAATCGTCGCTTCCGTGGTTATTCCTGTTTTATTGTATAATTTCTGCTTATACATCAGGATATGTTACACCCAGATGGCATAGCCGAGGACCGCGGCACCGTGAACGAAACGACGTTGAACGACAGAAGCAACTCCGAGTTTTGGAGCTCGTTCAGCAGCTCCGAGGAGCGGCTACTCGATTGCAAAGGGTTGATCCTGAATTTACCCTTAACACCGCACCGCCAGTGTACACCGAGATACGAGAGCGAGCACGCGACCGCTTCGTTCGCCAATACCGTAACCTACAGGTATAGCGAACTTTTATGAATATCTGTGGACGTTCGACAGGGAGATAGCGGGTGGCTAGCGGAAGATTTATGTTTTCCAGTTTTTCGACGATAAACGACTGATTATGACTGCCGCGAAATTCCTGAAGATACAGGGACCTTCTCGGGGCACAAGACCGTCGACGAAATTTATCTAACGCTAAGAATTTCGATAACTTCTGACATTTTTCGTCTCGCCACGGGTTATCAGCAATTTATAAACCTCTGACATATGTACAATTCTCCGGATCAATGTTTTGGATTTCCATCGAATTTTTCGCACGACGGCGAGCGAAGCGCGAATAATTTTAAAGGGAAACGCAGGATGCTTCGGTGAACGATGGAATTACGTTCCTTTATATTTCTGTCATATTAGACGGTTCTATGGAATTCTTTCCACTATTCAAACGATTTTACCACGTATACAAACGATTCGAACATAGTTTTAATTTTATATTGCTCTCGTGAGCTCTCGGGTATTTATAGAGAAGACAAGTCGCAGAATTCTTAATATACGTACCTCGTCTACTTGAAAAAGTTTTTATCGCTATCGAAGCGCGATATAATCGATATACGCTAAGCTCTTATAAGAACGTATTCTTGAAAGATACGATCCATGTTGTTTCTTTTATTTATTTACTTTTTGTTTCCATTTTTCCAGAGTGCCCACTAACGGATACTACTTCTTCGTCTTCAATTCCGAGAACGAGATTCAACCTAATTACCTGCGCGTGCGTTTCGATCTTCTGAAGACCGTTTACAACATATCGAATCCGGTTCACGCCTGCAAGAATAGTACGACGGAGTGCTCTTTGCCCTTCACGATTTTCAGCAACGAAAGGACCGTTCTTGAGTTACCACTGAATGGGAACGACTCGCAATGGAACGAGGAATACGTGGTCGTGTCCACGTGCGAGCCTAGAACTACTATTTACTTGCTCTGCATCATATCGGTCCCTTTGCTCATTCTCATATTTGCCTTTCATTGACATCTCGCGTCGAGTCAGCGCGGCAGGACAGTATTCTGATTTCGCGACGAGAAATTGTGGCGTTCACTTGTAAATACTATTTAAGCTCAACTTGATCGGAGTGCGAGGGCGAAAGCGACAGTATTTTTTGTTTTTTTTTTTGTTTTCATTTTATTTTTAATTGGCGGCTGTAGGGCATGCGTCAAATTTATTATAGCCAGTTTATGCTGCAGTTTGTCGATAGTTTTACGAAGGTTTCTTTTTGGAATGCAGGGTAGAATGTTGAGAGGTACATACTGGGTACGTGATATATCTTTAATTGCAATTAGCATAAGTACTCGATGAATAGCTTCGTTTTGTTGATTCTACAGAATGTGATATGTATGTGATTAGGATCATGTATGTTTATTACGTCAGGGTATAGTGAGATGTTTCTCTTTTATTATCTTTTTGTTTTGTTCTCTTTATCAACGAAGATCGTTATGCCGTATTACGTTTATGTGCCTTCAATTGCTAAATATATATATATATATATATAATTTCGATCTGTATCGATAATTTTTAATTAATACGTTTTATTAAGTGCTAGAGGCTGTTCTTAACCGATTTATCTGTATTCCACGATCGATCGTCGACCAGCCACGAGCGAAATTTTCCATCGCTTCATAATATACACTTAACACTTATCGATCGTACGCATTGGACATCACCGATCATCTCAAATGTTGTATTTTATTTATTACAATTCCACGCGCATATAATTCCGCTCATTACTATTAATTGATACGCTACACAGCGTAACGAGAAATGTACGCACGATTACAAACTAACGCGTTCCCCGTGATTCTTATCGATCGCCGTGAGATTAACTTTACAGACTACCGAAGATATTTATATTTTCAATAAAAGAAAAATCCGAACAATCGTACCGCGTGCCTGTTGATTTACTCTAAGCGTAAAGTTCACGATCACGTACAACGTTAGTCCCGTATCAAATCTAAGCTAGATCCTCCTCCTTCTTCGCGACTGAAATGTAGCATGACTGAGACGATGCTAATTAAGCATCCCCAGATAATCCCTTACGTTCCTCCGACATCTTAAAAATTAATCTCCGTCCTTATCCGTTCCTCTAATCCGTGAGATTAATACCTCATGCCGATGCAAAACCCTCCCCAACAACTTGACCCTCCGATACCATGGCCGAGGGGTTGCCGGAGGACGATTCCTGGGGGTTTCGAGGGCGGAGCATCCCTTATCAGCACCGAACACTCGCGGCTCGCGCAGCCTCCGTGGCTTCAATGACTTTTTCAAGCGAAACTCACTGCCACCGTGGCTCGTCGTTCTTGTACGCGGACTTCCTTGCTCGATACTCATCTTGGAATAACACCGGAGGATATCCTGTCTGTCTCCAACTTGTAAGAACAGAGAATTTGGTTTAAACGAAAAACAAGCCACTCCCTCCCTCCTTTGCTTTTTCGACGGGCGCAAAAAGGTGGAGCCGGTAGAAATGCCAGTAGGAAAATATACATAAGCCTTCTTCGAGTATCCTTACACGTGTTCGAAAATATTTAGATGCGTTTCGTCCCCGAGTAGAGTGTTGGCGAAACACTTGCGTGGAATATTTCGTGCAGGCACGAAGTCGTTCCTGACGGGGGTGCAAACGGTGCTCTTGCACCTGAGTTGCCAGCAGCCCACGAACGACCCTGCATACAGTTTCTACGATTTAATTCATCGCGAAAAATCATTGGGACGAATAAGTAAAAATAAAAAAGGAGAGAATCGTTTCGTGGTAATGAACTTATATTGATCTTCGTCGCAAGTTTTCTTTTTATTCTTTTGCACAATCGCAGCCTGTCCAAAATTGTTTTCGGTCCGTCGTTTTGTCCACCGGAATTCTAACAATTTCTGGACGAGTTGGTGAATGTCTGGTGGGAGATGCGCGTGGAAAACAAACACTAATAATGGGATTAATATTGGGACGGCTGGTTGACGGCGATAACGAAAATTGATTTCACCCCCGTGCCCCTCGGGCCCGGCCACCCCTGCGATTGTGCCTCTGACGTTCGACCTGGTATGGGGATTCTATTTGAACGCGTTGACGTTTCATGGGACACTGCGCAAACCTGGTGACACGCCTCTTTGCTATTGGCACAGCCTGCCGACAATAATTCTTCTACGTGCTCGACCATATTCCATTCACGATTACGTTTTCCATGCTACTACACAGATTTCAGATACCCCCATAGTTATTAATTGTGGGTTTTCGCTTCTGCTTCTCTCTCCATTGCCTCCGTCAATTTTTTTTTTGTTTTTTATGAAACCGGCCTCTTTTTTTATTGGAAGTTTAAAGTTTTATTTCCTTCGCTACTGAGTTTTCTCGGGTCCGTTTCAGGATGTTTGAATTGTTTGAGAAATCATCTCACATTTTCGTTCGCATTATTTCGAAAAGTGTGTTCACTTCGGTTGTACTTTGGTAAAGTATATACGTTCGGTACATAAATCGTGGCTGTATTAATGTCAACGACCACTGGGAGATAGTTTTAATACCCAATTCGTATTCGATGTCACGCGCAAATTGAGCTGTGTGTTCCCGAACCTGTGGGAAACCGCTACAAAACCCACCCCACATGAGTTTTTTTTCGAACCGCGCCAGGAATTGTTGCTCTCTTCGGGTGGGGTGCTTTTGTGAGTTCGATGGGAATTTATCCAGAGTCCTGTATGTATATCGTTTTCGAATAAACGTACGTCACAGATAAATACAACTCCCACTTGTCGTTCTCGATTTAACCGTATCTCCGTCTTCTTGAAAAGAAACGGCGATCCTGCAAACAAAAACGCAGTACGCGTAGACGCGAATCTGTGCTATTTATTTCTATTTTACCGCACGCTTCGATCGTGGAAATATCACTGGCCATATGCGGTCGCGATAATGGATTAGCCAGGAGCGAGAGAAAAAATATCACCCCTCGAATGGGTGGTTTCTCGAATAAAGCACCCGACTCCATTCAGGGGCTCGCGCACGTGTCATTTATACGCCTTTTATTTCCAGATTAAGGTGTCGATAAAGTTAAAAAGTGGGATCCTAATAGCGGCATTAGAAAGTATATACGTACATAGAAAATATATAAAGGGTGCACCGCGTATCGGTATCACCTTAAATAATTCTGCAGCTAGTCGGGTGATCGAAATTCTGTTTGCGCCGCGTCATAGGAATCCATGATCGGCCCTTTCGCTTTAGAAATGTTTAACGTCGCTTCCAGCATTTTCCGCGTTTATCGTGTACGATACTTTACCGGCATTGGCGTAAAGAAATTAGGGTGGAAAATTGAACGAACTCACAGTTCCAGTGGTCGAAGAAAAATGATAACTATATACCGGAATCCTTTCGTACAATTAACTGTACCCCTGTACCATACTTTTTCTACGCGTTGACTCATAAAATAGCGCTTATTGCGATTGTGCCATAAACGCTCGTCCGCGAAGTCTGCTCGGTATTCCCACATTTCTTTCACCGGTATTCCCCGACGAGCATGTGGTACAAATGGCTTCGAGCGTAATAAAAATATTTCGCTCGAAACAGTAAACATTGTCCAGGATCTGAACGGCGAGCCTATGTATTCTGGATAAATTATAGAGCTCGAAGCGAAATTATAAATCGCGTCTGTATTCACGGCTTCGTATTTCCCACCAAGGAAATTGTGACGCGGACGCGACAAATTCTGATTCGCGTGCATTTGCTAAACGCCGCAGCGAAATAACGCGAAATTGGTATTGAATTAGATCGTTAGACTGAATGTCGAAGACTGCATAGGAAACGATTGACTTGAAACGAAGCTGCGCTATAAATTTTTAACTGACTGGAATTACCCGCAGACCGACAATATCCCTCCTTTCCCCGATTGTATTTTATTATGCAAAGGAGGCAGGTATGCAAGCGTGCAAAGATCGCAGATGTCCACACTAGCGGTAAACGTATTCCAGTATTACTGGATACGATTCCAATGTACAGAAAGAAATGTTTATAAACACTGTACGAACGATTGTGTGTCAATAATGGCAACACTAGTAACTAGTCTATCAACAACGCTCGAAGGTGTACAGTAGCGTGCCATACGAAATATCGCTCGGAAGATCCTTTCAACTGGGACATTTTATTTATCGTTCACTCCGTTTCACGAATTTCCAGAAGAAAAGAACTGACACGTAAGAAGGTGCGCTGTAATTACCCGAAGGGAGACTCTTTTAAATCCAAGAATGTTCCCGCCGTTGAGATCATTTCAGCTATACGAAATCGCGAATATCTTTCAGGAATTTACGCGCAACTCTGACGAAGCGCACAAGCTTTTGTCGCAGCCTGTTATCTCTTTCTATCTCTTAACAAACGACAAGGTAGAGAGAGTCGAAACCGAAGTCATTCTTTCGTTATCGATGCGTCATGTTCACGGAGACCCGTGACTAAATCTGTCTCCACCTCCTTCCTGTTTCATCCTATTAACATCTGTTTCGAAGATGCTTCCCACACAATTAAACGGCAAATAACATCGGCCACGGCGTTATCTAATCGGTCGCGTTATCAAACGCGAAGTAAACTTCATTTTTTTTTGTTCTCTCCCTCGCGTTGCTCGCGTTCGTTCAAACACCTTCGAGCAAATCCACCGACTCGAATGACGGTCGATCGGGTGAAACAATCACGCCAATTGCGACTGATGAAAAATGCAAATAAACGAGTTCGATAGCACGCGTACATTGGTTGCATCAGTCGCCCCTGCGTTCCTCTATTTCTGAACAAACATTTGCTTGGATAAGAAAAGCTTCCTACGGTTATTACCCCAAAACGTATTGCACAACAATACGATGACGACTATAGCCGCGAGTTAATTCGCTGTGCGTTCGTTGCATCGCGAACGGAAACGTTCTCCATCGCAGCTCGAGGCTTAGGTGAAATTATAACGAGCTCCCACGCAGATCGACCGGTAATTGCGCTCGAATGAACACGACGGAAGATTTAATCGGTTTAATCGGGATCGCGCGACGACACCCCTCGATTCATGCCGCTGGAAAATCTGTAGCACCCTCCCGGAGGTGTCACAATAAAACAGCTCGTGGCTGGTGGCCACTTGACAACGGACGGGGGCTTCCCACCCCTAATGTATATTAAACAAGGCTCCCTTTTTTTCCTTTTCCTTTCTCCTTTCTCGCCTCTCGAACCCCTCGTTGACTCCGCGGGCCCCGGCTAATAAGAATCTAATTGTTCGGGAACTTTGCGGATAAAAATTATTCGCGACAGGGGATATCATTAGAATATTGTACACCGAGCGGTGGAAATAAAATTGTGGCAGACCGTTGTGTACGTTGCGGTTCCTCGTGCCGCGGGCAAATTGTTTGCAAACAGCGAGTGTAACGAAAAAGAAAAATTGCATATTCGTAATTATTTTCATTTTGTGAAAGATTTAACGAAGGACAATCGATATTTCCGTCCTTTCGTCGCATTTGCCTGCCACGTCGAGGTCCGACAGCGACCTAAGGGTGCTTGGAGGGATGCTGGTTACGAACAGAGTATTATGGGACGGCCCAGGGAGGAGCTCCACCCCTGAGGCTTGCGCTCCGCCTTCGCAAAATTCATTTTCCCGGGGGTTGTACCCCACTTTCCATTAGTTAAATAGTACCGTCCGGGCTAGCCGGTCGGTTCGACATCAGTCAGGATCGTAACCCCGGAAAATCCGTCGCCGAAGTGTCTCCGGACTCTCGTGAATCGTTTCGCAAAGTGACCGTACCGCGTCTAGTGATCGTAGGAAGTTAGAAATTTGTCTGTGCGCCGGTGAAAGCGAACGAGAACAATTTGCTAGACATGGTAAGGATCCTTCGTAAAGTAAACTGCCAACGAACAACAATCGTGCTTATAAATATTTATTGTTCGCGCAAGACGCGGCGTTTATTGTGCAGCGGCGTGGGCGTGCTTCGTAATGGAACAACAATTCTTAGACAGGTTTTATCATTTGCCCGGAGCTCTGACAATTATCTCTTAATCTTCGAAATTCTACGAAAATTTACCTTACAGAGTTCTCTCTTGAACTGCGTCCTCGAAATTCCACGACGCGTACTTCGAAATTACAATACTCAAAATGAATCGTGTAAGCGTTTCCTCTTAAAATCTGTTTAAAAAATTAAATTTGCTAATGTAGCGCGATTCGCGCACGTGTATTGTCTACATAAATACGTGCTTACGCGTACGCGTATCTGTCGAATGTCAGGGACGAAAACGCAGAGGGAGGGTGCGATAGAGGCATCCTGTTGGCGCTATGTAGGCTAATTTCGTTCGCGATAATTTCACCAGATCCCCCGCGTCTTTTGTCATCCAACGTTTGATCCTGTCGGCCGGCTGACAACGAGAAACCTCAACGAGAAACCATTCGGTCGCTCGTTCGTTCGATGTTGCCCAGCGAAAAAGTATCGACGAACGTCTCCGCGCGATGTCTGAACGATTAATTGATGAATTTCAGTCGATGCTGACGTACAACGGGTGCGCCGGAGGTGTCGCGGACACGGAGAACGGTTCGCCGGCGGAGTCGCTACTGTCCGGCGAAGGTGAACTCGGCGAGGAGGTCGGCGATTCTCCAGGAACCCCGAGGGACACGGAGGAGGAAGCGACGCTCTCGGACGAATTTTATTCCCACGACACGGACGAGGAAGATTATCAGGGAAAGAAACGGAGAGACCGTACGAATTCCGTGAGTAAATCGTTGAATCAATTGCTCGTTCCGGTTGGATGTTTGTTAATTGTAGCAAATTTTACAAAAGGAACGCGGAGGGTGTATGCGAGAAACTTGGCACACGCGTTCCTCTTTATCGTGTAATAAATGTAACGACGACAAATATGTAGAGTGTTGTGTGTTGGAACTCGTCGGGGTAGATCTTTGAAATTCGACAATAATCTGTAAAGTTTGTAACGATTCCACAGATAGACGGGATTTCCCCTTCCGGCGGTGCTCATCTGGGTTCACCGACGCCGCGAGTAGGAAATTTGGGCGTTCGAAAATTGTTCACGAACAGCCGCGAACGTTGGAGGCAGCAAAATGTCAGCGGCGCGTTCGCCGAACTTAGGAAGCTGGTGCCGACTCATCCGCCTGACAAGAAGCTGTCGAAGAACGAAATCTTGAGGATGGCCATACGGTAATTTTTCGTACAGACCCGCTCTACTTTTTGCAAATCTATAATAAATATTCCCTCCGCTTCCTCGATCGTCTTCTACAACGTTCAATCAACGTTTCAGGTACATACGACTGTTGAGCAACGTCTTGGAATGGCAAAAGGGGCAAGATCGAAGCGACGCGGCGCAGCACGAAGTTCGAATCAAGTGCGAGCCCCATTTCAACCCCCAAAACTCGACCACCTATCCCACGAAGCCCTCTGTGATGTACTTGAAACAGGAGAAGCCATCGAACGAGAGCCACCCGTACAGAGGCAGCTTCGCAAGTCAGAAATCGTCGCAGCACTCGATATCCCATGTGGTGTGCGACAAGAATGGAAACAACCTGTTAATGATCGCGCCCACGGTGCACAGTTTGCCGAATTCTGCGAGCAAAAGAACCGTGCCACCTTCGACGATTGGCGTGCAAAGTCCTCTGTCGTCGAGCTCGTTGGCCAACGGAGGTCTGACCCGTTCGCCGGTCGGTTCTCGACACTCGACCTTCCCCAAGTCGCCTCAGATCAACGCGCAGAGCGTGACCAGCTCGAGCATCTTGACCAATTGCTCGTCCAATGTGTCAGCGACGAGCAATGCGTCCGCGATCCACGGAAGCGCGGCGAACTGCGGCCAGAAAAGGTTGAAGATCGAGAAAGAGGACGAGGAACAATCCGGTCAGGGCAGAGATTGCAAAACTCTGTCGTCGCCTGTACACGGGGGACCTATGAGGAAAAGGGTGAAGGTGTCGTTCGCGAAAGACTCGAACTCGGGGTTCCTCAACGATTATTCGAAACATTGAACGGAAGCAAGGGGGAGAGATTTATAATCCTGTGGATCGATCGAAACCCTCGGCGCAAGGGTATTTGGATAATTTCGTTCGAAAGCAGCGCGGAGATTTACGGGACGAGTAGAACTTTAAGGCGTAAATGGATGTTGTATAGTGTTGCACGAGATTAGACGCGGGTTTATTTATCGCTTTGAGTTCGATGCGCTAGCGCTGTTCTCGATGAGCGGAATTATTGATAATTGCTTCCTTCTAGGAATAACGTTCGTATTAAGCGTAGAAATAAGTAATTCGCTAGTCCCTCGTTGAGCGTAGACCAATCTTTCCAATGGACGTGCGACACCTGTGGGCGACTTGGTTCGGAATGACAGAGCGGAATGTGAGTGAACCGAATGTGAGCGGACGGAGAAATTAGTGGACCACCTGACTTCGCATTTAATTTAAGCGGGGCTTGCAAGTTCGATACGAGGAAGTGCAATCTAGTCTGGTAGAGAAATAATGATCGACGATCGAACTGTCATTTTTCTCAAAGAATATTTTATTAATTAAGTCGTATTACATCGTTTGTACAGAGTTAGGTATACTTTTCGTTTGTAACGTACGTTCGGTCGCGCGACGCGACGTTTCCTACGACCTCGCGCGTCGATTCTCAACATCGAATACAATCATTCAATCGAACTTCTTCGAGGGACGGCCGACACATGCCTTCGACAATCGCGATCGGTTGGATCGTGGATACTACGGTGGAGCAGCAACGTCGCGACAAATTACTCGAGGACCTCTATAAGATTACAAAAATTCTCATCGCCGGCGTACTCAATACATATGGAAAAGTTTGACGCCGAACTGCGACGATGGGGAGCGTGTCGGGTATGGTGTGCGAACTTTCAACGACTATGTGTAACACTTGATTAGAATAATTGCCTTAACAACGACGACGAACCGGCAATTCCACGTTGACGAAATAAAAATCATTGAACATCAACTATTTCAAAGGCGCACACACGCGCCTCGTCTACCTTCGACCGTCATCCTTCAATCAGTCCACCGTCGAAGGAAAATTCACCGGCCAACTGGAACATCCAGAAGCGTTCGTCCGTACTTTCGCAAAATTATTCGAAGCTCGGCCGTTTTACGTCAGGTACACTTTGTATCTCGTGCTGTCCCTCTCGTCGTGTTCAGCGATCTCCTTCAGACGAGCCACGGCGAAACGATCGTCGTTCCATTCAACTGGCGGTACAGGCTTCGTCGGTCTGTCTTCCGTTTGGCTGAAAGCTCTTCGCGGCGGGACCTCGATCATTTTCCTGGTACTCTTGCAATCCACGCTCGCCCGTTTCCCCGAATAATTAGGGATGCTCGCGTAACCGGCGTCGCTCGCGCGAGAGTCCCTCTTCGCCGGGCTCGCGGGATTCGCGTCGTCGTAGCTTCCCCTGGGTTTGCTGCTGGCGTCGGGGGGCCTCTTTTTCTCAACCTGAACGCGACGACCCGGCGAATCGTCCGAACGCGTCGATCGTATCGAACCGTCCGCGCGCGTCAGCTTCGTCGAGCTCCTCGGCGTAGCTTCTTCCGCGCGACCGGACCGCGCTGAACCGTCCGCGCGGCTGGATCTCGTGGACGCGCGACGAGTTTTCTCGTCGTAATCGTCGGAGTAGGTTCGCCTCTCCTTTAGTCTCGGTCTCGTTATACCCAGGTCCTCGCTGTACCTCAGCCTCTCGTTGAACCTTCTTAAACGTTCCTCGTACTCGCTGTTGAATATATCGCTGCCGCTCGATTGTTCCTTCTTCGGCGTTCGTCCGGGCCCTTGGTGATCGGATCGAATCCTCGTGTCCCTCAGCTTACGGCGAAGTTTTCGGATAAAAATTGATCGAAACTCGCGCGGGTGTTGGGGTACTACGATGCAATCTTACCTTGATCACGTTCGTCCTGTCGTTGAACTCCAAGTCCTGGCTGTTCCTGCGACCTGATTGATTAGACCTCTCTTCCTCGCTGCTGCTTTTGCTGATCCACGGGTTCACGCGCTGCGCATTCGTCGCCCTCTTCGGCCACTCGTTCTCCGTCTTGAAGTCGTACAGATCGCGCATACGCTGGGTGAGCCCTTTGGATTGCTCGCTGCCATCCGGGGACTTTGCCGGCGAATCTCGTCTTCGTTCTGCCTCGTCTAATTTTAGTCATACACATTGTGAGCGGCGTATCGATTTGTATCGCGGAAATAACACGTGGATTTGAGAAATGCGTTGCGACAGTCGCTCACCTTGCTTCCGCGCATCGTCCGTAGAGGTTTTCGTGGCAGCCGGGGCGAATTTTCGCAGCGGTTCCCACTTTGGCGACACTCTTTTAACGTCTTTAAGCTGCGACCCATCGATCGATCGACCCGCCTCCGCCACGGAAGGATTACCTTCCTGATTCGTGCACGGTGCAGGACACGCGGACGGATTCTTGACGAACGTCATCCATCTGGTGGCCGCGTTTCTCGTGATTTCGCAGCTGTTGGTGATCCTCGCGAATGTGGACGCGTCGTAGCGGAACCTTGAGGTGTTAATTTGCGGTAGCCACCTAAAGGTATTTGGTATCAGAAATCCATTGTCGAGACTCGATACATTTGCTTAATCGCCAGAAACCGTCGGTTAGTCAACGGCATGGTTTTTTATTATTATTATTATCGCTTTTATTACATTATACGTATGCTTTTTGTGTATATATATATGTGTGTGTATATTTACCGGAAGAAACGAGAGCTGCTTTTATATTATTACTTTTTTTTTCGGGTTTTTTTTTTCGTTATCGTGCCATGTAACATTTCTATCCGCACAACGACCGACACCAAATTATTATTATCATTATTCTATGTACATATAATATGCATGATACAACATAGTTTGAATTGTGCACCCCTCGAGCGAGCCCATCGATTATTAACAGCTAGTGCAACGTCTCGGTACTTATCACGAAGTGTACGCGGGTTATCAATCGATTCGTTCACGGCATCGGTTTCTTTTTTACTAGGAAAATGTGCTCGGTCAACCTCGTCGCGATCGTTCTTGGGTCGCTGCATTCCGTATGCCTTCGTTCCTCGAGCAGTTTCTCTTTCTTTACGTGGCCGACGTCCGCGCTATGACTCCTGCCGGCCGTCTGTCTGTACGTGGCCGCCGGGGGTGTATCGTTTTTCTCGTCTTCGACCGCCTTCGTCAGGGAATGTTTCTTCGGTTTATCGGTCTCCTCCGACTCGTTCGACACGGAGCGTCGTTTCTCTTCGTCCCGCGACGGCTGCGACGACCTCTTCAACGCCGGTTGAATTCGCGTGATACTTTTCGGCAGCGGTATCCATTTGGATGGATCGATCTTGCTCGCGTCCGGCAAGTCCGTGTGCCGTCTCTCCTCCACTCGCCTCTCTGTGTACTTCTTCAAACAGTCCACGTCAGCGCTGCGACTCCTCTGACTGCGAGGAGATCGCGATGGTCTCCGTTGACCGGTGCCCAAAGGGCCGGCCCTTTCCTAATGTCAATGGTACGTTTCAAAATGTGCAACACTCCCCGCCGTTGTTCGTGCAACTTCGCGTATCGATTTGTATCGGAAATTCTGCGAGATATATGTACGGGAGGATAATAGTTCACCTAAGCGAGATGCAGCTTCGCGTAATCCGATATGTGGAGAATGCCGTGCTGTGCGGACGCGACGTGCAAACTGGCGCCGCATGCTCGTGGATTTATTCTGGACGTGTGCAATTCGGCGATCTGGCTGCTGCACGCGGCCGCTGGGTCTCCGCTGGACGACAGGTAGCCGTTCCAGAATTCGTTTCCTATGCGGGAAGAGCGTTAGTTTAATAATCGCCAAAGGTGTGAACTCGACGGTCCACGTTTTCCGAACGGTTTACTGTATCGGCCGTGGAGCCTTTTCTCTTTTCGTTGCGGTTAAGTAGCGACAATTCGTTAAATATTCGACAACCTGGCAACGAGTTTCCATCCCACGCGTACGTCACCACGAGTAGCTTGTTCGTGTCCGACGGTCTGAACAGTCTGCTGTGCGGTTCTCGCAGGGCGAAGTGAATCTTTATATCTGAAAGACATTGCATTGATTGTAGTAATTATCTCTGACGGGGCGGATACGTTGGAATCGTTGTCAAACCTCCGAGGTAGTCCCCGTTTCCAGCGTCGCCGCATTTTTGTTGATGGAAGTACGCGAACATTATGTCGGACACGTATCTTAATTTCTTGTTCATCTTTCTCAAGGCGATTTCGAACGTTTTTAGAAAGTATATCTCCTGATCCTCGATTATTCTCCACACACCTGGAAACATTTGCGTGATCAGTCTAATCGAAATTGTTATTTGCAATACAATGATTGTATTATACTAACCCAGACCGAAACCAACGACGTGCAAGAAGGCGGTCGTGTTTTGCTTCTCTGCTCTGGCGTTCGCTTCGAGGAGTATGATTTCTACAGTGAGCAGGATCCTCTTCATGTAATTCTCCACGTCGAAGATAGTCTGATTGGTCAAGGAAAGGTATCTCTTGTTCTCTTTCGATTTCACCCGTTTCAACGCTTCCTCGTACATCGGATGATACTCTTCGCCGTAAAATTTGGCCCACAGAACGCGATTCTCGTGTGCCTCCTCCGAATTTCCAGATGCCGTTGCTCCGTATCTATCGTGGAAACGTTTAGGTGATAATTACAAATTCTACGCGTATTTTCAATTGAAAATTTACATACATAATAGGCTTTCCTTTAATCGGCAATATAAATATCTGCTTTTATCGGCAGCTACTTAACATCCAAGCGTGACTCAAATTCCACGCGTATCAAATACTCTTTAATTCCATGCAAGAAGCAAACCATCGCGTGTATACAGCGTGTAAAGGGTTTCGCAACTCACCCATGCTCTACGGTGTTTTGCAGAGGTGTGATTAGAATGTCTTGGTATTCCATGAAGCGTGGCCGTTTGAATCTGTGAACATTTCGCAGGTGGTTGTAAAAGAATATACGAACATTGCCAAAGGTGCTGCTACGGCTTGCCGCGTTTAGAATGGCTTTGTTAACGGCAAGCGTTAAATAAACATAGAAAACCTTGTTCCCACGACACCTATAATCACTCCTCTCGGCTGCACGGAGTCTGGATCGGCACTCACGACGCCTCTGTTCTCCCGTGCACCGTCGTTTATGAATTCGGTATGGGAAGACATCGCCAACATCGCCGACAGCTTGATCTCGTCGTAGGATAAACATTTCGTGAGTACCTGTTGTTACAAAAATCTTGGATGATTTATCAATTTCATAAAAACAAAAAAAATATTAATATACAGTAATTCATTCAGGAAATTTCGTTCAGGATTATTGGTATTTTTTTAACTAGCCAGGTACATTGAACTGCTTTATTTTGTTCATCGCGTTTCATTGATATTTAATTTAACGTATTAATAATATACCAACCAGGGGTTCCTTTTCCTGATCCGTCCCAACGTTCTCCCATCCGTCCACGCCTGCCTTACCATCGATCAGTTTCCATCGATCCTGCGGTCCATAAAAATGCACAGCTCGTTTCTCTATCAAACGATGAATAAACGCTACCAGTCCCATGTCTTTGTACATGGCCCTCTCGATTGCGCTACCATTCGATCGTTTATGTTTCAACCACCGAGCCAGCAATGGTAACATTGCCTCGTGAATCAAAGGATAAACCGAATTCGCGTTCGTCTGCAATTAAAATTGTAATCGTGTACAGAAAAATTTACTTAAAAAATAAGCATATTCCGTGCAAAATATAGAAAAAAAGATGAAATATTTTAGAGCACGCGAAGCACATCTTTTTATATCATTTTATATATTATTATTATAATTTGACATTCTTCTTGAAAAATGTTTGCAATCGTACCTCAAGTATGTCCGTGCTAATTCCTCTGTCCCTCAACGCTGAACACCTCACGGTGTTAATCGGGAATTTGATAGGAAAAGCTTCGCTTCGCTTGATGATCTGCGCCACGGTTGCAGGTGTCGGTGACGCGACATCGATGCATTTCCTCAGGAGCTCCTTCGTGTCGTCGTCAAAGGGTACACCGTCCGGTGCCCCAAGCGAGTTCTCCCACGATATCTCAGGTGGTTCTTTCAGCAACGCCTGTTGACGCGCGTCCACCATTCGTCGTCGATTCTACGAATTCACGGTGTAGAGAATTAAAAGATCATAGCGTCCCGAACGCGTTAACGCAACGATGATTTCTAATTTCGTACGCCAGGCTTTGGTCAAGGGATCGCGATTAGAGTACCGTGAACGCGGTCGACTTTGAAAAAAAAAGAAGAAAAAAATAGATAAAAAAGGGAAGGTTTGGGATAAAATTAACCCTTTGTACCTCGATTCGATTCGCGATCGAACGATCGACATATTCCTCATCCGAACCCTTTGGTTCTCAAGTTCTACGTCGTAATCCTAAACAGGATTTTTCCGTTTCTTTCGTTTCGACTTGCTTCGTCGTTTCGCCCAACACCTTCGACAACGACGTGGAGATAATAGAGGCCCGAGTCTAAGAAACTTTACAAAACCAAAGTCACGTTCTATTAATATCCGCGCTGATTACAGCAAGGACGCGATCTCTTTGATAGTTGAGCATGAAATCCGTTAAGTAGCGGAAAATGTTATCCGTTCACCCTACCGAGTTACCCTGAACACGATCCCACCCCGCGGCAGCCCTGTAACCACAAGTTAACTTCATTTTTCTGTTTACCGATTCTGCCACCTGAACGACAGGGGTGAGCAAGAATTAAGGCTAGCCCTCGGCCGTGGAAAAATCGACACGGAGCGATTTTTTTTAATTTCCAGTAAACAAGCGATTTCTTCTACCTTCGTCGATCTTTAACGGCTTCTGGCCAATTGCGAATGATTGGTTTAATTAAATTCGAATTAAATCGTATCCATTATAGTTGCCCCTCTGTTTAGCAATTTATTGGCTTCCCTTTAGATTGTTTGTTCGGACTTTCAGTCAGGTGGAAATCAATAATCAATTAATAATAAGCGAGGTACGAGTTAGGTATATATTTCGTTTAAAAATAGGAATAAATAGTTGAACAGAAATTTCATAATGCACGCATGAAATTAACCACGAGGGCTATAGAATTGCGTTCTCTGTACGCATTGATATATTGTTTACAAATCCAGACGCACCAAGTCCGACTCGAATGAAACCCATTAACCGTAATCGATGCAAATATTAGTACGTTTCCCGTATCTACACCGGACGTCTACCGCAGGCGACCTTTCCCATTGCATTACGATTGGCATTATCAAGCCTAATTATCGTATTACTTTTTCCCTTATCCTCGAAACAATTTAAAAGCTATTCGTTACCCAAAAGCAAATCCATATATACATTTAATACAATCCTAATATTTCTTGTCGCTGCGACTATCGGAATATCACCTGGTCATTACAGAATACAGAATACGAAAGTAGAAATCCACCTTAACTACAAAAAGAAAGATATTGATCTCTAAATAGCCGTTTCGAATATCTCGAAACAAAATGCTGAATAGCGCAGACGGGACGTAGACTTTTGCACTGGATTTACGATCTCTCTGATTTGCAACGTTCTCCGCGGGATCGCGTTGATGGAATCCCATTTCCGGTACACTTGCTACCGTCCAACGCATTCGATGGATCGTCACCGGTGAATCATGTGCGAAATTCAAATAGCAAAACTCACCCGACGCATGCAACAGGCGAATAGCGACATGTCGATAGGCTCTGTGGCGTTTAACAAGCACGATCTTGGGGTAACGAGCACGACTCAAATCGGGAAAGAGTAGAAAAGAGGCGCTTGTGTATCATCCGCGTCGTTTCCCGCGGCTGTACAAGATTGCTCGACCCGGGTCGGATGACGCGTCCACACAACACGAGTCGAGGAACAAAACTTGTGTACAGGACAGGGAGTACACATGCGTGCCAGGTGTTTTTCGCGCTCGCGCAGATATCCGATGAAACACAACGAAAACATGTGGCGTGAGTCAGAAGGGAAATCTCGAGACTGGTGGAAAGTTCTGACTCGTTTGCATTCGATTCATACGGTCGCGTTGCAGCGTCTTTTACCATTATTTCGAGCACTTGATCGTTAATCCGGCGCCTAGAGACGCTAGCTCCTCTTCATGGAAAAATCTGTTTCGCAATTGGAACGTCTCTCGTGTTTGGTTTCGCTGGAATTCTCAAACGAATTGTTGATTCGTTTATAAAAAATAAACAGCGCATGTAGCATTAGTAAATCTTTTGTTGTCGTGTAGCAGCACCCTTTACCTTCATTTTGAGCACTGGATCATTAGTCTAGCGCCACCAGAAGTCGAGGTAATTGCAGTGACCCGGAATGCATTTTTGCCGATTTTTCAATTGTTAATAACTTTCGAACCACAAATGCCATATTGTTGCAACTGTTGGAGCAGATAGCTATGGTTCGTAGCTTTTATTTAAGACAAGTCCGGTTAAGAAATACGCAGTAGTAGCCGAGAAAAACGCAATTGTTTAAATTAACGATGTAATCCAGGAATTCGGTTTCGGCGGTGCGGCAAACTGCGAAAAAGGCCGCAAACGCGAGATGGCGCCACGTGGCTGATTATCGACTGTCTGTGGAGGCACTAGATGCCTGCACCATTTCCATGTCACACACCACGTTACCGACAAATTGAAAACAGCGATGTTAATCATAAATTTTGTATCCCTGCTCCTGGTGGTTATTTGTTAATCTACGGGGTTGAAATGAACTCAGTATTAAACTCTGCATTAAAATGGATACGTATTATAACATTGTAAGTGCCATTGTCCATTTGGTTCTACAAATAATGAAATTCACAATAATTCTAACATTATTTTGTCTCGACGCAGGTCACATCTTTTATTCTTTTCCTTCTCTGAATATCTATCGTACCCTTTCGACTGCTTCCTCATCTTACCTGCATTAATAATTGCTGACTGTGCTCTCTTTTGTTCTTCCCCCTCGGAGTATGGTAACAAGTGGCCGGTACCGGGGTCTTTCGTGATCCACGTTGATATTCCACTAACTAATAGTTACAGCACTGACTAGATTCTTATATCTCGTTTGTGGTTACAGCCGCTCGGCAGATCGAGTTTGTAACGCCCCACTACTATTCCACTACTCCATATCCGGTTGCGAAAGTGCAGTAAAAGATCCACAGGTACGGCCAAAAATCCTCTGAAAGGGAGACGGAGTTGCGATATAAGGAGAGATAAACAAATCGTAGTATGGTATAGTTAGTTGTCGGGAAAACCCGCACTGAATAGGGAGGTGATCGTTTCTTTATTACTGAACCAAGCAGCTTCGTAAATGTCGATAAGGCATGTAGTTACACAGAGATCTGCTGTTGCCTTTCATATATCTATAGTCTCTTCTGTTAGCTGTCCGTCAATTCCTTTACTCCCGACCTCAGAAAATTCATTCTTACGAGACTCATTTCGTTTCTTTTCAAATAATCTTCTCCGTTTCTTATGCTTCTGGTTTGGCCCTCCCTTCTTTCATTTTCTTCTAATTATCCCTTAACATTCTTTCTCTCTCCTGCTACATATATTGGTAATACTAATATATTTGTTGTGTGTACAGGTTTCGCATCCAAAGGGTGAGGAGTGAGTATTGACCAGTGCATCTCATCCTGCATAAATGCAAGAAAAAAGAAAGAATACCTCTGTCACATACTTTAGTTATAGTAAATTAGTGCATAAGAGTAGTTTATAACTGTTAGTGTGTAAATTTAACTTAGAACAATTGTGTAATCAATTGTTATCTATGTACACTTACTATATATATTTTCCTTTATATTCAGTTTATTCGGTAGACCTTGTATAAACTTTAATATTACTTTTACTACAAGTTCTACTGAATATGCTAAATATAAAATTAAAGATATAATAAATGCTTTATGCACCAGTTACACAATCGTTCCAATTTAAAATAAGCTTTAGCATTACGTAAATTTTAGTGTAACTTTCATTTGTAAGATATATTTTAAATTAAGTTTAAAGAATAGCTTATACGAATTACATTGTTTACCTTTATAGTATTTTTTATATTGCGTAAATGTTAGTTTAGAATTGTTACAAGTTTTAGTTGTACGAGTTATTATAAATAGATATAAAAGAATAGTTCATAAGTATTGGCTTGTTAATTTTAACTATAACATTTTTGTAACTTGTATCTTCATTAATTAATTAAAATAAATCTTCAATGAAAAGAATTCTACTGCTCATTTTATTTACAGACCTTACCAATCCTCGAAAGAACCTAATTCCGATTCCTTATACAAGAATTACCGTGGACAAGCTTTAAATGCTAAGTTCAAAAGCGAGAAACTTGTCAAACTGACCCTAAACGTTATTAAATTGAACGCTCAGAAATTCCTGGAATACGACGTCATTTCTTAGAATCGCTATGGTTCTAATACCTCCACGCATATCATATTCTCCTGATACAAATCGACGATTTTCAGCAGATATTTCTGCCAGAAACTCAGAAATTTGGCCCTCGGAAATTCCTGGAACTTGACGTCATTTCCAATAACTTTCGAACTACAAGTGCCATATTGTTGCAACTGTTGGAGCAAATAGCTATGGTCCGTAGCTTTTATTTAAGACAAGTCCGGTTAAGAAATACGCAGTAGTAGCCGAGAAAAACGCAATTGTTTAAATTAACGATGTAATCCAGGAATTCGGTTTTGGCGGTGCGGCAAACTGCGAAAAAGGCCGCAAACGCGAGATGGCGCCACTTACACGATTACCGACCATGGTTACCGACAAAATATTTAAAAATTATCTCGGCTCCTGCTGGTTATTTTGGAACCTACGAGGTGTGAAATGAAAGGGAAAGAAGTAAGCTATTCACCTGCAATAGTCTGGTTGCTGTAACATTTTCCAGTCGTCGTATTAATTATTTAATATCTGTAAGAATTTATCGTTTTAAGCTTTTTCTTTTCGGCGTTTAGTACGACTTAGTTTAGTTGAACCACTGTTGATAAGTGGTAACTCGTGATTTTAAATTTTTATATTCATATTGAAGTTTATAATTTTATTAATTATTCCATGCAATTTTAGTTTTATAAAAATAACGTTACTATTATTACTCCTGTTAAGTAAAATTTTCTGAATTATTTTTTTAGAAATCTTA
The DNA here is from genome assembly GCA_948146005.1 of Nomada fucata. Lineage (NCBI taxonomy): Eukaryota > Metazoa > Arthropoda > Insecta > Hymenoptera > Apidae > Nomada > Nomada fucata. The sequence continues at coordinate 1,714,893 of OX411280.1, read as the reverse complement.
TTATTTTTCCGTATATTTAACGTTATTCGGTATATTTGTCATTTGATCTATTCTATAATTTATTTATGCTATTATCTCTCATATAATACTAATGAGAATTCCTTAGGAGAACTTTTAAAACATAAATACAACTAAACTTTATTCACTTTATACATTCATATCTGCAATTATTTGTATTGAAATATACCTATCCAATGTTCGGTAACGTTGCATACACTTCAATTTAATCCTACATTCCGTGCCTTCCATCGACGTTCTTCAAGCGTCGAAAAATGAATTCTCTTACTAGGATAATATGACACAACAAGTGGTTGTACAATTGATTCTGACGCTTGTGTTCTCCCAATTCTTCCGGGCGAATATTCGTACTAGGAGAACAGAAATGTATGTACAAGAGGTGTTGATCTTGACTTCCTTCACTTGCATAGTTTACTATTATACCCCCTCTACGATACTGATAGTAGGAAAACATATTTGAAAAGAAGATTGCACAATACTTCTTGTATTATTATATTCACCCCTTAGTTATATTAGAAAAGAGTCCTCAAGAGCGCTGAGGGATCTCCAACATAAAGTTTCCAATTAGGGGAATATGAAAGATAATTGAACTACACGATAATTTAAAAGGACAATTAAAGAAACATTTAATTCCTTTAAGCTTTTAATTCGTCCATTGAACATCTTTAAAATTTTGATTTTGAAACTCGCGAAAAATAAACATGAAGACTTTTATCGTAAATATTTATCAATTTATTTAATTCTTCATTCAGTTTTAACGAGGCTATACGATAACAATAATATACAGATAATCTTAAGTTTTTAAATGCTCAAAGCTTTTTATCGCTCTACACATTCAGACCATAATCGAATAACGGATATTGTCAACAATCACAGATACTTATTTCTGACGTGTCTGCCTCACGCGTTTCCCGTTCTCCGTTTATGCGCAGTCACAGAATCATCTCGCCTACATTTATACAGTCAAAAAGAAATAATAAAACAACAACAAAAAGAAATGTACATTGATCTTCGACAATTTATTTACAAAATGACGGCTTAACGCATGATAAATACATCGTTGAAAGATGCATAATTAAAAAAATTACAGAAGACAATGAAATCATTGGTCAATCGACCAATAATAAATGGTAATTATTTTAATCGCTATCTTCGTTTTACCCTTCTCCTCTTATGCAAACAACGAAGAAAAGAATAAACTGAATCATACAATTTTTAACAAGCATATTACATATTCAACAAAATTATTGATACACCGTAGAATTAATTAATAGAATTCGTAAGTTAATTTTGTGCGATATTCCCACTTCGCACTTTTCGTTCGTTTTCTGCTTTAAAAAAAAAGCACGAACGCATAATTACGTCAAACTGCTTTACCTGTTAACAATTATGTATATTCGATCTCTTTGCTTGTCCAAAATATTTTTCTTACACCCGTTAGCAGATTAATTTACAAATATAAACTCTATATACGCGTTAACACAGCTAATATTGTCTTTATATCACACGGAAATACGGTCAACTATCGTAACATTTCAACTGTAAATATTATTCATCTATCTTTTTTACGAGGGATATGCTCGAACATGTTGCAGAAAAATACACTTTGAGTAAAATTACATTTACCACATGTATACGTCGATCTTACGAAAATATATACACATATTCATAAACGTGTGCCTCTGTATCTGTAAACCTTTGAACTTTTCATTTATCCTGCGATTTGGAGTAAGCAAATCGTGACAAATTAATTGACAACAATATGATATTCCTGATACTGTTTACAATGGAAGAAAAATTATTGTCTCCTTCGAAAGAATCTTCTTCGGCGTTGGAGATAAGCTAGAGCAACGATTGTAAAATTATTCTCTCAAATGTTTCCGTGCTCCACAAAATAATATTTAAGAATAGAGATGAAAAAGTAGTGAAAATTTTCTTCCATCGCACTCGAATACACAATTTCTCGGTATAGACTTATTGTCGTTCGTCTTCGTACATTTTCATCGAATGGCCCCGCAATTTTTCAGACACACGAGAGTATCTATAAAAAAATAGTACACGTACATCGGTGATTCACTATACTACAACAAACTACGGCTCACAAAAAATGTTAATTCACGCTGTCCGTTAATACACGTTCTGTACGTGAAGGTACAATTATTATTGTCGTACGTTATCGTAGAATATTCCGAGTAGATATATGTATTTTTCGGGGAAACACATTTTTCAATCTGGCAACAATCAATCGCTGATATTAATTATCTTCAATCGAAAATTCGGATCTGATATTTCAAGATGTATCGCAACGATTTCATAATGATCACTTCTAGAGCTGAGAAGAAACCTCGGCTTGTCTCTCGGTTATACGTTAGCTTATCCAGAATTAATCATCGCGGATTGTTGGTAAGATAATCAATTTACCCCACGGCGGTTGCCACCTGTTAAGCAAGTTTAATTGAAATTCGATGCGATCGTGAAATAAATCGAGTTTCCGTTTAAACGAAGCAATTTGCTACTTCGATTAGCTCGCGTGTTTCTGGGTGAACGAATTATCGAGAATTGCCTTTCTTTTACCAGATAACACATGAGAAACGCCCGTGTTCGGAAATACCAATTTTATCCACAAATCGATTTCCCATGAAAATAATGGTAGCTGCAGCACGTTTGCAGTAAAAAAAAAAAACACAGGACGATGCCATTTCGACGCTTTACAAAAAGTATTGATTTCGTGCTGTTTCATTATCTTATCTACCTGTTCGCGGAAGTGGTCAGAAGTAACGAAGGTTTTTGCAGCAAGACACTGTGTAGCGGACACTCTCGATGAAAACAGAATTGAAACGAAATATTATTCATCGTGGATGAATTCGGTGACGTGTGGAGGATAAGACGTTCGCCCTTCAACCGCGTGCAAATTGGTCGTCATTGACGATACAGATTTGAAAAACTATTCTGATTTGTTCAATGAAAGCACATTTACAAGTAACGATAAGACGCAAATTTCCCCGTTATAATACATAGAATATTAATCATGTTTCTGGAAGGATCTGTGTAATTAATACGAATATCGTGGATATCATCGGTGAAATCCACGACAGACTATACTGAATCAATTTTCACCATTCTCGTAACACTATCTTCGTTCACCTTAATTTACATTCCACGAGGCTCTACGTTATAACAGCTGTTGCCCGGGTAAATGTCACTGCTGATAGTTTGTCGGACAGGTAATCGAGCACGGATAAAACAGTAATACTGATGTAATTGCCAGTGATACAGCTAGAGGACCTCGAATTATATATACATTGTGCGGTCAAAAGTTTCGGACCATTAGAGATTTCAAGCTGATGGCCGATTGATAATACGAAAATGAAAATTGAACAACATGTCCAACATAAGACGTACTGAAGCAAAGTTAATCAGAATCATACACTGCGATATTAATTGATTTCGAACGAGTGAATTGTTAATAATTCATTCAATTAGTTACACAGCAAAAAGAAAGCAGCCCCAATCTTTTGGGCCCACACAGTGTACGTATGTAAATATTAAGATGAAAGTTACACACCCTTAAGCACTACACGAAGACTGGCTCGGCAAGCATCTTCTACTTTCGACTTTCTTTCATTTAGAATCGCAATACTAAAGTTTCACACATTATCTACACGCAACGGGAACGTTCCACGGTATTATTGTACACGGTCGTCGCAATGCAGAGAAGGGAGGAAGCATAGCCGAGGAAACGTAAGTTTGAGCAATGAAACCCGATTCCTCGCCACGAACAGTCAATTACGTTACAATTAATCTCATTCAGACGTGTATTCTAATCTTCTCTACATTGGAACGAGGCTACGTGGAATATTCCTGTGACGATATCAGATCTTGAACCATGCCCAACGTTATCACTCCACTTATCTATCTGTTCCGCTGTTGTTATTACATATAGTACCTGCTCACTATGAACGCGTAATTCGATTAATTTTAATTTGCCTTGTCGCGACTTGATATTTGCATTCTGCCGTACGTTGTGCCTGTATGCACAGTTGTCTTTGCGTACATTCCGACGAAGCTTCTGTACATATATCTCTCGGAGATTGTCTTTATAAAAACTGAAATACTAAATATGCTGTGTAGAAAGTATAAGATAGCAGCAACAACGATAACAACAGCAGAAAGAAGGGAGGGCTTCGTGGTTCTTCATACGAAATCAAACACATCTAGGCAATCTTTACCTAGTCATCCGTTTCATACATTTGCAAAAATATCCATTCCTCTAACTGGAAACGCTTATCGTTTTAATATCATCGATCACAAAGAAGACTAGTCGCTCCACCCTCTTGGCCTCTCTATCCCTCGATCGTTTAAAATTTCGCGTTCTGCCTACGAAGATCATTTGGTATAATGATTGTGAGGAACGAACCGAGGGCAAGCGTGGCGCAGAGGAATATATTCGCGAAGAAGTCTCCCCAGACGTTCAACGAACAACCGTAGAGGATAGTGAACGCTATACCAAATATCTGACAAACTGCATTCAGCAGGCCAGCGGACGTTCCTTCCGGTTCTGGATATGTTAATTCCGCGGCGAACTCGAAGCCAACTGGCAGATAGCCGGTCATGAAGAATCTGGAAAAGAGAAATTCCGTGACTCGTTTCAGAATAGAAGATTTTATACATTAAATGGGATGTAACGTAAACATGCGAACGCGACCCACTAATAAATCCTTAATAAACGAATTGATCGTTCGATAATTATTATATATACCGACCTAGATGCAGCAGTTTTAAGAACATATATTTATTTTCGTGGGACGACTCTGCGAAGAAGTTAATAATTAAAAATAATAGGAGGGTGTATTTTACTTACCCCAATATACCAGCTGTTATGTAAATAACGTATATGTGAGGGGTGTCCAGGGTGAACGTAAACACTATCATACCGATGAACGACAGAAGGTATACTCCGAGCGTCGTCTCCCTGTAAATCGATTTTTACAGGCAAATTAATATCGAGACAAAGTTATGGCTTTCTCTGTGTTGGATCATTTGATTTGCTCACTTGAACCTGTGCGTTTTGTCCAGCACTATTCCGCAGACCACCGATCCCAACATTCCTGCACAGACGATTGTTAAACCGATTCTTCCAGCATCCCTTTCGTGGTTCTAAAAATAATTCGATCGTTTCTCAAATCTATCGAGTACACTGTCTCGCATATTCCGTATTCAGTGCAGCGTGAAAAATTAACGAAACGTCCCGCGGGAGTGAAACAAAATACTTACGGGGAAATATTGGAGGACTATGTGATTTAGAAGAGTGCTGATCGCGTAAAACACTCCCACATTGATTCCGTAGCTGAGCAACAGCAACAAGTAACCAACGTTCGTGACAAGTTTCTTAACAGAGACGAAAAAACTTTCGGTGGTTTCTGCCTCTCTCTGCACAGCTTGCGCCGGACTTGGCGGCAGGGGTGGTTCAGATTTGAAAACTGCAAAAATTACAACGGAGAACCGAACGATATTGAAATATTTAATATAGACGCGCGTCCATCAGTTAGTTTACTTTATTGTCGTCCAGTTCATTGGCATTTTGCTTACAGAGTACAATGAAGACCAGAATGATCGTTGTGAACGCAGCAACGGTGTAAAACATCATTTGCAGTCCACGTCCAATTACGTTCAGATCTTCGCTATTTGGTACCAACATCGGCGGAAAGAGGAATCCGATAGCAATGCCCAACTGAAAATAAGAAGAAGAATTTCTTGAATTTTGTGTAAAAATATGATAGGGAAAATAGAGAGCAACAAGAAGTCCAACTGGCTGAAGAAATTGATACTCGAGAAGAAACGATTAAAGAGGAAATTTTTCTGAAATATTTTAAAGCCCGTGAATATATACGATGATGAAAATATTATTAATAAATTGGATACTGCGGGCAATCACGACCTCCCCCGCCGTATAATAAAATTCGTAGAGCGCAAAGGGAAGACGTTATTTATCATTGTAAAATTAAACGAATGTCGTAAATCCATTGTCAAATTACCGACGACAGAGAGAGAGAGAGAGAGAGAGATGCTGGACATTCGTTACTGCTATTCCAAGGAAGTAAGAGATCATTATTCTTTTCAGCCCATCACGGATCATTCCAACGAGAGTTCCGCTCTCGAATGCCAGCGAGAATCGTGACAAAGCCCTCTAATGCAACAAGTACATCGTAAATAGCAAGGTCAGCGATCATTTATATCAATTCTATAAACACTTCCTTCGTACAACAATAGCAATCTAACAATTCACCAAAATATACCGTACGTAATGACAGAGAATTCCATTTCTAAAGGCACAACTCGGACGAGTCTGCCTCGAAAGAAGCGTGCCTCAAAAATATACGTCGTTCGCACTAATAATAATAATAATAATAACGATACAGTAAACGAACAATAATGCAATTATAATTTCCATTCAACGCGACAATCATGAATTTCTATACGCACGAAATAAGATCAATTACCGTTGCACTGTGTTTTTCGTAAATTTCGTAAACGTATCACGGTCTCAACAGTTTCTTAAAAGCACCGAATCCGAAGCGAAGTAATTCTCGCGGCGCGCCTTGAATAAATTATTCGAAAAGCGAGGGGGTGAATCGGTCGGAATATTGTCGTTTAATTCGTCCCTAGGGTCCGGATCCCCCCTTGCAACCACTTGGAAATGAAACGTGGGTGCACGGTTCGGCTCGGTTTCCCACCTAATCACACATTAACTCCCCCGACGACCCTGTACCTAGCGTTAGAATTTTATCGCGCAGGTTGTACGATGCACCCGAGCACCGTTTAGGTACGGCCGTACTCGTTTATAACGTCCACGGGGACGTGCAGATTCATTTGCTCGTTGTTCAATTAATGGGAGCGGTGTATTTTGCACGCGATCCCGTTGGCGTCGTCGTTCAGAGCGAAACGACTCGAATGGACGTTCACCTTTCAGACGGCAATCGAGTATGCGATCTGGTATGGTAATGCGTGGCGTCTTTTGTAGGCGAGGATGCTGCTTTAAAATTGATGAGACAGGGTTACCTATGGAGGGGGCAAATTGTACAGGGCGTTTCGGGGTTGAGTGTGCTTTAATTAATTGGCCTTTGGGGCTGGAGAGTGTGGTCCTAATTGGAGGACGCCAAGGCGATTGAATTATGTCCTCGAAGTTTGGTGAAATTGGGCATCAAAGAGAGCGGCGATCTCGATGAATTATAATCATTGAAGTAACGGGGGAACATGTACGTTTAGATCGTTCAGGTGTTTATTTATTTTTCCGTGACGCGAGAACGATTTTCTTCGGTTTATCGTTTTACGTTACGAATTACTTGAAATGTTAATCATCCCTTCGTGCCGTGGATAATGTCAGACTGAATTGAAACACTGAATAATAAGAAAGAAATAAGAAAAGAAAGAAAAATATTGTTGCAATCCAAAGACTCGTTGAGTCGAACTTACAGCAGATTTAAGATCGCGAAGATTTTGTACAAATGATATTAAAAATACATTAATACCAAAGCTAAAACACTGGACCAAAAAAGGTGAATAAAAATTGATCTATGCAATCATTTTTTAAAACCTCGTAATCTGTAAGATAGCGGATAAGTAAATTTACTGGACTTTCCATTATCGATACAGGGCGTTCCATCTGTTTAAAGGAAGACGTCGCGCGGATAGCTTCTCTACAAAACAGTAACTGACCTGATTTCCAAAAACACCGATGCTGCACGCGCTGCTGACCTGATCCGGCCCAAACCAAACAGCCGCCAAACGTGCTGGAACCGATAGGATGAACGTTTGACTCACGGCGACCATCGCTTGGCCGATAAAAGTGACGATGAATCGATCTGGACTCACGCTGAACGCTTTAATCCAGGAACCAAGAGTTGTACCTATAGCCCCAGCCAAGGCTGCGAACCTGAGTCCCTGAAACGACGAACGAAATATCATTTTCTTTCCTATAAACTGCCAATTAAACAAGGATAAAAAATCTGCAGGGAAGAGGGTCGATAATGATGTCGATAAATAAATCTAAAGAAAATGAATGCATGGTAATTATATGAAATATTGAAAAATAGAAAGAATAGATTGCGAATTCTGCCTGCGTACCTGTCTAAGGTCAGGTTTGGGTTTGGGTATCAGAGAGCGATAAGGAATAGTGGTATGCTTCTATTATTTGGCTGCATGTGATCGATAAGTGAAGGTGGCTCGTTTTGTAATTAATTGCAAATGGTTTTTGTAGTAAGGCGTCTGTAGACAGATAGCCTGATCTACTGGAGTGTCGCTATCGTTATCAAGATCGTTGCCCGCCGAGATTGGAAAGTGGAACAAAGATCGTCGGCTGTAAATTAAGGCTGTATTTGTCGCGCGTGAAACGTTGCATCAAACGGGAGCGTTTAATTAGGATTCAAGAGTTCGGGAATAATTGAAATTCCATCTGTGAATCAAATTATTTTCAGCCGGGCGACACACCTTGCTACACTTTGGGACGATGGAAATTTGTTATCTAAGTTTTCCGGTTTTTTCCCTTCGCTTCCTCATAAATTTTATGTTCTTGAAATACCAGACAACCCAAGGAACGCAGACTTTTCTTGCTACATTTATTTTCTATGGTAAAATTATATTACATCGAATCGTAGATCGTCTGTCCAATTAATCAGCTCGAATTGTTTATGTAAGAGTCGCAATAATCAGTTGTCAGGAAATAAGATAATAGTACAAGCACACGGTTTATTCGAGGTAAATTTCGCGATTAGTACTTACAAATCTGTCTAGGAGATAGCTCGCTGGAAAGATGAACGGTATATAAGTTATCATGTAGATCATACTGGTCATGTCCACGCAAAAACTGGACACATTGTAGTACGTCATTATGATGTTTGTAATTATGCTGTACTGGATCCATTGCATCGCGTTGCTGGCGCTGTATAGCACGAAGATCGCTAGGATCAGCCATCGTCGTTTGTACACCTTGGTTTCGATAGCCTGCAACGAGGATTGTTTTCAAATTAAACATTTCTTTGAAATATTTAAAACTTTGCAGGGTCGATATGTGTATATACATATTTTTTGGAATTTAGACTTTTTTGTAAATTTGTGACATCAGTTTTTGATAGAAATTCAAGTCTTCGGGCACGTAAATTGCACTGTGAATTGTTGAATTATAAATTGATTCCCTTTTGCCTTGGTCATCCTTATTTCAAACACCCTGATTTATTCCACGGGTAACGTTAAGACCAAAATGTTGCGCGAATATAAATCTCCATACATTTAATTTCCCCCGAGATACACGTAATACCCTACCTATACTTCAATTGTCTCGAACACAAGTTTTCTAAACATTAAAACGTCTGCAACAAAAGCTTTGAAATTCTTCCACGCAAATATTCATCTCTTCTACGATTCTCCAATGGTAAACTTCAATTATACAATTCACAAAGAAGAAAAGGAAGCTTCTTTACTTCGCAGAAATTTATTAACGTACACACAACAGAAGAAAAATTACAATGTCCCAGGCTAATTAGCTAAGATTTACAATCTGCTTCCATTCGGGAGGCAGCGTAGTCACCTGTGTCGGCGGCACACCGCTTTCAATTGCCTTCACGTAGTCCGCTGAGCTTTTCACCATTTTTATATCTCGTCCTTGTTCCATAATCAAACGTAAAAATAACGGGCGAGACAAAGGTGTTTAGCGAATTTTCTCGAACCGATTCGAACTTATTCTCTATCCGTTCTTTCCTCCAATGCTTCGCGTCTGTCTTCTTTCTTGCAATTTTATTCGCGTTCTCCGATCGCGTCTGCCTTCTACTCGTCACACCTCCGGCTGCGTTGAACCGCCTGTAAAAGAACCAAGAAGGAAGAAGGAAATAACAAAAAAAAATATGCTGATTGGCGTCAACTAACAAGAACACCTGCCCGAGACCCCTTTCGCGTTAAGTCGAGCCGCAGAAATCTTAATGATTTCGCGCGGTTTCAGAGTACCAATTAGCGACGTGCTGGGTACTCCAGTTCTGTCAGAGAGACGGGACAATGAATTCGGTCGAAGCTGCTGAAAAAATGAACACGTGGATACTCTCGACTGTCCCCGACCAGCTGCAATCATTGTTGGCTTCCCTTTTCCACGATATTTCCAACGGACGCGTTGGAAGTTGCAGCGAAATTGAGAATTACACGATCGTTTACAAAGCGGAGGTCGAATGCGTACGTATTATTCTGATTTCATGAAAATTATTTCGGGAATACGCGCGACGAGATGTTCGAAGCGTAGCGATCTCAGAGCGGATCGATCGTTACAAATTCGTTCAGAGGCGGATCGTATTGTCGTTGGACGGGTAAACGCGACGAACCGAGCCCTGAATTATTCACGAGGATCGCGATTCGATTTCCAGCGAGCGTTCAACGCGTTTTGACGAACGCTGAATAAAAATAATGGATGATCGAGTTGTGTCATACGTTAACGTGCTCGGAAACGCGATTCTTCCGATTAGATGCGATTGCGTAATGGAATGTTGGTCGTAAGGGAATCGCCGGTGATTTGCAATTGTAAGTGTTATCGTGATTGTTTGTTCCTCCTTTGCATCGGCGCGTCGAGTAGAGTTTTGCGCTTCGAGTACTCGAGCTCCCGGGAATGTCGTTTCAATCAATTATTATTTCGCGATCTTGGAAATAAAAGTTTCCTTTATTTGCAGCCGTTGCTTTTGCAAACACCGTTATGTAAGAATCATTGAACTTTCCTCGAAGTTAAGTTCCATCGAGCCGAAATTCCGCTGAGCTTTGGGAAACAGACATTCTTAAGGCTTCACGCTGGAATTGTTGTACCAAGACTTAAGCGCGACAGCAGAGATTATTATCTACAGAATTTCTCCCGAAGGAATACAGAAATTCTCCGGAGACACATTCGTGTAGCGAGATAAGCCTCCGCGCGTCAAAGAGAATAACTCGCCTCGCGGAGATCAAATTTTGTATTAAGCCAGGATGAATGGCAATAAAAGCATCTCGTGCATGAAACGTGTAACGCCAAGGGCTGGCCTTGCATTCGTTACAGCGGAAAAAGATCGCCACCGTGCGATTTATAATAACGAGAACACCAGGAAATCCGATGCTGGGGACCGTGTAAGGGTAAGTGAAAAATGTCGCACTCAATCACGCCTTTCAATGTTCCGATACGAGGAGGAACTCGGTGGGAACTTCGATAAATGGTACAAATTCGACGAAGATAAAGGGGAACCCAATGACCGATATCTGCGAACGCAATTATCTCGAAATGTTTGTTTGAATAAATATTTGGACAAGAATTACCTTGGATACGAATTTACAGCGATTACTATTGGCACAGACTCGCGCCGCAATTATTCTAATTTCACCGCCGTCTTGGGTGTGAGATATCGAGGGAATTAACCATAATTATTCCGTGCCCTTTGTCGCACTATCCGGTGCAACTGTCGTTTCATAAGCGTTGCGGTCGAAAGTTTGTAACGGACAGACGAACTCGTTTGAGTTGCGAGTATTTTTTGTTCGCGTTATACGTACACATACACGTGCAGTGTTTCCGGGCAAACATTATCCTCTCCCGGTGATAATTGACGAAAATGCAGCTTCGACGAACGATAACGGCGAGACGACATTGATTGCACGTGACACAGGCGTTAAATATAGAACAGGTGAATCGTGTAACACGAATCGATGCAATTATTGTCAAACGGAAGGAACGGAGTACCGTATATGAATCAGGAAGAAAAATGATAAAGAGGTGCGTGAAAATATAGTGCAAAAGAACGGAAGCTAAATTTAGTTTGATCTCCTTGCTTTTCCACTTTCGATGTCACTAAAAAAAATGTTTGTTGAGGTGACTCAGCGTTGGTTAGACGAATTTTATATAGAGTGATACCTATTTTTCACCTCGCCCTGCAAATTCTGTTAATTTAATAACTAGAGGGACAGTTAGCGGGCACCGATGACAGCGCGATTGGAAGATCAAACAATTTTTAAATCAGCCTCGTGACGTGCAAATCGGGCAGCCATTTAATAGGAAAAATCGTTTGGAGGTCGATCGAGGATTTAACGTGACTCTCAGGGCGGAATTCTAGGTTTTAAGGTCAAGGATCACGGGTCGGAGGAACCATTTATGTGTCCGACATAAATATCGCGACACAGCTTCTCCAGTTCGCTAATTGCATATTTCATTTCGAATTTATGAACAAACTTAGTCAAGCTCAATCGATCGAATCTTACACCTTTAGAAATTTCGTCGATCTTGTAAATCTCGTAATATTGTTGGAACGAAGCAGCAAGGAAATTCGGAAACTTTTTTTCGTATCATAGGTATCGAATCGATCGCGACTTCGTTAACGTTGAATCGAACTAATTCGATTGTCGAACAGCGGGAATGCATTTCCAAGAATTTGACGTGGAACCCCGGGAAATTTTTCAGATTTTCCATTGCGCGATTGCGCTCTTTTTGTATCGATAGAAGTATTCGAAGGATCGTTAATTCAAGGAATGTAACTGGTGCTCCGATGGGTACTCACGACAGGTAATATAAACACGGCGTAGATAATTACGTGATGCTCTTTGATTTTCGAGAGCGGAATAATTTTAGTTTATTTCTCAACGCTCTGCAGTGTTTCGTATTTTCGACACGAAACGATTTGCTATGGGAATGTCATGGTAACTATGTTAAAAGTGATGTAAAAGTGTAATAGAAATGCGTATTATTTGAATTGATTTCGATACAGGCACGAGAGTAAACCGGATAGATCGATGCGGAGTCTCGAATTTAATTTTGCCCAATTTCATGCGTCATTTAACCTTTGCCACTTTTACTTTCCATTTAATTAATATACCAAGTGCAACATTAAATGCAAATTGAACCCCATTTCCAGCACAATGCGTTTACCATATACCCCATTACACTTCGAGCAGTAATTTCACAGGAGAAACGAAATTTTACTTACACGTTTAAAGCATATTTTCATAGCTCGCCTGCTATTTTCCTTTTTTTTTTTTGTAGGAAGCGAGAAGAAAATTATTCCTCTAAAATGAATGGCACGTACACGATAGAAATCGATTTCGTTAAACGAAGATGGCTGACATATCCGGTCGAAATTAAAACGATACAGAATCCTTAAATTATTCATCGATTCTCCACGAAATTACTGTGCATACGCGTTCTCGCGTTTCGCCCAAGCACCACGAATAAAGTAGCTATCTTAGAAATGAAAGAATTATTAAACAGTAGCATGGAAGAACAACTTACCTGAACGGTCAAACGCGAGGATCCTTCGGATCCAGCGATCGATGATCGAGAAACGTTCGTCCCTCTTCTACGTATCTACTGTCTTCGTGTCTCATCAAGTTTTCCTTAAAACTTCACCAATCTTCCTTTCCAGGTGGAGAATCCGCGGGAACGCGGGACGTACGATCAAAACCACGTGGTTCACGCGAACGTTTCACGCCGGTCGCCAAACACCGACGATACCCATTCAGTCACGCGAGACCGACTAACTCTTTCGAGATTAGTCACCGTCGTGTACAAAACGGACAGATACGTGAATCGTGCCGAAAAGAAAATCCTCCCAAAGATTCACGATCGAACGACGTGCGTAAAGAGGAGTCAAAATAAAACAGATACGACAAATAGTGCGGGTCAGCTTTCCCTCGTTAAACGATATCACGATGAACGAACTATATTATCGGTATCATCGAATTCCATTTCTGAAATGCAACGAAAATCATGCCCGTCCGCAGCACGCCCTTCGTTTAAAACAAAAAACGTGTTTCGAATGTTCCCCAGTTGCCCTCTCCGTTTTCTATCTCAATACATTTATATACAATGTACACTCTCTTTCTGTGTTCCTGCTTTCTGTTATCGATCGGTTGGGTTACAGGTTGCTCGATAAGTTGCTGTTAGAGTTTGTACGTTCGTCGCGGGCTGTTCGTCGGCCAAGGGACTTATGAATGTTGTCCGACTGTTCAATTAAGCGACTTCGTCTGTCATGGCTCGAAGCTGACAGACGCTACGACATCCGAGTTCACGGAGTGCTGGACATTAACTAAATCCAATGGATTCGTCGCGCCTCGAACCACCTACGTACTCTGATAGCGGCTTGCGCGCATTGCCTGGCCACGGCTCGATCCATTGCTTCTGCGCGAGATTCCCGATGATGCCCCCGGTTCGCGATCAGCCGTGTCTAGATAACGAATCCGTCTTCCTCGTAATTCCTCTCGAGAAAAGATCCGGCGATTTTTAGGGGTTCGTGTTTTATTGGAATTAGAACGTCGCTCGTTCTGGGGCGTAGCGCTTCGTACGCGGAATGTTGGACGAACCTATCGACAGTGCACGCGTCGTGATATTATTCGCACCGTGCATCGATTTCGATTCGATCCAGCGACCTTTGAAAGAAGTTTAGACAGTTCGTAACTTCGATCAGGATAAACGAAACGACGTGGGTAAATTTTTCTACCCGCGCCTTGCGCATATTCTGTACATCGCATGAACATTTGCGTAGGAGTGATCGATGGCGATAGCTAGGGAAAATTTCCTTTCAGAGTTTTGAGTAAGTCTAGCGACGGTTCGATGTAAGGTTTCAAAAATACATAGGTATTAAGGATGCTAATTATTGTTGCAAAGAAACGTTCAGAAATGTTCCCGAAGCGTAGCCGAAGGCAAACAAAAGTCCGTCCGGCCAAAGTCGTAACGATTCTACTTCATAGCGGAACGGTGAAGAGGCACTTCACTTCGGCTTGTATAATCGGGCGGTCTCGAGTACAAAGATAATACAAATGTTTATTCGACGCTGTATTTTCTTTGTTCGACGATACTATACGGTCGGATTAGACGGGATCGTTTTCATTTTTCGTGAAATCGCTGGCAGACGAAAACAACGGGCAACAAGTGCATGCCCCGCGATCAAACGGCTAAATGCCCGGTTCGTGCACGAAGCGTGATACTACTCGTTGATCAAACAGGATCTTTCGAGAATATCGCCGTGTAAGTCCTCGCAAATCCGATTTTACTGGCGCTAAATACGCCGGATCTCGCAACGGCAGCCGACGCTTCATTGTAATTATATATAATGCGTCATAAGTTGCGAAAACTTCTGAAACGATATTAATTTTCCTTGGGAAATGGGGGAGTGGCCAAATAAATATTACAATACAGATAAAACTGAATGGATTACACGGTGGATTATTTCAAATCTTCGAACTTCTTTCGAATCCATAAAAAGTATGCGTTACGTGTCATGTTTTTATTTTCTTCTAATATTATTATTATAGGTATATTGAAACATTTAGGCGATAGATCAATGAACGAAGTCGGATGTCAAGAAGCAATCTCGGTTGTTCGAGAACCGTTCAGATAAGCGCGACGCCGTTCTCGAAGAATTTTCCACGCGCACCTGTCTATTTCGCGAATCTACGGTCGCACGGAGCGTGCAAGCAAAATCCGTCGGCGATTTCGCGGAGCGGATCAAAAATTATGGTCGTCGATCAGATAGCGAACGTAATCGCAAAAAAATCTGAACGTGCCAGAAACCTATTTCGTTTCACCTCGTCGCGAACAGTGTCAATTACATTAATCTCCCTGGGGAACAAAAATTTCGATCTCGACGAGAGATAAATCGATATTATATTTCGAAGAAAACGAAATTCTCAAGCACCCGTTTCCTCTTTGTATTTTGTACTTTCTGCCCTGGCGCTTCGGTCTTTCTTCCTCTAATGCTCGATTTTCTATTCCAATTCGTGAATCTTCATCGCGTTTTATTTCTCCCACCTTTTCCATCGTCGTTTCCCAAAGAGACGGTGCAGGTGATCGCGTCGCCGCGGAATATTAGCGGAATTTGTTTAACCAATTATTGTGACACCCGCTTCGATTCGGCCTCGCCTGAACGCAAAGCCAAACAATCGCAGTGGTTTCGAGATAAGTCGCGTCATTGATAAAACATTTTAGTGGCGATCAAGCATTATCTACATTATCTCGCGCGCGACGTACTACAAGATATAAATTATGGTATTCACTGACGTTGCTACAGTCGATTATGTTATGCAACGTTTCTCTTCGCGTAGCCGCGGGAGCATCGTTTCGATAAAGAATCATTACAAAGAGACGAAACCGTCTAATCTTCTTATCTGTTCTATCGTTTCTCCGCGTTACTCCCCCTTCCAAAATAATTCCGAATTAGGACAGACAATTTTGTTGCCCGAATCACTCGCGACGTCGTATTCCACGTTCCCGTTTTCGAAAAATTTTCATTTTGGCCCGAAACGTTTTCCGCTACTGGAAATTCGGGAAACGTTTTTGTCAGCGAACTGACCTTTTCCTCCTTCGATCGATAATTCACGGGGGTATACGATACACACTGTGGTCGGTTCGATGATCCCGATAGCGATAAAAAATTGCAAATAGAAATACCATTCGCCTAGGACTATCCCATCGATAGCTTTTTATCTGAACGATGGCGAACGAAACAAGAATGACAGGAATTTCATACCTGAGATAGCGGCTGTTCAGAATGTCGATTAGGGCACAGAAGGCCGCTCGATTCTTCTGGAAGGTCTTGAGATTCGCCCATGTTCCTCGGTCGTCGTATTTTCACGGCCGATTCCGAACGACGAACCCTTCTCGCTCACCTTTACTTCTTTCTACCTTGCGAACGCACGTTTTACCCACCCGGTAGAGTTCTGCCCCCAAACCGTTCGAAGCACAACGATTCCCTAAATAAATCTCCGGGCGAACGGGACGAATAGAACCTTCTACCCCCTTCGATTTTCGATAGGTGATTGATGGAAGTTTTTGCAAATTTGCAATAGAAACGACAACACACTTAACTGCCTCTAAGTAAACAGACTTATCTGAGACCGCGAGCTCGGTGTCAGTTGAACGCGTGTTCTCGTCGTTTGACGGGCCGCGATCGATTGAAGTTAAAGATCCACGAGGATTGCCGTGAGCCACGCCTGTTTGTGAAGCAGCAGCCAAACTGGAATATTAATTTTCCTAACAGAAACGTGTTTACAATGTCTGAAACGAGCACGCACGAATCGACTGATACGAGCTTAAGATTATTTGATTAGTGCCGTGAACTGTGACGCCGAATAGGGGCGGTGACGAATTTCGATGCAGCGGGAACATTTATCGAACTATGATTTCCCCGCTCGTTAATTCAGCTCGCTTTCGGTTTTCGTTGTAAACAGAGCTTCGCTATCACAAACGAAAATGAGAATATCCGTCAAAAAGTGTTAACACAATTCAGATTGCGTCGAGTGGTTCGGTAATTAAATACATTGCGGGACGCACGCGCTTTGGTCATTTATTATTGTATTTGTTTATCATAGAGTTAAGTACACGTATATATAATAAATGATGTTTGTCCGTGAAGTATTCAGCTTTATAGCGCCGTCCAAATTTCAAGGTTCACCCCAGGTAAAAAGATTCCTCTCCACAAGCTTTCTCTTTTTTACTAGAACCCAATCCCTATTAATATTCCTTCTGCGTTCAATGTAATACTGTGTATACAATTTTGTCCTAGTTTTAGCTTAGCAGATCATTAGTATTATTATTCTTATTATTTGTGGTAGATAACGTAACTATATGTTACTGTTATTGTAACGCAGAAACAGTTTGTTCACAGTGCACTACATTACCAATGATAAAAGCAATATCTGATAGATAATAAGCACGAAGTATTGTCACAGAAATATCACAATTATATACCCAGCTAGTTTCACCTGATTGTATATCTCGTTATCCGATTCCACGTAAAAGTTTCGCAATGAAGTTTACGAAAAACAACGCGGTTTTGGTATATTCCAAGTGGATTCTTTTAATTCCACAAATCGATAACGTTTTATCGGTGGCACAGGTGAAACGTAGGTTCTTTCGATATCGTTGACCCGATTCCTCGGGACGAACTAAGAAATTCATATTGGTTGCGACTCCTACATGCCGCGGATATCGACACACCAGGATATAAAGCACCAGTATTTATGAAGATGGCTACTGACCGTCGATTCCGACGTGCTTAATATGATAATGAGAACGCGCGTGCAACAGACTGTCCTTCCACCTGGTTACCTCTAAATCTCGTAACCTTTAGGAAGTGGCCAACAGTCTCTGGTGTGTCGTGAATCGCAATGTTTACACGCTTTAGAATATGCAGGATAAGTTCCTACGGCGCATAAATCATTCTGTTAGAGTAACACGTGTGCAGCGAAGGAGGAAAATCATTGCATGCAATGGTACAGCTCAATGTAGTTACCATTATGCAAACGTCAGACAACATAGAATAGAAATAAATAAATAAGTACACGCTAAACTAGAGATGTACATTCAATAAGTATATTCAGTGAAAAATTAATGATATAATTGTTGAACCACGAAAGGAAGATGACAAATGACGCGCGATCATATTCTTTAATTTGCCTCGTACGTCCGACGACGCGAAGTAGAAATGTCCAGTTCAACGCGGTCTGATCAGTGATTACCGACAGTGTTGGTCAGACGCGCCTATAAAGTAGGCAACCGAGTGCGCAAGATTGTATCGTATCTGCCGATCGCAGGTGCGCGAAACTTCAATATACCGAACGCCTGTTTTATCAGTGGAATGTGATAAGGATAATTCGCCCTCGCCTGTTGCCGACAAATATTTCGATATTTTCTCTACAGAGACCTCTGCTACTTTCGAATGTTTAAGTCTGCTCGTTAAATTTATCAACGTGCCGATATGTAGTAAATTAATAGTAAGGTCAAGTTCTGTCAATGTTTATGGTAAACATTTCTCTTTTTCCATTATTACACGACGGTGCGAATATTAATTCAATTGACGAACACGAAATCGTGCAAAGTTTCGCATATTTGTCTCCAACTTGGCGAGACATTTGGTGCATAGTAGACGCGTGGTAGAACTTTTCCTATGCCTGCAAACGACATGGACCATTACGGACCTGACGCAACGACACGGATAAAAGTTACATAAAGACCGCACAGTTTTTTCCTTGACTCTATCTTCTTTTTTTTTCTCGGCAAACGTTGTCCGTTATTTTAAGCGACACGCTCATAAACCTGGCAAGGCGTAAATCAGTCGGGCCTCTTTCCATAAATTTTCATTCAATCTTTTGTTTCGCCGTTGAAAGGAGACGTCCTTAATTCCTTCAAACAGTCTATTACTTTAACGAATTTCATTCTGCGTATTTGCCCGTTGAAAAACATATCTTTATAATTACGTTAAAACTAGGAAAGACCCGCGATAAGAAAATCGGACGATTCTTTTTCTTTTTAACAACCGAAAATTTCTCATGGATATTCGATATGGAACAAATTGTAAATTGCATCGCGAGGTCCATTATTTCGTTCAACAGCTGCATCCTAGACGAAACGGTACGACACGCAATAACGCGTTAGCGTGGCACGGGACCATCTCGAGAAGGTGCACGCGTGTCTACACACCGGGACCTTAGTTCTGCTTCAGTTGAATCTTATCGTGCGGTCCGCTCACATCTCCACGATACACGGTTACCGATTTAATAACGGTACACCTGTGCGCCTACGAAATTTCTAACGTGAAAAGTGTGTGAAAGTGCGACATCCCGCGGCTACAGTAAAAGAATTCCTCTTTCGTATCGTTCTTCGAACTTTTACTGTTTCTCTCCGCCTCTCTCGCTCTCTCCAACTCGACACGAATTTCTCTGCAACCTGTTTCGTCTATTGCAGTACCGAGGAATGTTGAACTGACCAATTCGTGTAAATGATAATAATCGATCGAACGATAGTTAGGACCAAAGGAAAAATATGCATTGCTATTTGGTATAAAATTTCGGCGCATCCAAAGCTCGAACAACATCCGAATATTCTGATAGGATCTGTTTTCGAAGATTAAATAACAATAACAGGCTGTTTCGGTGCAGTTCGTTCGATCGAATCGGTTCCATATCGTTCGAATTTGATCGAGAGCTCGTTATCGATAATATGTGATAAAGGAAACGCCGACGGTGTATCGGTCAGCGTGAACCAGCAGGCAAAATCAGTCATCAGAGTGGGCAGTCACGACAGTAAGCACCTGTTCGAAGTGCGAAAATATTTACTGCGGGAGAGCGAACTGGAGCGAAGATCGAATATCTCGAGGCAAGTTCGATTTCGATTAAGAGTAACCCTTTAACAGACGTGCTCAATCTCGAAGATATTCCCTCGTGAACCACTTCGAGAAAGGGTAGAAACATGGATTCGTGGGAGATCAGCGTGGAAGAGACAGCCGAGTGGATCGATCAGGTGTAATTAAACGTCAATTATACCGTAGTGCACGGGTGCATCGTCTCGATCGATCGATATTCGATTTGACAGATCTGTTCAGTGAGTGGAAAAAATGTTGGTGTCGCCCAGCGTGAGTTTAGTGGTAGCTGGAATCGCCTCTGGGATTTGCTTTCTAATCTACAGCAATATCCTCAAGGGGTGAGTAATGGTTTTCATTTAATGATCGCAAAGAGGGCGGAGACAAAATATAACAAAATAAACTAAATTGCCGCCGATCCAATAAAATGGAAACAGGAGAACACGAGATAGAGAGCAAGAGATGCAACGATTAATTCGTGACTATTAATTTGCTGAAATTTTATTTTATTTCATTAGACGAATTTTTCTACGGTTCGTTTTAATCCGTTTTGGCTAGCACGGCGGGCAAAAAGTTCGCTTTCGAGACACGAAAATATCGCAGATAGACGTTAACGACGCGTGACGTCGCGATGCACAAGCTTCGTTTGTTTGCAATGCGCTTCAAGTCGCTTCCACCACATCCTCGCCTATCGCTTCCCACACGACCGATTTTCTTCGGCAATATTTAACCGGTGTTTAAAAACGTGATTTAGATAGTTTCCATTACCCGGGGGACTGTGGAATTTAGAAATCGTGTAATCGTTTAATCCGTATCAATTGACTCGAACCGATACGATTTCTTTCGATTTAACGGCGTTTCGTTCGGGTTTTATATATATTTTTTTTACTCGTCCATTGAAAGAAGCTGCTTTTCATTGGAACACTTTCTAATACCGTTCAGATAGACAACTACCTACCAGGATCGAAGTGTATCCATCGATCATCGTTGCGTATCTAGCGCGTCGCTCGACAGAAATCCAGGATTAAGTCGTATTTTCGCGGAACGATAACACACGCTCCGGTGATGTACTTAATCTGCGGGAATATCGCGAATTTTTACGATCGAACGATAATAACGCGTTCGAAAACAAAAGAACACGGGGAAGAAAAAATAAGATATCGATGATTTGCGATGGTCGCACCGAAAATCCAGACGAATGAGATAACAATAATCTCTATTTCGAGCATAAACAATACGTAAATTTCGAGACAGTTCTGTTTAACATAAATAAGGGCGCGCGCAGAATTGTATGGGAATGCAAAATTAATGTAGGCTGAAAAACAGTAAAAATTATGAAGTTCGTTAAATAAGCGAGGATATCAAGGTTACCTATATCTGTATTTGCATGGGATTTAATAATGCTCCGTAACGTAGATTGAGGTCACTGGCAAGAACTGCCAACGTGACATAGATTTTCGTGTAAAAAAAAAAAAAAAAACAGACTGCTAATGAATTCAGGGATTTTCTATTGATTTTACCTGGTGGTGTGTTTATTACCGTCCTTTTGAACGTTTTAATTGCACTTTTAAATTCTACTTCATAAACTGTATTTACTAATGAACTTCTATTGAAGGCTTATTGATTTCGTTAATGCACCTCGAAGCTTAACAGTCAGGGTCGCGTTACACGTGACTTAATGTTCATTTAACTCTTTCTTCCGCTGCTTCTCATTAGACCGCTCGTTTTTTCTTAGCAAAAAATGTGGAAGGTGATAAGAAAGAAGGGCAATCTAGCGACGTCTTGGGGTACGCTCATTCATTTTGATCCCATGCTTTAACGATATTCCTTACATCCGTCCAGTTTATCAGTTTCAATGATGGATTTAATAGAATATTAACGCACGACGTAATACATGTGACATATCTTTGCGATTACGGGATACGAAGATTAGTTTGTATTACGTTTAATGAGAAATAACTCACGGAAATAATTCGGGCGGTACATAAGATATACTAATTCTAACGACAGCTGTTGAGCAAAAAGTTGGTAAATAATGGACAATATATGTCGTCTCCCATGAGAAATGTAGCATAATAATCTTTGCTATTAAATGAAGATAAGTGCGTAGAAAAAACAACGTTTAAAGGAGGTTTACGATTTTATATGGGGCTGCATTTATTGCAGCGCTGGGCAGCAAGTTGTGAACGATAATTGCAACGAATGGAGAACTTCTGCTAAATGATACTTGGATTATTTAAACATTATCACCTCAAGGGCAGGCTAAAATAATTTCCCGAACTTTGAAAAAAATACATGTCCCCTTTTTCGTGACGCAGAAACGTGTGAAAAGAACGACCAGGCATCGCAGTTCCTCGAAATGATTTTCGCTTCCACCGGACTCAATTATCACTAATTATCTGGATCAGATTATTCTTGCGAGTTATTAAATAAATGGGAACCGGTTATAAGGGAAAAGAATCTAGCAAATATTGAACTTAATTAAAGAAAAAGGTGCACTCAAATTGCCCAACTATCCCAGTAAACACGATTTAAAGAACGTTTCAATACCTAAGAGAAGAAAAATTCTTATTCCATTTCTACCGGCGCACCCTGTATAATCAACACACATTTGTCCAGCCATAAACCCTGCCCGTGCTTACGACACACCAGTTTACCTGCACAGGTGCATGTAATAGCAACGCGATAATCGTGTTCGACGCTTTTTTCCAATAGTTTCCCGGGTTAACAGCTTTTCGCGGATCGCGATCCTGCGAACGATTTCTTGGCGGATATTCAGTTTAAATGTCTATCGCAGCTGATACGAGGGAACACAAATCGATGGGAAAGAGAGGTTTGGCTGGTTTCTTAACGATCCCGTCGGAATTTCTCTGTTTCGCATGCGATATAAAACGTGGCTCGCGTTGCTTTTCGTGTCTGTGACCGAAGTAGTCCGGTCAAAGGCCTCGAGGAAGCATCTTTATCCAGTTCTCCGTTTGTGAATATGAATAAACAGGTTACAGTGCACATGTATGCGCCACTCATTGAGATTCATTCGTTGAAAGAATGTAGAAAAATTGGAACGCCGGACAAGGAATTCTGTCTTCGCTGTAAAGGCTGAAGTGGAATCACTTATATGTAAAGAAAAAACAAATAATTGATTCGGCAAACGCGAATAAATGCATAATTCGAAATATGAATGAAGGGGAGCGATCGTGACTGAATCGATTGCTACTGCGCGCACGACGACGGAGATTACACGGGAGTTCCTTAACATTATACCGCGTTATAGAATTACGAGTGACCGTGTTTATAAACGAAGATATTCGTGCTCGTGCGAAATAAGTACGCGAGTGTGTACAACGAACTTTGGTATGCAGGGCTTGCTTTTATTTACTCTCTCTTGCCGCGACCAGTCTGACGAGTGTCGTTCACATTCCCCTTTTTTTTCATGGGCGCACGGCAAATTAAGTTTCGGTATTTTTCACAGACAGTGGGTCAACAGCAAAGGAAAAAAAAAAAGAAATATTAGTGGTTTCCTTGAAAAGATGAAAAAGTACGCGACGGAAAGCAAACCGGCAACAACAACCAGCGTTCCCTCGGATATTAATGAAAGCGACACATAAATAAAACTGTTCCTCATTCACGACGGAACGGTTCGTTGTAAATAATTTATAATAATAATCGTAACGAAACTCACTTGTGTAACACGTGTCGTAGAATTCATGACTAATTAAGATCCGTGTAAATAGTTGATCGAACCTGCTACACGTAGTGTTGCTATCTTCGGTTGGCCGTTCTGTTCCGAATATTTTTCACGTTTACCAAGTACATAAACAAAGTTTCACGAAACAGGAGTAATTGACTCGAACGGTCTGACGCCGACATGTAATCGGTTAATTGCGAGGCAAGTGCACAATCGACGTATGAGTAGCGAGAGATAAGATTCGACGAAAGGTTATTTACAGTAACGCCATACATGCTTGCCTTTTGCATAACAATGTTGCATCGCATACAAGGTGATATTTCCGAGCACCGTTCGAGCAAATGTTTAAACGAAGTATCGAAAATTGCGACAGAAGATCGACCTGCCCCTTAAGCCCCTTAAATTTCACAAAAATCTTAGAATAAAATTCACGTCGCAGGGCCATTGAAACTGATCAAAGCATGTTCTTATCATTGGGCAGAAAATTCCACGCTGTCCCAATGATAATGATAATAACATTCGAGCAACGTTATTCCTTCCATTTACTAGAATCACGAAATCGTACGAAAGCACGGGAGAGACAATTCATTTTAATGACCCAAAAGGTAATCCCAGTTCCCATGCGGCGGTCGTATACCTGTGTTACGTTTCTTTCGTAACACTGTTATGTGTCGTTAATTCGAACGCCAAGGAACTCGCGAGTTTACGCGAGCGACCCGCGGCTCCGTCCCATCCGAACGCAATTTCGGTCGTGGCACCTGCCTTTAATCATTCAGAATAGATCGATATCTGCGCGTAGTGTGGGTTGGCCACTTTAACGAGCGCGCATTGTTCCCACACGTGCGTACGTGTGACCCAGATGAAGAAGTAATTTCTTAACGAATGTGAACCGGCGTGCACTGGCGAACGCGACAATGGTCCCGCGATACCGCCGTGCGAAGAGCAACTTGAAGCATAAATCTCGCGACTAGGTCGACGGGTGGCTCGGTCTCGACTCGATACGGAAATAAACGACACGAAAATACCAATCGACCGGTGATCTTCGACATTTTTCAATCATTCAAACTGTGTGCACGGAACGCGGTGTGCTATAGCAGGGACGGTTTTAATTATTCCGGTGGAAACGTTGAGAAAGGAATTTGTTCCCTTTTTTTAAAGCTGTTCGATGACGTGGGAATATTCGAGTACAAATTTTTGCTCCTTCAAGGGGTTATACGTGTTTCTATTTGTAACAGGATGGGAGATCTTGAGGGACAGACTAATTTCGAATAGGCTGTGAATGTTTTAATCGCTTGCGCGGTAGGGACAATCGTCACTTGGTAGCACGACGAATGTAACGGGACGGGTATCGAATAAAATGAGATATTATCTAACTTCGCGCGAGTACACGGTGTACATGTATAAATCATGGGTAACTGCGTTGAAAGTTTGCTCCAAGTGACGTCAATTTGGTGGAGGAAAATGCTGCTACTTTCCCTTGTAAACAAACGAATATATATTCCACGGGGCAAACGATTGCGCAAGGTTTACAGTAGGGCCAGGTGTCACGAATGTCTAATTGTTAACAGCAGGTACGCCGAGTCGAAGATTACTGGCCGAGAATTTAATAATCTACTGTGACAATAATTTTAGACTCGCGAGAGAGAACAGTTATACATAAATACACACCGGAACTCGTTATGGGAAATTAAATGCAGCGTGACTTGTGGATAATTTCTCGTACGAACCGATGCAAACACGCCAGATACACGGGAGTACTATTAACGCAAGGGCAATCTGTCGTGCCGTTAATAATCCGCTGTTCGCTAATTAACATTCTACGCGAGCGATTACTACGTTTGGAACAGTTCTGAACTAATTATAATATATTTGAAACTCTGTAATAAATAGTATACAAGAATTTTCCGATCGGCGTAATTTTTTTAGTACCCCGTACAAAGTTTACGCCGGCAAACTTTTTTAATCAAACCGTACTCCGAAAATATTACAACCGAACGAAGTAGCAAATCCACAATTATGGATTCAACAAATAAATAATTGCACTAATTTCCCCTCGACACGACGAAACGAAGCAATTAACGCAAATCGTTAATCGCCGACGCATTCCTCAATTTTTTTGCCTATAACTCTTCATTCATCCTCTCGTACTCCTGTTTACTTACGACCCATACACTTTTACTACTCTCAGAGCGATCTTTCTAACGCGGCGAATGGACGCATCAAAATTTCCATTCACGAGTTGCCTCGTGCCGTCACGGTTTCGTTCGCGTTATGCAACATCGCTGAAACGCGAGCGAATATTACGTTCGCGATGCGGCAATCGCGTGCGTGGAATTTAGCAATTAACGCGAGGAATTAATCGACTACGCGCGGCGGTCGAGCGGTCTATCGATTCGACGAGATTCTTCTTTCGTTCGGTTTTCCCCGAAAACGAACGCGCAGAACGGTTTGGCGACGATCGAGATCAACGATCCGATCGTACCTCGAAATGTGCCGGTGATTTACGAATGCGGTGAACGCGATCGGACACCCGCCACGAATCGTAATGTATCCGCACGGGTTCGTTGAATTTTGTCAGGCGTAAGAAAACAGTTATACAACTCCGTCGCTTCCTCTACGTAATATGGGAAACGATTAGGAGAATGACGCGACGGTAGACAGTGTGAATTCCAACGAATGTAACAGTGCACGATGGAAAATGTCTTCTCTTTCTGTGCCCCGTTAGAGGTGCACTCGCGATACCATGTTCGCTACTGGGGAAGAAACGAAATTCGATTTTCTTTCGGTAATTGAAAGGGAACGAGGGTCGAGAATTTCGGCGATGCTTCGATTTCGAAATAAAACTGCTGCAGATAATTGTCAGAATTTCCTGATCGATCCACTGTTCATCGATCTCTAAATGAACATTTCATTTCACCCACTGAACATAAGTAAACGATGTTAAAATCGAACGCGAAGCAGCTGGCCTCGAATAGAAATAAAGTCCAAAATTTGTCGTAGCTCGAAAAACAAAGGGCGAACAAACTACGAAATAAAGGAAATACGCGAAACAAAATCCTACGATAAACCAGTGCAGAAGCATCGGACAGGTGTGCCCACGTGTTCAACTGGACAGTCACGTCAGGTCAGCAGTCGTTCGTAAATCTGTGGCAAGGCCGGAAGTGCGTGCACGTTCACCGATTAGTGATTAGTGATTCGTGGCCCGGCGCACGGTTCAACAGCATCGACGACGTGAACGGAGGCGTCGCGACGCGGATAGCGGGGTGTCGCCGATGGAAAGACACCGGCGAACGGAACCAACAACGAACCCAGCATCGAGATGCACAAACGGGGATACCATATGGGTGTCGTTAATGGCAAAACGTTACACAATGGCCGGCGTATCAAACCATATTAAACAATAGGTTCGACCAGCGTGTAGGGGGACCGGAAGCAGAGGAGGAACCGTGGAACGGGGGACTCGAACAGCGGCTCCCTCATTGTCGAGATGCTTCGTGTCGCGGATAGGCAGTCGGCCGGTGTATTTTGTCGGTGTTTAGAATAGTCTCCAAATATTTCGAGCGGTGCCCTTTTTCCGTTGCCATCGGGACAAAAAGTTCGGAAGTGGCCGAGTATTGTTAGATTTTCAGGCGTTCCGAAGGATGACAGAGGTGTGTTTCGTAGAACAGAGAACGAAGTTATCTTCCTCTAGATAGCAGAACATATTGGGGAATTCTCGAAGTCGTTGTTCGTTCGTTTAAAATTTCTGGTTACTGAGAAAAGTGTGGAAGTCGTCCGTGCGTGGTTCTTTCGCATTCTCGTTTTTCAATCATCGGCTGTGTTGCGCGAGCGAGGAATATCGTTAATATCGTCGGAACGGCAGGGGTACCGGTAGTGCTCCATGAAACCCGCTGAGACGAGGAGGTTGGTCAAAATTTTTCTGCTAAGGACCATACTCTGTCGGAGAAAGCGGGGAAAACGGTAAGAACGAAGAACACTAATCCGCTCTTACGGATGGCACCGGCGTTTCGATGCTCCTCGTTCCTCAATTAGCCTCGCGATTGCAAGTTCCCTTGCTCCGTTACGATTTGTCGGAGAACGGTCGTTCCAATATTTCATTAAATTGACCGAGAGTTAATTACGACCACGTTTCGATGCGCTGTCAATTGCGTTTCGCAAGTTCACTTACTGCTATAATCCAATTACATAATGATCGTGCCACTTCTTCTATCTTGTAACGGCTCTGTTGCATAATTAAATAAACGCCGACGAACTGGCCGTGAAAATCGACGAAATGGAAATGAGCCCCGATATCCGTGGCGACTGGAACGGCTGAAATTGCGCGTACTTGTAAATACGTGTGTTAATTAACATTGCTAACGATAACGCCTATGACCGAGGACTTCCGGCCTCGCTTGCGGTTTCGATTCATGTTTAAAGTAGAACAATGACGGAGAAAGAAAAAAATGCAAAACAATGGCCAAGGAAATTTAAATAAAATATCAGAGACCGACAGAACCTCGACGCAAATGAATAATTATTACAAAAATACGATGCGCAGTTACTCCTAGCAGAATCTTGTTCTGTTTCCCAACCAAATGTGACAAGAGAGAAACAAGTTTCACTTTCATGTCATTATTTTTATTTTTTAATATTATTTCAAACCAGAAACCACCGTACGCCGTAAATTATTTCATACAACCTCAGCCATCGTTTCGTAATGCCTACGAATAGATACCTTTCGCATGGATTCATCGCGCAATCCTCGCGGTAATTCTCGCGTTATTAACTATTCGTGGGCACAGTAAGCGCTAATTGTGCAAATAAGGCTGCGGCGAAACCTACACGCGGCGTTATAATTGGGACACTAACCAGAATCCTACACGGTCGAAGGTGATTGACGGCATCTCGAAAACTATCCCTCAACGAAGAAGACAAATATTTAAGGAACTGACAGAGAAGGTGAAGTACGCTGTACGCGTATTCGACAGAATCTGTGCAGCACGAGAGGCTACCTGCATATACTATTACGAGGAAGTAATAAAATTCTCGATAAACAGACACGGAAAGGGTGAACTAATTTCTGAGCTGGCCAAAGGTCGCGTGCGAAATGTAACAAAAGCGCGATCCATTTTACAAGAGATCGACACGTCAGGTGACGAACACTAAATCGGCACGGGGACGACGAAAAAGAAAAAGAATTGAAAAGTGGAACAAAATTGCAAACGACGCTCCTCAGGGGATTAGTATCTTAAATGTCAGACGCACAGCTCGCCGCTCGAAAATAATCCTCGCGCATAACAGAATACATTAAAACGAGTCACTCTCTCTTTCAAGCCGCGCCGGCATAAAAACAAACTCCTCTGCTATCATAAACCCATGGCACAGATTACAGATCATCCACCGTGAAATTCCCGTGGTACCGTGACGTCGATAAATTTTCCTTCCACTCGCACGAATCGCGCGTCCCATTTCCCACCTGCCCTCCAAAAGCGATCCGTCCAGAAAAC
This sequence comes from Nomada fucata, assembly GCA_948146005.1. Lineage (NCBI taxonomy): Eukaryota > Metazoa > Arthropoda > Insecta > Hymenoptera > Apidae > Nomada > Nomada fucata. The sequence continues at coordinate 1,685,587 of OX411280.1, read as the reverse complement.
TAAACGAAAAGAGAAACAGAAACGAGAAATCAAAGAAATCTCTGATCGTTCGGAGAAACGTATTTCAATCGTATGGAGATTCGCAGTGCAGACTGCACGTAAGGACGGCCGGCGAAAGGTTTAACCACGTAACAATCGCTTTCGAAATTACGTCACCGGGATCAGACCAGACCAAGCCAGGCCAGCGAATCTCGATTTCGACCTATAACAACGTGACGAGCGGCAACGAATTCGTCAATCGCCACCGAGGGTCCGTTCGGGCCTGTTTTCCTCGCGGGCTCCGTGCATCTCGCGAAACGCTATTAACCATCGAAATCCAGCAGTGAAAGTTCACGTTAATTGGCGACCAGGGGTGCTCAATGTCGTGATAGAGGAAAGACAGACACAGGCAGATCTCCTACCAACCGGTGTGCATAACGTCGAGTTTCCCTGTGCGGCCACTGTCACTTTCAGACCGGCAGTCAGACACAAAGGAACGAGCATCGACGCCTTGCGCCACGGTGTCCGACGAAAATGGTCCGCGAGTTCGTCTGAACGGGACGCGCGTCTAGAGATTCGCCTAGGATGGATGGACGGTAGAGGAATAGAAGAATACGAAGGTCCTGCGGGAACTGGGGAACAGCGTAGAGGAACGAAGTTCCCTTCGACGACGAATCGGTCCACGAAAAGTTAATCTGTGGTGAAACGATATGCACCTGGAGGGCCATCGACGCGAACGTGAGACACCCGTGATAAAGGCTGAGCAGATTTGAGGAAGATCTGATCGGTCGGCCCCCTTGGAAATTTTCGGAGTTCGAGAGCGGAGTGAATCCTGGCAGGATTTTTTGTTCCAACTGCGAGGAATATCGTGCGACGTTGTGTCATTATTCCGAGTCGGAAGTACATTCAATTGGTTCGAGTTTGGGCAAGGGAATTGAGATTGTGACCTCATTGAAATTATCAAGAAGCACTATTGAATATTTTTCTGATGTATAAAGGGCGAATTTTTGAAGCTGAAGGCAATCGACGATCCTCATTGGGAGCTAGTTTCAATTGTTCTGAACCATAGAATCAGCGTTATCGAGTTTTCAATAATCGGCTGGAGGAAAGAGGCAAGAGGCGTGGACGGAGGAAGCAGAGAACAAAAGAGGGAGGTGCACGCGTTCGAAAGCGAGTACGCAAAAAGGCTATCGAAAGTGACCTGGCTGCGTGAAGTCGAAATTGTATTCGTCGCTGTCGCGGCTTCGAATAAAAACGGACAGAAGCAATGACCGATAAAAGTGAACGAAAGTGTATCGAGAAACAAGCCAATTGCAAACCTACGAGCATTACACCGGGGATATTGAAAGCGAGGAGACCGAAACGCGAAACGAAAAGAGAACGAAATTAAACGTATAAACGGGACAGTCGAACACCTGAGGGCACACTGTTCGTTTCGTTAAACCGAAAGGGCAATCGAAGCGGTGTATAAACAGGACCATCGTATACAAATCTAAACGAGGAATAGTCGCGCACGTGCGGCAATTATTCATTATAAATCGAGCGAACGATGATTTGTACGTTGCACGCCGGAATTGTAGAGCCACTTCTTCATCCGTGACGAGGCAAGTTAAGAACGCCAGCCCTCGGGTCATTATTTAGCAGGGATTCGCGAAAGGCAGAGAAAAGTGCACGAAAGTGGAGGAACTTCGGAGAAATCGATACGCGACAACGGAGAAGAAAAGAGAAGAAACATGATATTGACCTACGTGTCGAGTATTATCAGCACGTTGTTGCTGGAGGGTGAAAGGGTTATCCCTGGACAGGAGAAGTACAATATGGCGACGTTCATGGTACTGTTCCTGTTGATCACCATCGAGGTGGTCGTGGTGAAGGTGGTTACGTCCGATATGGAAAGGGACGAGGATAGTCACGCCGGTTTGAGAGCTGCTGCGACTTTCTTCGATCGCGAGGATTGATCCTGGATTCGTCGCGCTGTTCGTGTGCCGCAATGGAAATGCAATGGAAGTGTCGAATATGACGAAATTGTAACGCGTAGGATACGCGTCACGATTGTGCAATTCGTGAATTACGGTCGGGGATGTGCCGATTTTTTTGAAAGACTTTTTGAAAGACGAATGTTGCTCGAAATATTTCATTAATCGGGTGTAAGGGTTCGATAGGAATTTTGGTAGAAATAAAATTGAAATTGGTTCGGTTGCCATTATCGAAATGGGATCAGTGTTGTAATTGCAATCTATTACAATGTATTAGAAAAGAAGAGAAAGTTTATAGTTGAATATTATCGCAAGCCTTAATTCTCCGGCAATAACGTAGAATGTATACGATCTAGTAAAATAATTGTGGGAAATAGTTGGTAAAATAACGAAAATAATTGGTGGGAAAATGATTGAACTTTGTGGAAATCGGTCACCGTCGAAGCATGGGTTCGTGGATCGTTCGCGGGGCGTGAAAACGTTCTTAAATAGCGATTGTTGCATAATGGAGCGGTAGTTGTGGAAAGTTACCTGTATTTAACACGCGCAAGAAAGCATTTCGAAAGTACAATTTATTTAACCGGCCGTTCTTACATAACGACACTCGCTTGAAGGTGCAGAGCGTGCAGTGTCGCCTCCTCGTTTAATTGCGACAACACGTAGACGTAATCGATCGTTGATACCGATCGTTTTTATGCGTAGTCAACGAACAAGATATAGCCGTTCGTGAAGCAATTTTGTACATAGATATCGATGCAATTGATTGTCGTCAATTTGAGTGTCGATCCTTCGAACAAGATGATCTAATAAAGAAACATTTTTTCTATGCAATCGATTAAACGTATTTATAATTTCTCCCCTAACGTAATATTTCTGCGATTTCCCATAAATTGTACAAACAATTGCCGCTTTATTTATTATTAAATAGATGATTCGCTAAATTCCATAGAGTGGTCCAATTCTACCGAATCAGATATTGCACATAATTAAATATTATCTATTGCAGGAGGTGCGAAGATTCAAATGACGATAAACGGAAGAATCGTTCGGAAGGAAATCGTTGTGTTTGCTGTCTAAGACCGTTTTACCTGGAACGTGGCGTTCGTTGCAAGGATTGCGGTGCAAAATCCTGCAGGAAAGGCTGCTCCCGTTGGGACGCGTCAGATAACGCTTGGCATTGTCTGTTTTGTCGACAACAAAGGTTCCCACCAACAATATGTTAATTCGTTGTATAGTTTTGCGTGAAACGTTATTTAATTCTTCGAAGCTATCGCAGTTTCATCTGGCTGCTCGATCGAGTTTTCGCACGATTTTCGCAATTATGTAAAGTACTGTTTAATTAATTGAGAATATTCTATCAGGTATTGGTTGAAGAGGAACGAGCACGAGATCCGCGGAGCAAGCGAGAAAGAAGATTTATATCGATACTTCAATACGGCAAAGTCACGAGTCTACGTAGCAGGTTTGATAATGAATTTAAATATTTTAATTATTTTAAGACCTATACACTTATATGTTGGCATATTGTCACCTTGATTCCGCAATAATGGAAAGGAAAGACAATTGTTGAATAACGCTTGTTAAACGAAGAAATTATTAATATCGATTACGCGAGACGAATTTGTCGCTTTCCCTGTCGATAGATAAAAGCAGGTAGTTATATAAGGGTACAAACAAAGAAGAAAAGAAAGGGGACTTTTATCGGAGAACCGGTTTCAATTAATGCATTTCCAAGGGAAATCAGAAAAATGAGAAAACATTTTGCTTAGCTATAATTACAACGATAGCAGCGATCGAAACTTGATCGATACCTAATTTACTTAATGGCTTTCGGGGTATAATTTTCCACTTGTCATTTATATTCACGATAGAATTTGTTTTCCTAGCACTCGACCTATTTCACTGTCGAATTTAAATAGCTACATTTCTATTCAAACCCTACTTAGATTTCATTTGCCTATGTCCACTTTACAATGTCCACGGGTACCATTTCACTGATAACCTATTGGCGCCGTAAAAGGAAATGAAACAAAATAATAGCGCACTGATTTAATAAATAAAACCATGTACGAATATTTCTTTCTGTGCATTGCCTTAGCTCCCTGTCAATTAATCGCGCTACGAAAGTACCTAACAACCACGATGACGCAAAAACAACCTAATACTAAATAAACGACGCCAAATCATCGCAATACGGTACGAAAACGAAATATTCGTGCGCGAAATGACGAAGAAACACTTCGAATGCGCGGCGCAGCGAAAGGATTAAATAAATATCCAGGAAAATCGGTGGCTCCGGTGTTCCCAAGAAAATCGCCCCGCCGATACCCTTATAAATAATGCAATTTTCAAGGCGACGCAGAGTGGAGAATTCCAACGTGCTCCACGATAATGCAGTCCCTTGGAAAGAAGCGACCGCGAAATGTTTGTCCGCGACCGGAGCGAGTCGACGGTGGCTTAAAAGGGGATCGTGGTCAATTGTTGGTCACTCGGTGGAGAAATTGATTTGCAGGTCGGAACTCGTGGGCGCGGTGAACGATCGACGGAACGATGCACGTTGCGCATACAGAGCAAAAGGGTGAATTAATTGCATCTTTGTCCCGAAGGAGCCTCGAAGCGAGAAATTCGAACGAAGCTTCCACGATTCAGCGACGGGAACATGCTTGCTCAGTTTCGAAACGAGTGTGCGGAGTTCGATTGAACTTGGAAGCCGTTCTCGCGCGTTTCCATAGAATCGTTAACCGTGACGTCCATTATTTCCTCGCGCGTTCAACAAACGTAGTCCGTCGACGCCGCGACGATCCGAGGGACCGGTGAAACGTACGCGCGAATAAAAACGATCCGCAAAATGATCGGGAGAAATGATCCGCGAGAAAGATGAGGAAAGGAGCGAGGTTACTTCGGAATGGCGAGCTGAGAAAGTCGCCGGGTGAAATGTTAATTGTCGCTGATTCCAGTCTGAATCGTGGCTCGATTCTTCCATTGTGCCATCCTGCGCCGTCGAGCGATCGTCCTTGTTCCTAGCCAGAAAAGTCGTGTAACGGAAGAGGCAACAATAAGAACGGGTCGCAAAACTATCTCACGCTGGATTCCTCGCGATGCTCATTGTTCGTTGCACAGGCCCACGATCTTTTCCGCGTGAACCGTATCAGAACGTTTGATCGAGAACAACTGTGTCTGATAGATAACCGACGGATAGGCCGGCTCCCGTGGAAACTGGCTTTTCTTCGTTCGTTGAAAAAAAAAAAGAAAAAAGAAAATGCACGCGCCACGACGGCAATACGATTCGCGATCACTCTCGGCCCGTTACGAATAACTGGTCCTGGAGTGTTCGCGATGCGGGTCACTCGTATCAGAATTATTGCGTTCGTGCCGAACTAGCTACGACTGGGCCCGAGTTTTGCATTGACTTTTTTTTTTTTTTGGTTCGTTTTTAGTGCAATTTTGCACGCTAGAGAAAGATACGACGGAAAAATTCGTTTGTGCAAAGAATTTGTATACGAAATGTCTAGAGGAATGGTATTTTCCATCGCGTCTAGAAAGTGCGGATTTCATAAAGCAGACCAATAAACTTTGAGAAGATCCGGCCGCGGAAAATTATACGGCGCGGTGAATAAATGAAATCCTGGGAGCTGTAATTAGAAGTCGTGTAAAACGAATGAAGATTGAAGGTAGAAGAGTTATGGACAGCCGGTGTTTTATCCAAATCGAGGAGCGCTGTTTTATATAAAGTTGTACGAGCGAACGAGTCCGGTATCTGTGTTTCCACCAAGTTTCACAGCCTATTCCGGGGTTCTGTTCTTTATCCAAACATGGTCGGGGCACGTTCGTGCCGAACAGTTTTGTCCCTGTTCGTCGTTTTTCGCGGGTCGAAAGATCCACGCTCGTTATTTCTTCTAGGAAGCCAAGCGGGGATCCGCTCCACGGCATTCCGCGGCACGAAATTTCAGAAAACCAGATCCCCCGGTAAACGCGTGGACGATTTTTCTACAGGGTGAGAGATAAGTAAAAGTGGCTCGCAAATTTTTTTCTCAACTCTCGGCGACGCCCCGCTAATTATTGGCATTACTCCCTTCACGGCGATAATATTTTTTAAAATTACGATACGTAACTCGTATCTCTTGACAAAGTAAGAAAGAATTATCTGGCGGTGCGCAGTGCCGTGCACGGTTCGCAAAATTCACCTATACTCACGTAACTCGTCATTCTTTTCCCTCGGACATTCCATTCGTATTAAGAAGGGCCTTCCTCGCGGGCCCGCTCCAAATACCATAATTGATCTTGTCTAATATCGAACGTTACACTCGAAACGCGTTTCCACTTTGGAAAATCACCTCCCGTAAACAGTCCACGACTGTTCACAATCTACAGCACAACTGTATTGTATACTCGAGCGCGTTATTCTCAAAAGAAAATTCTCGACGACTTCGCGTCCCGTCGATCCACGGACGGAATTCAACGGGGGCTAAAAATTCTCGAAGCGTTCGCCGTCAGAAATTCTGACCGGGGAGGATCGTTTAGAATTCCTCGCGTCGGATTCCACTCGCTTTTTGGGTCCCCGTGGAAGCGGAACTCTCGCGCGCGCTCATCGGTCTCATTGTCTCCCGGGCCCGAGGTGGCGAACCTCAGTTCTGCTCCAGTACTCTTGGGAGTAACATCGCGTACTCTTGCGATCTTTTGCGGTCCCTCCCTCTCTGTCCCTTTCTCTCTCTCTGCCTTCGGCCGTCCCGTCCGCTCTCTGTTACTCACCACCCTGGAAAGAATCCGTTCCCGCTGGACGAGTCGCGTTCCATCGATGCGATCGCGACTCCAACCGATCGGACCACATTTTTGTCCACCTCCTCTCCTTTATCGTTTTAACACGACGCGGAATTCTTGCCGATTCTATATTCAATGGAACTCGGCTCTGTTCGTGCACTTGCGAGCCGCTGCAACTGGAAGGTGACTGTCATGGCCCATCGCGTTCGCGTGGAATCGCATCGATAATTGCGACGTGCACGCGAACGAATAGGAACTTGGAAAGGACGGAAGTGGGACGAGCGGCGTGAACGCTGGTCCCGTTGAAAACGTTAAGGAACCTTGTTCTTCGGCGTTTCTTTTTATTTAAGGGAGTCACGCGCGCAGAACAGTTCGGACGATCGTTGCGGACCGATTCGAGGAGGAACGAGGAACAAGTGTTCGAAGATTCGAGGATTCCTCGCGTGGGATATAATTTTGAACGGAACGGCAGAAGGGCTCGAAGTAGAACGTCGACTGCTCGTGTTTGAAAGTTTCCAGCGACCGGTTTCAAGTTTAGAAATGGAAAATAGCGTACACTGACGACAGATGCGCGCGAAAGTCGCGATACCTAATCGAGACGGAAAACTGGAGAAATTAGCTTGGAACGCGACGGCAGGAACTTGGAGATGCGTTTCGAGAGGATCCATAGATCGAGTCTGGTCGACCATTCGTTGCTGATTCAACGAGCGCTGCGAAACAAGATCCTATCGAAGATTAAAGAAGAAACAAGATACGGTATTTTCGATTAATACCAACAAAAGGTTGCTCGAGGTTCGTACCAAAAAGTTATTCGAAGATCGTTCAAGCAGAATCTATGCAGAGATTAATTGCATAGATTTGCATCGCCAAAAATAATAAGAAGAGGAGAAAGAAAAATTCCGTGAACCAGACGCTCCAACGATTCGAGAAGAAGAAAAAGAGGCACGCAGAATTCGGACGATTAGAGAGCGCTCTCGATTAGCCGCCGGGCAGAATATCAACACCGTGGAAGGGAACATCGAGCGAAATATCCTCGAGCGAAGATCGATGACTGTTCGCGTTCGAGCGACCTCGAACCGGCGTGATAACTGATAAATATACCGGTCTTGCGGTACTCGGCAAAGAGAATGCGGTTACAAACGCGAGGGGAAAAAAGGACTACGGTGGTAGATCTTTAATGGTTGTCGATACTTTCGTTTAGAAAGCGCCCGGTCGTGTCAGTTGTACAGGGATTCGTGAACGCGCCGCGTCGTCGCCCGTATCGATACTCGAAACGCCGTCAATTCGATTGCCGCGTATTATAAACGAACCGCTCGAGCGGCGTAAAAGGGAGCAGGTATCGTCGAAAATGTATGGATTACTATGGAATTCGCACGTGGACGAGTATTTATTTTGATGGAAGGGGAAAGCTATAGCCGCATGCATGAGTAAGTTCTTTGATTGTGTATAGTTTTAACGCTGTTGTTGTCGTTGTCGTAGTTGATTTAATATTAGTCGCGTTGGAATTGAATTTAGTCGAGAGAAAGGACGGGAAGATTCCGTGATTCGGAAAACGATGCTGGACACTTTGATAGTTTCGTGGAATTTCATTTCGCTATTTCGTCAATTATTAATCAAAATTAATAAAACAATTATTAACGAACTAGTCCATTGATGACCTGATAATTGCTAGAGGCGTTTCGTTTCATTGGGTTCTATAGTAAAAATCATTTCGCACGTGAATATGATAGAAAACGCGTACATTGTATGTATCGCGTTGATAAGGTAAGGAGCAATATTAACGACGGCGGTCTTATGCTCGATGACCCAGATTAAAATGAAATCGCGGGGACAGCTGTTCCCAAACTGACATCGCGTCTTCTTCCGCTCGTACTTTATAAACATTGAAAGGAACTCAAGTACGGTATGCCTAATTGGATGTTGCAACGTTATTTCGATTTATCTCGTTTCCGATTGCAATTAGGGGAACATTGAAGTCAATGAATAAAAAGTTAGAATACGCGTCAATTACGAAGCTGAGGGATATCCTTGATTTTAACGATCGTGGAAACCGATTAAATCTATAAAAAAAAATCCGTCCTCCCGATCGTTTCATGAAATTGTAATGGCTTTGGCCGTGAGCTATGCGTCGCGTATAAGAATCTTTTCTTTCATAGAAGATTGCACCAATGTGTGTTTTTTTTTTTGTTCCTCTTCGTTTGCACTAGGAGTGGAAAATGCAGCTACCAGCTCGGGGCAGAGTTTGGCCACGGAGGGAGAAGAGGCGAACGCGATGGAAACGATCCGAAATTTTGTTGAGAAGATAGTGGAGGGTTTCATCGGCGATTTAAGCGACACGCCGATCCATCGATTATACGAACATCCAGCATGTAAGTTGAAATGTAGAAACAAATAACTGTACCTCTTTCTTCTACTGTAGCATTTTGACATCAATCTGCTGTAAAAGTTACGCTTCTAACATTTGGATAGATTGAGCAAGGAAACGAGAAAAGAAATTACAATTTATTTCCCACCGGTATTATTAAAATATTACGTTTATATGTGGCATTTTTGTATTATCAAAATTGTCGATTATAAGCCCGCGTGTACTTGGCGTAACATAACCAAGCAATGCTGCCGTGTGCGGAAAAGAATTGAACACGTTTAAACAACAGAAGACAGCATGCCTGCAGGGCTTCGAATTCCTTTCTCAATCGCCGTAGCTATATTTCTACCCTTAGCGTATCTGTTACCCGCTTAACAATTAACTCACGGCCATCTCGGTCGCTTTTTTTTGCGAACACATCTGTGGAACGCAGCATTGCCCCCCTGGTAATTAACTCACGAGTATCTCGATTGCTTCTTTGACGCTCGGTTGCTACAGCAATGAAAATAAATAAAACACCTCTCTTCGTATTGGTTCTGTGAAACAAAAGTTGCAAGAACACCTCTGCCACTTCTACAGGGCGTTTCATTTCAATTTGTTCATGCGAAGTTTGAAAAGTCGAGTTGAAAGAAATGGGATTGCCCCGAAGTATCCTTCGATACGATCCTCGATTATTTATTAATATTCATTGAAATTTTAGTACAGCGATTTTTTTAAGATTTAATTTCGCCTCTTCTTCTCCTTTTTTTTATACTGCGAGTATCGTTTGACACAGGCTGTACAGAGGAGCTGTCTCCAGCTAACAAGTTGCAATTAAGAGAATATAACAGTACTTAATGAAAAGGATCAAAGAAATAATCGTGACATCGATTCTGTAATTGCACGCTTCCTCGATGTGAACTAACCACTCCGTTAACGCTAATTAATAGATGACAAACTTTTGGAAGAACATATTGCACCCTTGGTCGATGCACTCACACGTTTGGCCATGGTTCTGCAATTGTCTTTGAAAAGTGAGTATCTTATCGCATTATATCTTCACACTTTATATCGTAAGTACGCTGCGGACACCCTACCATCGATTACACCTTTTAACAAGATATCCTTCACCCAGAAAAATACAGCTGCCAACTCTAAGTAGCTTTAAAAAAAATTAAACTGCGACTAAAATATGAGTTTTATAATATATTAATTTTGACACTAGGTCTTTGCGTCTTTTATATATATAGAGAATACTAAATAAATAAATAAATAAATGTAAATGTAGATAAAAATGTTCTTACGCGATGCTCGAATGAGCTCAGGCTAATATGGATATTTAACGTCTTGTAGACTGTAGGCGAATATTTTACGTGGCACAGTAGAATAAGACAGTCTATGCCTGACTAGTCAGACATGCGCGAATCATAATCAGGGAAAAATTGTAGATAAAGATAGAGATTATACAATTATCGTGGAAATTCATATACTTGTAATCGCCATAGTATACGTTAACGGAAAGAATGCAAAGAGTTAATCAACAATCGAAAATTAATACGTCGACAATTCAGGTTGGCGACACAGTGTTACAACGATGTAGAACAGGTTGCCGGCCCCAGGCGCCCAAGCCTTTCGAATAACACTCGCAGCCCCACATTTTTACAAACAACTACTAAAATACACACAGACACACACACACACACACACACACACGCATTCGTTCTTTTATTTAATTCATACTGCTCTTATTCTTATTCTATTAGCATTTTCTGTCCAATCATAAATCCTCCCATATTTATCAGATTCATTCCTTCATATTTTCCTATTTAATTTACTGCTTTATTGCCTTTTGTGCTGTTCCACTCACGACGGCAATAAAGACGATAATAGCTACTATTATTTTGCTACCGTAATCTTGAAGCCCAGACACTTTATCGCCACCAATAAAATCATTCTTCGGTCGCGGCGTAAAAACACTGGATCGATTAATTGTTCGATTAGAATACAGACGGCCATTCCGGCTACAGATCCGTCTTACTTTCCTGCGAAGTATAAACGAAACTGCCTTCGAACGGCCTAGCTTCGCGAGTTGCATAAGTGGCATAGAAATACTATTATATCAGGCTGTCTCTATTCAATGATTCTATGCACATTTCTACCTTCCCACGAATCCAGTCATCGCCTTAGAGGTACGATGAGATCGGTAGGATCGGGAAACAGTTTGAAGAGCTCGCACTCTGTTGGACAGATTTGTTACAATTTTCTTCGCGGAATAAATAATATTGAAAATCTATCCCAATTACCGTATGAGGCGATATTAATTGGAGAAACATTTGGCGAAAATTGTTCAACAGTGAAAACGATTAGTTGATACACGGAGAATTGTAACAGAGACGAAACGAGATGAAAGTTTCGAGAAACAGGGACGACACATTCGCGACGGTCCAGATCGATTTCCCTGGCGTCGAAATCGCCGTTTCATCGGAACAATTTCGCCTTGCTTCTGCCCCGGTTCTCCGTGAAAAGGGCTCTGATTGAATAGAGTGACTCGTAATTCGACGAAATAAGCGGAAAGACCGAGGTACCTGTCGTAAAATTACATTTCTCAGGGACGAAGAAGATGGGACCGTGAATTCGTGCAAATTGCTTTCGAGCCCCGTGTCTAATGAATTAGACGGTTCAAAAGCCCACGATATGTATATTTCACGGGTAGAATTTTTCGCGGCGTATTACGATTCGTATGCACGGTGACCCGGGGAACATTGTGTATAAAAAGGAAACCGTTTAAATAAATTACTGATGGCATAAAGGGAAGAAAAGGTCGCACGCGGCGCATATACATTTGCATGGAAAAGCGATTGTCGTGTTAAAACGTGCATGCAAAAACCGTACTGGCGACACATGCACTCGTTTGCATACGTACTTTACGCACAGGAAGCGGACAGTCCAATAGCTCATGAAAAAGTGTTCCCAAAATAGAAACGCTACCCAGTTTGCGCCATATTACTCCTAACGTTAAATGCCAGGCCCTCAGAATGGTTCAGATTTGGAATAATTGAACAGAGCATGCGGGAACAGATAAGGTAACTATTTTGTTGATACATTTAACGTATCGTTATTGGTAATAAATGTGCGCGCACTATATTTCGAAGTCTGCGTTCGTGAAACATTTATTTCTATTTCATTTCCTTATTTGCGAAGCGATCGTTCTATAAAGTATTCGGGTAGGAAACAATAATTTTGTTAGATAAACAAGGCCACAGTGGGTACTAAATTGTTTCGGTAATTGGTTGAATTTATTTTAGTACGTTCTGTTGTCGTAACTGGGACTATGCAATTTGTGCATAAATTGCTCCTCGTCGAATGAATCATTCGCGATCCCTCGATCGAAGGACGATCTACCTGTGGCACGAAACAATGGAGGTTCTAACGATTTCAGGACAATAATCTTAAACAGGACGACTCGTTCGTCGATTGCGTAAGGAAATGAGTCAGCTGAGGAAATCAGAGGAAAGTCTGCCTTATCGTTGTTCCAGGAAATATCGCATTTTCCTTTTCGTCCAATGAGACAAAATTCCTGCGCGATTAAATACCAATTCGTGCCGGCGTCGAGTTTATTTCCACACTTCTCTCGCGTTAATTGAGAATGAAAAATTAATGTAGGAAGGCCGAATTGCGCGATTCTTACACTTCGATGAAATGTCAGAAATAATCGTGGAATATGTACAACCTTGGACTTCCACTTTGTACCATGGATGAAAAGAATTGTAAATTCGGGAAACCATTGCAACACGTGTTTGAAAGCTTTTAATATTACGATTTCTTAATTCGCATATAATTTTCAATCAATATTCAACGCGCATAATTTCGTTGGCGACTTTAAATACAATGACTCGTATCATTTCTCCATTTAACAGTAATGACCGAAAATCGAATAAACCGGATGCATTTTACATAGATTATCTCCCCATTGGCATTACAAGGGAATTGAAGATCGTTAAAACTTGAAGAGACACGAATAAATTCATCTTCCGTCCGATTCTCCAACGTGAAAACTTTCCAGTCGATCTGACGAGGAAGGCACTATCGTTCTATCATCGCTAAAGTACCATTTGCACCAGATCTTAATTATCGATTCGAAATTCTTCATTAATTCTGAACAATCGTCCGCAACGATATGAAGCAAATAAGGAAACGAAATGCAAAGGAAGTCGATATATCCCAAGTAACGTCACACTTTAATACTCAACGAAACAATCAAAGCTTTTTAAAAATCGAAATAAAATAATTTCTACCCATCGTTCGGTACATTGAAAACAACCAGTACGTACTGTCTCTAACACCACGTAGGCACTCCTCGTTATACATTTAATATTATTTAAACCATGCAGAATCCGTCTGCGGGACGATACATATTTGTCGCCGTTCGCACGGGTGTCCACGAGTCTTCTGTCGATTTTTTAGAAAATGTAGGTTCCCTCGCAAAGTATCCCCCACTAAATGGAAGCCGTACAGAGACACGTATGTGGGGTACGTAGCTCGCGTATCAGGCCGCTTTAGCAAAGGCTCAGTCGCGAGCGGCGCAGGCGTGCGATTACACGTATACAAGGTGTCCAGCGACTTTGCCGGTTCCACGATCGGCCGATTCGCGTTTTCCTCCCATACAAACGGCTGGGATTAGTCTGATCGGGACGAGACCATCGACGGGACGCACCGGATCATGGTGTTGCGCGAACACGGTGTCCCTGTGCATCCGATTCACCCCTCGAAGAGTAACACCCTGACGGGACCTACAGTGCGCCGCAGTGATCGACAGTGAAGTCCGAGTGAATTCATGAAGATTACAGAATAGAATTATTTTAGCTTTTAGTCGAGGAAAGATCCGATAAACTGGGTAAATATTGCAATTATCGTTGACACTAAATTAACGAGGAGAACGGAACGGGATTGCACATGGAGAATCTCGAGGATCATCGACTCCAAAGAGTTACGAGGGTCGTGCGATCGGACGGTTTCAAACGCGACGAACAATCGCCTACGTATTTCGAACGTTGCCTAGGTTAATTGATTGTTGGTCAATTGCTTGAAAAGATAAGATTGAAACGAAGGACAGCGAGAAGGTGGCAGGGGAAAAGAAGCCCGTCTCGCGATCAACAGAATCAATATCTGCCTGTCTCGGGCCTTTTAATTGCCTCGTTTATAGTACCGCGGAGGCATCCATTGGGTCCGATCGATGTAAACACTCCGTTCTTCTCGCGCGGCCCGACGAGTTTCTAGCACCTCCGTCGAAGACGTTCGCGACTCGTCGTAAAAACGATAATTGCCTTCGATAAGGCACAAGAGTGGCGAAGCCGTGCACCGAACCATTCGACAATCTCTTCGTTCGCAAACGATTCTCGATGCTCTCGCGAATCATTTTTCGCGTAATTATTTTTTCCTCCCCCTCCCCCCCTACCCCCCTACCCCCGTCAATTTATAATACGTTCGACGTGTCTGTTGGAACTCGTTCGAGAAAGAACGGAAGAAAAAAGGAGGGCAAAAAATTCCGATTCCCATTAATGTGGCAATCGAAAACAGGCTGTATCGTATTAACGCTTCCAACGGAAATATCGAAACGATCATTATGCAACCGCAGTGATTACGACGATCGCCGAGTATTAATGGTTTCACACGAGTGGGGGGGGGGGGGGGGGGAAAGGTGACAGCGATTCGGGCGGGAGCGTGCAGATTTAATTAGCCCCGGCGAGTGTGCAACGCGAAATCGCGAAATGACACGGCCAACGATGCATGTTTCGCCCGGTTCTTGCTCGGTTCCCGTTTCGAAGCGGTCGAATAAATTCCATCGGGTCAAACGTTTTCCGATATACTTTTTCGATTCCGGTTTTTAGAACGTTCCTCGCCGATAGCGCGACCGCGAGCGTCGCGATTCGAACGCGGAAAGAATACGGTTGCCGATAATCGAGCGACGAGAATCGTAACGATGGCAAAAGGCAACGCGCTGACAGTTGACGCGTAAAAGAAGATTACCGTCTCGAACGGGAAATTTCAAAGTTCAGAGGATCGCGGTCGGGCTGCTATTCAAATGAGGGTTTAAAGGCCGTTCTCACTCATACGACGACCCGGCTGTTGTCGCGTTGGTATCTCTTACGTGACAACCTGCCTGTGTGTGCACGCGTCTTTTTTACTCACGCGTGCATACACAGGGAGCACCGCGTGCAGCGTGTAGACACAGCTGTAGCGTGTTAACGATTACGTTCGAATTCACGGGGATACATACGGAAACTCTTTTTTACTTCACATGCGCAAGGAAATATCCACGTCAATGGTTGAAACGATATCGGTCGAGTGAGAGGAAAAATGACGAACGCGAGCGATGTTTTGCGTTATTTAAGCAAACGGGTAATTAATTAGGTGGCTCGACGATGCGATAATTGGCAGGAAGGAATAAAAAAGCGAAGGAACGGATCGCTGGAGGTAGTAGCGAGGAGAGATCCTCGTGAACCGAATTCGTCGGCAAACGAGCGTAATTTCGGTTGTTTTCCTCAATAAACAGAAATTGCCCACGGTTAAACCGCAACGCGCGGAGACTCCCGTTCGAGAATTCCTTCCGGTATTAGCCGATCATGAGAAAACGAGAAAGTCACAGCTGCCAGGAAATATCTCCGAATAATGGAACAGAAGTGTTCTGTCCGCGATGATCGTCGATGTATTCTCTGTGTGCCTCTAGCATGGATAGCTGTAAAGTGCGTGTATCTTCGATTACAAACGTTCAGCGAAAAGAAAACATCGATTGCAGCGCGTTTCGACTAATAGCCGCAAAAGATACATCGCATCTCGAATACTATTTTTCTTCTAGATTGCACGATTCGTACGGTCGCGATTGTTTGCCCCTTTCCCCTAAAGACGATTCGGTTCCGCCAATTGAGAATCGAAAAGATCGGACGGCGCAGCGTTTAAGAGAAATGTTGTTTGACGAAGATAAAGCAGAGTTACACGAAATGTGTGAACGCACGGTTCGCTAGCCCCGATTAGGTTTGAGATACGATGTGAGACACGTGATAAATGTTGCTGGAACTCATCGCGGAGATGCTGACGTTGATCGGCGGCCTGATCGTCGCCTATTTCGTCTACGTGCTAATCAGCAAGAAGGATGGTAAATATTGACGATTTTTGCACATTTCAGCGGGGTGGCAGGTTTCGATTTCGTTCACGCGACCCTGGAGATTTCCCTTTCGTCGCGATACAGTTCGATTTGACTAGGAACTGGATCGCCGAACGGAATTCTGCAAACGCTGAACGACATTCGTGAATAAGATTCACGGGGGACAATTTTCCTACCGCATACTGTTATTATTGTCGTTCCTGTTCTCGCGCACACCTCCCGCAATTTACCCCCAGCACCTAGCACCAATGCCAATGCACTAGTTAGAAAATCGCGAGCCAACGCGCTGGATCGGTCACGGTTGTTGTAAATCGTCGCCGACGAACAATTCACGCGTCCCTGGCACGGTTCCTCGATTACGCATCCGTAAACTGTCGCGAGAAGATTTCCCTGTTACCTGCGTATGCGCCTCCTCCCCCTTTCCGCAATTTGCATAGAACGTTCTGCAATAACAGCGCGAAGCGTCGTTGCGAAAGAACAATTTGGCAGAAATTACCTTGGCCGTCCAGAAGCGACGCTCTTCCTGAATATTTCTGTTTCGCGGTACCCCCTGTAATTCCGTTCCTTCCCTTTCAAATAGACTTTAATTGCGTTTCACCGCAGCGCTGCGTTTCCAAACGCGGATATTATAGCTCGCGAAGAAAATTCCTAGCAATTTCTCGCGCTTGACAATCGTCCCGTTGCTGTCAACGATTCGATTACTCGATTGCGATCAGTTCCAACGGAACGCCGCAGTGGTGGTCGCCACGATAACACCGGACTCGTCCGGGACAGGGCCACGAGATTATCGCTAGACAAATCGTACGATTCTTTAGTTTCGTTTCGCTTCGTCGTGTGCGCGCTGAATCTTCTTTCAGCTTCCTCGCGAGTCTCTTTATCTGTACCTCGCGCGACGTTGCACAATAGCACGTTTCGTTCGATCCACGAGGCCGCACGTGATTCAAATTGTAAGGAACGTCTTCGTGGACGAGACTGTTTTGTTTTTTTTTTGGGTGTCCGGAATGGAAGATATTTCTCGAGGCAGAGGACGCTGCGGGAACGAAACTCAAGCGGAACCAAGGATAACCCCTCGACGTACGAAAAGATTTCCTTTTTGAAAAGAGTTTCGTCGAGCGAGGAAAATAATCGTTATCGTCCCTTACAAACGCTTCGCGTTTGTTACGAGATTCCAGCGTCGAAGCTGCCAGTTTCGTGCGATTCGATTACACCGGTCGCTACCAAGTCGCGTCACGGTATCTTATCGGTTTGAGAAGACCGGCTTATCAGCCGCAGGCACTCTCAGGTACGCGGTCGGTTTAATTCGGTCGCAATCGTCACGAAATTATCGTACACGCGGCCCGTTTCGTCGATAGGGACAAATGAATTCAGCCCGCGACGTAAAATGTCCAACGAGAACGACGCCAAAGTCCGGCGACACGCGGGCTTAGCAACGATGCCGTCGTCCCGCGATATATTCAATTAGGAATCGAACGGGACGCGATTTCCCTTCGGATCGATCGCCCCTCGACGAACGTCAATCTTCCAGGGAAACCTCTCTGCGTCGCGATTACACCGGGGATCATTATAATTTTCGTTACATCAGAGAAACGCACCGAGCGATTCGATTTCGCCGAGCGTCGCGATTTCAATTCGCCGCGTTTCACAAACGAGAAACGAAGCGTGCGTAGGTCGCGAACGTCTCGTTTCCATTGTGATTCCGCTTTAATTTTCTTTTAGAAAGTTCCGAAAGGGGAAGAGCCTCGTATGATATGGGATACGTTCGACGCGGAACGACGTGAACGATTGTCGTCGATCGACGACGCGATCGTCCGGATGCTTCGGGGCGCAAACGTTTCTTTGCGCGTTCAATTACACCGGTTCGCTGTTTGATAGGACGGATTGATCGAGGACAGAAGAAAACGAAGACCCGCGAAGGACGGTGAACGGAAGAAAAACAAGAAGGAAGATGTCTCCGAAAGGTTGAACAAAGGACGCTTCGCGTTTGATTCCGATCCGTCGACGATCACTGTTACCGATTGCAAAAGGGGGGAAAGACGAAAGAAATAATGGCGTCTCGAGCAATTGAAAGAAGGAATCGGCAGGGGAATGAATTGATTGAAAGGTGATCACGCGTACGGTGTGAATTCATATCGCGAACGGTTCGCGAAGGTGGCCGGCAGGAAATAAATGTTGTCGGCCTTCACCTTCTAGCGAGAGATCAGGGTTAGAAAGCCCATGGATCGGAGGTGTTCACGTGTGTGTTTGGTACGCGGATCTTATGGAAATGTGAATACGCCGGAGCACGTCGGCGCGAATCGGTGTGACGCGCTTAAAGTTTAGACTTTAGTCAATGCCAACTAAAGCGACGGAATATCATACGTAATCGTATTACAAGCGTAATTGTGGACCAACGATCTCCCTTGCATTTGTTTTTCTACTGAATATTAAACACATTGTCAGTCTACGTCGCAAGGAATGAAAAGTGCCGCTGGCTGTACGCCATTACTTATTTAAAAAAAACAAAATTGAACAGCGCTGGCACTACAATTAAAACAATAACGATTCAGGAGCGCAGTTGATGCGAAAATTAAAGAAGCAAAAAGATCCGCGACGCTACGTAATTCTATCGAGTCTATATTTAGAAGAAAAAAATGCAAAAAAAATTACGAATCGCGATACCAAACAAACGAAGGACTATCTTTCTACAGTCGACCATGAACGAAATTTCTCCAAACGCTCGCAAATTTGAACTTTAATCATCTTGCCCGTCTCTGTTAAAATAATGAACAGCCCGTTAACTCGACCAACTCCGGCAACTTAACGCGTCGAACAGATGCAGCTGGACTATCGTTGCGACGAACGCGTACCCGCGCGCTGTTAGATCTTGGAGTTTCCCGTGAAAAGAGTTCAGCAGGTCGTCCCGTCGAATTTCTCTCGGTTGCGCGCACGCGGACAGGAGAAAAAAAAGAAAGGAGAATGAGGAATTGCTGACAAGGCCGAGAACCGGTGAAATTACCTTGCCGTGTCTCCCGTACGCGGTCAAACGAGACGCTCGTCGTATGATCCACGACCAATGCCGAAGTATCGCGTCGATGAAAGTGCGCCTTCGACTTCAGCTTTTCCTGTCGTGCCTCGCCGGTGAACCCTTCCGCGCGACTCGCATCCTTTTCGACGGCGGTTTCTCCTGCGATCGTTTCACGGAAACGATCTTTTTCTTGGCGAGGAGCGATCGATAATTCGCCAAAGCGAACTGTGCACGATAAAGGGCCACTGAATGGGAAGTCGTAGATATGTGCTACGGAAGTTAAATTCCGTTTCCGTTTGACAGGTACTGGAACAACGATGTTCATTCTTTTTCGAATTTTTTAAGACAAAATGGAAGAAATTGTATAGCCATTTGATTAATATTTCCCTCGGCAATTTATCGCGCTCCTCTTGGGCGCAATTTTGGTCAAACCCTTCCCTTGTTGCCGCAGTTCCGGTGACTGTAATCATTATACGTCTCGCACACTTTCTGCCTTTCAATTTGCCTCCGCGTGAATGCAAATTTCCGATTCCCGACCCGTGGCCGGCAATACTTGTCCCTATCGTTGCACCGATATTACATTCCCCCGACGGTGTAACCGCATTTTCATTATATTCTTATCTATACACCTCTCATCCTATTTTATTCGACGCAGCAATAAATGCCTCGCCGTTAAATAACGATAACAGCGTCCTCGCAACTAACCACGCCATACATCTACCATTAAAATCGCCCACGCGAAAAGCTTTCAATTTCTCGAAAAATCTTCCGAACCGTTCGCGATACAATTTCGTCAAGTACTCGTCGAACTTTCAGACAAACAGAACGCTGACTCGCCAACAATGGCGCACACGGCGTTGCGCGAGATCGTCGAGCGTGCTGTCGAGGAGGCGAGGAAGCTGCCCGGTCTCGGCACTTCCGATGGAACCGGAAGGCCTCAAGAGGGAAGGGACATCGCGGAGGACAGTTACGAGGACGTGCTGGCAACCGCGATACTCAACAAGGTTACAAATTTCGTTTCTAAGAGCGAGACCTCCCGAGGGCGTCCTCTCGGAGGGGGCTCGGACCATGTACGCGGAATTCGAGTTATTTGCACGAGGTACGAGCGAGAGGACAAATCGATGAGCGAACGTTCGATTTTCTAGGT
This sequence comes from Nomada fucata, assembly GCA_948146005.1. Classification (NCBI taxonomy): domain Eukaryota; kingdom Metazoa; phylum Arthropoda; class Insecta; order Hymenoptera; family Apidae; genus Nomada; species Nomada fucata. The sequence continues at coordinate 1,665,217 of OX411280.1, read as the reverse complement.
CATCGAGAAATTCCAAAGGGAACAGGTGGACGGTAATCGCAACGTCCAGGTCTACGGGGGACCGATGTCTGCGGCCAAGTGTGCACCGAGTACGTTTCACGGTCTCGTTAATTACGTAATTATGAAATAAAAGTCAGTCGACGAACGTAAAATCAATGGTCGCAGCCTTTACGTATCGGTCGCTTTGCTGCGACGAGTCGGTAATCGTAAAATCAGAATTCTCGACCGTATTTGGCGACCGAAAGAAATATTCGTACGAGTTTCGAGCCTTCGTTTCGCGATACCTTTTGTCTTAAATATTCATGTCTCGCGACGCGTCGCGACGCACCGAATGAATTATTTGTCATTGGCATGTGCGTTAGTTGACAAAATTTTTGCCCGCTACTGTGCATACTTTGCATAAGAATTTATGGGCGTCGTGATTTTCTTCTTGGAATAGTTTAACGCGCGGGGATCCTCAAGGCTTGTCCGTTCTGAATGTATTTAGATTGGGATTGATAATGAGGAAATTGATAATGAGGGACCGTTATCTGCTTTTCCTTATACATTTTTCCGCCCCCTTTCCAGACGCGAGCGAGGCAGGTATCGACGAGGGTGTCGAAGAAGAGTGCAGCAGTTTGGAACCGTTGTCCCAAGACGATTGCAGCAGCGACTGCAGTGCATCTTACGCGAGACGCGTTAGAAACCAACCGGAGCCATTATCTCTGACGGTAGGCGATCTTTCAATGGCTAACGGCTAAGAAACGACAATCGTGCCGCGGAAATGAACTCCGAACCTGTAGGTAGATGCAGAATCGATTCTCAAAATTTATTTTATCGAGTCGATTTTTCCCCTCGAGTGCAACGAGGAAAATTATCTCGAGTTAAGACCGTTGTTGAATAAAAAAGTTCCGTGCATTCAATAAAAACACGGGAAAAGATATAAGAATTGCTCAAAAGTTCGGATGAAGCGGAATACATTAACTGGGATGAACGTTGAAAGAGAAAGAACCGGTTAGACAATTTTGTGACTAGGTTTGTGGGTTGCCGGGTAATTGGCCGATAAGCAGGTTGTTCACGAATGATAAGCAACGGAAGTGGAACCGTTGCACCGTATCGAAATACCCGCGCCGATACATTACAAAAAGAACAAAAAAAAAAGGGAAAGAAAAAGGAAAAGCATGTCGAAGGAATGCCTATTGATTCCGTTTTTTCCGGTTTATTAACGGCACACGCACACTCGAACGTTTCAGATAGAGGAACAAATAGAGGAAGTGACCACGACGTACGCCTCCGACGAGGATCACAGAGAAAACGATGTAATGGCCATTAAGAACACGCATCGCGTACCATTCCCCGAACTTGGAATGGACATCATCGATCGTAAGTGATCACATAATAGATCTATTTTAGAGATACATTCATTTTTACATTTCCCAAAGCCATTCTCCGTCGTTCTGTCTCAATCTTTAAGCGTTCCGATAAAAAAATCACCGTGACCGCGAAGCTTGAAAATTCGATGCATCGAAATACGAGCGACGCCTTGCATATGCAAGAATTCTGCCAACTAAATACATAGCTGCACGTCCGTACAATGTTAGATATCGGAATCAGTCGCGCCTCGATCCTTCGAATAACTCTATTCGACGTTAAAATCAAATGTACAGAAATATCCCGCAGCACAAAGCTGTACAGAATATTTCACAATGGCGATGTACGTTAATTGCCAATAATTTCTCGTCGTCAATTGCAGCTTCTCAAGAATCCGAGGGCAGCCAAGACGAGGCGGACTCGCCGACGGCACACATAGGCCTCGTCTCCCCGATCGAATCCTGGGAGGAGAACTGGTTGTTCCAGAAGAAAAGGGTTCAAAGCCAAGCCGATCCGGTCGCCATGTTGGTGCCGAATCCCAGCGCCGATTTCAAGGCTCTGATCGGCGACAAAGACGCGGAGGACACGTCCGACTTATCCGACTGTTCCTGCGCACAGTCGGACGACGAGATCGAAAACGAACTGATGGAAGCTATAAACAACGTCGTGCCGAGAACACCCGAGGGTACAGAGTTCGATAATGGCCTGGATCGTTTTCCGGCAGGGATAGCACGGGATCCTTCTATCGAAGGAAATCGCGAAGACGTCGAAGAAAATGCCCCCGTAAACGTGGGCGAACGAAACGAATCGAACGGGAACGAGAGTAACGAAGAATTTGTAAATCACGCGCGGGGTCGAGGTCTGAAAGAAAACGAACGGGAGCGTGCCAAAGATATCGGGGCGAAGAAATCGAAGAGAATAGAGACTGAGAAGGAGAGAGCAGTTTCAGAATCGATCCAAGTAATTAGTCGCGATTCAGATAAGCCGGACGCGTGTCGTCGGGCGGCGAACGGCGAGTCAAACGGAAATGAAGCGGAACATTTCGTTCGAGGCGACAACTTGAATGTGTGTTATGAGTCTGCCGAGAAGAAGCTCTCGAATTCCGCTGGCTTCGTTCAGCAATCCATGGTGTCCGCGTCGGAGGAGAACGTCGCGGGCGTGCCGAGAACGCCGACCTGCACGCCGACGAGAACTCCCATGACGGAAATCCGATCGCAGAACGAGAACGACGCGGAAACCTGCGTTTCCCGGGAAGAGAACGTTCTGAACTCTTTGGAATGCGCCAAGAAGAAGTTGATGGCCGTCAATGACGACACCGTAGAAGCGTTCGAAGACGAGGACGCGAGTTCTGTTCAACGTAGAACGGATTTTCATGGTAAATACCTTAGCAACACTGTCATCCCCGCTAACGTGTGACCGCAATTATTGTTAATCTCGCCATCTTTTCTCGTGAACGTCAGCCGAGGATATACAGCAAGAGAGCGAGTACACGGAACACTATGACACCGCCATACAGAGACATTTGGACAGTTTAACGAAAACTGAGCCATGCGAATCTTTGACGGAAAATAACGAAAGGTAACAATATCGAAAGAAAATACATCGTACAAATTTTTTTGGCAAAAAGCACGATGTAATCTTCTTCGTTACGTGTAAAACAATAATGACGATGATAATAATACACGCGTATTAGAGTGCGGCTAACATTTGTCCTCTCTCGAGTCGATTTCGACTGCGGGAGAAATTTTGAACTCGGCAGAATATTGCTCGACATTGTTTCGATTGTTTCGCGTTGAAAGTACGGAAAGAAGCGAGGTTCGTATCGTAACGTCACCGTGAACGGTCTGCGCAACACCGTAAAGAGCTTTCTTCTCGCCGATGATACTGTAACAAACCTTCAACATTCGACTGTGCAGAAGGTGCCGAGAAGCTGCGGCGTTCGCCAATGCTGAATCGGCTTCGCGTGCGCCCCTGCAGAACAAGAAATCGGAGGACGAGGTTCGTCTAGCTGCTCCTCCTAGGCCAGGTAAATCGACCTTTCAATGCATCCCCCAATAATAATTCGATTCGTACGAAATACACTTTTGCCATTCGTGTCGAAGTAGAATGTGAACGAGGCTGCTTCATTTTTAACGCGTTCTGATTGTAACGAAAAATAGGCACGATCGCTGAACGCGAGCACAAAAAGTGGGAAAATGCTCCGCCAATCGAGAACAACCCTTACAGTCAAGAAAATATCCAGAAGAGGTTGCTGGAGAGACAGTACTCGAGAAGATCGTCGGACATTCCTGGGTAAGGGGTCAACGATGATATTTGCGCGACGTTTTCGCGATAGCCTTTCCGTGCTGAGATGGATCGTTGTTGTTTAGAATTCACACCGAATTGCCGAAAAGCAACGGGGAGGATTTGGACGCCATACTGGCGCCCCATGAGCCGGACATCAAAAGGTAAGATCCGAAAATCGAGTAGAAAGAATTCGCAAACGTAAACGACCTACAATAATTATTCAATACATCCGATATACGTAATTATTTTAAAGTGCGACTACAAACAATACAAACGTTTCTGAAAAAATTGTCGATATCTCCGTTACACGGATACAAAAGAAAAGGAATAACTAAATCGTCGCAATTATTATATTACCGATTTCTAAATATTCCTCTTCGACCCAAACCGAAAAACAGAACTTCCAAATCACGAAATCGACACAGCAAATACAATTCTTTTACACGCAACTTTGTCGGGCACGCAGGTTCGGCAGGGACTACTACATCAACGATTCGAGATCGTCGAGCAACGAGAAAGGACGAAGATCGGCCGCGTCGACTGCAAGCAGGCCAAGCAGCTCGTTGTCCCAAAGATCAAGCTCCACGGGGATGGCGGATCAAGATCCACAGGTGAGTTTCCGGCTGAAAAAGTTCGAGGAGGCTTCCCTGCGAGGCAGCCTTTCTAGATGGACCTATCGTGATCCATACTCCAGTCCACACTTTGCCATCAACCCTCTTCTGCACATGGAGGTCGATGAGACAACCGTAGCCACTGGCGGTGCGAACGAAAAAATTGAGCTCTCTGACGAAAATTCCATACACGCGCAGAACAATAATAATAACAATAGTAATAACAATAATAATTATAGTAACGAAGAATCTATTAATTGTATAAGGGAGACGGAACGGGACGAAATTGAAACGGGTCGAAATAGAAATGTTCACGAGCACAATCTAGAATCTCAGCGAATTGACAACGATGTATCGAGTAAGATAGACGATGTTTTGTCAAATAAATCGTCGAACAAGCTTTCGTATAATCCACTTTACGAGCCCGAGAATGAAACGTCGAAGACAGATCGTGACTCCGGAATGTATTCCGTGGATACGAACGATTTAGAGACGAATGAGAAACCGGATCGGGATAATTGGAGGAGATTGTGGATCGATGATTGGCACAGTGAGGCGAGAAACGGCCAGATGATGTCGTCTAATGGGAAGAAATATTGGAACCTCAATGGATTCAAGTATCACACTTTTGGGGGTATAAAGAATCCGACGACGGGGAACGTGGATGAGTCCGAGGAGGATATCCCGATAGAGGAGACGCCCGACGATTCATTCGACATCTCTGATTTCGCCAACTTCAAGTTCCAAACGTTTGGGGGGATAAAGAAGGGTACGACGGTCGATGGAAAGGGGATTCCCATGTACAGAAAAGCGACGCTGAAACCATCCTCGAGGAATTACAAGCACGGCAAAACGAACAGGTCCTCTCAGAGCGATGTTGTTCTGCGAAACGAGTACGAAGGAAACGCGGATCTGCGAACGTGCGAGTCGATCGACTGTCGAAGCGAAACTTCCGACGAAAATGACACCCCAGTCAGTTGCCAGAGCTCGAAAGTCTTTCGCACGAATTCCAAAGGCAAACACGACAACGAACGACCAAAAAGGCAACCAAAGACGTTCTATCCCTCGTCGTGTCAGTCGTCGTCCGACGACGACTGGCAGGACGAGCTTGGCCACGCGCCGAAGAAGATAATAATGCGAAAGTTTCTAATGGAATCGACCAGGAAGGTGAAATCACGGTCGAGTTCGGACAACGATTCCACATATTTCTTAAACACGTCCAGAAGAAGATCGTTCCACGACCTGCGAAAGAATCGATCGCAGAAGCAACGATCTCTCGGCGACAACGAGAGCTTGAAGCTGGAACCGCCGATCGTGCCGGAGGTGGTCGAGAAAACGTTCGAGACCCTGCAAGATCTTCGAGTGAAGGGTAGAAAGAAGAAGCACGAGAGCTCGGGAACGGGCAAAAAGTTTGGCGTGAGATGCTTGAGCGACCTGACGATTTGGTGAAGGAGTAGTTGTTTATTTATAAAACAGTTCGATGAAAGGTGGACTTCAAGAGTACAGCATGCAGAAATTTATATGTACATATATATATATATATATATATATATATATATATATATATATATATATTTTTTCCTATGCAGTTCTGATTTACTACGAACGATATGCAGTGCCATAATATTAATATCGAAGTTCCTTGAAGGGTGTCCGAAGCGAACCTAAGATAAGAGTTTATTTTCCCCGTATATTATAGAGAAGAATCTTATTGTACAGAGGAGTGTAAATTGTAATTATCTTAAATATATTGTGTTCCTAATTCACATGATTCTACTTGAAACGCATGACACTTTTTGCGGTGCAGGCTTCATTTCCTATGATTAATCCTCGCGTAACTAATTCGAATAAACTGAGACTCTTCCTTGCGATTATATATTAACCCTTTACATCGTTTTCGGGTCTACTTAACCCGATCCCAATCTTATATTAGTATAACCATTTTATTTAGAACTTAGCGATTCGGTAGCGAGTAGAGAGAACAATATCATGTTCCTGCAAAACTGTAAATACATCTCTTTAATCCTCCCCTGTAGGTCACGAGCCCACGTGTAGTGTAATTAGTATATAATGTAATTAATACCTATCGACAAACTTGTACAAACTGATCGATTGTTACCTGTATATACTACACGTAGATCGTAAACACAGATCGCGAATGAACATTCGCGATCGAACGTTCTGTTAATACGAAGTCGTTCTATGCACATTGCACATGCATGATAGCTGCGGAAACTTTGCCGATCGGTAAGTACCGTTTACATGCTGTTCCATTTTGATAAATGTCAACTAACAAAACGGTCACGAGGAACTGCATGCTTCGACCAGATCGTAAGGGTTTCTCGTAAATAAAATGGAAAAGAGGAAAAAGTGTACTAAGGGCGTGTAGAAATAGTTTCATCATTAACGGCTCCTTTGCGCATAATATGCACGGCTGTTCGCTTCACACATGCGTAACTAAGGAAACTAGGCTAAAGATCGAACAACTTGACTAACCACTGGCCAGATCCGTCGAACGATTTTGTGACGAACCAAAACGCTCGACCGCGTCATTATTTAGATTTTACCCGAAGGAATTTCTGTTCCAGGAGGAGGCACAGTACAAGGAGACCGAGTCCCTTCTGAACAGAAGCAACGACGTGAAGTCGAAGGTAGCGAAATGGCAGAACAACAACGCGCAGAACACGTATCAGTCGTCGATCCGACAAGGCGACCCGTCGAACGGGACAGAAAGATCCATGGAGATGTTCTCGAGGAAGATCGATCGTCAAAGATCGTGGGAGGAGCAGAGATTGGAGATCATGGAGAACGAAAGGAGGAACAATAAGAACGAGGTGAACGCGAAATTGAACAATCAAGAGAATTACGAGCACTCGGTCCTGGAGGCGAAGAAATGCAATTCGGACGACAATCAACGGCAGATCAAGAGGATCGACCTGAAAGCCTACGGATTCGAGAATGAATTCTCCTCCGGCAGAACGATGAGAACCTCCGCGCCAAGGGTGGTGAATAAATTGGATCTAAAGTCTTTCGGCTACGACGACGGTATACGGCGGACGCAGTCGAATATACAGTTGAACAGCATCGACAACGACGAGTTCAAGTCGAGGTTCTTCAGGGTGGCGAACAAGTCGAACCTGACGCGTCACAATAATTACGACGACGAGCGACGCGACGCGATTGGAAACACGCGGGCCTCCGGCGACAATATTCTGACCCAGAGCACGGAAACTCTGAACAAGTTTGACAACGGCGGATACATCGATTACGGTATGAAGTCCGCGAAATCGGTGCCAAATATCGCCAGGTTCTATTCGAACGGGAGCAATCAGGACGACGAAGATGCGGAGAGGTACAATCAGAATTCGTACCACGAGTTCAGGATGATTAAGAACGGCTCGGTGAGGAACATCGCGAACAATTACAATCTGGAGAAGTGCAATATAAAGAGCAGCGAGTCGTCGATCGACGACTTGGAAATCGACACGGACAACACCTCCGAGAGGGAGCATAGCCAGCGTTCGTCGAACGACGCGAAGAAGAAAACTTTGAGCGACGATGAGGTCGATGACAAGGTGCTGCCGATGCCTTCGGTCAGGAGACTGGCTGAAGCGTTCAGCAAACAGTCCGAAAATGTTCCTGCTGCTGTTTCTAAGGTGAGCAATTTCATTTGATTAACGAATGGTAAGTTTTTGGCTCGCTCGAAATTCTGTAGGTCTCTCGTAAAATCAAATATTTGTGAAATAGATTTAATCAATAAATTCGTGAACACCCTGTTCAATTGATAACTCATTTCAGTAAACGATTTCACGATCTCTGAACGAAAGGGTTAACAGAAAAAATATTATTGTATTATAATAATCCAACGCGTAGAATGATTAAACTTTGCTCCGAGATATTTCGCGGAATAATTTTATAAAAAGAATAATTTGTTAAGGAAAAATGTACGTCTACAGGGACGCGTAATTGTGAACACAATGAGGCATTACTTAGATCTTTTCCCATTAGGTATCGAAATCCAGCAACGTGTACAAAGAAAGATCGTCAACGCCGGAGATCCAAATAGTCGAATCGCCGAGGCAAATGCACAGTCTGACAGCGAGATCGTTGTCGAAACAATTTCGAGAAGGACTGAAGCAGATACCGAACAAAGTGGTTTCGCCACCGGCCAGTTACGTTCCCATGGAGCAATCAGACATGCCGGAGAATCAAACGGAAGTGGCGCAGGTGAAGAGCGATAACGTATCGAACGACACGAACGTGATTTTACCTGGGAAACTGAAGTCGAATATAATATTCTGGGAACAGATGCAGAAGAAGAACTAGGTTGCTTGCATAAAATTTGAACTGATATCTTCCAAATCGTCGAATTCTCCGGGCAAGGGAAACAAGAATTTTGTTCAATTCGAATTTTTCGTAAACACCGTGGAAATTGTTCTTTGGACGATTCGAAGCTCGATTAATTGAGAAGCTAGTTTAACGATGCAGAACTCGTGTGTTTTAGCATTCTTGCTTGATGCAAGAATGTTTAATGCCGTTTAACGAAAGAGCCAATTAAAATTGTATGGTATAGTACAATTACGCTCAACGAACGAGCTATTTACAAAGGCGATTGCGTTCAGAAATGTCGATGCGATCGCGTGTGCCAAATAATACCAAGCCGTGATTAACCAAAGAGAATATTTTACAATACGGTCTATTCGAAAGTGTACAGAGTGCAGGGTAAATTCCTTTGGAAATTATTTCTTACGACCGACGAAGCTTTTATAGAATATCCAACGATCAATTTGTAAATACACGTGGTTTGAATATAATCGAACGATGGAAATCGTTTTGTGTACATAAAATGGAACACTAACGCAAGTCACAAAGTTTTACAATGCAAATTTCCAATTACAGTGTTTCCCATATGTATACCGCATGCTCATATACTGTTTATTATTTATTAACTTGCATATATCTACGAATGTATATACGAGTTACGAGTATTGAAAATCGGTGGCCAGCGAAGATCCTTATATGAGATATGAAAATTCGTATGGATTTAATCTTACGTTACCTGTACACTAAACCTGTGCTATATCGATATTATATAAATATATTGTTTACCATTAAAACGAAACAAGTAGTCCAATTTTTTGCCCTCAATTTTCCAACGGAACGAAATATGGGATTCTCTAAACGCTGGACCAAGGAAGGAGCAAGGAGACCACCAAAGAGATATCACTAGGAATGAATAAATGCTAGGCAGTACTTCATTTTATTCCAAAACTTGTGCATACAACAGTGTGTTCACCTGTGAAACCGTTACACTTATGATTGTGTCGTACGACCATCCCTTTTAAAAAATTAAAATATCTACATTGGACCACTGGGACAGATACAATGTCATCAATAATATATACACCTAGTTTTATGGAACGGTATGCTCTCTAATTGAGCAGCATGCTTACGTCGATAGTCCCACAAGAAATGATCGATCAGTATTGCGTTAATGTCTGTTTTTTTTAATCCCAGATCTGGGTTCTGCTCGATCAAATACCTCATCCTGTCCCTTATACGTTCGACCGCTTCTATCGAGCAACCACGAATTTCGATTTCGTCGTTGCTACCGTTTTCTAATTCTAAATCTGCAAATATTAAACAACATGCTATCTACTGCCCCAATGTAATACCATCTACCATTTCTATCATCTACTGTATGTATTATATAACTCGATCCAATAGTTCTTGCCATTGTTGCAAATAAGAGAAAGAGCGTAATACTATCTTCAAGTTTGATTTTCATTCATAGAAATATATGTATCGAAGAATATTAAACGGTATCTAGTAAACCATCTTGAAATTTGAAATCGTTAAAACACTCACCGCTTTGGAGTTTGCTCAGGAGAATATTATTGTAACGAATAGCGTCGAAGGATACCAGGACCTGGGGTATACGGTAATCGGCGAACATCGTAATGTAGTCTATATCGTGGAATTTACCGATACTTTCTCCCTTGAAGCAAGCCCAGACATCGCCGATCAATATTTGGGCCCTCTTGTAAAAACTGACTGAAACGGTATTATTTCATTTTATATTTATCAACGTGACATTAATTGAAATACAAATTTAACGCAGTTCAATTACCACTGTGCCCTTCGTATTCCGTTGCGTCCTGATAAGACTCGAATTCGTTCACGACAAGTTTCAGCAACTGTTCAGCCGAACCGTCGCAGGATTTGATGCACTCGACGAAGGTACCTGTGACGAAAGGAAAAGATTCTTAAATTCTCGAGTATTTCTGTTTCAACGACTTATGCATGGTATAATTTCTTGTACAATTTTGTTGCTCGCAACGAAAGTTCCTTGAACGACAATAAAGATTGAGAACAGAGGAGATATCTATTTTAATTTTACTAAATTGTATTTTTTATTTCACAAAGTTCTACCCCGAATTTCCGGGGAAAATAGCATACAAATATTTGCCTGAAAAAGAAACGATCTCACCTTTGTATCTCGATAATAAAATTCGTCCAGCATCTCGCAAACACTTAACTCTTTCGTCTAACAGTGGAATAACGGTATCATTATCGCCTCGAAAAATTGCCTCGGCCTCGATCCTCGTTATTTTAGAATAATACTTGGGATCGATTATCGGTTTTCCCTCCTATACAAAACGAATCATTCAAAAATGATAATCAGCCAATAATAAAATTCCAACGTGGGAAAAAGTGTTTCCGAAACGATCAATGCGAACAGTTCGCGAACAAAAGAAGCTAGTCGACATATAGAAGCCACGAAATGACAATTTGAACGAACGTTGCTAAAAATGTCCACGTAATCGTAAAACGAGATGTCACATTAAATTTGATAGGGTACGTCCATTCAGAAACATTGTTCCTTGGCGGACAAGAAGATGAGTCCAGGGTGTGAAAAATATACAACAGATATAATTGCTCTGAAAAGACCCACGTGAGTACATTTAAATGGAACCGCGAGATATTGATTTACGCGTTTAACTGTTCTTGTATAAAAAAAAAAAATCAGAACTTTAGAGAAATTAGGGGACGCGATACCAAAGCCAAAGGGCGCGATTCCGAATTTCGGTCTACCAAAATGGAGGGTGATGCCGATGGAGTCGAAGATTCCAATGGTACCTGGACCGGAAGGGGCGTACAATTTCACCCGACGCAAAATTGGCGAAGGATTATGGCTTTCCGCGGCCGATGCTGAATTTAATTTAAACGATCCGTACGGTTACGAAATAAAATGGACCTACGACTCCCTTCACGACAAGCATTTGGTGCCGTATTTCTCTAGACCGAATATAATACGGCAATTGATTAAATCCGGCTTAATTGCCAATAATTTGGACGCGAAATGCTCGTTACGGGATTACAATATGTATAGGAAATATCTACGGGATTTGCATTGCGATAGTATAAAGAAGGAATTGAAGAGAAGAACGAAAAGATCTATCGAGGCAAGAGCTATTTACTATGCGGAACAGCAGGCACATAAGGAGGTGAAAAGGTAAAACTCAGAATCTGTATTCGTTGGCTTGATTGTTTGAATACCCCTTTGAGACTTATGAGTTCAATTATGATATAATTCATTGAGAGAACCACAGGCGGTTCCTCTGTTGTTAATGAAGTGTTGGGAACCCTGTGGTTCGAATTCAAAGGCCTCAAAGCAGAATTGTAGTGGGTATACCGAACTCTGTGTGGGAATATGTTCTTTGCTACGCTAAAGCGTTTGATTATTCCAGACTGCAAGAGAGGGAAAGATTGATGCAAATAAGGAGCTCCCTTATCAGGGAGCAGGAACTGGCCAAGGAAATGAAACTCCAAAAGCAGAAGGACAAGCAGCTGAAATTAGAGGAAAGATTACGATCGCTGGTTTTGCAAAGGAAAGAGGCACGTCGTTTAAGAGTGATTAAGAGCAAAGCACGCGAGGAAACGATTCGGCAGAAACAAAGGGCTGCAGCGAACAGGGCGCAGCAAAAGATAATTCACACCATGTTGGAATGGAGGGAAAAGGAACGTGTGCGGAAGAAAATAACGGAAACACGGTTGCTGGAGGAGAGGGAGCAGAAATGGAAATTAGTGGAACAAAAGTATGTACAAGAATGGCAGGATACTTTGTACTAAAGAATGACTACTCTTCGTGTAACTGTAGATGGCAAGAAAGGAAAGAATTCCAGCAGAAACAAATAGAAAAGGAAGAGATATTACTGCAGTGTATAGAGAAACGGCGTGAACAATTTATAAATAGCTATAATGAAAAGGTGAAGAAAGAAACAGAAAGGATGAAAAGTATGTATTATTATAGCGGCTGGAGATTTATGAGCGGGCATAAATATTAACATTTCATTTCTAGAACTTTTTCAGGATGCGAAAATGTATGTACAATGTTATTTGGCTAGAAGATTGCCTGGGAGTAGGGAGAGGATCTGTTGCAGAAAATATTTTAACGGGGAGGTATTTTATACAAACTTGCAGGCGTTACATAACATTTCATACATTGACATTATTATTCTACGATACTTATTTCAGGAAAGAGAATCTCTTTCTTCATATTCAAAGGACAGAGACAGGAGCATAGATCAGGACGATGATACCTTTGTTCCAAGGCAACAAGATAAAGATAAAGTAAGGCAATGCACAGTACATAATAAAATACAAATAGTAACGGCCATAAAGTCAACTATCTACAAAATTGAATATCATTATAGAAACTTAAGGCAAAAAAGAGAAGTTTAGGGAAAACAAAAACCAAGCAGGAAAAAAGTAAGAAAGGAAGAAAGGCAAGACCTAAGGCGACTGTTCAAGGTGGCAAAAAGAAAAAGAGACGACGAAGGAAATTTGCGAGAAAAAAGGAAAAGGTGGACGAGGAAGACGAAATGGAATCTGAAATGATATCTGATCTAGAGGCGACACCAGAATCTGAAGCTACAACAAAATCTGATACTTCAAAGGCGTCTACCTCTTCTACATTTAAAGATAGATGCAGATGTCAAATAATTAAGACAGCGGGCAAAGAGTTTAGACAATGAACGCATGGAGCATGATCTAGATAAAATTAAATTTATATCTGTCCACTTACATCAATGGCCCTCTTAACAGCAGCGCATAACGCAAAATACCCGGTCAGACCGTTAACTGTCCACTTAGTAGAATCTGCTTTACTCCAAAAGGAATAATTCAGTGTATCTAACACAAATATCCAATCTACTGCATGCGGATCTTCGGAAGACGGATGAAATTCGTGTTGCGAAAAATTGTTCACGTTTAAAGCTAGATCTTTTTCAGCTAAAATCTGTTTAAGAAGAATAAAAATTTCACTCGCTATCTTATCAATTAAAAATGTGTCGTGAATATGTTAAGTACCACCAATTGCATAACTTCAGCTGCAATTGTTTAATATATCGGAAAAGATTAATATATAAAAGTGTAATCTCGGCACAAAGATTGCATTTGAAATGTACTAAACCGGATACTTACCGCATGGGCGAGTGTTTTGATGCCACCTTCATTGATCGAAACATTCTTAGACAGCTCTGCTATTATCTTCCCGGATTCTCTCGGCATTAAATACATCATTGAACAGAAAAAATCATAGCTCATTCAAACAAGAAATGAAAATAATTCGACTATTTGTATGTAAAAACTTCGATCGGATCACAGACACTGAACGGAGCACTTTCTATACTTGCGGACAAGTCAATAGTCACGTGACAATTACTTCTTAGCGCGTTAGCAACGAGCGCATGTAAACAAACATGGCTGTGTATGTCAAAATTTGTGAAGTTGCTTTCGTGGATTATCCAATAATTATGTGAACAAATTATCATCTGAAATGCTTTTTTAGTAGCGTTTCGCAAACTTTCTAATACGTCAGATTAAGGTAAGGATATTTTGATCATTGAAAATAGATAGTTGATATCCGAAAGTACTCCATTAAAAACAATGCACAATAGGCACATGTACTATGATTGTTTACATTTCAACACAATAATCACAAAGTTTCAAGTAGATTTACTAACGCAAATTTACGATACAGTAATAAAATCTAATGCAATATTCCAATTTAAAAAAATCTCTTAAGGTTATTTTTTTTTCCGATACTATAAATAAATTCCAAGTATTCTGTACACTTATTTATGATAATGCTCTATTTAACGCTATATTGCAAGTAAAGTTTATGTGTAACACATTTTTTGCGGCTTTTTTTTCTACCTCAAATAGTTCCATTATTGTATTATCTACATTAATCGACATATAACTATCATTGTCAATTGATGTATTTAATATTAACAATGAACAATATTTTGTTTTTCACTTTGTTGATTAGAAATAATGCTTACTGCATAATACATATGCGTTAATCAAATTTAAATCTATTTTTTTTAAGATAAACTCAATGCTTAATTTGACAGTCAATGTATAAAGTGTTGTGTCACTTTATTTAATCAATCATAACATTTAATAATACATAATTTAACTGATAAATGTATTCTGTGTTTAAGTTTTTACATAAGGACATGCGTTTCTTATTTTACGGTACACTCGATTGTAGGTAATACCTAATTTTAGTATCATAGGCAACTATTTTCTGTAAAGTTTGATAAGATTCGAAACTTCAACACTTCATTTGTAATTTACATACGTAACACAAATTACAATGTTCAAATAATATACACCATTGTATTTACATATAAAATTTCATTATTGCAATATTTAGTATGTTAATCTTTTTCGTATTATATCCCTGCGCGTTTCTTTTAATCTTTCACAACTGAGAAAATTGATTTTATGATCTTATAGTTAATAATTGTCGTGCGTGTATCTTTCCAAAGATTTGATCCAAAAAGTTATGAAACTGTACGATTAAATAAACTATTTTGAATTACGATGTAACTTACAAAATATGAATAATATTACAAAACATGTTTCGAATCCTAAAGTCTGAAAAGTCAAATGGTAGTGTGCTTCGTCGCATTCATTCATTCAAATAACATATGTACATAATACCCCCTCAACATAAAGTGAACAGATTAAGGCTCCAGCAGGCTATAGGCTACATTCTACAATGTACAATGCATTATGTACTTTGTTAGTTTCCGTTTTCGCATACATGTCTGGTTGTGTAATGTGTGGTAAGCGATAGCACCAAAAGATTTTCAAACATCATTGTTCGATACACAAATGATCCATACAACTATAATACGATTAACACAGAAATCAAGTTGCAATGATTAACATTTATTTTATTCAGTATTATTAAACTTTGCAACGTATTTGCCATAATAGACATACTTATCATAAAACAATACCTCTTAACAAAAATGTATAAATTTACACTTTATGAAATATAAAATTGGCAAAAATAGTAGGCCTTGCCCACCAATATATTTTTATGAAGTAAAGTTCTCCCTTGTATACCTTGTTTATCGAATGCTATGAACACTTAATGGCATTCTGTACCAGATTGTGAATTGATGATGAACATACCTATATTCAGTTTGATATTTATATATATTTTGACATCACACGTGGCCCCAGCATGCTATTATATTTGTACATAGCATGAAACCAATATGATAATATTCATTTAAAGATATATTAAACATGTTATTGTGCTCTTTAGGTGTTGTTACAAGGCTTAAGTGTTAGAAACAATTGTATTATTGTGCAACTAATGAATTGAAAATTTTATCATCTCTGATTGATGTATTTTTAACTCGATGATTTCATTAGGCTGACCGAACATGCACATGTTAGACAGCAATTTTTTTCCTTTTTTCCCTCACTGTGCAGCACTTCTTATGCCTTACTTTAAGATGTTGACTGTTAACATCATGGTATCAATACGAAACAAAAACATTCAATCTCTTAATATTAAACTTCCTTAAACTCACAAATCGTAAACAATAAATTTCACAAAATTTGTAGAGTAGAGTGACGTATTCATCCAAATGATCAGCCAGACAATAATCCACATAATTGATCGTATAAAAGATATTCAATAAATGCAACTCATCAGAAACGTTTACACTGAGATTTTTATGATTTCACGAGATCATGGAAATGTTTGTAAAATTGTGCCTATTCAATGCTAACAATACAGATTACTCTCTATTTGATACAGTTTGAATGAATCCATTAAATGCACTAGCGAATTTCCATATTCTACTCCAAATTTCTCGTTTACGTTTGATTTTAGCTATCTGTTACGGATTTGACACGATTTGATTCACTAAATATAATTCTAATTAAAATGCTTATAAAAAGTAAGACCAAGGATCCCCGTTACCCCAATATTGTAAATTATTAAATACTAGTAATTTTATAATCAACCACCCAATATCAGAATTAAGAATTAACATATAAATCATAATCGTATTAAATGCTGTAAAGTAATGGACGTTTTTTTGATCGTAAACACGACTGTTTCTAAATAATATATAAATTCTATTACATAGAAAATTAGCATATCAAAATATTTCTTGATAAAATTCGTACAAAGCAAAATATAAGCTTGTAACTATATATTTTGCGCAGTTAAATACCGTTGATATATAACATATATATTACTGCGTAAAAAAAAAAAGTAACATTGTAATCAAAGTGCCTATCTGTTTTTCATCTGCTGTGTTTAAACAATCAATGGCTACGATGTTCCTTTTTATTGCTTTATGTTTTGGTAACAAGATACATTAAGGGGCCCAGAGGAACCTTGAGTGGCATGCATGAGTTTCAGTCAAACATGTTTAACCAAACTTTATATAGCATTGTTACATTTGCTCCCATGCACATCACACCTCCAGACTTCACCCATGCAGCAAAATGCGCTTTTTAATTATTTCTCTTAATATTATATAAAAAAATCTATTTCTATTGACTTTTAAGCTCTTTGCCAATACTGTACGATACAATTTTGTTCCAGTCAATTTTCGTTCGCATAACAGGTAATTGCCTTCGTAAGGCCTTAAAGGTTGTATCAGACATAGTCTGATAATTTTCCGATATAGCAGTTTGATAGTCATTTTCTGATTCCTCGACAAGCCGTATTAATTCCTTTGCTGTCTGTTTCTCACTCGAGATCGGTAAGCTTTCTTTTACTTCTTTGCTACTGACCAGCTGTACATTTCCATCTTCATAGTAATGAACTTGTACTTTAAGGCTACCTCTTAACTCTGCATTTCCAGAACTTGGACTAAAGCTTACAGTCCATACAGAACGCCAACGTCCGTTCCAAAAATTTTTAGGTTGAAATTGATGATCTTCTATGCAAGCCGTTAGTGTAATATTACCTATGCAAATGAAAACACAATTTTTCAGCTTTCCAATTCGATTCTTCTCTTAATCATTCAACATGTTTAGCATAATTGAGAAATCGATAATACCTCCTTGACTCTTTCCGAACACTGAACACGCGCCGTGTCTGTAATGACTTTGAGTATAAGTTGTTATTTCATCTTGAAGAGCCGATCTCCAAGGTTCAGCCACAGGATCTGGTTCGTACGGTTCGTAATCCTGTGCTTCCTTTCTAAGATGATCATATTTAAAGCTCTGCTTACTGCGAGCATCGTAAAACCTTTGTCCGCCTAAATCATTGTGTTCCGTTATAAGGGCAGGATACTCGCTACCTTCGATCTGAAGTCAAAGATCAAACAAATTCTTGTACACAACGTAAAATTGATAAATCATATTCGAAAATTTTATGGGCACAATGGATTTGTAATAATTAATATACATATATGTATAACCTTTACTAAACCTAACCCATGGGATTGATAAAAAGAACGTCGGTTCCGTATCACGAAACATATCTATAAATAAACCAGGAAAGGAGTTACAAAAAAAATCAATCTTCGAAATTTTCTGTGTAAAATCAGCACGACGTGTAACTAAAATTAACCCTATTGCAGCACACGATTTCAATCGAAATTTCACGAAGATTTTCACGCAGCAACTACCATATGCCGATGCGGTGATACTTTAGGTAAACAATCACAACGAACCAGGCGAACATTATCGCGCTCCAATTTCACTAAAAAAGTCAACGTCACCTGTCGAAATTCCGTACGCGTGTTGCCCAATTAGGAACGTAACTATATACATCGAAATTCGATCTCGCACCACCCTCCGATAGCGTGATCATTGATCACGGCAAATGCTAAACGGTATCCCGGATACTATCATAAAAAATTGTAAAAGTTCATCAGTGAGGTCGATGATGTACCTTAACAGGCGTGAGCTGATCCTTGTTGTATTGAGCAAATGCCCCGGACGCACCCTCCTTCAACAGGTTGTCGTTGTTCAACAAGACTCTCACATCATTAAATACCTCGTTGAATTCGCCCGGCGGCGAATGCAATATAAAGTCCGAAACTATTCGTACTTTTTCTTGATCAGGAATCACATCTCCGTCCGCCGCCATCTTACCTTTCCACTGGCACGCACACTCCGCGATGTCAAACCAAGGTTAGTGCAGTGCAGGTTGTACCGGCGTATCGAAGCACTGCCCCATATACCCGGTGACGCATCACAAAGGGGATACGTATCTCTGTTCTCTTAATCAACTCTATGACATACATATTTTCCTATATTTCCCCATGTTCGAAAGAAACATGCGTTCAAACGCATAGACACGATGAGTCTGGCAAGTTAATTAAAATGGTAAAATTTGTTCGTAGAGTGATACGGCAAAATTGTGTATCTATGTATACGTAATGTACGATTATAAATTATTTGTATAATTGAAATGAATATGTGTAATATTCCGTGGTTGATCCATCAGTTTTTCTTAATCGGAGAATTTATAACATTTTCGTAAATATTTAAAATAGGAACAACTCGTAGGGAATCTCAACCTTTCGAAGGGAATCGTTCTGTTCGACGAAACTTGCCGAGCGTAACCCTCGAATAGCATTCGTGCCCTTCTATATGCGTTCACGACAGGCGTGGTTTTTGGTCCAGCTGACACCACATTTTATCAAGATATTTCCGTCCATCCGTGTCAAGTCTCGCAGCATGAAATCATTTCTGATTGAAAGATCGCCGCCGGATACGTCCGTATGCCCGCCAAAATTTGAACGACTCTCGAAACGAGATGGAAAAAGGTTTCGAGTTTTAAGTACAACGCAGTGCGCAAACGCACGCGAAATACAGGGACTACCATATATGGGCATCTGTTTTTTGAATTTTTGCATCCAAATGTCTGTTTACTATTAAATACACAAACATATTTCGATCGAATCTTCTTCTTAATAATACAATATTAATCATTCAATTTTTCGGTTATTTTAGGTAATATAGTGAAATTCCGAAAATATGGCGGACGATCCAAATCGAGATATTTGGCCTGTACGAGATGGTTCACTTTGCATAGATACTTGTCGCAGTAGCGTAGGTTTGTACTTAAAACAACGATATTAAAATAATTCTTGTAATTTTTATTTTTTCTTTTCCAACAAATAATTTCTATAATATTTCTGTGTTCCAAATATTTCATCGAAACGAATTGAAGATCCCAGAGAGCGTCACACTGTGTGCAAGCTTGATCGTTACCAATTGGAGGATAGGTATTTACGATTGCTCGACGAGGCAAATAATTTGAAGAAATTGTCCAACTCGCAAGAGGACAAGATTAAACGATTGGTGACTAAATTGAGAAGGTTTAGTGCCCATCCAAGAGCATGCCCGATTGCTTTGGACTCTTTCGAGGATAAGAATAAAATAATCGCGCTCGAAGTGGAAAACACCAAGGTGAGACAAATAATATTTTGCACCCGAGGAAATGAATTTTTAAATTGAACAAAAAATCTTGTACAATAATAAGGAAAAGATGAAAACAACAGAAACTTAATACGTTCAAAGAACTGATAGGATTTTAAGTATACCATTCCTTTAACTAATGCGTTACTAACAGCGTTTACGCCGATTTTCCAGCTGAAAGATAAAATGATGGTGCTGAGAAATCAGCTGTTGAGTCACACGATATCTGGCAGATCGACATCGAGAAATCGCAATACCCTGGCGAGACAGTCTTCCGGACGCATGTGAGTGCATACCATCGTATGACGAACGATCCAAGACGATCCATGATTCATACTTAAAGCGTATCGCGATAGATCACTGAGTCGAGATTCTTCTTTTAGATCGTGTCGAAGCGAGAGCAGCCGCACCAACAATAAGATACCGTCTAGTCACTGCATCGTTCAAACCATTAATAACGAAAGTAATGCGCAAAATAGTCTAGAGAAAATCGGGGTAATCTAGTCGATACACACCTTCTGCGTCTTCCTTTCTTCGTCTTGATTAAAATAGAAATTATTATACAAATAAATTTGTCTTCTTTCCTCGTGCAGGAACTGGAGTCGGAAAAGAAGGAAATGTTCAATCGCATAACTGAACTGGAAAAAGAGCTGTCCGCTTGCTCGGTTACTTGTCAGAATCAGAAGGTTGCCGAGAACGTCGAGTACATAAAAGTTTGGCGACAAATGAAGCAATTGAACGATAAACTAACGGCCACAGAGATCGAGAATGCGTCGTTGAATGCGCAAATCGATGATTTGAAGAGGACGCTCGTAGAAAAGACAAAGTGCGCTTAACGTCTCTCACATTTTGTTCGCGTGCACCGATATCTGTACGAAGCACTCGAGGAACCAACTCATCGCACTGTAATTTCTTCTTTTCGTCCCTCGCAATTCCACTTACTATCCCCGCGCTTTTATTTTCATTTTCCGTATGGAACGGCTTGAACGTTCGAGAGTGGACATCGGTATTGTATCTTCAAACATGACTTTGCCTGCAAATAAATGTTCTCCACGACACTCGACATTATGTCTTCAAGTATCTTCAAGTACTTTGATGGAAATCAAATCTGTGATGAATGTTTCGATTAGGTACAGCGAGGATGTGACGAAAGAGCTTCTGACAGAGAAGAAACGAGTAGCGGAGATCGACGAGCAGATGTTGAAGGCAAAAGACTCCGAACTATCGTTACGGGAGAAAGAGGAGCGGATAAAGGACCTGGTGAACGAGATGAAGATACTGCAGCAGCACAACGCCGAGCTCGTCGATCTAAGCTCCAAGTACGGGTCGGTTGAAGTAGAGAACAAGGAGTTAAAGAAAAAAGTCAACGAGCAAATAGAAAACCAAGTATGTTTGAGGAACACCTTCAGCAACGAGCAGGCCAATATCGCGGCTCTGCAAACCTCGAACCAGCAATTGATCGAGAAACTTGAAGTATTGCAGAAGAACATAGACAGTTTAACGGTACAGTTGGCGGTAAGAATGAAATATTTTCAACATTAATCTGCAATAAAAATGTGTGCGAACAGAATGAATGAATGGTTTGTTTCGCAGTCGCTCCAGGCTCAAGCGGAGAAACAGGAAACGTCGATGCCGCCGCAGATATCACCGAAAACAATTAACATGATCTTACCATCGCCAATAACGACGACAGATAATAACGAGCTGTATAAAGAGATCGCCGCTCAAGTGCAGAAATGCAACAAATATTGCGAAACATTTGAGGACATATTGCAAGTAGACATTGCCGATAGAGCGGAGGATGGCAAGGCCAGCTCGAACAAGAAGAAGGCTGCGCCCACGAAGGAAAGGAAAAAGGATACGACGGACAGATCCGTGCAAACGGATGCTAATATCGTGAACAAGAAGGAACAGGGAACATCGATCATGACCCCCGTTAAAGAGAAATCGAAACCGAAAGAAACGGAACGGGTGGATTCTTCGTCGACGACGCAGAATGCTCTGTCGCCGGGAAAAATGTTAAAGCTCTTGGAACAAGCGCAAATTGGTCCCACCCGTGGATTTGCTAATAAATCGATCGATCGCGACGACACCGTGGATCAAGATCAGAGACACAGGCAAGTTGTCTCCCTTGAAAAACTGCTCTTCGGCGATTCTAGCTGCTGACAAAGACTACTCGACTGCTACCGCTTACGAACATTGCGTGGGGTATTTAAACGTGGCCACGTCAGCCAGATGTTAGTCGATGCGAGATAGTTAGAGTTTTAAATAGTTCAATGTATTCAAACGTTCCATCCTTTCAGTTTGGAAGCCTCGATGCCAATTGATATCGTTCTTCCGTATGAAATAGGCGATTGCAATTCCGTTCGCGTTAGAATTGTCGAGCTTCCAGATGTAGGAACTTGAGGAACTTTTCTATACATCTGTTTCGATATTGATAAACGATTATATTTTAGTAAAATACAGTTAAGGTTTATCGTAAGTAGAATGTGTAATAAAACGCTACCTGATTATCACGAGAATATATACGTATTAATATTAAATCAGAACATTTATACGCCTACTATATCGCAATGTTATGGAATAGTATAGAATTTCCATCAAACTACGAACATCCATGTATCCACCTTTTCATATAATTTAACATCTTCGAACCCTGCTATGCTATCCTCAGAAATGATCGTCAGACACTGTGTTACAGTGATAAAAAGAAAACAGTTCAATTAGTCGAGGAAGGAAAGCAGGCGGCCAATAAAGATACAAATACCTCCGAAGAACGGAACAAGCAATTCGAGGATCCCAATAAAATATTGGCAGCTCTGTTCAATATGCTGCAAAGACAGCCCCGCGAGTTCACAGTAGAAAATGAATGCGCCACGTTGTATCGGCCGGACTCATCGATTAAATGCCAGTTCGTGAAAGACATCAACAACAACATCGGTGCAACTCTTCAGGATATAACGGTCGGTGTCGCAACAACCGGGTGCAGTCGAAGAAAATCGTGCACCATCCTCAACGCTACCCTACGCCAAGAGAGGACGAGGAAGAAGTTGTTCCCAGGCGTTAAGAAGTACAATCGTCCGTCCAAGTTCTCCAGATCAAACAGATGCACCTGTAACCACCTGACGAAATGCAACGCGAACAAGGATTGCGACGATTGTTGCTGCGGTGCCACGAGATCGGCCACGTTCGATTATAATCGTACTAAAATACATCCCAGGTCGTCGACGACGGGGATGAACGACTCGGCTACACTTCGTGGCAACCCCTACGTCCCTTCGTTGCGAAATAATATCGCCAAAAACTCCTGCGCGACGTACATTACTCGGTAACAGCTTTTTATGACCTCGAACGTTTCGCAAAACTGATGTCTCTGTTTTATGAAGTCAGTTGCAGGACGCATGCAAGCCGTTCAATAGCTGGGAAGCGTACCAGCCCGTGCAGAACAGTGGCAAAGTTTCGCCGAACGATGGAACGTTACAAGAATATATGAAACATTTGGATAAATGCAGAGAATTCGTGAACGGGATCCCAGTAAGATGAACATAATTACTACGAATCTCTCCTGGCATCGGTGATAAATCGAATTACCCCGCGATCGTGCAGGTGAAGGAAATAGTTAATCACGCGAAAATCACAGAGCCGACGCAGCGTCGAAATGTTCGCAAACAGTCTACGGCCGAGGTGCAAGGAATAGAGCACAGCTGCAGCATCAATTGTCCCACCGATTGTATCGATATCAGAAGCTCCCCCTCTGGTTCGTTTCCCTTGGTAATCGCTGATGGCCAAGGTCTTCTGGAGCTTCACATTATATCCCTGCAACTATCGACGTCTGTTAGTGCCGCTAAATAAAGTATCCGAGAAATTACATGTATATATTCCATTCTCCGATACAATTCTTAATCGCATAAAATGTCTTCAGGCTAAGCAGATCCTTTTTCAAGAGGATATCGGCAACGTTTCATTGTTCGTCAGCTGGGACATGTGGAATCAGGAAACAGCTTGCACGCCCACGCTGAACTGCCCTAAGTTGAACTTCAAATCTTCCTTCGTTTATCCCATACACGATCTGTCCTCGTTTTTCAATTTCGTTCTCATGGAGTTTGTCATTTTCCAAGTGAACGTCTACCACGCCGACAATGACGGGTACGTGGTAGCCACGGGGCGGCTTTGTATCAAGGATATACTAGATTATCCGCAGAACAAGTTGTATTACATAGCACCGGTGAATAGCGTGCTACCTTGCTCGCTCGGCATGAATTTTGGTCAGCTGTCTCTGTGGGTGAAACTTAGTTGCGACATCGAGAAGGTGGAGGCGTTCACGAAGAAACAAAAGCCACAGTGGGCGACCGCGATGAAAAGTGCGACCGACGTAAAACACTCGAAGGTGGTCGATGATCCGCCGAAAGACGATTTGCTGGTCTTGAAGGCTGATACCTCGGGGGAGTCTGTGTTTCACGTAGATTCCAAAGAGATAGTCGTTCACGAAGACAAAGGACAATTTCCGGGCGTATCAAGTAGAGGATAAACAAATATATTTCTATGCGGTTACATATTATCTAAGGGTCGAATAATTCTCGTTATGCTTAGGCGCGATGCGTGCAGACGACGCGATTATAGAAGAGGAAGCGACCCTGAAGAAAGTTGCCCCCGAGAAAGAGGGGCAAACTGAGGACCAGGCTGCACGTCTTTCGTCGGATTCGAAATACCCCGCGGATCATACAAAAACCATGCACAGGGACAAAGTAAGGTGGACAGCATCTGAAGACACGGACAGCCATATCGCGATAACGTAATAACAATAACAGTAATAGAGCGCGCAGAGAATTTTCCAACGTAGCAAAAGTGTGTCATTTATGAGTGGCTGTTCCGTGTAGCCCGAAGGAAACAAAGATTATACACCCTTCTAAGGGGCCGATCGAAAATCCAGCGCAATCGTCGAGCATGATGGAATTTAATGCTCTCATGTCCACGGTAGGATCAAATCATCCATCGAATAATTTTCGTCATTCTTCGCAATATCGGAAAATTGTTAACAAAATATTTAGGACGAGCAAAGCAAGGCATCTAAGGGCAGCTCCAGCGAGTCCATCGACGAAGTGACTAATGTGATATCGGAGAAGAACTGGAAAAAGTACAAGCAGAGAAGCTTCATCACAGTTAGCGGTGAATATATTGATTAAAGCATTGCAGCGTGAATTTACAGCACTCGTTCATTTCTTATCCAGACATCGAGGCCGAGGCGGAAGCTGGAAACAACGCGGTACGAATCCAACAACGAATTACATAAATCCACTTCCTTCTCGTGTCATACAGAAAACAATCGTGAATTGATACTTACAGCCGCACGAGAAAGACACGATAACTATCGAGATCGTCAGCATGATTCTGTTACCGCAAAGTTCCGTGATGCATAACGACGAGTATCAGCTGTTCTACATCGAGTATTCCTTTCTGGGCTACTGCGGCGCCGACATGGAAACGGTTTCGGTGGAGAAACCGAAACCGCCGAACCAGAAGTTGATGTACAATTTTCGAAGAAGTAAGCGGGCAATATTCTTGGGATGAATTTCAGGCAGCCCCAATACGTATCGTTTGCAGAGTTTCGAGTGGACGAGGAGAAGCACACGCTGCAGAACAATATTTTACGGGCTATGCTCGAGGACAACGCCAATCCAAACATAAGGTTTGTCGTCGTCTGCGAACCGCTTCCAGCAGAAACGGATATCAAGGAGTGCGTTGAAGTCGGGTGAGATTGCAACAGCGCGTACCCGATCGTTCCTGCTGTTGCGAGAATAATCGACTATAAAAAATAATTCTAGGTTTGCGAATTTCAATATAAGAGAGCACGCGCTAGGGGTCAGCGATGATGTTCTGATGTTGCCGATAATCAGCCCGGACGAGGGCGAGCAGATTGGTTTGCTCAAGGTACAACAATCATTTTCCTATAAGCTAGCCACGGGATCGAATTTTTAAGCACTTGGTATATTTGCAGATTTGTATATCGGGCCGCGATACGATACGTCAGTATCTAGGAAGACGTGAATCCAACATGTAAAAACGATGCAATGGAAACGATCGTCTGTATATTATTTGCGTGTGTGTACGTGGTATAAAAAAATGTAGTCGCGTACTAGACAAAGAATTTGAATACGTTCGGCACGGATTAACGTGTACCATTAAATGTAAAATATCGTGATTACAAATTGCATAGTAGAAAACGATTTGTTTATTAGAAGCTACTTACAATCATAGTACATATACGTATGCTATATTTTCTCGTTATACGTCTCGCCGTGTTACGTTGAACTGTTTCCACAGGGATCGCTAGTTGTGCGCAGATTCGACGCATCGTTTCAATCGTCGCAGTTCCATCACTCGAATTCCAACCAATTCGTTTGCCCTTTTAATTCTCCGTGTCATACGGATCAGAGGGAGCAAGGATTTCTAACTTTTTCTTTTATCGTGCTTCAGTGTCGCTTCTTCGGTTGCGTTCGTGCTCTGGGTCTCCTTCAGGCTGGACAATTTCGTTTTCTTGAAGATATCGTTGAAGACGCTCGTAGATACCTGGAAGTCTCTGCAATCCTTTGGTTGCCGCGCTACGGACCAAACACCTGCAACGGTGTCCACACCTTGGCAAACTCTGCAGGCACCTAAATTTATCGCCGTTTTACAATCCGTCGTTGCAAATCCGATGTTCGCGAGCGAAGCGCCGGGATCGAGGGCGCGATTACTTATATAAAAAGGCAGCAAAGTGATCCGCGTACCGACAAACACAGCCACAGAATTGGTATTATTATCGGTGGCGATAAGCGTGAAAGGAGAGCCGCGTCTGAACGGTGCGTGGCCAGAGACATTCCACGTTCCATTTAATAAGCTCTCGTGAAAACGCGGTGTCCCGAGGTCCGAAAGGGTCACGATTATAGAACGATTCAGGACCCTCATGTCCAGTTTCATTCCTGCCTGTGCCGTTGACCAGGATCCTGACAAACGGCAAGGTAAGCCTAAAAATATCGCTCGTTTCACATTATCAGGAATATCTGAGACTCGTCCGGCCAACAAATGATTCAAACGCTTTCGCCGATCATTTATTTCACCCAGAGTTCGCTGGAAGTCTTACCTTCTCTCTTATCATTCTTCGACCGGTCCGTTTTCAATTCTTCCAGCTCCTCCATTATAGTGTCGAGAATTTGATTGGCGACTTCCTTCGTGTCGTGCACCGCGATAGAGATGTTCGCGTCGCGCGCTGGATCTTTCTCGTTGTCCAAATGGGGCGCGACGTTACTGTCGTATGATCTATCCCGAATCGATTGTCTCCTGGAATAACTCTGCCTCGCGTTGCTACCGCTTCTCAGCTCGGCCGTCTGATAATCCGATCCCCTTCCGTTATTCGTTTCGTACGAATTTCCGGTGTTTTCTTGTGGTGTCTTCTTCAAGTAGCTCGGACTTATAACGTGCTCCGCGGGACCATCGATCGCGTTGCAAGACGAGACTGGACGAGTCATAATTTCGTTCGAATTCGGCTTCGGATCGATACTATTCGAACCTTCGTTAACGTTGATTCCCAGAGACTCCAGAACTTTCCCGAACGGCTGATCCATCGCGTTTGGAAGATTCACGGCCGGCGAATCGTACCGCGATTGCGCTGGAACGTTATTGGAAACTTGTTCCTCCTGCTCTTCTCGATCGCTGCGCATTGGAATCGCACCAGAACCAGATTGAACGCGAAGCTCGGTATTTCCTTTCGCGGTCGACAGCCCCGCGTCGATGCCAATCGCAGGCTGATTCCCCGCGTCGAAATTGTCTACCTGCCCCAAGCTCGGATCGGCCGATTGATAGGTACTCGAGCTTTCGGGCTGAGCAACTTTCGACTGGACAGCTTCGTTCATATTCGCAGCCTCTCCAGGCGAATTTTCGTATCGGTTCAAATAATTCGATCGACCTGGATTCTGCGCGTTAACGGGAGGCTGCCATTTATCCGCGTCAACCGGGTCGAAGTTATTCTGCAGCTTGTAGCCTCCGTCGATCGTTCGCGATTGTCCCGGCGCTGCATCCCCGTGGACAGGATACGCCGTGTCCGAATTTTCGTTTCGATTCGCCAGCGGTCCGTAATTCGTCGGGTAACTCTGCGAAGGATCGTCGGCCGACGACGGCAAACGCTCAATTGTCGGATAGCTCTGAAAATCATTAAGAGAATTGACAGAATAGCCCCTGTGCCTGACGTCTTTTCTACGAGGATCGTAGCCTCGGTGATATAGATCCGATCGGCGAATCTGTTTCCCGTCACGATACGACGAGAAATTCGTTGCCTGGCGTGCGAATCGATCGTTAGAATTTTTCGACCCGATCAGTTGCACCGGGATTTTGTTCGCGACGATATCTTGGAGGACTTCATCGTCGCTGTAGTAATCCGAATATTCGACCCCTTGATCGACGGGCCTTTTTCTCGCCGGGTCCTCGGTGGTTGTCTTCATCAGGCGTTCGATCATGGTTTCGCCCTCGTACGCGCTCACTGGGCCATCGATTTTTGTCGATCCGATCGAAATCTCCGGGGACTCGGTGTTCAGAACCGTGGAAAAATCGACGTAATCGTTATCGTCTACCTGGACAACGGTGGCCCTGTCCCTGGATCCCGAGGTGGAGGATACCACGCGCGCTCTCGTTACAGAGCTTCTTCTTCCGTAGGAAGGTGGTGGAGACACGCTAGTGTCTCTTTTGTTGCCCAACGTTCTCTGAGTAATGGAACATTTATCGTACGTTTATCGAACGTGTGGTAGCGACGAATTGACCGCGTTGAGAGGCAACGAGAATCGAGGAAAATTGCAGAACGAAGCTTACCTACCTTAGAGGATCCTCCTCTCCTTGTCGATACTCTGGGGTAATGCTTCCTCTGTCTTCGATGATGTCTGAAAGGAAATATTCCCTTGCTTATTTCGTTAATTCCAGACTAATTCGTCCGGTGGACTATTTGAATTTACAAATATTCCACGGAACCTTTTTTCTCACCTTTTTCGTTTCTTTTTTCGTCGGCCTCTGTGTCCAGGTCCACTGCGACCCCCGTTTCCGCCGATTACTTTCGCACTGTGTTTCCCTATTCGGGAATCTTTCGTGGCCCCTCCAAGAGTTCCTCCTTTGGGCGAAGACATTTGCGACAGTTTATTTATGGTCTCTTGAACTTTTGGCGATTTCAGCGCGTCTTTCGCCATTTTGTGTGCCAAACCTCCGCTTCCTGATCTGGGAAATCTATTCTCCACGGTGTTCACGTCGCCGCGACGAATTCTCGCCTCACGATCGTCGGCGTATCGACGATCCTTCCTCAATTCGTCTTCCTCGTGGACGCGTTTCTCGTCCTCTTTCGCGAGATCATCGTTCCTTTCGCGCGACTTGTCCACTACCTTGCTCGCTCTCTCCGACGGAACGAACGGTAATTTTTCCAGGTTGGCTTCGACGCAAACTGCGCCGACTAGTAGCGGAACGATCATGGTCAATCTGTTTTCGATTAGCAAAATCAATTCCCAGTCCCGCCTCTCTTTCCCCCTTTTCTTTCTGATCGCTTACAGAGATTGTTACGCTACGTATTGATCGTTTTAATTGCGTTCACGCGGGCGTACCTGATTAAAGTCAGCAGCATCCCTCCGCGAGGTGAATCGATCGAAGAATTAGTGGCGGTGCCATTGAACCCCTTTGATGGAATTGACGGATCCTTCAAGCTCGCGCGACAACTTTGAGGTTCATAGTCCGATCGATATTTCACCCTTTAATTTCTGGGTCCCCGGTGGAACTCTTCACGGGTATTACTCGACGATGTGCAATAAAAAAGAAAAAAGATCGATCAGACGCAATTCTTTCGACGCGTTGACATTTCCCCGAGAAAAGGTTGGCGGAAAACGCTCGCGCGGCCCACGATGCTCGTTTCTCGACGTTCAACTTTTGTCATCCCGTCGACAATACAGAATTCGCCTTTAGATCATTGATACTCCGTCCAGAACTGCATGAATCATCGTCCCGTTCGTTTTTCATCCCTTGTATTAACAGTTTCGTCGCAGAACGGTCCTTTGCGGCAACCGAGAGGATTGCTAAATCGCGTTCGATCCGACGGCACACGGATCAGCGTACTTAAATCAACGAAAACGTTCTCGTTATAGGTGTTTAGAGGCAGGTATATCGTGGCTTTCGCATAGGGTCGATCTCCCTGCGATCAAAGCGACTTGGAGATGCGCCAAGTACACGCGTCGGCCTCAATTAGTCAGATATTACGTACGAATGTCCTACACGAGGCTCCTCTGCATTAATAACACGAGAATGAACTTATTGCCGTACGCTGCGTCGGCGGAGCATCCCCTTTTAATAATTTCCCTGCCACGTCGCGGTTACCGATTTAACGTAATCTAACGATTCAAGGCGAGCTGACAAACGAGCGAACGCGTAGATAACGAGTGCAGCCAAAGATCTAATATTGCGTACCATTGTCCAAATAGTGGCGCCGGGTGTTGTCACCTCTACATAAAAGAGAAACCCGAAGAACCATAAAATGTTTCCGTGGTTAAACCAACAAGAAACCTGTGTAACAAGTACGTAACTACTTGTTCCACAGTATCGGGTTTCGTCCAACAAAGCACCGGTACCGTTTCTTGCAGCGTCAATTAGTAGCAATTTTCTACGCCCTCGTACATCTTCGATATCTTTGTCACGGTGCAGCGGGAGCGGCGAACGTCACGCCGCGAACGAATTTATTTTTAGCCACCGAAGTGTCTTGACTGAATTGTAACTAATCCTGATTTGTGTCGACTGGATGTTGAAACGAGGTAAACGGAAGGAGAACGGACACAGGTAACGAGGCATATTTCGTTGGTCGTAAAAGTACATCGACAGGAAAGCCGCGTGGCGCACGTATTAAAACCAACTCGGAACGCAAATAGACTCCCGACGATCCGTCGAAGTACCATCGGCGTCGGACAGAAGCCGGCTGTTAGTAGGAAAAAGGACGAGTGGCGACCGAGCGACTGGCCTCCGCAGAAATTATGGCCGGTACAAGGGATCGCAAATACAACTTACATATCGGCGGCGGACCGGCAGAGAAATCCCTTGGGGACACGTACGCATCGATTATTATTAGAACAGGCCGAAGTACAAACGATCTACGTGTACGTTCGGCCGACGGTGACATTGTGAGTGCAACAATTAAATAATTGGTCGCCACTTGGAACACCGGAAGCGTCGCAAATGAAACAGCGGAGAAATGTTTAGAAATACTGCGTTTCGGGGATTCATTCAATTTCTGGTGTCGAGCGTTCGCACGATTTAACGTTTGTTGGTCCCACCCTTCTTCTCGGTGAATTCGAGGTGCACAGATTTCTTCTGCGACAATTTCTCGCGACCGGTTGCATAGTAAGCGGCGTTATTTTTAAATTCGATCGATGCCCGTCAATTGCGTAACCAAACATTTCTAATTATTTAATCGAAGCTTGGCGCGCGTACAGCTGCTTCGACTCGAGCGTGGCTCGAAACGCGAGGCGATCGGAAATTAATTGCTAGAGGAATAGGAAGTCGATCTAAACAACGAAACGGGATACGCTTTTAGCGACCGTGGTGGTCACTGTTTGCCGATAAATTCACCATTGCGTAACGATCCTTCGTTAATCATTCGAGGGACCCTTTGGCTTCGATACAGAAACGCGAGGATGTTGAACACGAATACCAAAGTTTCTAGAAACACGCGTTTAATACTCTATCGTTAAAATCACAGCTTCAATTGAATCCAAACTTTCCTCGATGTTAGCGGTAATCAAGTAAATACCACGAATCACCGCAATAACGCGAAACAACGAACGACAATTTCCATCTAACCGGTGCGCATCTCACAACAGGTGCGCCGTTCCATGAACCACCGCAAGCGTAGGCAGTCGACGACGATAATGATTAGCAGGACGATAGAACGATACCGGTGCGCGGACGGGGCATCACCAAAGAAGCGAGGAAAAGAAACAACACAGCGTGAACCGCGATGAAGAAGACGAAGAAGAAGAAGAGGTAGCAGCGAAGACGTGGAGGGCGTCGGGACGCCTTGCGGCTGGCATTGGTAGCAGTCTCGAGATAGCCGCCGGCTGGCTTCCTCACCGCCTCGGGGGATTTATTCGGGGATTCCGAGCGCAAAGTGGTGAACGATATATATCTAGTGGCTGATCCATCGATCCATCGCGTGCACCAGTGATCAACGTGGCGGCGAGACCCGTCGGTCCTCCCTTCGTTGAGAAAAAAAAAAAAAGGGGGAAAAAGATTCGAGAGTTCAATTAAACGTGATCAAACTGTAGGTGAGTCCCCAACATTTTCGTCAGCTTCTTTTTCGTCCGTTCTTTCCTCTTCCGATCCGCTCGTCGTGTCAGCTCGTCGTACGTGCTATTTTCGTGAGTGTTGTGCAAGTGTCGAACTCGCATTCAGGCGACGCTAGAGCAGCGTGCTGCGTTCTCCTCGGATCTATACCGCTGAGCGAGATTTCCATCGGGATCCATTTCACCTGTCTCGACGAGACGGTGTTTTTCCTTTCCGCTGTCATCGGCGCTGATTTTCGTTCGCGGCCGTACCTTGACCTGGACGGCGGCTGTCTTGCACTCCGATGAATTTCGCCCGATTATTTCGGGATGTATCGTGGGGATGGTCCTCTCGCGTGTAACTCGACGATCTTGGGGCAACGATGACGTGCAATTGAAAAATAAAACGATTACGCGCTGCTCTCGGTATGTTATGAAATTTTTGGTGAACCGCGGCCTTGGACTGTGCTGTAATCTCTTTTACCAGTTGATACACTTTACTACGGTTCTCGTTTCTTTTTCCTTTTTTTTTATGCTAATTTCTGGGCGAATGATCGATGGGGAACAGTGTGACGTATCGCACGTTCACCGTTCGACAAGGGAATCAATGCTGCGCGTTCGTAATTATCGAACGAACGATGGAAAGTAGTCGCGATATTTATGTAAAGCATGGTGTCTACCTTCTGCTCGACAAGCTGTCGCGTCTTAGCGGTGACAGATATGGAATGCTGTCAACTTGCCATGCGGAAGCCCACGGACAGGGTGTAACAAATCTTCTACTGATTATCGCTCGTTCGCTGCGAAAACTCCTGTGATTAATGGCCAACTTTCGTGTCCGCGAGTAACTGACGATTCGCCCGAAATATCTAGTCAAAACAGCGAAGTAATTTCGCAAATATTGACTCACGTCGAACTTACATGGGTACTTAACTTTTCGTCCGGTGTGAGGCGATTTGTAAATTGTGTCGAGGAAACATTGTCTCTGTAAACATCTTTTCTCTCTCGCTCCTGAATTTACCGTTCGAAGGGAGAAGAAGTTTCGTGCAATACTTTTGTTGACCAGTCATCCGAGCGTATCTAATGGAACGACGACGTTGTCACGACTGTCGTCCATCAGTCGCACCGTGAAATTCACGGTGAAATGAAATTCTGTGTTACATGCTCAAGGCGCCTCGTGATATAGCTGTGCCATTTTGCTGGCACAGTTTCTCCGCGAGACGGCCCGTCCAGTGAATTAAACCGTGGTCCAGTGGCGCGAAGGCCAAGTTTTTAGCTCCGCGGAAAGATGACTAAATGATCGTGGCCGCGAAGAAGGGAACGCGCACGTTTCCAAGGTGCAACTCGAAATATCTGGCTGCGTTCTACCTTGAACAACAAGCTACCGCTGCACCCGTTTATGACGATGCAAAACGATCCGAGCATACTATAATTCTTATTATTCTTCATTCTATTAATTTACCAGATTTATTTATTTTTTTTTACGATATGCACAAACACGGATCATTTTTAAATATTCGACTTCTCTCCTTTTCATCTGAACCATTATACTGTCTAAAAAAAGACATTCGATCTACGCCGGTAGTATTAGTTACTGGCGATTTAATTAGATTAGCAGAACGAGTTTATTTTCATTTGATGGCACCAAAGACGATGGGACGCGCCTGTAAGATGACCATACCGCGTACACGCCTGCATGATGACCATACCGCGTACACGCCTGCAAGACGGCAATAGCGCGTACGCGCTTCATGACGGTCTTGTGAAATCGTTGCATAGATCGGTCGTTTGCAAATTTAATATCAATAATAATTTCAAGTCGCCGAAGTTTACATTCTGTCGTGTTATATTCAGTGGCGCGTTAGAGCAGGGCCTAACGTATTATAAATTTCGCGAGCTACATCGATCTTCCTCTAAATCGTTTCCTATTTATTTCGTTCGCGTCTACGCTTCAATGTTTCTGACTTCCGTTTTACGAAGTCGATAGAACGAGTATATATGCGATGTGGGTGGCACCCAAACAATCAGTTCAGACTGTTTATCATGCTAGCGCCGATAATACTTCCTAGATTTCGCTGCGCGAACCGAACGCAAACAGGCGTGGCTCGCACAGCATTTATTTGTTCGTGACTTTAAACTACTCCCGCATGGATATTTCGACGTCGAAATCAATGGCGGAAGTGACCCGATTAGCGGCGAAATACAAGAAAATGCGGCCAAACCCGCACGGTGCTAGCGGGCCAGCCAATCGGACGAACGAATACGGGTGCCACGTGTCGGAAATAGATTTCGCTTAAACTAAAGGTTGATCCACCGCCGCTGCTTTAACCATCTACGTATATATAACGTTCGATTTATCCCCTATGAAATCGATTGAAAGGTTAGCACAGCTTGTATATATTTTGTAATATTTAGATTTACCCGCGCAAATCTGGAAACGACATCTATGTTGCGTATTTTGAAGTGTAGACTATTCAAGCTTTTTAATACAAGGGGATTATTATTAATGACTGAAAGATTCTTTTCGACGATCGATGGTACCGTTTGTTTTTCGTTTAATGTGGCGCTTTGATGGGCCAATGAAAAGTAGAGAAATCAAATTTCGCGGCAGAGGAAATTTGCGAGTTGTTGCAACTGGTCAGTGCGCAGGCGCATTGTAGAATTCAAAGTGCGCGAAGAGTGCGGTCAGGATGTGGAATGATTGTGGAGAATGTGTGATAAAAAGACATTTTACAATGAATATTGCGTGCCATACGTTTAGCACTGAAGTCCGGATAAAAGAGTTGATAAAAGAATTCCGATAAAAGAAAGTTATATAGGTAAAATTTCATTTATTATCTTGCAATGGTCGATTGAATTCTTCGTAGTCCGTAATGGCGTGCAACAGGAAGGGACAGTTAACGTTTATGCGTTAGGTAGTTAGATAGAGATTTACGAATCATAGAGGTATCGATCCCTAAATTATTCCTCGCAAATTTAATACTATTAATGCAAAATGTAAGATATTCAGCAGCTGCGAAATGTTCAGGTGAAGTCGATAAGTTACCAACTGGTTAGAAATGAATTGAAATCTTTCCTAATATGTGATGTTCGTTAAGTTGTGGCCGTTTAGCATAAGATGGCAGCACCGCTACAATAAACACAAGCTCGAAATTGCGAATATTAATGCAGTATTTTAACACAAAAGCTGTAATGAACTATCCTTCACTGTGTTGTAGAATGATGGTGTAATGTGGAATTTACTGCAATGGCTTCCAACATTTCAGTCACGTCCAAATCGAAGCAACGTAAGTTACACACCTGTATTCGCCATTCTCGAATAAATCCAAACATTCGAATTTAAATATTCACGTATCTAATACTTGCTCAACACTTACATCTAATACTATGTGTAACGTATCGTTTATATTCGATACTATTGATAATAAATCGCGTTGTAGAAATTTCAACGTCGATAACTCGAGTCACCAGAAGAGAGGGAATAACAATCGAGTCATCAGGCAGGGTGAGTACCGTCGTCAACTTCGAATCTAATACCATAAAACATTTCTCTACGCCGTCTATAAAGACCGTGCACCTCGTTCAAAGTTAAACCATATTAATGACAACGATTTCGACAAAGGGACCCGCCATTTCGCCTTATTATCGAAATGTTTATACTACTATCAAAGTGACTAACGCGTCACGAACAACGGTATCGCGGATTTTCGTCCTCATTAACGTGCATTCACAGTGGAAGAGGCACGTATAAAGGGCGGACAGATCAAACGTTCTTGAGTAATTGACTAAACGGCAACTAACAAGACGGCATACGCGTCTCCACGCTAAATACGTTACGTCACGATACCGCCATCTAAATTAAACTAAAACCAAGGCGCACCAAGAAGGCAGATAGAATATCTGGTTCGATGCCAGAGACCGAAGACAACCAAGAACTCATCGCCATTCCAACTACTCCCGCAATGCACGAACACGTCTCTCATTCTTCTCGGCGATCGCCTTCTCTCTCCCTACGAGTCCGCTCCCTTTCCTAGTCGCCACTGTCTCGCCCCTTAATTCAGTCGGACGAATTCCTCTTTTTGCCGTTTCCTTCTTTCTTTCTTTCGCTTCATCTCGCTCCATCCGAGCACGCCGTCCGACATGATTTATACGAAACGCATTCTGTCGGTGTTTCACACTTCCTGGAAGGACGGTCCGCCAGCGTGGCCTGGTCGTGGCCTATGCCACGCATGCCAACCGATTTCGGAACGTCTCGTTCCCATCCTTAATTAGGCCCTAATTAATTGCAAAATATCTGAAATTCTTTCACGACTGGATGGCACGAGTGCGTTCAGAACTGCTCGGTTGCACGCTGTTTACTCGGCGCCGCTAAACCGATACTATCGCCCGACGAGAATAAGTTTTGATTTATAGAAGCGACTCCATTAACCGCGGCATCGAGTTTATATGCTCTTTGTTATTTTTCGTGCAAGCTCGCAGGGGTATGTGGCAAGATTTAAGTAACTCGCGTGCACTTGCAATAGAGGCAGTCGTCTCGTTTGGATGCAGGAGCCGTTTCTCTTGGAATTCTGACAATTCGTTCAAAAATGCGTTCGGAAGTGCCGACTTCGCTTCGCGTTGGTCCGCTCGCAGCGATTCCTTATAATTAACTTCCGTCTGTTTCCCACCGCCACGAGCACCTTTATTCTCGCGACAGGGCTATGGAATCAAAGCTGTTCTGGTTTACGAGAGGTTCTGGCAGTATATCAAAATAGAAGGTTCGTGCCAGTGATCGTTCGTCGCCTGGCTCGGGCTTTCGCGGAGAAAGTGTCGAATATTTCTACCGTACCCACTGACAGCTGATCGGTCGGAAACGTTATCCGCATTCTACGCAAAGGCAACCCAACTACATCGAACTTCATCTTGTTTTATTGAAAATTCGAGCGGTCGATCCCGCAAGACGGAATACCGCGGTTCGCCAAATGAACAAGTCGGTGGTTGAAACGGACAAGTCTGGTCAATTGACGTGCACTCGTAAGCACCTAATGGCCCATAGCCGAGTTATGTTTAGAACAGGCTTTTCGTAACCATAAATCAACCGCTAGATCGGTGCTTTGTACAAAATACACGTGAATGGCGTTACAGGCAACCACCCTGCCCAGATAAAACCTTCGAAATAGAATCGCGACGCGAGTTCTCAAGGTGATTTAATTTCTTACCTTACTTTACGTTGAATAACTCTATCAGGTCGCACGTTTAATCGAGCCGCGCTCGATTAATTTATCGTTGCCTTTGCTAAACGATTTATGCGATCATCTAAACTATTCGTCGCCTTCCATATTCATGCGAATTCGATTTATTATTGCGACGATCGCGCAGAGTGCCCAACGATATTATATTGCACACTAAAATATACTCTAATAACAATGTTGGCAATTGTTTCACAAACATGCCGCCAGTTGAACTGGCTACAAATGGTGATTAATTTCGTTGCGATGTATTCCGTCTTGCGCGTGCTCCTAAACTTTTTGCACAATGCTGTCGATCAATTATCGATACCGAAATGCCTGATGGTCTCACACTTTTAACCGACAGCGCGCATTATGGAGCAATAAACATGTCCCGAACACTCGTGCGACAATGTTCCTCTATCGATTGTTGAATGGAAATTCGATGAATCACGCGATGGCGTTGACACGTAAAGTTTCATCCAGTAGAAACTGTCAGTCCCTGGCAGACCATCAAAATCATAGATTAAGACGGGCGCATCAATGTGCCAATTGAAGCTGTAACGACGCTACTTCGAGCGGAAACTTAGCGTCATTCGGTAAACGATGACAGCTTGTCAGTGGTGCATCTGGCAACGGAAAAACCGCGTAGAACGCGCTGTCATCGATAGAGGAAGTCGTTCGGTTTTCAACAACGGGTGGCCCGCGCGAGATTAATGCCACGAATTTGTTCGACTCCTAGAGAGTCCGCTCGAGCAAGGTCTGTCGGGGGAAACGTCGAGTTTCTTCGAGACCTTGCAGACTCGCGAAGAGAGGCGCGGCAGCATTTGTCCGATAAAAGGAATCAACGATTTCGCAAGATTTTTCACGGCGAATCGCGCGTTAAAGCTTCTTAACCGCAGCCCGCTTGAATTATCGCCGAGGAATCGGCCAAAATTCGGCGACACTAGCGATCCCTCGTAAATCAGCAACAGCCTTGGACAGCGCAATTATTTTCTGGCCGCAAGTTCAAGCGTTACCGTAAATCAACGGGAACAAAACGGTTCTGGACGTTACACCGTATTTCTGAAATTGTGCATCATCCCGTTGAATTCGATGGAAAATATTATTCTAGCAACATTTCGCGGCGAATCGGGCCCGCGGTGTAACGTCTATTTCCGATGGATCGGAATAATATTTTCGCTTCGTTCGCCGAGTCTAGTCTCGATGGTGTAGCGAAACAATGCGAGCGGAGAAGCGTTTTCGTCGAAAATTCGACGACAAATTTTCTCTCGCTTATTCATTCCTGCCTGCAATTAAACGTCGTCCATGCTTCGCCACGCGATCGCCCGACGATAATAATCATTTTTCACCGGATCGTCGTGTCCGCCGTACGAATACGTCCTAGGTACACGCAAAGTCTAGAGCAATAGGCTGGTCGTTAGCGTTTGATGGCAAGATGTCAATTTCCCCTCGATACATCTCCAACGCGGAAACGTTGTTTAGGTTCGTTCACACTTCCTGTCGGGACGCATCACGCCGCATCGAAATTTACTGGCGTTTCGAAACGGCGTAGAATCCGGCCGATAATCAAGTCGAACAGCTCGCCGCGTGAAAAATGGTAGCAGGTGT
Organism: Nomada fucata; assembly: GCA_948146005.1. Lineage (NCBI taxonomy): Eukaryota > Metazoa > Arthropoda > Insecta > Hymenoptera > Apidae > Nomada > Nomada fucata. The sequence goes on along the minus strand of OX411280.1, from coordinate 1,626,082 downwards.
CTTATTCATCATCGGTAAATTGTGCCCGTGGCAGCAGTGCGCGGCAGATTTATGCGCGTGCTCCATCACTCGCTTCGCCCGATGCGCATTGAAACGAACAAAGTCGCTTGTTCTCGCGTCGTTCGTTGTAGAAACGTTATTACCTAAGAGTTAATCGTTATCGAGTAACCGTGAACGACATTGAAACACGCTTCTTTCTCGTCCCATTCTCTTATCCTTTCGTTCGATTTAGCGTTCGATAAATTAAGTGGAACGATCCGTTCGGACGTTACCGGATCGAGGCGGACGAGCGATATTTCAATATCGCGGCGGTAACTGGGTCGAGAATAGTTTCTCACGCGTACGTACAGCCCGAAAAGCCGCGCGATTTATATCAAATAGTGACGCAACGATCCTAAAGAAAGAAAATGGGCCCGCGGCGAGCGTTCGTGGTAACAATCGGTAATCGGGACGCTTTAAATAGCCGTCGCCGACATTGCCCTTTTCCATGCTCGTTTCTCTCCCGTAAGCGCTTCGACTCTCTTCTGTACTCCGTTTAATTTGCAATGTCCGAGGACGCGAGAGGCTCGACGAACGTCTCGATGGCAAGGATTCTCCCCGCGCTTGGGAATCCCCTCGATGACGGAGGTGAATCTGTCGTCCATCTGTCGCGTCCACGAAAAATCGCCCACGCACGTATACGCGTACACCTTTGACGCGCGACACGTGCAAGTCCGGGCCCGTGTACTCCGTTCTAAAGATGTATTGGAGAAGTGTAAGAAGGGTGGCTATTTCTGGTCGTGGGGAGCAGAGAGACTCGTCGCGCGAACGGCTCTTAGCCACTTCGTACACCGGCTAGTCTGGCCTCCGCCGCGTATCGCAATACGCTTTTCGTAAGGAACAGCACCGGGAACTCTGCACGGCGTGGCACGCGGGTCCGATTTAGGGGCACAGTGATCCACGGGAGCGAACAGAATCGAGGAGGTGCTGCGACACTCCAGTGTTTCGTTGGAGAAGAGGGAAAGGAAACGAGTCGTAAACAAACGGACCGGAGGGTGGCGGAACGGAAAAACGTGGAGGACTCTGAATTTTTTAAATCTGGCTTGGATGGAACGGGGGTGTTCGTGATTTGGCGAATCCGCCGCCGACGTCCGACGAAAATTTCTGTGATTTGTCCGCCGCTATGTTAGAACTGTATCGTATCTGGAGGAACTCGCGGGTATTGGACGAAACGAAACTGGAAATAATCGCTGGCTGCTCGCGGTGTTCCTCGTTTCCGGTTGGACGTTAATCGCGGTTCGCCAATTCTGTCGTCGACGGCGTGAATCGTCTGACAACCGATACGGGGCGAGTGCTGTGCAACCAGCGTGAAAATAGACGGTGGTTGGTGAAGATCGGTTGGTGAAAGTGACGAAGTGGAAATAGTTGCCACGCTGAATCGCCCTGGGGGGGACGACGAATAGGGCTTGACGCTCGTGATTATCGTAAATGAGCAGGGAGCGTGGACTCCGGCGGTGTTCAGCGGCTTTTGAGGAAAATGGAAACGATGTTCTGGAAGGATTAACGTGATTATACTCAACATTAATACTCGAGAAAATCCTCTCTGTAACGTGTCGTTGATCCAGGCTCGAAACAAAGAGGAAACAATCGATCGTTCGTGTTAATAAAACAAAAAGACAACGTGGACCGTTTCGACGAATGATCGGTGCGATGGAAAGAAATGGGACCAAAGGCGATTTGACAGTCAGTTGGGCAAATATGTCAGGCTAACGTCGCGCCATTGGTCGAAGTATCTTGCCAATCGTGCCTCGACGAGGTGCGAGTCGGCCAAAAATTTGCGCGGGACCAAGACTACCGTGGACGGGTCACTTTGGCTTACCGAGGGCGAGCCGCGCCACGAAAAAGAGACTCTTTTCAACGACGAGGAAATCGTCGAATTGGCCGACTACCAAGGGAACGAACCGAACGAACGAACGAACGAACGCACAGCTACCACGGAATCCTCGTAGGTATCCCGCACGTAAAAATAAACCTTGCCTCGAGAGCCGACACGAACCGGTGGCTTCGGTTCGCCGAAAAACTTTTTAACGAGCACGCGATGAAAACGACGCGGAACCGTCCGTAGAAGAAATTACGGTAAAAATAAGAGCGGCGTAGCGCGCGTCGATGGACGGGGCGAACGGTATAGTTCTTGGAAGGCCGTGCTTTTGATTGTTCGATGATGGAGGAAATTAACGAGGAGGAACGATGAGAGGAGGAAAAAAGTCAAATAGACGCTGTGACTGATTTATTTCAAGAGATAGACTGTTTATTTTAAGAGGAACACGGCGGATCTCTCGTCGTTGTATTTCTTCCCCGTCTGTTTCGACGTCGACGCGGCGCGAAAAGTTTTGAATTCTAGAAAGGTCGTCGATTGAGGGGTGAGACGAACGGTCCGCGTTAATAAAGTGCCGCAGTCGCGTTTCGCGAGCCAGAAGCTGCGGGGGATATGTCGCTGGACGCCGCGGCGAACGAATTATGGCGAGAAGGGTGCAATACAAGCTGTTGATTCGCGCGTCGACGCTGGACCAGCTAATTGATGGCAAGGTGAACGCCAAGAGGGAGTCGCCGCGAAACGATCGGGCACAAGAATCTGCGGTTCTCGCTGTTCGGATGCCAAGCTTTTAGCCAGTGACGAGTCAATAACGGTAAACGTTTCAATCGACAACGTTCAGCGCGAACTGCGAAGGAATTCTTTTCGCGGAAGGATCGAGGAAAAACGTATCGGAATATCGGAGCAAGTTGGATCGATGATTTGTTAGATACGTACGAAGGAAAGATGTCTTTCTGTAGAATAACGGGGAGGAGCAGGGGTCTCCCCAAACCGAATTACTTCCCGCTGTTACCACCGATCAGTCCAGCGGACGCGAAACGTTTCTGTCGAATCACTGGAAAATCGTACGGTCTGCCTACTCATCATTACATTCCAGTACTGTTGGGTGTACACACCCACGACAAATCGAAATGCAAAATAACGAACGCCTCCGGTCAGGGGCCGCATCATTACACAGCCGGATACGTTCTAGGCGAGACGAGGAAGCACGTGATCCTGAAAGACTATCGTTACGTGTTCCCCGTTCTGGAAGGAGAGGGGGAGCAACAGAGGGCACTCAGAGATTTATTGGAGACGAAGCAACCCTCCGTCGAAGAGGAGGAGGCGAAGTTCGTGTACACCGTGGAGGAACGGAGATGCAGCCTGGTGTTTCCGTCCAGGCTGGAGGCTGCTGTCCGAGACGGTGACGTGAAGGACGTGATGCTGTCCAGGGATTGCGACACCATACTGTTCAGATTGAAGCAGGGCAAGAATGTCTCGGTGGACTTCAAGAATTTGGAGTACTTCGAGAATCTGTTCGACGGGCTGGGCCCCAGTCAGGAAGTGGTGAACGAAAGGGTGAAGGAGGAGGCTCACGCGAAGAAGAGGAAGAGAAAGCGGCAGGGTAATTTGAGTTACGCGAAGAAGATATTCGAGGAAAAGGAGAGGGTCGCCGAGGAGGAGGAGCTGAAGGACGCGAAGCAATTGAAGCTGAGGAGTATCAAAGAGGAGACGAGGGAGGAAACGGTCGAAACCTGGAAGCACGTGAACCTGGAGCAGGCCAGAACCAGAGCGTGCGATTTAATATCCACCACGTGTCCCATGAGGGGCGGAGGGAAATGTGTCCCGGAGGCTCTGGACTGGAACTCGTTCCAGGATACCGATGAGTCGATTCTGCAGCCGGTGGTCGACGCTGTACCTGCACCCTTGACACTGGAACCTCGGATCGTGGAGCAGGGCGTTACGGCCACCTGCACGATCCCGGTTTCGGAAAGCACCGGAGGTTTCGAGGCTATATCGATCGTGAAACCGCTGACGCCGCTAAAAATAGAACCAGATACCACCCTGCAGCTGGCCATCCAGAATATGCTACCCAGCGAACTGAAAGAAGTATCCAACGTCAACGTGAAACTCCTCCAAGCAGGCGAAGAAGCCCTGGAAGAATTGCCCAGAGTGGACGAGATACCGGAACTGGTGATGAATCTGAGCAAGGGTAAGGAGACAACCAGGCACAAGATTAAAGGCCTGAAGTTGGACGTAAAGTCGGCGCAGAGATTTGTCACCGGGCAAACGGTGCAGACACCGAACGGGCCTATTTTCGTACCTGGCCAGACGTTGCAGACACCTCAGGGACCTACGTTCGTTCCTGGCCTGACTGTGAACACACCTGACGGGCCTGTCCTCGTTCCTGGACAGATACTGAACGCGAAACAGCAGGACAACAAAGACAGCCCGATATTTATAGCTGGACAAACGTTGCCCACGGAACAGGGCCATCGGTTCGTTCAGGGTCAAACCTTCCACACGAACGACGGGGCCAGATTCGTTCAAGGTCAAACCGTTCTCACAGAAGACGGGCCAAAGTTTGTCGCCGGACAGGAAGCCGCGGACGGAACGTTCGTCCCCGGCCAGACGATTGTCACGCAGGACGGACCGCAATTTATGCCCGGTCAGACGATCACCGATCATCGCGGCGAACACGTCTTCGTGCCTGGACAGAGCGTCCAGGTTGGCGAGAGCTGGGAATTCGTACCTGGACAGAGCATCGCGACACCCACGGGCGAACTACGATTCGTTCCCGGTCAGACTATTCCCACCTGTCAAGGACCGCTGTTCGTACCTGGACAGTACGTTACTGCCACCTCTGGAGAGAGTTACTTCTTACCCGGCGTCGCCAGAGATGCCGCGGATGGCGCGGAGTTCGTCCCAGGCATGACGCTGGACACGCCGAAAGGACAGAAGTTCGTCGAGGGACAAGTGGTGAGAACGCCCGGCGGCGAGAAGTTTCTGCCGGGCAAGACCAGCCTCGCGGACGGCGTTATCCAGTTCGCCGCGGCCAGCAACTTCGACGAGATCGTGTTCCAAGATGCCGGGCCGGTCGGCGTGCCCGTCGATCCGAAAACGGCGAACGTCCCGATCCAGCCGTGCGAAATCTTCGGCCACATGGTGCAGACGGAGAGGGGCGTGGAGTTTTATCCGGAAAATGTGAAGAAACTGCCCGAGGGCAAGAGGATCGTCCCGGGGCAATTGGTGCGCGGCGGACAGGACGGTCCTCGATTTGTGCCAGGCGTGATGACCGAGGACGGTTTCCTTCCCGGTCAGATAGTCATGACAGAGAAGGGTGAACAATTCGTGCCGGGCCAGGTGATCGACACCAGCAGCGGACCAAAATTTGTTCCTGGCCAAATGGTGGAGACCAGAACGGGGGCGAAGTTCGTCCCGGGTCAAACTGTGGACACGGCGGACGGACCGCGTTTCGTGCCGGGTCAAATCGTGGAAACGAAAGTTGGCCCGACGTTCATCCCCGGCCAGGTGATATCTACAGAGGACGAGGGGTCTAGATTCGTGCCCGGACAAGTGGTAGACACTCCCGATGGGCCGAGGTTCGTTCCAGGCCGTGTTGTGGAGTCCGGGGAACTTGGGGTGACCTTTGTCCCCGGCCAGATAGTGCAGACAGAGGAGGGACCGCGTTTCGTTGCGCCAGATTTAACTGACACGCCCGAGGGCGAGGTGGAATTCTCGGTTCAGGGGTTCGAGGTGACCCCCGAGGAGCTGCGGCTTCTGAGACCACAGCATCTTCACTACGATCCCCACGTTCAGCATCACGGAGAAACCAGCATAGACGCCAGGATGCTTCGACAATTGTCGGAAGCTGGATTGACCGTCGGAAGGAAAGTGGTCGCCGATTTGCCCGCGGTGGACGTCGACGTGGATCCGAAAGCTGTGGCCTTGGAGCACGCTCTCGTGATGGCTGAGAAGCTTGGCTTGCACGGTTCCACCGCGGTGAAAATGGCACAGATCGTGTCTACCGTAGCGCAACTGGCTAAGAACATTGCTGTGCAACAGGAGCAACAGTTCGAGGAGAATTACGCGGAGGCCAAGTCCGCGAACGGCGCGAGATCTCCGGTTATTCTAAACGGCGTTGAGCACGAGGAGGAACGAGAAGATCGGAGCGACGAAAACGAGGAGTGGCTGAAGGATGCCGTGAAGACGGCGATGTCCAGCGCTGTTCTAGCTATCGCCAGTCGGTGTACGAAAAATGGCGACGACGACGAACAGGACTTCGTGTACTCTTCCATAAGCGAGGCTTTCAACGTTCTTCTTCGTCGGAAGAATAGCAGCATCGAGGAATCGGTGGAGGACATACTTCGAATACTTCTGGTACCTCAGAATCGAAGTGACTTGTGCCAGTCTACCCTGTCAGAATTATTGGACAACAGGAACAGCAAGGTGGATATTCTGAAATCCACTGTCGTCAGTCAGTGTTTGAAGGAGGACGTAGTCCTCGACAGATTGTCAATGGTCCTCGAGGAGGAGCACGGCGCGGACATAATTGGCCCAGCGTTCAGAACGGTCTCCAGGAACGATCCGGAACTGGTCTCCAGGGTGCTTCGTAAAGTGTCCGAAGAAGTTTCGACGATCGTCACGGAGAAAGGGGCGGCGGAGAGCGTGCACAAGGCGATCGTCCAGGCAGTCAGAGAGTCCAGCGAGATTCGCGTTCAAAAATTGCTGAACGACCAAGGTGGAAACGTTCGAGAGATGCTTGTCCAAGCCGTGGGTCTGGCGAGAGCGCTGGGCATGTCCACGATAGTGAACAGTTTATTGGCCGTGATCAGCGACGACAAATCGACCCGGGCGTTAGCCAGCGACAGGGTAACCTTGGATATCCTGAAGCGTTTGACAGTGATGAGGAAGCTGGCCGAAGAGAGGCCGCCGTTCATGCACGCCTTGACGCAGCTGTGCAGCGATCCGGAAACGGCCAGGACCGATCCACGATTGAGAACGCTCGTCAGAGAGAGCGCAGCCCTGATGATCGTACCCGAGGAAGGTCCGCTGCAATCGTCCGCGGACGTTCCAACGGTTCTCCTTCACTCGGACAACAGTTTAGCCATGGAGGAATTTCTTTTGCGAAGAAATCACAAACCGTCCACGATATTCATGATCCTGAAACAGGGTCTGCAGGCTGTGGTGCCAAGGGAAGCGTCCAGATCGGTTTTAACCGGACAGGTGGCATACACTGTCCTCGACGAAGACGGAATTCATCATTTCGAGCCTCTCCACGTTTTCTCCGCGCTTCAACTCGCCCGTCCGACCGCGCACCGATTTTCCATGTACTGTTGCCCGGTCGCCCGCGAGGAGGACGTGGACATTGAGATGTTGTCCACGTTCACGGGCACAACGTCGATCGCCAGCAGCCTCGACGGGTCCGGGGCTTACCTGAAACAGGAGTGCAACGGCGTTGTTCTGTCGAAGTCCGATCGGTCGTTCGGATTCGCCGGCAGCAGGGAGAATACGCCGAGCCTGAGGAGATTGAGCAGCCTTCAGCAGGACAATGACTGTGAACGGGTAACGTAATTAGAAAATGGGCTTCGATAGATATGATAAACAGCGATCGAGCTGATATCGCCGAATTTAACTTCGATAAATTCTCGTTAACCGAAACATGGACACTTGTTGGAAAGGGGTTAATAAATAATTGAACGGAGAGTGAAACATCGTAATGGGTCGCATTGAATTTTCGTTAAACGAACCGCAGCCTTTCGATGCGTTCATTTATTTGTAAATTGCTCGGTTACAGAAATCGTTGAACAACTACATCGTGGTGAAGGATTACAAGAGCGAGACCGATGGATTTTCCGTGAACGTTGGGGACATCGTCGAGGCCCTCGAGTACACCGATCCGGCCAAGTAAGCTTCACCCGAGCTACGGAAAATCAATGGGGAAACAAATGTCTGCGATCGTTTCGCTGTCGGATCGTTGACTTCGCTTCGAGGTCCAAGCGTCCGCTCGAGTTTAAAATCTATTTCCGTGTGCGCAACGTGCGCCCGGCCGAAAATAATCGTCGACGCACGCCGTATATAGTCTAACGCGTGTGAACGACGTCGATGTTGGTCGCGATCTGTCACACTCGAAAACGATCTTTCTCGTTTGTTTAATCTCCGAACAGCAGGCCGCTCGACTTTGCTGAGAATATTCGGAGCATGCTGGATAAAACAGAAACGCAGTGGAATTAGTTTGATTCTAACGTTGTTACGCTTGCAAGACGCATGTATTCAACGAAGAGTTCGGTAAGGAAAGGAAGGTATTCGTTGCAACGAGGATGCAGTATTTTCTTTTCATTGTATTATCTATCATACAGCTGCTGTTATTTCGATGCTGCTGCCGATACGAATACCTTCGTTTCTTTATTAAATATATACGCGAGACAATGGATTAATACTACCACCCCGAATAAGGGCATAACACGACTAGCAAATGCGAATCTTTCTACCACTCACAAGTGCTATAAAACACGCTTCCATAAAATTAAAGGCAAACACAGATAAAGCTAACTAGTAGACGCCGCCGCGGTTCGTTTTCCCGTCTATAATTCGCACAGAGGGAACTAATATTACTGACAGAAACGAGTGAACAAATAAAGCGTTCCTCCCATAAAATGTCTAGCCAGAGAGAGGGTGCACACGCAGTGTTCGTCGCTTGTGCGAAAGGCCCACGAATTAACCGCGACTGTATTAATAGAAACAGGCTTGGAGCAGCGTGCAGAAGAAATTAAGGAACTGTCAATCTCCTTGTCGAACGTTGAAAGATCATTACGGGCGTTCGCCAACTCTTTGCTTATTTTCGCCGGCGATATTTTTGCGCGAGCAACGTTCTCCCCGTTGCACATTCGTTCTTGCGTCTTGCGTTCGTCGCGCATACCTCGTCGACAACGGACGACCCACGGGGGCGACGATAAAGTAATCAGGCCGCGTTGGTCCGATTCGACGAGGGAACGCGTTTGAGGGAAACGCGATCTTCGATTGCCCCTCGTTGTTGCACGCTATAAATACGCCGAGCAAAGCCGAATAACAAAGAAACTTGCAAATGCCCGGCGATCTAAACGAGATCGAAACAGCCGCAACGAGAACCCCTGTTTTCCATTTAACGAACTCGCTAACCCGCTTCGATTAGCGCGAGGACGATGTTTAGTCTGCATGAGGCTCGAGTTGAAAATCGCAGATGGATCACGGAATATCGAAGCATGGAGGGAGGATCGACGGAGTCTCGTCTCTATTCTGGACGTTTCATCGTGTTGTAGGAAGATCAAGCTGGATCCCGATCTGGAAATCGGTGAGATTGGCGAAACCCTGGACAATTCGGCTGCTTGGCATAAATTGTCGGTACGACCGCGTCGTAAATACGCGGATCCACGTGCTCGAGGTATCCCGAGGTCCTCCTCGGACAGCAGCTTACTGAGGTAAAGTTTTATCGCAGGTATTTAAGGGGGAAGTAAGGTCGACGGAAAGTGAGGGTCCACGAGGAACGCTGTGCGCCGAACCGAGTTGCAAATTCGTGGTAGCGCTTTGATATAATTGATTGCACGTCGGGCTATAAAGGGTTAGAGTTATATATATATTTGTGTGCTCGTGGCATTAAATTCAAGGCGAGCGTCGCTTGGATGCGAGAAGAAGTCGAGCGTTGAGAATCGCGGCGCAGTAAAAATGTGACACGGGAATTTTCGAGGGGAAATTATTCTTCGAAAAAACTTCAAACAACTCTGCATTAAACTGCGGAGTTTAAGACTTCGCGAAGGCCTCGGCAAGTCATTGTGCCACAAGGTTGCTGCCAGTGATTGAAACACGAGCAGGACAAGCGTGACCCAGCTTCGGAATGAATTGCATTTCCACTGTCACCGCTCATCGAGAACCAAATAACCGTACTGTTTCAGTGATACGTTTACGTGGACGACAAAATGCACGCGCGAGATATAAATGCAAATAGCAGCCTGAAATCGTTACGTTAACAACGGAGGCGATGAACTTATGCCACGCGTCGCCCACTGGAATTGCATAGAAGCGTGAACGAAAATTACTGAAATCTAATAAGACCGTGAAACCAATTGGCATATCGTTAAGCAACCCTTGCCATTTTTCGTGAACGCGATTTAACTCGCAACGTAATTAGAATTAATTGCACAATCGTACACCCCCATTCGCGCTGCGTTCAATGCGAAATTAGTAGATCAATATCGCAAACCGCGACCTGATTTTCCAATCCGTAATGGCTCCAAATGGCGCCGATTACGATGATTAACGTCGACATTAACGAAGATCGAGCGTTTATGAGTGTCCGAAAAAGCGATAATACGACGAGACGGCACTCGTGACTGGCTGTCGGCCAGGATTTTCTCAAAGTCGATGATGTATGCGCAAATTGTTTGTCGCGAAGGTGCGATTATGTATCTGACAGAGTTCGAACGCTGCGTCGACGATCTAAAGAAATATTCCAGGGAATGGGAGCGCCAAGTGGCCTCCGGTTTCCATGTCGATTTCTTTTTATTCCCGGAAATTCAACCACCCGGCCGGAATGAAAAATCGCGTTCTGAATAAACTTCAGTTGCGCAATGATAAGGGTAATGCCGATTACCGCTGGCTTGCCAGGGGGCCTCGATTCCTAGGAAGGCGAAATACCGGCCAGTTCTGAAAATAAGTTCGCGCGAAGGTGAGGTTCAAGCTGAAAGTTTGATTTGCCATTTTGGCAGCGGACGCGTTCAATGGATCGCGAATTATTTACTATGTACTACATCTACCCGCTGCCGTGAAGCGTGTTCGATTGCATCCCTTCGCGGATTTTGTAACACTTTGATGCATCGTGTATTTCGCCAAAGATTGATTCACTCGAAACTTAGGATTTATTAATGGAATAATATAATACGAATGTGGCGCAGGATATCAATTTGATGTTGATAATCGAACGTTAACTTCAATTTCCGATTAAACAAAATGTGGGCAACGAATAATTTCGCGATTCGACTCGATAGGAAAATTGAGGCAGTTCAGGATGTTCGATGCTCCAGTGGTAAAAATTGACGAGCACGCGGCTAATCGGAATAGACCAAACACCAGGATGGAAATATACTTGGATCTATTTGTTGTATTATAAAGAATGGACAGATATAGAAACTTGTGGGCGGTGGAAAGTTATATTTAAGTTTAGTGACTAAGACAACAGGCCTCCCTGTTACAAATATCCGTCGTTCATTCAACAGAACGCAAAATTTCTTGGCGATCTGTTCGGCCTATCAGGCCTTGAATTTTTTATTGCCATTTAAAGCAAACCAGCTATACCATCGTCGATGAAAATATGCACGTTCGGACTGAATTTACGGTCGAATCTAAAGTTTGCTCGATACCTGGTCTGTCGCGTGTAAAGTTCAGCTCTGTTTAACCTACCTAGACGGTTGCGACTCCGTGAACGCGAAAAGAAGAAATTATTACGGTAACTAAACTTGATAAAAATGAACGCACACTGTTGAATATGATGGTACAAACTCGCAATCACTTTTCTATTTCATTATTTTTTTACAATTACCTTCCAATTCGAGCAACAACAGACCTCAAAAAAAATACTTCTACTTTAATTACGACATATCAAAACGGTATTTTATTTCATTTGTTTTTTCAAATATATGTCCGTTGCAGTGAAATAAATTGTGCCCGCAGAGTGTACGTTCGTACAGCTGACTCAAGGGAAGGATGGCTGCCTATGTCAATTCTAATGCAAACCGCCCTCAGCGAGGAATCAGCAATTGGGCATGGACCAGAGGACTCGCAATATCGAAGGGAGTAAGTGATACGTTTAATGTCAACAGGTCTTAATTAGTATTAACGCTGATATCTCTTTATACTAATTATTGAATCCCTTAGGGCGGTGGTAAAAGAACTGGTTGAGACCGAGGAAGAATTTGGCAGGGATCTCCAGCTGGTCGTTGAACGTTACTTGAATCCACTCGACAACCCCGATGTTCCACGTATCGTTCGCGATAATAAGGACATTATCTTCACGAACCTGAAACAGATTGCCGATTTCCATAATACGTACGTATACAGGCTGGATCAGATTGGCGAAATGGAGAGATTCACCGCGACACTTCCGGTTGGACATTCATTACAAGAACTCCACAAGAGACACGATTAATCCCGTACATACAAATTTTACAATTACGCGTATAAATATTTATTTCACCGTTATCTTAATATTCGAGACGGCAAATGAATGTCCACGTACGATAGCACCCAGCGGCAACAGACGATTACAATTGAATTCGGATAGATTCGAGATGATATTGCAAGGGAAAAGATACACGTGCACACACAGCACACGTCACACACGCTCGCAAAATGATATATACACATGATATACATGAATTCTCTCTATAGCAAAACGATGTGTGAGCAACGTAAGTCGATAACGATGGAGCAGTTTGTGTGATCGTGTGTTTCGTGGCAGTTAATCTTGTTAGATGTTTGTTATAGTTTGTAGCGTTCCCCCTTTTCATCTTTCTACGAGCACGCCTCGATTGGCTCCACCAATCGTGAATTTATTCTTCCAACGAAAGAACTGCATGTATACGATCAGCAAGAGTTTGTTCTACTTTTCAGTAGAGCAACTCGAGTATGGTCAGACGGCGTGTACTAACGGGACCCGTCCATTACACTCGAATAAAATAATAATATTAATATCACGTGGAAGAATAATTTCACCAAGTGGTTGTACCTGGTCAAAGCGTTTCTCGTTAAAAATAAAAGTACCTCATTACCCCTGCAACCCCAACCGTAAGATAAAACGTCTATATGCATATATTTCAAATCACTTAAACCCCCCACCCGGTGTTAATTAATCACAAATTCTCTGCCTTGTTCGTGGTTAACTCCCCGTGGTTAATCAGCATAGAAGAGGCAGCAATGGCGTAACAAATCACCAAGAATTAATGGTCGTAACTGCATATAAATGTTGTCGTTTCACCCTACATGTCGCGCTGAAAAGAAACCAGGAGGGATGCAGCCTTTAAGCACGTAGGCATGGTGTGTTTTTAGCGTGATTATTAATCGGTTTCTTACTTAGATCGTTCGGCAGGGTGTTGATCGAGGGTGTTAAGTACTACGCGGACCAGCCACGTATGCTTGGGAAAACTTTTCTGCGTCTGGTAAGTGTACCGAGGTTCGCAGAGAATAAAGATATATTTTATTATACTTGATAGCTTTTATATTTTACATTGAAATTGCTCTTGGTTTCAGGAAAGGGATTTCGACAAGCATGTGGCCTACTGCAGAGACGAACCAACGGCCCAGGAGTTCCTGCAAATGAACGACACCGTGCGAGAATATTTCGAGGTCAGTGCTCGACTTACTTTAAGTGTCTACTGTCAGTAGAGTAACGATCGATCGAATCGTTAACTTCGGGGCAGAAATTGCGCACAGGAAATACTCGAAATAAAATTATCCCCGTTTGCGTCGTATCGCGTATTACAACCAAACCACTACAAGATGGTAAGAAAGGTTTCTATCCATCCTCATCGTAGTTCGGCGTCGCGACGCCAGCGTCTGCGTCTGCAACGTAGTTCACTTATATCCATTTCAATAAGTATCCGCACTTTGCATAATTTGACGCGTCTCCAAGATTCAAAAATGTCCCGGCACTGATTTAAATGTAATTGATATTTTAGGATGTTCCCGACGTTTCTAATCGCCTGCTGCATTCTATTTGTCACTTCTTCTGCTCCTCTTACTTTTTCATATCGAGTACGGAATATTCTAAGACGCACCTCGTTGCACCTTCCAATTGCAGTACAAGTTACCGGAGAATTGCACGATTATCCATGACTGAAACGGCCGCTCGCATGAATAGAAGGAAATTTCACAATTACATAACACGCGGGGGTAAGCGGGCGTCTGTCCAGCCACCGAAATAGCTTGGTTTATTCTTAACAGACGGAACATCTTTCGTTCCTCTTACTTATGCACGATAGTCTCGCGGCAAGGCGCGTGCCACGAAACGAAAAGGAAGAAAGCGACCGCGTTATCGGCCGACTACGTCACGGTTGCTGTCATTACGCGATGACATCTCCTCGAGGAAAAAAAAGGACACGCACGCTTGAGGATCTCAGCTGTACATCGTTGATCTAACGCGTCCCCGAACCGCGCCTCTATTTTACTTCTTTCGCTTTAACCGTTCGATTTTCTTTCGTCGAATTATTATCGTTATCCTTGGAAGAATGATTGGCATTAAGAAGGAAGGTTAATTTTTTGGGTCAATTCTTGATACAGCTTCGAACTGTACTGTTAACATCGTGCGAACAAAATGCTGCTTCCGTTTTTTCAGAAATTTGTCATTAACGTTGAGAACTTTTAATACATTAAAACGTCGGCGATTGGTCGAGGAAAGTAGTTCGCTCGGGTGGTAGAATTAACGGAAGTCTGAGGCAAATCGTGGGTGGGTAAAATACACATACTGCACTACTAGGATATTTTGTTATTTCAAGTATGCCGCTCGATTCTTTCCTGTGATTCGACCTGTTATTTCTGGAACTTGACTCAAGAACACGGCAAGATTTTCACACAATACAAACCCCGCCGTATTGATTTAACGACACGAAATTAAAATTAGATTGCGCGATACTTGCCGAACGTGTCTGGTTTCATAGTGACGTGCATTTAGGTGCATTCGGGGCTCTCGTGCATTACTGGTATTTATTGCACCCGAGTGCTGTCCACGCGTGTTTCGTTCACGTTCAATTTGCGGTTGTTTCCATTCTTGAAGTCCGTTCGACGGTGAAAATAATGTGGGCGAATTTTTCAGGCGTTCTCGGTATGCAGCGACAATGGCAAGATATTTCGTAACAAGAACGTCTTCTTTCTACAGCAACCTCTATTATACAGGTTGTCGTGTAACTGGTGGTACAACCGGATGTGGGCTGATTATACGTCGAAGAATCAGTCGGAAATATAGAATAAAATTGTTTCGAAAAAATCGACCAGTGTCGAATAAATAGTAATGCCCTTATCTTTTGCTCTCGTTATTCGATTCATCTAAAATACTCTAAAAATATTAAGAACGTTCATTAACACGAACGAGGACTATTCTATATTTTCGACTTATTTCTTCACGTAGAGTCCCCTATAAGGTTGGTACCACCAGTTACACCTCATTCTGTATATCATTACTATTCACTGAAAAGTACGTAACACCCTTTTCAATATAAATCTCCTGAAATTATACAGTACACGAACCTTCCTCACCCCAATGACGAAGGCACCTGCGAGAAAGAAAACTTCTCCCGAGTCTGTCCAATTATTTATCGTTTTACAAAGTACCCCATTCACCGAAATCTCGTACCAATTTTCTCTCCAGTCGTTCGACCAGGGATTCCAGCGAAATCCTTCGAATGCCCTCGAGTTCACGGGGCAGCAATGTCCGAATGAATTTTCCATTTTCTTCCCGATTTCTGGAGGAGGATCGGGACAGCGCGTGCGGCGAGGAAAATCTGCCGACGATTCGTAGGACTGTTCGTGTTGTTTTTGTGCGTGGTCAGTCCACGAGTTCGTCCGGCGTCTAAGTATAGCCGTGGCCGTATTGGTCTCCCGACTGGTGTTTTTCGGTAACCACCGACCGTGGATCCCCCTCGATGAAGAGAATCGGCGGAAGAACAGAGATCTGGTCCAGTCTGCGACCAGCCACGGTGTCATCTCCGATACTAACGACTCGAAACACGAACAACAGTGTTTACCTTCCTTGACCTCCGTTAAGGTGCGCCAGTCCTTCCACCTGTACCAGTTTGTTGGTTTTTAATCTCTCGTTTTATTCGTTCGGGTTGCGATTTCTCAGCCGATCGATCGTTATTTCCGTTCGTACGGTGAAACGTCGGTAGTTTCGTTGAGATTTAGTTTTTTCTCGATACGGTGAAGTCGGTTTACGGTTCCCATTCTCCCTTCGTTTCCTGGCGACGTTCTATGGTTCCAAAGTGGTTTACCATGTCGATCGGTAATTCTCCTTTGACGTTGGTGATTTATTTGCGTTCTTTTTTATTCGTGACAGTGCGACAATTGTGACGGCTGTGACAGACGATTGGTACGGGATCCCGAATGAGATAGAAAATTTAGTTTGCGGAGTTTCGAACACGCCGTTGAAGGTTTGTGACGTTGAGAAATCTTTGAAAGAATCATCTTAGGGGAAAGGAAATTCTGCCGCTGCGAATATTAGCGACCGTAGTTCTATTCCAATATCAGTCGCAATGTTACACGATCACTCGTGTAACCAGATTCGCCCCAGGCCAATCGACAGGAAATAGTTCCGTGGAAAATCCAGTCGCATCCAAAAATACGCGTCTCTTCATCCTGGCGTCGAATTACAAGCGACGAAACAATTCCCTATTCTACGCTGGAAAATTCCCAATTTCCGAACAGCCAGTGGTGAACGATCTCGCGAAAATAAAACAGTCGTTGCTTACGTTGCTTACAGCGTCGAGGCAGACGTAACTCCGATCAATTATTTCCAACGACGCGTCGCACGAAATAAACGACCGAAATAAATTTCCCTCGTTTTACGATAAAGAGCAAAACAGTATCACCGATTCAATTGCCCTTCCGCTTAAAATAACGAACCGGAAAGAAATTTTAATATCCCGTGTGCGTGCGATGGGTCGCTGATAAAAATGAACGGAACAAAAATCGGTTTACATGTTTCCAGGAGCTGAGCCAGACTCTCCGTGACGATAAGAGCCTATCGGAGCACTTGAAGCTTCCGATACAACGCATAAACGACTACCAGCTCCTGCTCAAGGTAAAGTTGCAAGGAAAAATCGTTCTCCCTACCGACCGGTCGTTAAGTTCTCGCGGGCGAGCCGCGGAGAAATGGTTAACACATCCTCCGTGGATCTAAATCGAAAATACATTTCAAGGGTGTTATGACAGAAATACAGCATCGCGTGTGTATCTTTTTTGAAAGCATTCCAGCGGTCGTGCATAAACCACCCGCAACACTGATCATCGTATAAAATTGTCGCCGAAATTCGATAGGGAATTAAACTGTTTGACGCGCTGCCCGATATCTGCGTCCCGTTTCCCTGGAATTATTGCGCCCCGTACAAATCGCAGGCCAGTTTCCCGGATAATAGGATTCGACGCTGAACGAGAAGGTTCAAGCTTTTCGATAGACGTTTCAGCGACGAAATCTGGCCGCAATTCTCGATTACGCTGTTGTGCTCGTAACAGCGTCGTCGTCTCGTTTCATTGTAACCAGGAAGATCAAATGAATCACGGTGCTTTATTTTCTGAGTCATTGTTCCGCTCCACTTTTAGCGAAACGAATAGCTCGGTCGGAATGGAATTATTGTTTCGTTTTCTCGTAATAATATATTAAAGGAAAAAATATGTGCAACCGTTGGTTACGCGACACGACGACCTGTAGAATTCGCACGTGACCTATATCGGCGACGAAATTTCGTTCCGTCAGACAGAAATAGCACGGCGCTAAAATACTTCCCGGTTCGCCTTGAAAACGCATTCCAGCCGATTAATTGTCGCGTCGAGCACGGTTTTCGTCGAATCGTTGGTATCTTCGAACGAAAAAACAAAAAAATAAAGCGAGAGAAAAATGAACGAGGGTAGCGTTCACCTCGACCCAGTGAACCCTCTGCTGCGACTCACCGCGAGACGAACGATCGCGCGGTTCGTCACAGAAAATAGACTACACGCGATCAATAATAATTCGCGTTACTGGCCGAGCACAGTTTCGCTTTACTACCTGTAACCCTTTGGCTTGGGCCACGAATCGGCCCGTGCCAGCTGCCCGGATAATAATGTCGACGGACAGGCGCCTCTAGAGCAAATGGAAATTGAGTGAAACCATTCTTCAAATTCTTTCGAGCGTGCGTGCGGCGCTAAGTTCAAGATTGTTGCTCTCGCGTTGGCGCCCAGGCGAATCGAACGGCAGCTCGATACAAATGAAAACAGAATTAACTATGCGCGAAATCGAACACCGTGCCTCGATCGATTTTCGTCGGGTTCGACGAAATTTCCGACGATCAGAAATCGTCGCGACGGTACGACGCCGTCGCGTTGAAAACTCGAACGTCCGTCGTTTTATTTCCGTGGTGCCCGCGGTTCGCGTAGATATAGATCAAGGGAAACCACGAAGTTCGTCTTGGTGTAGCTGCGATACGGCGACAGAGAACGTTCCATCGTGGTGTGCGAACGAGTGGGCGCCGTACGGATTTAGCGAGCTAAAAACGGGTCATCCTCGCGACGCGTTATCTTTCCCGCCTCGTCCCTGTCATAGAAAAACCGCGCACAAAATCTATTAGCCGGGGAAAAAGTCGAGGGTGCCGTTCGGGGACGTTCGCCAGCGGGAACCGAGTCGACGAATTACGATGTTCGTCCGGACGTCAGAGCTTGGAATTCGTTTGATCGATATGAATCGTTCGATGGAACTTTATAGGAGCTGGTGAAGTATTCGACCCGACTAGGCGAAAACTGCGACGACCTCCAAAAGGCTTTGGAGTTGATGCTGGGTATCCCCCACAGGGCGATAGATAATAAATTCATAAGCAATATCGAAGGATACAAAGGGAATATCCATAAGCTCGGTAGATTGCTTACGCACGTTAGTACATTTCGAATGAATCTACCGTTGTGTGCGGGTTGACAAACGGTTTATAAGTATCATATTCAATCGGCAGGAGTGGTACACGGTAATTGACAAGGACGGGAAGAGCAAGGAGAGGTATTTGTTCCTGTTTAAAGCCCGTATACTCGTATGCAAAGTTAGACGTATATCGGAAGACAGATCAGTCTTTGTGTTAAAAGACATCATTCGGGTAAGCGACACCTTTCAAATATTTGCAGCGATTTTAAGCGTCCGTGCTGTTTTGTAATTTAATTGGAATCCCAGTTGCCCGAGGTAGAGGTGAAGGATCATCCTGGTGACATAAGGACCTTCGAACTACACAATCCGGCGAGTTCAGCTTATCCGATAACTTTGGTGGCGCACAAGGACCCCGTCAAAGTCTACTGGCTGAAGGAAATTCGACAGTACGCCAGCGACGTGGTAGCGCTCGCTGAGCACGCTGCGGACGATCTGCAGCTCACGGAGGTGCCGGAAACGAAAGAAGAAGCCAAAGCAAATCCGGGTAATCCACAGAAAGTCGAAGGGAATCCAGGGCCAAAGAAGGTCGAGGGAAATCCAGGAAATCCTGAGACTAAGAAAACCGAGGGAGAAGGTGCAGACATGTCTCGAAGATATTCCGCCAGTCGATACAGCAGCTCTTCGAAAGTTGTCGAAGGTAGTTGATGAATAAAAGAGAAACAGAACTTGTTTATCGATGTTTAATTGTTCTAATTTTCAATGGATTTTACTTTAAAGAGTACTCCTCGGTGTCGAGCAGTCAAGCCGCAATGTCAGCGTACGTGGAGTCATCCAGCAGCGCTATGAGGATGGAATCGAGTTCCAGTTCTTATCAGGCGGGTAACGTGGCTGCAATAGAGACCAAGAGTAATTCAGCGACGAAGAAGATCGAGGGTAGCAGCGGAAATGGAAAACCTACGTTCGTCAAGACGCTCGAAGGATCCAACGTAGAACGTAAGTATTTGGGTTTGGATATAAATGTACGATAAAAGTAGAATAAGTGTTGCGTAGATTAAATATATGAGTGAATAAAACAAAATCGAGGACGCTTTTGCTATTCAATAAGGTGATAGCACGAATTACCAGATTGCCAACCGAAATGCGATTAGAGGCAAAGGAAACGAATTCGTGCAGGTGACATAAGATCGATTTTTACTGTTCTAGCGTTAGCAGAAAATAACGTGGAATTGATACACGCCGTAGGTAAAGTGACACAGAATTTGCCTACTATCTGATCATCCACTGTACTGCACACCACTTTCTATCAGTCTGCTGTCGCACTGTATGGTCGAGAATATTCTTTCTCCGTTCTCCTCCTTGTATCTTCTTCTTCTAGCCAGCTGTGTAAAACTGCTTCTACACGTTCCAACTAGGCGGTTGATTGAGCTTAACAATGCTAGATGTGGTGCTCCACTGTCACTCGCAAAACCGCACTACACCATTACAACACAATTTACTATATTCTTTCGCACCGATATCACCACGCACACGCACACGCACACGTCGCCTATATTCTTGTAAAATGCACACGTATCGATTTAACAAGATCTGCTTTCACTGTCGTCTCCATTTTTTTCGTAGTAGCCACTTCCGCGACTGTTTTTCGTTCTTCTTTTCCATAAACATTTTACTAGACGCCCCCCGTTTTAAGTAGGAAGAGCACTATCGACAAAACGAAACGAATAATCACTCCCTTTATTAGTTGTACATACAGATCAAACATTGAACTACTTCAGTTTTGATCACCGTTGCTATTTCCACTTGGATTGCCCGTGACTCTCTTCTATAAAGATCAAACACCCCCGAACGTACTACACCGTATATAAACGACGACGAATTTCCCCGTGTTCCATTCATTATTGATCGCTTACTAATTTGTTGTTCTTCCTTCGATTATTCCATCGTGTAGCCGGCGAAATGGCGGAGTTCGAGTGCACCCTGCTGAAAACCGATTCGACGACAAGAGTGCAATGGTTGAAGGACAACAAACCATTGGAGGATAGACTGGCAGATCGCATAACGGCATCCGCGACAGGAAAAACCTTCAAGCTTCAGATCCAAAATGCACTCGAGTCGGATTCCGGTATCTACATAGCTCGGGCCATGAACAGCGATGGCCAGTCTACCTGCACCGCTCAGCTGGTGGTGCAGAAACGTTAGTTAATTAAATCAACATCTCTGTATGAAATAAAAAAAAGCCACGTGGTTATTAACATTATTATTACGATCATTTAGTTACAGCCGAGGAGAAAAAGGCGAGAGCAGAAGCCAATGCACCCATCTTCCTGGTGCGACTGAAGGACACGGAACTCCTGCAGAACACCTACCTGCGTTTCATGATCAAAGTAAAGGGCGATCCGAACCCTGAAGTGAAATGGTAAGCGACAACGATGGGTTCCAGTATTTAATGCAAACACGGACAACGATTAAACCGAAAGAAATTATTCTCCTCGCAGCTACAAGGAGGGCGTTTTAATCGACGCGAATCATCCACGCGTGAAGATCGTCACTGAGCAAGCGGAAAAGGGTTTCTACGAAATGGTGATCGCCGACGTTCAGAGGGAGGACGCTGGGAAATATTCGTGCGTCGCGACAAATAAATTCGGAGAAGCTTCCTGCGAAGCCACGGTCACCGTGTCCGAAGACAAACTGCTGTACCTTCCCGAGGGTTTCCTCGAGCCGGGAATGGAGCCGCATTTCACTTGGTTACGCGACGGAAAGCCGTTCGATCCTGAAGAACGATTCAAGGTGCTGTTCCAGGACAACGAGGACACCTTGGCCCTGGTGTTCCAGCACGTGAAACCGGAGGACGCCGGTCTCTACACCTGCGTGGCTCAAACCAGCACAGGTAACGATCGTCGTGCAATATGAAATAACAATATCTTCCATAGTACCCGATGGTATCTATTTCAAAATGAGTCTCGTTCAGGTAACATCAGCTGCAGCGCCGAATTGACGGTCCAGGGAGCAGTGAACCAACTGCTGAAAGATCCGGAGAGGCCGAAACTGTGTTCGGAGGCCAGGCATTCGGAGGTGAGCGCTGGCGGATCGGCTATGTTGGAGTTGCAGATCAGGGGCTACCCGAAGCCGGACATCAAATGGACGAAAGACGGGGAGGAGATCGTTGCCGGCGGTAGATACAAGTATCTCTGGGAGGACGAGGAGTCCATGTCGCTGGTGATAAAGAATGTGACCGCGAAGGACGCGGGCGTCTACACGATTAGGGCGAAGAACGAATTGGGCGAGGACGTTACGCAGATCGAGCTGATCGTCAAGTCCGCGCCGAAGATTATCAGGAAGCAGTGCGATTTGACGGGCACCGTCGACGAAACGATCACGATGACCGTGCAGATCGAGGCGACACCGGCGCCGGAAGTGAAATGGTACAAAGACGGCCAGGAGTTGCGCGAGGACAATCGCGTGAGCATAATCAAGGAGGGCAGCGAGACTTACAAGCTTGTATTTAAAAATGCCCGTCTGGAGGACGCCGGCTCCTACTCCATTGTCGCGCGCAACGAGGTGAATCAGACGACAGAGATATGGAAGCTGAAAGTGTTGAGCCCGCCGAAGATAGCCAAGGGATTGGGCGAGACACAGATCCTCGACCAAGGCGATACTCTCACGATGTACGTGGAAGTCGACTCTGTTATGCCGCCTAACATCAAGTGGTACAGGGACGGTGAAGCGCTCGTGGAAGATAATCGCATCAAGATCACCCGAGAGGGGAAGAAGTTCATCCTGAAGATCACAGGAATAGTCAGCGAAGACGCTGGTGCTTACAAGGCAGAAATCTCTTCCGATCATGGAGTGGTGACCGACGAGACGAAGATTCAGGTAAGAACGCGTTGTCGAAAATGCGTTAATAATATATGAAACATTTATCTTCGTATTTGCGCGATGAATATCGATTTGCATGATTGCGACTAATCTTTCCGCTTCAGGTGCGAGGTCTTCCACGATTCAAATCGAAGATGTACGACGTGTCCGTGAACGAGGGCGCAACGAACATCGAATTCAAAGTGGAGGTCGACGGATGTCCCAAGCCCAGCGTGCACTGGTACATCGGCGACGTAGAGATCACAGAGAAGAGAAAGGACTACGTTCGCACCGAGGAGGACAACTTCTGCAAGCTGCTCATCTCCGAGGTGAAGTCCGAGATGAAAGGAAAGTACACCTGCATTCTTAGGAACGATTACGGCGAGGTGAAGAGCAGCTCGACGTTGGTGGTGAACACCAGGCCTAAGTTGCTGAAGAAACTGGCCGATCAAAGGATCAACGAGGGCGCCACCCTGAAGCTGATATTCGAAGTGTCCGGCACCCCGGAACCCGAAGTGAAATGGTTCAAGGACGGACAGGAGGTGTCCGCGGACGCCAGAATCAAAATAACGAGGGACAGCAAACGTCAGGAAAGCTACGATCTGACGGTTACGTTGGTGAAGGGCTCCGACGGAGGTGTTTACGAGGTTCGAGCGGAAAACGAGCTGGGCTTCGTCACCAGCAAGAGCAAAGTCATAGTAATGAGTAAGGATCCAGTCGATGTTCAATTAGTCTTGCCACAGAATTCGGTCGAATTAAAAACCCGTGTAAAATCTGAATTTTTTCGACACCCGCCAGCGAATCGTCGCCCGTTCGATTTTGCCACCTTTCAGTAAGCAGTGATACAGAGGTACGGTTTCATGTACGGTTTGTCGTTCGTCGTTCACCGGTCTGACGGGCTTGTTTAATCAAAGATTCACGGACAATCGGTGGTTCCGCTCGGATGTGGAGCGCAGAACAAATCTGCGAGGAAACCAGCCCAGTTAAACCGACATTGACGTGAACCTTTTCTTCGTGTCTTTATCCCAGTTGTCTATTTTGTACGTTCGTGTATATTCGTGTCTCGTGTCCCCCTGTTCGTTGTTCATTTATGTGTTTGACTGCCCCCCCCCCCCTTCTTTGATACTCGTACGCATTTGAAGCGATTCGAGCACCGCGTGCCAAACGTTCCACATGGTTGTTCTGAAACGGTCCCAAAATGTGTGAATTCTGTAGCGAAAACGGAGGAAAGCGTGGAGGATAATATGACGAAGCAGACCGTAGAGAAGATCAGCGTCGAGGAGGAGGAAATAATTGCGCAGAAAATCGATGAGAAGGACGCCGATGGGAAGAAGGAGCAGGCCGAAGAATCGGGACCGGAAGGTAATCTTAACGATCGACGAAAATCGAATAAAAATCGCGTCGATCACGCTCTAACGACGTGCGCAATATATAGAGTAAGCTAGATGCGAATGTAGCGAGGGAGGATACCTTCTTCGCTACGAGGAATGCTTGAAAGCTAAATTAATCCAGCGTTCCACGAACGACGCGGTGTCGCAAGATTTTTGGTAAGAGATTTTTCTTAACACGTTTCGCGAGAACGTGTCACGACTTTTCTCGCTCGTTCAACAGTCTTCCACCTTTTTGCGCAACTCGAGGGGGTAGAGCAGCAAAGGTGTAGACGTTTGGGCAATTTTGTTGTTTGTGCAAACACTTTGAAAAACGAGACACGCTTCGTATTACACATTTTTCTGTGCGCACAATAATTTCACTTCATTCGTTTCGCAAATTCGCCGAAATCCTTGCGATAGAACCATAACATTGCAACACCGGCATTAATCGGCAAGATACAATGCAACAGATATAGCCTTGCCGATAGCTAATTAAATTAAACGATGGCTGATTAAGCGTAGAGGTAGATCGTAGCCCAAAAAACATGTCTGCTAAATTCAGGTCGGGTGAAACTGGAGACACAAAACGTCCAAGTAATACGGGGCCAAGGTGACACGATTACAATCTCCGTGGCCTCCACGACGACCCACGAAGCTATACTCACAGGTAAATTACGCACACGCTGAACAATGTCTCGCTATTTACACGTATCACGTAACCATCGTCGTAAACGAGGATTTTCTGACCGAAACAATTGATGGGGCCCGCCACCCTTGAAACGTACAATACCAAATGTTTGGCAAGCCCCGCAGCTATCTCATTACCAATACTATTATCGATTTTATTGCCCCGTAAATAGAAGAAACGCAGTCTTTCACATTTTTCGCACACGTCCTATTGTCTGAAAAATATCTTTCGCAATATCGCACGCCTGAATCAATTAACGGATTAATGCAATCCGTTGCAAATCCGGGCAAACTTTCCCGTCGCAGTAATCGGTCGGAGAATCCTCAAACGCGAGAGCAAATAACGCCACACCGAACAAAGCTTTCACGAGCTGAAAAAAAGGGCCTCGATCAGACTAGAAAGATCGTCGCGGAAAGCGTTGGCCGCTTCGTCGATATATCACGGATCGTCCCTGCTCTCTATGATAGGTGTATTACTTGAAAAAAAAAAAAAAATGGGATTGTGACTAGCCCGAGCGTTCGCAGGTCCCGACGAGAGCCACACGATCAGCAAGATGACCGCGACAAAGGTCGAGTGCCAGGAAATGAACACCGACGGACCCGGCATCGAAGAGATTGCCACCTACAGTTACAGCTTGCAAGAGGAGAGCGCGCAGAAACCGCAGAACGGCGTGCTGATCGAGGAATTCTCGGAGGCAAGCGAGGACAACAGATCGAAGATGCAGCAGGTGAACCGCGGAGTGTCCATCGTATCCGTTTCGGACGATGAGTCCACGATGAAGGCTATCTCGAGGGACATCAGCACGGAGGACATGCAGTGCGCCGAACTGTCGGAAGACATCAAGCTGGTGAACGGAAGCTACGAAGAATTCAACGGGAATGGACGTCCGTGCGAGGAGAAAACGTTGGACGACGCTAAACCTTACAAGGGTTCCTTGCTGACGGAGACTATAATCGAGGAACGGTCCTTGGAAGAATCGCCCTCGGAGAGATCGAGCCAGGAAAGCGTGAAACGACCGGAATCTGCTGTTCTTGAGAACGGCAAAACGTCCCCGCCGATGTCCCCTCTGGAGCTAGAGCGATCGCAGTCGTTGTCCCAGAAGTTGACCGAAGAGATGGTGAAACAATCGCAGTCTGCTGTTATCGAAAACGGCGGCTCTTTCAGACGGCTGTCTTCCGTGGATCTGGACCAACCGCAGACCGCCACGATCGAGGAGAGTAAATTGACGAAGCACAAGTTGGAACGAGTGAATTCGTCAGCGGGGAAGGCCGTCGAGGAGAACTGCGAGTCGCGTCGAGGATCCGTGCAGAACGGTTTGTCCAGGCAGAGTTCGAAGATAGAAAGGACGGACTCGACTGAGTCGAGCAAAGCGTTGGAGAGATCTTTGTCCAGGCAGAGCTCGAAATTGGAGAGGATGGATTCGTTAGAATCGAATAAAACATTGGGGAAAACTTTATCCAGGCAGAGCTCGAAATTGGAGAGGATGGATTCGTTAGAGTCGAACAAAACATTGGAGAAATCTTTGTCTAGGCAGAGTTCGCTGAAGGCCGCTCTCAGCGCTGACGAAGATGACGAGGAGCTCGAGGCTCTTCTGAATCGTGTTAAACGGCAGCGCAGCGTTTTAGACGATATCCTTGAAAAGGAAACCTCCAGGGACTCAGGTACGACAGGACTGCTCCATCGGCTGCTCGAACAGAATCGTTCTTGCAGATCGACAGGGTTTAAGATCGATTATTCACAGCGTTCCTTTACCAGCACCCGCTTCCGTGTCAGCACGATTCTCTGTCTTCCTCGCCTGTTCTTTCTATAATTCATTTACGATTTCAAGTTAAACATATTGTGTACCTCGTGCCATCGTGTGTGACGCCTTGCATGTTAATATTGAACGAGGCGTGGGACATAATTTAATTGCTTATCGATATGTCGTGTTGAATATCGTTCCTCTGAAGAAAAAAAAACAAATTAAGTCGTCAAACCAAAATTATGATCCAACGGAAAGCTGTTAAATTTTGTTAACGCCTCGGTGCATATCCAAACACTTATCGCTTCTACTGAAAAAGAACGTTCAATCGAGCCTGGCCAAAAGAGGTCCCCTTCGTTTTTATCCAGGTGAGCAGGTTCCAATAATGCTGGACAATTTTTTGTCGCCAACTATGATAGCAAATTAGAAAGCATCCAATGTGAGAGAAAAAAGTGAAAAATAACAAAGCAAGCACGTGGCAAGCAAAACGATTCGTTAGATGCACGGCAAATATCGTAGAGAAAGAAAAAAAAACTTACAAACCCAGATACTTCAAATAATCATTCTCAATATCCTCCATAAAGCACGTTCTAATCTTGTCAATTTTCAATCAGCTCCTCCACACATCATCAGCTCGACTCTCGACGATCGTACGATCTACGAGACCCAGACAGTTCTATTCGAGATAGAATCGACGAGTCTACCAAGGGCTGATGCAAAATGGTTCAAGGATGGGAAACCCCTTCGAACCGGTGATCGTGTCAGAATAACCAGCTCTGGCGAACACTATGCGCTGGAATTGAAGAAATCTATACTCGAAGACGAGGGCGTGTACACCTGCATGTTCTCCAACAAACTGGGCGAAGCCAGCGCCGAGGGATACTTGACCGTTGGCACCGTGGACGAACTTCGAAGGCCAAAGTTCATCGAGCCACTGAACGACGCGGACGTTGCCAAAGGGAAGAATGGAGAGTTCAAGGCGACGTTCACTGCTGATCCCATACCAGAAATGATATGGTAATTTAAAACAAATCACACCTACCGTATGCGATGTAGAGCAATTCATTTCTTGTACGATTTTATCTGCTAATAATCTTTTGCTATTGCCTCGTTCGTTACGGAATATTTGGGTACGTTGTTCATTGGAAATTGTACGTGCTTATGTACAGTATCGAGTGAGATATTTTAATGTCTCCCGGTTAATTGTTTGCAAAAGGTACTTCAAAGGTAACGAAATCCCACCCGACGACAGCAGACTAAAATGGACCGTGCAGAACAAGCCAGCGGCAGATAAATTAACAGAGACGACGGTCAGTTTGGTCGTGCCGAAATGCACGAAGGGTGACACTGGAGAATATACGCTGATATTGATGAATAAATACGGCGAAGCTGAAGCTAGCGTTAGTATAAGTTCGAATCAAGACGAGACTCAAGTTTTCAGCTAGTTTTATTAAGTGTACATTATCGTAAATAGGCTTTCCTGAATCTCCTGTTGCGCCCGGAAATTCGTGAACTGAAGGACGTCGTCGCATCTGTCGGAGACTCATTCAAATGGGAAGCAATCGTCAAAGGAAATCCGAAACCGGATATAACGTGGACCAAGGATGGAACTGTCCTGGAAAAGGGAGAACATTTCGACTTTGAGGAAGATAAAAGGAACAACCAATTCAGGCTCGTTTTTAACAGCGTCGAAGTGGAGGACAAAGGAACTTATCATCTAACTGCTAAGAATTATTTGGGTGAAGCCAGTGCGCAGGCAAACCTAACGCCCCACAGTAAGACCGAAAACAGATACAATATCGATATCATAGAATTTTATGTATTATTTATTTTCTTCCAACTAACGCCAACACCCATTTCTAGCCGAGACTCCGACCTTCCTGAAGGATCTGTCCAACGTGGACTGCAAAGATCGCGACGATCTAGAGCTGAAAGTTCGTCTAACTGGTATACCTAAGCCAAAAGTAACCTGGTTGAAGGACGGCGAGGTAATCAACGAGGATGGTCGCCACACGATAACTACCCACGTGGACGGAATTGTGGACAGCACCTATTCCATAAAGACGTTCTCTCAAAGAGACGCCGGACAGATAAAATGTCAAGCTACCAACGTAGCCGGCAGTGCTCAGACAGTTTGCGATATTAAGATGCAACTGATCACACCTACCTTTGGCAGCGATCTACCACGATCAGAGGAAGTGGACGAGGGTGACTGTCTAGAGCTTAAGGCGAAAGTGGACGGTAGTCCCATGCCCGATGTAGCCTGGTACAAAGACGGCGAGAAGATCGTGCCTGATGATCACGTGAAGATCGAGACACTTCCTGATGGTCTCACGAAATTAACGATCGACTGCGTGAAACCTACGGACTGTGGAGCTTACAAACTCGTTATTAACAATTCTACTGGTGAACACTCCTCTTTGTGCGCCGTTGCCGTGAAACGTGAGTGTCTTTCGTAACGAGTACTCAATTTTAGGCCGGAGAAATTGTAATTGCGAGTAACCACGCTGTCGAATATTCGTTTCAGCTCAGAGAAGAAGGCCGTCTTTCACGAAACCCCTGGAAGACACCAAGGCAATCGTGGGACAACCGTTGAAACTGGAAGCTCAAGTGGTTGCTGTACCCAATCCCCAGGTGCAGTGGTTCAAGGACGGTGTACCATTGAGGCAAACCAAAGAAGTATACTTCGTGAACGAGCCAAACGGTATGATTGGTTTGAGGATCGATTACGTTCGCCCAGAAGACGCTGGCACTTATTCGATGACCGTGTCGAACTCGCTCGGCGAGACCACCGGCTCTGCCAAAGTCGAAGTAGAGGAGAAAGAGAAACGACCGGAATTCGTGGCTAGTCTTCAGCCGCTCACCGTGGTGGAAGGTTTCCCTGCGAAAATGGAGGTGAAGACTCTGGGAAAACCGCAGCCGCAGCTTCAATGGTTCAGGAATGGAGAAGAGGTTTATTCACAATTATGTCACTATCTTGCAAACGATTTCGTTACATATACCTTTCGTTACAAAGGAATGTTGCTTTCCAGATCATACCTGACGGACAGCGGATAAAGATCGCCAACCAACCAGACGGAACTCAAGCTTTGATCATCGACAAAGCAACGCCAGAAGATGCGGGAGAGTACCAAGTAATAGCAGGCAATACAGAAGGAACTTCTTCGTGCAAGGGTACCATCAGTGTCGTTGGCAAACTTCAGCCAGACCTTCCAGAACAGAAACCCGGATTCGTGTCTCCTATGAGAGACGTTTACATGGAGGAAGGTCAACCCCTGAATTTATCCGCCTCCTTTATCGGAAATCCCATCCCAGAAGTGAATTGGTCCAAAGATGGCACACCTCTGAGCCCGTCCGATCGTTTGACTGTGACTTGCGATGGAAAGAAGACCGAATTAGAAATCAATCCCTGTGAACCTAATGACGCTGGTGTCTACGAGTGTCGCATATCGAATCCACTTGGAGAAGATTCTACGAAGGCTCAGGCCAACGTCAGAAAGATCTTCCAGCCACCTAAATTCATGCAGAAATTCCCAGACCTCCAACAATTGCCAGCATTCGACGCAAAGTTCCCAGCCAGGGTCACCGGTGTACCACAACCCGACATCTCGTGGTACTTCAACGACAAACCAATCCCGAGTGACGATGACAAGTACAAGATCAAACGTGACGGAGACGCTTGCTGTTTGTACGTGAAGAATTGCACTTACGACGATTCCGGGGTTTACAAATGCCGAGCGGTTAATAAAGGTGGGGAAGCCGAATGCGTGGCCAACTTGACGGTGGTTGACAAAATGTAAGTCGATTGCTATCTTAACGATTCAACGCCGTGCGCTTTGCTGCATCAAACTATCTATTTGATTTTAGAGGAAAGATGCAGAAGGTCGAACCTCCGTCGTTCTTGAAGAGAATCGGTGACTGCGAGGTGTACAGCAGAATGCCAGCGAAATTTACAGCCTGCATCACAGGCATTCCGGAACCTGAATTCGAATGGTACCGCAACGGCGACAGGCTCTGGCAGACCGACAGAATCAGGATGGACCAGGAGGGAAGTTTGTTGCGTCTGACCATAGCCAATGTCGATGAATTGGACGCCGGAAAATACAAGCTGAGAATAATAAATCCTCACGGGGAGGACTCTTGCAGTGCAGACTTGATTTATGAATGTAAATGACACACTATTAACACGAAACACTCTCGACATTATTGTACTAATCGTTTCTTTTTTCTCGTTTGAAATAGCATTGGAACCGCGAGCGAAGAAAGCACTTGGAGATCAATACGCAGACTTCGACAAATACCGTAAATCAGGCGTCCCATTGCCTTTGGCCGATCGTCCTATCATCAGCAGAATGATGGACCGTCATCTGACGTTATCCTGGAAACCATCTATCCCCATAGGTCCACGAATTCCAGTCACGTATCAAGTGGAAATGTGTGAACAGCCAGACGGGGACTGGTTCACTGCCCGTACTGGTATCCGCAGCTGCGTCTGCGACATCCGGAACCTGGAACCGTTCAGAGATTACAAGTTCCGTATTCGCGTGGAAAACAAATATGGAATCAGCGATCCGTCGCCGTTCGCGCAAACCTACCGCGCGAAATTAGAGCCAGAGCCACCTAAATTCTTCCCCTACCTTCCGCCTGGCATCGACTTCCGTCCGGAGACCAGTCCCTACTTCCCCAAAGACTTCGATATCGAGAGACCGCCCCACGACGGTTACGCCCAGGCACCCAGATTCCTTCGTCAGGAATACGACACTCAATACGGCGTGAAGAATCACAACTGCAACCTGTTCTGGTTCGTCTACGGCTACCCGAAACCGAAGATGACGTACTACTTTAACGATCAGTTAATAGAGTCCGGCGGAAGATACGATCAGAGTTATACAAGGAATGGACAGGCCACGTTGTTTATTAATCGAATGCTGGAGAGGGACGAGGGGATGTACGAGGCTGTTGCTACCAACGAGCATGGCGAAGCTAGACAGAGGGTTCGTCTAAAGATTGCGGAGTATCCAACGTTTATACAGAGGCCGGAGGAAGCCATAGTGATGGTGAGGAGAATGGGACAATTGATGGCGAAAGTCACTGGTGTGCCTTTCCCGGAGATCAAGTGGTACAAGGATTGGAAGCCACTCACGTCCTCGTCGAGAATAAGGGTTTGTACTAATTAACTTGAAAAAATACGCCACAAAGATCCTCAGCCTTTCCATTTATTTACTTTGAACCGTCAGTCAATATCCACTCTCGAGGATCGTCTGTATATCAACATCCTATGTATCTTCGGATTCATGTGTAAAATTAAAATCGATGTAAAGTCAGAATACGATTATTCCAGATCGAATTTCACGAGCCGGATACAACCGTCCTGATCATCAACGACACTATAGTCAAAGACGAGGGTCTGTACTCGGTCAGCGCAAGGAACGTGGCCGGTTCTGTCTCTTGTTCCGTGATGCTGCACGTGGAAGAGAACGAACACGAGTACGGATACAGGACGTACAAGAGGAAGTCTGATATCAGACCACGTCACGACAGACCGTTCGGCGACTTCTACGATCTTGGCGACGAGCTTGGCCGAGGTACCCAGGGTATCACCTATCACGCCGTGGAGAGGAGCACCGGTAGAAACTACGCTGGCAAGGTCATGCACGGAAGAGGGGAACTTAGGCCGTACATGTACAACGAGATGGACATAATGAACAGCTTGAATCACAGAAAGCTGCTAAGGCTTCACGATGCATATGAAACGGACACGTCTCTCACGCTTGTCATAGAATTGTATCCTTTATTGACATATGCTTGAAACGTTTATCTATCTCTCGATATACAGACCGTTCCAGAGACCATTGTAAGAAATGTTGCAAATTCTATTGTGTATTCCTTGACTAACAAATAGAGCTGCCGGTGGAGAATTGGTGGACACTTTGACCAAACAATCTTTCTATACAGAGGCAGATATTGCTGGTTATATCAGACAATTGCTGTGGGGATTGGATTATATGCATTCTAATCACTATGCTCATCTTGGCCTGACGGTTAGTGGTATATTTATATAAAACGACGCAGATACATTTGATATCCAATTTCAACAAAACGCTTCTGTTGCAGCTTGGAGACTTACTGATCGCGCACACAGGAGGCGACGACTTGAAGATCTGTGACTTTGGTCTGTCCAGAAGAATTACTCAAACCAAACTGATGACCTTGGCGTATGGTATGCCCGAGTACGTGGCACCAGAAGTCACTAACAACGAGGGAGTGTCCTTTGGTGCGGACATGTGGTCCGTTGGTATTATCACGTACATCCTATTGTCCGGGATATCGCCCTTCCGTGGCAGCAACGACATGGAGACTCTGATGAAGATCAGAGAAGGAACATGGGAGTTCGATGATCGTTGGAAGAACATCTCCGAAGATGGCAGAGATTTCGTTCGATCTTTATTGATGTACAACGTTGAGAGGAGATTGGACGTGATCGCTGCACTTGCTCATCCTTGGTTTGCTTACGCTGACAGATCCTCCGCTGATTTGTACAAGATTCCGTCGGAGAACTTGAAGAATTATTACAAACATTATCGGTTGGTATTTCACTGTGCGATATATATGTAATGCAATCTTTCTGTTCGCGTTTCGATCGTCACTGATTGTTGTGCAAATGTGAAATGATTATTTTTAGCGACTGGTACAATAACGCATCCTGTCGCACATGGTTCCGTCGACGCAAGTTGAGCACAGCCTTCGAGCATCCGTCGAAAATGGTATATCCACCTGGACACAAGTATACACCCGAACCAACCGACGACAGGTCTTATAGTCCACTGAAGAAAGCTTCCGCCAAACCTTGGGAGGTCCACACACTCAGCAGAGAACCCATCGACACCGAGATTGGAATTATTAAGAGCGAGAGTCAGTAAGTATCCAATAGGAGAAGAGTAAGGAATTCTCCTGTATGAAGAAACTATACGATAAATCTATGTACAATTTCACAGCTATCAGAATGGTCCGGACACCTATCTTCTTCAACTTCGAGACACAAGCTTCCCTGTGCGTCTACGTGAATACATGAAGGTTGCCTGCAATCGCAGTCCTGGATTCTCTCGTACCATCGCTGACGAGAACTTTGACTGGAGGGTACTTTCGAATTTTTACTTTGAAATGATAAGTACACCTATTTGCCCGTGTTCTCATTGCCCGTTTACTCTACTATTCTAGACACCTATTATTCGAGAACGTCGTCGCTTCACGGACGTCATGGACGAAGAAATCGACGATGAGAGGCGGGCAAGGATCAGCAGATACGGAGCACCGGATAATTTCACTCTGAGGCGTTTGAAGAATGAATTGGGCACTAGATTGGACAGTTACGCAGAGGCGGAGGCGATGCTGGAATCGAAGAAAGAAGGGCATCCGCCGTTCTTCCGTGAAAAACCTCAAGTTAAACCCATCGAAGAGGGAAGACCCGCTCAGCTGGCCTGTTTAGCTGTAGGAAGTCCCAAACCTATGATTCAATGGTACAAGAACGATCTAATGATTCAAGAGTCCAATAGAGTAAAGGTGACAGAAGACAAGGACGGCAGGTCTATACTTAGCTTTAATCCAACGAAGGAGCACGATGTGGGCAGTTACAAAGTGGTCGCCAGAAACGCATTAGGACAAACCGTAGTCAGAACAAGACTAGTCGAGGCTGTTGTTCCTTCTGGTCCTGATTCGCCCGAGGTACACAATTATAAAGTTTGTGATGAATCTTTCGTAACCAGAGTGAACACTATAACAACGTTTATTTTTTAGGCGTCAGACGTCTCTGATACAGAGATACTTCTACGATGGAAACAGCCCAAGTACGATGGCAATTCTCCGGTACTGTGCTACTGTCTTCAATACAAAGAAGGTGACACCGTCGAGTGGATAGAAATCGGCTCGAACATCGATCACGAATTCTATCTAATGAGAGATCTCAAGCCAGACACGAGTTACAACTTCCGTTTAGCAGCACGAAATCGTATCGGTTGGAGCGAGAAGGGTATCCCTTCGAAGTTAATCAAAACCAGACTAACGGGTTGCCCGAAGGTGCAGATCACGAGGGCGATGAGGCACCTGCAGGAATTGACCGAATCGGGCCAGGAAATAATTCCCGACGAGGACAAGCCGCATATGGATTACTCCATCGAAGATCACCCGATGGAATGGTCCACCGAGACCAATCTCACCAGCAAGTACAGCTTCATCTCTGAAATTTGCAGAGGTCAATTTTCTACTGTCGTGAAAGGGGTTGACAAAAGCGTGGACCATGTGATAGTCGCCAAGATCCTTGAACTGAATACGGAAACGGAGAAACAGGTGAACAGAGAGTTCGAAGCTCTGCGTTCGTTGAGACACGAGAGGATAGCAATGCTGGAGGCGGCGTACAAGTCCCAGGGATCTCCGGTCGCTGTGTTTATATTGGAAAAGCTTCAGGGCGCTGACATTCTTACGTATTTCTCGAGCAGACACGAGTACACAGAAAATTGCGTGGCCGTAGCCGTGACACAGATCTTAGACGCTCTGCAATATCTTCACTGGCGAGGATATTGCCACTTAGATATACAGCCTGAC
The DNA here is from genome assembly GCA_948146005.1 of Nomada fucata. Lineage (NCBI taxonomy): Eukaryota > Metazoa > Arthropoda > Insecta > Hymenoptera > Apidae > Nomada > Nomada fucata. The sequence goes on along the minus strand of OX411280.1, from coordinate 1,591,378 downwards.
AATGTAGTGATGTCCACCGTGAGATCTGTTCAAGTGAAGCTTGTCGATATGGGCTCTGCTCGACTCGTGAGTAAATTGGGCACGCTGGTACCAAAGGCTGGTCATCCAGAGTATAGAGCACCGGAGGTATATAACGAGGAACCGGCTCATCCTCAGACAGATATTTGGATGGTTGGTGTTCTGATCTACGTTCTCTTGTCTGGTATTACTCCGTTCCGTGGAAAAGATCCGGAAGAAACTAGGCAGAACATTTTGTTCGTGAGATACAGATTTGAACATCTGTACAAGGAACTGACTCAGGAGGCCACCAGATTCCTTATGCTTCTCTTCAAACGAGCACCCAAGTTCGTAGCTTTTTCTTATTTTTGTGTAATAGTTTTTCATATGCGTACAGAAAATCGAGTTTCTATGTTTGACCTTTTTATTGCAGCAAAAGACCATTGGTAGAGGAGTGCCACGAACACAGGTGGCTACAACCATCCGACTTTATGATTAAGAAACGCGAGAGAGCTGTATTCTTAGGTAACAGACTGAAAGAATATAGCGAAAAATATCACGAAGAAAAATCGAAGATAGCATCTGACAGCGAAAGCCTGACAAGTGAAAACTTATTAGGCTCCACGCGGAAACTTATTAGATCGACTAGCATACAGGAGGAACTGCTCACTACGTTCTAATGAATAAGATATGATTAAGCGACGATTTTCCAATTTTCTTTACCTTCACGCGACTGTAAAATTTCATCGCACGTATCTAGTCATTCGTTTAGAGAACAAGGAAGAGTAACGTGAAGATGAAATAGGTGAGTATCGTAATGCAAGAACCTTCTTTCCTTGTTCTCTTTCTTTTTTTTGTTATTATTTATTTGTTATTTTTAATTATTTTAACAAATCTCACCGTCTAATCACACGATACTCCAAAAAGATCTACGAGAAAAAAAGGAGGATAGATCGATCGGTATTTGAATGTAATGTCAGATACATCACATTTTAACGAATCAAGGTACAAACCATACTCTTTGAAGTTGTACAAAAACGATGATTATATTCTAATAAAATCACCAATAAATGATCAATCATTAGAAAAGCTTTATTATCAAATATCAACTTTATTTACAAATTACGATCACTGTCAACATTACAATGGTTTTTAAAAAGGATAAGTATATTGTACATGTGACATGTCCTTTGCCCTCGTTCCCTGTACCAGTAATTACATGTAAATTGAACAACAATGCAGTATATCTTATCGCTCAAAATCTGCACATGATCGACACAACCAAAAAGACAACAAATACAATCTCCTCGGGATACGAAGACTAGTTGCAAATGATATTAAATGGTAGTTGATCGATGTCACTTTAAGGAAGTACTTTTTCATTGTGTTTGGCCAATTCGCCGAAATGAAAAATTATTTCCGCAAATGTATAATTACATTGTTACAGCGTTACCCGCTGTTCCGAATCATGTTTCCGCGTACTGCATAACATAATCTTTGACCTTATTTCGAAAGGACTCCTTATCTTTTACAAATAAATCTGCAGCGTCTCTGTTCAGGGGATCATCAAAATTCAAAAGATCCTGCACAAAATATTGTTAATTAACAAAATTGTTGAAACATTTATGTCGTACAATGCGCAAGAACTTACAGTAAAAAGAGAATTTAAACCCCATACAACATCTTTGAGTTTACGGGTTGGTGCCCAGCCCATTCCATCTATGCTACTTTGTCTTAAAATTGAAAGACACACATCGCCGTCCTCGTTTATATTGGGATGCCATAACTTTGTCAAACACTTAACTTTAGGCGGCTAAAAGAAATATCATTGTTATTACAGTATAGATCGTAGAGTTGCGATATCCAAATATAATTAATGATATATTTACGGTCATATTGTAATCGTCGGGTATATAAATCTGAAAATAAAAGCGGCCTCCCATCCAATATCCTTCATCGGGGACGATCAATAGAATAAATTCGTGTAAACAATGAGGATCGTGAAATTTAACTTGACACGTATTAGGTAAAGTTTGCTCCATCTCCTGGACCTAAAAAAATGAATATGCAAAAATTCAAGAATTTCAACACAGTAGTTATTTATAACTTTTTAAATTCTCAAAATAGTTTTATACATCCCTATGTCCACTATACCTCTTTAATTAATAGTTTATCACGGACAGAAACACGTTTATTATAATCTCTGTTCTTGGAGTTTGTTATGTCGCTCTCCTTCTTCAGTTTTCCTCTTAAGGTTATCATATTTACAATAATTCTGTAGACAAAGAATCCGTTTACCCATTAAAATATCGCAAAAATTATATAAAAAAATGTATTTGTATATGGGGAGAACGATTCGTCACAATGACAATCGCGTTCAACATTATTTATGATAACCACACAGTGCTCCAATTGAAAGACAATCAAATGTTATGTTAATATAAATATTAAACTATTGAATAGTCTTCTTGCTATCTACGTTGTCGGCAATGGTTTTCACAGAAATTTAAAGTGCACTGTCAAATACTGTTCATGACGTTTGTTATCAGACAAAGTGATTTTAAGGTTAGCGCTATTAAACATACTGCCTCCGAATAAACAATACCTTACACTATAAATACAGCAGTACTGCACTATATTTTGTTGTATTTTTAATTTAGTAAATATACATTTCATTAAATTTCATCTCAAGTTTTCAAACCATCAAACATTTAAAACGAAATGGTAAATATTTAAGTGTTCAACAAAGTCCGAATTTTCTACTATAGATGGCAAGACAGGTTGGATGCGAGGATCTGTTTATTATTGAGACAAATATTTGATTGTTGTTCGTTGACAGAGTACATTCTTTTCATAACAAATAACTTTAATTTACAAAATGTCAATAATATCTTTTATTCGTAAATACACATATACATAGTGTGAAACATGTTTCGTAAAAATTAGTTAAATATTTAAACCCGGATGACAGTTTGTCGGTACACGTTCCTTGTCTAGCGTAGAGTAGCAGGCGCCGCATAAACAAGAGTTATTAAACTGCGTTCTGTCACTCTCCCACAGTCTCCTCTCTCTTTCTGGCACAGACTTCCCCTATCATTCTGTAATCCTAATACTAGCCGGCGATTTTCAGCCGGAATATAAGGTCTCAATAGCGACATACATAACCTACGTAGGCGACACAATGCTGATATGCGAATTAATTATTCGTATTTCAATTGCACAATAAATGTACTCGGAGATATAAAATGACCACTTTTGTGATTGCTTCTGTTTGCTAAAGACCCAAGCTCCCTTCCTATACCAATGTTTATACGGTTTTATTTAAAAAATACATTATTTCAATGAAACGTGCACAGGTTGCTTATCGTACGCGTATTAGGAATAGTAATACCGATTATTCATCAATTACAGATTTCCTGCAATTAATTAATAATATTCGGTGCTTGGATTAACAAGTATACAGTCCAAGGAACCTTCTGTGATTGCAGATTGAACTTCTTTACTGACTGTTGTCGAATAATTAATTACTACTCTTGTACGGGTCTAGCTGCAATCCGTACTCGTGCGCGATTGAACAATTGTTAATATTTATTTATTTAAGCAAAAATACTGCTAAATTATATAGGGGAAGGTTTGAGATGTATCGTAGTTTATTCTTCCATAATAAAGATGCATAAATTAATTATGGATAATGAGAAATTAGCGATTTTCCCCGACAATATAATTATTCTATAAGGGGGCGGAGTTTAACAGCTAGCATTATCTCCGTCCTTCTTCTCAATGGTGCTCTCCTTGTCTATAGTCTAGCCAATCAGAAGCGGCATAACCAGATTCTTAAAACGCTGCCTGTCCTTCTTCCTCAGTCTCCTTTCTCTTTCTAGCACCGACCTCCGCTTGCGTTCTGTAATCCTATTAACATTCGACTAGTTCCGACATCCAACCAATAGATGGTGCCACATATGCTACGTAGCTGTCAAATTGTGGAACACACTGGTTTTAAATAAATATTTTTCAGAAGCAAACGACAGCTACTTAGAGAAATAAAATATGAACTGTTATGATTGCTTCTGCTTATTTACATCCCATACTTTTGAATTATACTCTTAAATCTATTAATAGATAATAGTAAATAATATTTTAATTTACAATGCATTTTACGTTATCAGTAAATAATAATTCTTCAGCTAGCCGTTATATATGAACACAGGATGTTCAAATCAGTCTTAATTGTCCAGGTATTATAGGTATATACACAGCCGACTCTAGTACTAGCCGTGGTGAAGGTAGAAATGGCAACACAGCGGGAGTCCGGGTGTGATATATATATCAATATACCTAGCCCAACCCACTCTACCGGCCTCCCAGTCTCCCCCTATCGGACTCTCAGTTTCCCGCTTAGTTTTCAAATGTTTTCAAATCCGTGTGAGCTTATCATTAGTAAGCTATTTAAGAAAATTTAAAAGTAAGTGCAATAATGCGGATAAGTTTTATTTATTAACTGTACAGATCTTTATCTTTGTGTGTAGCACATATATTCAATAACATCTACTGTTCGTTCAATATATTTTAATTTAGAATTAATAACATTTTAATAGAATCATATATAAATTTTTACAAAGCTATATTTATTATATACGTATAGAATTTTTGGACAATTTTCTCTCAAGTTTCAGACTATATTTATCGGTTAATAATGCCACGGCGTTGTTGTGTTCCCAATTGTAAGGGAAATTATGCTAGTAATCTAAAAGAAAAAAATTATATTTCTATATTTTTATTCCCCAAAGATGATAACAGTAATGATATTCGTGATCTTGCTGCTGATGTAAATGGTTTTTCAGAAATTTTGGATACTGCATATTTATCCACGTGTGTTGTTGATGCTTCTATTAAGGTTTATAAAAAATTAAATTGTAATATATGTAAATTATTAATTGTGGAGGATAAAGGTACAATTGTAAATAATGTATAATTTTGATCACTTACAAAGAGGTGGACTTTCCATCCCTACAGAAGAAGTAATAACCATATTTACTCATATGTGTGCAATAATGGAAGCCATAATAAATTGTGCTAATTTGAAATCAAATTTTCTGAAATCTGGAAATCATAAGCACATTTTATGTAAATTAACATATATTAGTATTCAATCAAATATACATCACTTGGCATTTTCAAATACATGCATTTGTGGTAAAGATTATCACAGTATTTTGTTTAAATTATTATCAATTTTTTCTAATATTTTATTGAATGATTACGCCAAAACTATAAATAATAATCAATTAGAAATGCACGCACATATAGTTTCTAAAAATCGTAAAATAAGAACTTTCAATTGAAACTATATTTTCAATTGCTTGTTTTTCAATTTAACTCTTTTTATAACATTAATTTTGTTATATTTAACTTATTCTTTCCAGTATGTTTTAATGCATTAATAGAGTTTTTTATTTGTCTTCGTCCATATTTATTTATTTTCATATGTATATATGCTTTTTATTAATTTTTATTATTAATTTTATTTCACAAGATTTAAGGTTTTATTAGCAGAATTTCAAGAGAATGTCAGAGTATGTTTTGTTACTAATATTATTCAAGATTATTTATTATTGTTGAAAACTTTAATACTTTATTTTTCTGTTTATATGAAAGGTTTATTTCTTTGTTTTCTAAAAATAATATCTACTACATTTTTTTCTCCCAAACGGGTCAATGTTATGTTCCTATTGTTTTATTTTCATTATTATCGAAGATTATTTTATTTATTGTTATCTATTCTAAGATTATTTTATTTTTTTACAGTTTATAAGAAATTATTTTATTTTATAAAATGGGATGATATGGCTATTGGCGAACCACCCATTATGTTAAAAAAAGGTAACGCGCCATAGTGATACCCCTTGAGTGGTGAGGAAATTTACAACAATTATAAAGTTAGCCTTTAATACGATTTTATAATTACTTGCACAACTCTTCCCTTCAGTAACTAATTATCGAACCTCTTTCCGTGTTCATTTATACTCTTTCCGTGTTCACTTAACCTCTTTGACTTCGTATCAATAATTTTGACTATTTCAGGTTTCTATGAACTTATATATCACTTCATCCATTTTCACATGTTGCGTTTTAGTTCTAAGATGATTCTATTGTGCTTCATACTTATATTTTCCTAAAACCACTGTAAAATATATCCAATATTATGTATCACTTCACCAAACCACTCCGAGAGTCCACAAAATGTATACCATATTTATAACTATTAGTATACTTTAATATCACTTCTACTTACCATAGTTATAATATTTATATATTACTCAGACATAATAAATAAAGAATTGTTTACTTTAACACAATTTTCTATGAAAAAAAGCGTTAATTGTATTCCCACGAACAAGACTCTCATTACTGAAAATAGGACTCCCGATCGGTAAACATGCGGTGTTGCCACGGTGTTCAGCATGGCTAGTACTAGAGTCGGCTGTGGTATATAGCAATCGCATGTGAGACACGAAAATCCAACACGTGATAGATCTGTTCTATATCTCGATAGAGCTATTTATTGGAATTACAGATTCCTACATTAATGGCGAATCATTTCTCGCGTTCTAAACGGATTTGCGTCACAATATAAATATTCATGAACAAAATGAAATAGCATTTTTCTCCTCATCCCAATGCTAATATCTTTTATAAGTCTGTTTCCACATTGCTTTCCTCGTTAACATAATTGTATTTTTTGCACGTATAATTATAAATTGACGCAGATGCGTTTTTACAATTGTTGCTCTAACAAAATTAAGCAATCTTTCGAGTAAGCGTAAAAAATGGTACAACTATGAATAATGACAGATTAAATATGCTAAAAGAAATGTATTCCAAAATCATTGACACAAAGTTAAGTGAAAAAGTGTTAGTTTGCATGGTCGGGTGACATGTTCAAAGTTCATCTGTATAAATCTTTCCCCTCGTCCAATGGCATTTTTTTGTCGAACGCAGGCTGCAAATGCCATTTGAAAAAACAACTATAAAGTGAATACTATTGGTCAGCGGAAAGAACTTGAACTTTGGGCAATTAAACGACCTCAGCGCCGCGATATACCGTTGATTTCAATTACTGGCGAAGTGCTCCAGAGAACTCGAGGTGTAGTCGTCGGTACGAGGTTTGTGTACTGAATATACAAAATACCGAAGGGGCCAGTAATTACAATGGAGGTATTTCTATGCTCAATACATACGGCAACCAATAATAAACTATTTTTTACAGAAAACAATTGACGATATAATGTACATTTCTTTCCTTTTAGATTCAAATCTTGACCGCGAAGTCGTCGAAATTCTTAGTGAATGTATCTGTAAGTAATCAGATTGTAAAATAAATATCGATATTTTTGTATAAATCACTTACAATTAATATCGATTTTCTACATTCTAATAAATAATTTTATTCTACGTTTATGTACGATGTAATGTATTTAAAGTACTATTCTGTAATGCACGATAACATTTTATCATACTTCCAGTTATTCAGTGGTACGTTTACAGTCGATTATATTCGTTTTCAGGTAAAGTCAAATACAACAATAAAGGAAATTAAAGAAGAATTATTTAGGTTGAAAAAAGCACCGCACATCCACAGGCAAAATTTAAGATTGGATGTTAAAGGAAAAGCTTTGTCCGATTCAGATACTTTGAAAAGTTTAAACATCTCTGATGGTGGAAAATTATACTTGAAAGATCTTGGTCCGCAAATTAGTTGGAAGGGTGTGTTCTTGGTAGAATACGCTGGTCCGTTATTTCTATATCTGTGGATCTATCAACGACCATGGATTTTTTATGGGGATGCCCTTACGCCTAAAATTGATAACGTAGTTCAGTAAGTTTATATCTCGAATACATTTTGTATAATTCAAAAGACAAACCTTTCAACAAATAATACATAATTACATACAATTTTAGTGTGGCAGCTGTTTGTTGGTCGATACATTACGCAAAACGGCTCTTAGAGACATTGTTCGTACACAGATTCAGTCATGCAACAATGCCATTGCAGAATCTTTTCAAAAATTGTTCATACTATTGGCTATTTGCTATGTACGTAGCATACCACGTGAATCATCCTCTGTATACACCGCCAAATCAGTTACAATTCTTGGGTGGACTCGTAGTATTTGGACTATGCGAACTGGGCAACTTGAGTGTTCACTTGGCCCTAAGAAACTTGAGACCACCAGGAACTACCTTGAGAAAGATACCGATGCCCACTGGCAATCCCTTCACAGGATTATTTAATTTAGTATCATGTCCGAATTACACCTATGAAATTGGTAGCTGGATTGCTTTTACTGTCATGACTTCGTGTCTTCCAGGTACAACAATTCTGTGTCATTTACAGAGGAAGAAAAAGAATAGATCGTACATAATATCTAATTATAATACATGATATTTTTCAGCTGGCCTTTTCACTCTTGCTGGTGCATATCAAATGACTATTTGGGCATTAGGAAAACATAGAGCGTACAAAAAAGAATTCCCCCAATACCCAAAAAGCAGAAAATCGATTATTCCACTTGTCCTCTAAATGCTGTCCTAATCGTAATTTAAGAACGTGTTGTCGGTAATTATTGTTATATAATTTGTCTGTTCCATTTCGTCATTGATATTTTTTATTCTTTGAATAAATAATGTATAAATACCGGAGTATGTTGTGCATTAACGACCTCTTCTAACAATCAGTGCGAGGGTGCAACGAAACGAAAGACATCAACATTTGTAAATACACGAGGAGACTTAAAATGTCATTTTAATTTGTGGCTCTTCGCAAGGTAACTTGCTTATCAAGTTTTGCATTTCGTCTTTCAACGCGATTATTATATTCTGGCATTCTTGCATTTGAAATCTGTATTCCGTTTGTAACTGCTCGTGGCCGTAACATGCTTGGGCTATCTTTCTCCTAGCTTCTGATGGTTTTATATCCTTTGTTGTTAAGCCTAACAAACCTTCCATATGCACTATATGTTTCCTTGCATCCTTTAGTTTTTCTCTCAGGGAATTCAGTTCTGTGATTAGTACAACATTTTCCTCCATCGTTTTGTCTATATCTTTGCTCCTGGTTCCTTTATCCTGGAAAACTTGTTTTCGAAGAGAAGTGATCGTTCGCTCTAAGTGATCCTTTTGTTTCATAAATTCACATTGGGCGTCCAAATCTGCTTTACGGCTCCGCAGGAATTCATCGCTTGAGCTGTACTTGTGATACAATTTTGTTATAGCTACTTTTAACGCTTGCGGCTCTTGTACCAGACCTGAAGCATCGAGCAAATCCACACGTATTCTTTTCAAGAGTTGCTGACACCTCTTATTCCGATGCATTTCATATTGCAGTTCCCTCCTTGCGGCGCCCAATTTCTCTCTTAATTCGTACAATTGCAGCTCCAAGCTAACAGTGGTTTTATGCAGATTTACAAGTTCTGTTTCGATGTCCCGAATTTTCTCTTTAAGCTCTTTAATTTCTTGATCCCGTGGTTCTATTTGATTCTTCAACTCTGTGATCTTATAATTTAAGACAAACTTGAATTTCTCCAATTCCTGATTCGAATGCTTTAAATCGTATATCTGCCGTTCTCTATCATGAATCGTCGTATCTCTCTCATCTATTTCCTTCTTCAAATCTTCCTTATCTTTTTCCAATTCTTGAATAGTGTTCTGGAAATAGCCGTGCTCACTCTGAACCCGCTGCACTTGTCTCCTCAAATCCTCAACATCCTTCAAACTTCCCAAATATCTATTACGCATCATTCCAACTTCCCCTTTCAGCCGTACATTCGCCTCTTTCTCCTCGTGCAATAACGTTTCATAATTTGTTCTCAGTTCTAATATTTCTTGATCAGCGTCATCTTCTATTTGCACTGCCATTTGGTCGTGAACTCGTGCCTGCTGAGCCATTTCATCTTGCATTTCCTCCAGATGTGTTTTCTTCTCGTGCAGTAGAGCCTCGTATTTGGTCGTTGCCTTTTGTAATTCATCAATGCCGTACTTCTCTAATTCTTCCAAACGTTTCTCATAATTCTGTCGCGTGAGGGTCATCGCATCCTCTAACGCTGAGTACCTGTTGTACTCTACAATAAGCTTAGCCTCGTAAAGCGCCTCCGTTTGTTTCATTGTTTCTTCGTGTTGGTCTTTCATTTTAATTATTTCGCTGTTTATCGAGTTCAACTCGCTCTTATGCTCCTCCTGCAGTTTGTTTATTTTATCTTTCAATTCCTCGATAACTTGGCAGTAGCCTTGGTGCAGATCCCGTGTTTTGTCATTGTGTATGACTTCTACCTGGCGCATCTTATAAGCATGTTCATTTTCCAATTCACGCATTCTCACATTCAAGTCTTTAATCGTTTGTATCTTTTCTTCGAGGTCGGCACTGCTAATTAACACCTCCTGCGTGTACGCGAGCTCCTTTCCTATATTTCCCTTTCCCTCAGGGTAAATTACCTTCCAGATACACATACTACCATCGGCAGCAGTGGATATTAAACATTGTTCATTATGAGATAGAGCAATCTGCAAGTAAAATACAATGCAGTGAGAAAAGTGTATATCTGAATACATAAATAGTAATTCACCTTTGTTATATCAGTACAGTGAATATGAAAACTTGTATGTTGCATAGGTTCTTGAATCGGACATCTCACTGATAAAATAGTACCACTGGGACAAACGAAAAACAAAACCTGATCTTCTTTTCCTAATAACATGCAATACATGTGTGCTTCTGGAACAGCGTATTGTCGTACCTAATATAAACCATATGCGACAATGGTGTTTATATCCTTTGGCAAAATTGTAGAGAAATTGAATAAGGTATTACCGTAGCATCCTTTATCTCATACAAGGTACTGTCATTGGCAATGTAATAAGTGTATTGCTCATCAGCAGAAAATGCAATGTCGTATAATATGATATTCCTGAGAATTACTTCAGCGATACGCAGACCAGTAGTCATATCCCATTGATAGATAGCACCTTCTGTGCCTAATGTTAACAGTTTTGAATCATATCGTGACCATAATACAGTTCTTACTCTACTTGTATGGCCTTTTAAAATAAAGCAGCTAGTAAAGCCTATAGTAGAGTAAACTTGTACAATATTTCCATTAACAGCAGCAAATAAGTGGCCACCGTGGCTAAATCTTGTAGTCTTGCAACATCTTATAGGAAATTCATCCATTGATAATAGATCATCTATTAATATACTCATAAATCGTAACTTATCATTAAAACCAATCAAGCAGAAAAGACCTGTAGGATGCAAAGCAATTCCACAAATGTCTTCGGCATATTGTTTATGTAATATCAATTGTTCCGACTCAAAGTCCCATAATCTTATGCTATTGTCTAGTTCTCCACAAGTCATAAATATGGATTTCCAAGCACATACAGAGATATCACTGATGGCACCATAATGTATCATCGGACCTATGATCTTTAATTCCTGGGGCTCGGGATCCACGTTTAGGTCTGGTCCCCACAATCTGGCATAAAACAATTGTGGCCAACCAGTTGTGATCGCTAAACGATCAGAGCTTAAATTAATATTCATACTATTAACTCGATAGAGATCATTATTCTCCTCTTTTGATGCTTGGGTTGGAATTATATAAATATTTCTCTTCACATATTTGTGAGCACCATCTTTTTCAAAGAGTACGATTGTTCTTGAACCAAACGCGTATACAAAACCCCTTTGAAATGCATGTAAACAACGAATATGATTCTCCCATGGCATCTCTTGTTTGGCCTCAAGGGTTGTCTGTGAACTAGATTGTATAACGTATTCTTCGCGAACTCGAAGATTCATTACCACTGTGTCGTTCATTTTAAAGATATACTTTAAATCACCATTCTCTAAGTAAAGTATTCTACTATCTTTAGTTCCTACTAATAATCTATCAGAATTCAGCCAAGTCATAGAACATGCAACAATATTCTCTGCTTTTGAGAATCCATATGGCCGCCATATAGTGTCGGACAAAGTTAAGAACTTAAACGTATATGGGCCTCCAAGTGCAATTACTCCCACATCAGATGGATTACAACATAATAATTCTACAATCGCAGATGGATTCTGCGGAGTGCCAACTTTTAAACTCGATTCTACTTTTCCCCTTTCCCAATTGTAAAATAGCATGTTTTGGTCGGGCTCTCCTGTAACTGCTGCTAAATATTTATTGTCAAAGGAGAACCCTATACAGGTGAACATTGTCACGCCAGGTGCATCGTATGGAATACCAAGAAGCTTTCTTCTCTTTAACGTTTGGATATCATAAATAGATATTATTGGCTTGTCTCCAACTTCGCATATTGCTACAAATTTCCTTTATAGAAGAAATTTTATTAATCGGTACAATCATTTATGTTAGATGATAAAATTTACAGATATATTGAGAACTTACTTATTAAGCGTAACAGAAATGATATTTATCTGTTGTTTGCTGGATAATCGTATCAATCGTTGTTGCCGTTGCGGAATATTATGAACTGCAATAACAGTCCCTACGGGGTACAAAACTTCTGCATCCGAAATATAATGGATATTCGAATTTATGTCAGTCTTTAGACCGTAAATTACTCTGGTTTGTAAGGAAGCAGTCATGGTGCAAATTTCTTTTCCTTCACTTTTTACAAATTAAAGAAAGTTTCGAACTTCTCAAGCAAGATATATTCCTGTGTCTCTATGCGCTGTTTATACCTTCGTAGCAACAAACTTAGTTAATATTACGTATTAGATTCGCTAACATACATTAACGTTTTAGAGAAAGATACCGACTAATTTTTTCGTTTTATTATACTTGTTTAATAATACAAGTCGGGAATTATTTTTTCATCGAATTATATTTTCGATTAATCTCGTAGGTATATATCTATATTTTTGAATTCGTCCTTTAGCTTTCCGCCATTTTCATGTGCACCTATCTTCAGATGGCTATTTAAAAAACAGCGTGGTACGTTGCAAGTGTACAAATAACTAACCTCCGCATGTGCAAATGACAGGAAAGAATTATCAATGATACATTCTGTAGTTTTAGTGCAATCAGAGGTATCTGATAATCAGATCTCGTTAACAAATATATTTAAATAATATAAATGAAATGGATACTAGCCTCAATTAAACAATGTTTAGATTGTATTTTAACCTACAATTTAAGACAGTTTCTTAGTAGTAAACAATAAGTTTACCAACTTTTTATGAAAATATATAATGACAGAAATAGATAAAAAGAAAAATAATAAACTGAAAATGGAATCTATAGATCATGCCGACATAGAGTACTGCAAGAATTGTGAACAACAATGCGATCCATATAACAAACCGGCGTTACGCTGTAATGAATGTTCAAAAAAAATTCATATAGAATGTTTAAAACGCGGAAGTGTTCCCATATCATTTGTAGGAGATGTATTTTTCGACTTAACTTGCTCGCATTGTAGTCCATTTGCTGATGACACAGTGCTACGTAACAAAATGCCTTGGCTCAATGTAATTGTATTAACATTGTATAACTTACGGGAAAAGTCCAGCGGCATTAGCAAAAGGGGCTACTTTCATTGGAAATCTGATATAAGTACATTTGTCGATCGCAATTGGGATTACTTATTTAAAAAAACAGTGTAAGTTGCTGTATAAAAAGAATTAATTTAAAAAACCAGAGATCATGAATAATATCTGAATGTTAATTGGTTTTCTTTGTTATCTTTAGGAAGCGGAAAAAAAATTGGATCGGTACAATTTCAGGAACTCTCTCCCATTATAGTGGAATCTTTTTTAAATCAGGAACAATTGAATTAGGAGAATCTGGATGGTGGAGATTGATAGATAATGATCCACCTGAAGTACTCATTGCTAAAAGTAATCACAGTAGTCATAGTTGTTAATGAGATACAATTGCAAGACAGAAAATTCAATTCAAATTATGATTTACAGACGAGAAAATGATATTGGATCGTAAGAAACAAGTGGGTAATCAAACAAAATCAACAAACAAATTGCACGACAGTCCAACTCCGTCAGAATCAAGTATTTCGGTTGGGGAAGATAATAGTTATGGAAGTGAATTATTAAAAGTACAAGAATGTTCTGCATATTCCCAAGCTTATGTTCAACCGGACAAAACATTATTAGATTTTTTATTGGAGGAGGATGAGCTAAATAGTATGTGCATACACAAAATTTTGCAATGTAAGATAACTAACAAATGTTCAAATAATTAAAGCAATAGGGTTCTTCAACATTAGATATGGAACTAGAAGATGATATGATGTCCAATGAACAAAGTGATACACCATCTTTATCTGATCTAATAAGAGATTGCCAGTATCAGACAAATAATTTCCACTTTTCACAATTACTGGACGATTTTACATCCGAGTGGACCTCCACAACAGATGCTGTATCCGAAAATCTTAGTATTAAAACAGATCAGATAAAGGAGGAAGAAGGGGAGCAATACGAAGAGGATAGTAATGATAGCTTAAGTTTCGTCCAAACACAGCCGCCTATATCTTTATTTAAGACAGCAGAACGACGACCATGGCCCTGGCAGAGAACACATTCTATTGGTACTGACATTTTTTCCAATAAAACTTCTGTACACTTTATGCTATCACCAAGAATTTCTGAATTTAATTTTAGAAGAGAAAATTCCGTGTATGACCCATCAAGAAGAGGCATATTTGTTACAACAAGTTAATAAATCGTCACTTAACTCTGCACCACCAGAGATCAGGCGATTTTATCGCAAGCTAGCTGTACGAAAGTTAAAACGAGAATACGGTTTACCGATGTTGGATATCGATCATTTCGGATGTAAAACACAAATACTTGATAAACCTTCGAAAGATTCTGGTAGAGTTTTGGATCGATTTTTCGGCGACGATTTGGGTTCATTCGAACAAAGACTGCAGGGATATAATGAACCCACGTCTGTACATAGTCCGTACACAAATAGACTTTTGAAGCCATTCATTAGAAGAGATACTACGTGCCGTCCATTATGGTTGCAAGTAATGGATGAATTGCGGGCTAAAGTCAATAGATCTAATCCTAAATGGAAATCAGCACCAAATGCACCGATCGACTATTCGTACGTGAGGCCACAACACATCCCTGCAATCAACAGTTTGTGTTGTCAATTTTTTTGGCCCGGCATTGATCGTAAGTACGCATAATAATTACACAATGACTAAATATAAAATTATCGTTAATAGTTATTTTTATGCATGGTAAAAATATGTCCAAGCATATATCGGACACGTCAATTTAGGAAATGAAAAAAATAGTATTTCTATTTTTTTCAGTGACGGAATGTTTGCAGTATCCAGACTTTAGCTGCGTAGTTCTGTACAAAAAATTAGTCATAGGATTTGCCATTCTGGTGCCCGATGTTGGTTACAACGAAGCTTACATATCATTCTTTTTAACTCGCCCCGAGTGGCGGGGATCCGGCATAGGAACATTTATGCTTTATCATCTAATTCAAACGTGTATGGGCAAAGATGTTACGCTACACGTTTCAGCTACTAATCCTGCTTTAATATTGTATCAGAAGTTTGGTTTTAAAGTCGAGGAGTTCGTTCAGGATTTTTATGATAAGTATATGCCTCCGAATTCACGAGAATGCAGACACGCACTGTTTTTACGACTAAGCCGATAAATATTGTAATGATGCATCTCTAATGTGTATATGAAATATATATACATACTACGCTTGAAATTCGTACTATAACTGTGTGAATTTAACTCTTGTGATTATTGCATTGTGCAGAAACAGTAATTCGCTACTTATTGTATGCATAGAAATATTTTTAATTTCGTTGAAATAAAATATATAGAAACTCTTGTACAAAAAGAGAGACCAATCTCAATGTAGTTTCACTTCTACTAAAAACAGATTTCAATTAAAACATTCTTATATCATAAAGAAATAATATATACTATGCAAGCACTGACGGTAGTAATCAAACAAATAGTTTTTATTCGTAACTTTTCTTATCAATTGACACAAAGTACTCAAATACTGTTAAATATCATAAGCACAATGTATATATTCATATGCGCTTGGATTCTTAATACCTACAAGTACGTTCACCGAACAGCACGTACTTAGCTAAGTTCAGACTACGCGAAAAAACATATGTTTTCTTTACCCCTCTGCATTTGAATTGCGCTCCGCAAATTTTCATTGTTCGACAAAGAAATATCAATTATTTCAAGTGCAAGGGTCCATTAACACAAATTTCCAATTTATTTAGCACCATACCAGAATCAAGTTTTGTAATACCCGCGCATCAATGCCGGCAACATACGCAATCTATAACCAGAGTGGAGATTACTGTGACGTCATCGAGTAAGTGCTACGGAACTACCGTCGACCCATTCTCGAAAGTTCCGGAAGCCACTAGAAGGAAAGTTTGTATATATGGAGTGCGCAGCTTACGCGACACTTTAGTACGTGAAGAGAGGTGTTAAATATTGTTTCGGTTGATCTGTCAGAAACAAACATTTCATCAATCTGCGCAACGTCTTAAAAGGGATTGTGTGAATATCAGTGCCAAATTGGATTTTGCATTTTGTCAACTAATCGCAAGAACTGCAGGGGTAAGTAAGTGATAAACGAAAATTATACACGATAAAGCCGAAAGGACATAATCCATTCTGTCAGATGTTCGTGGAGCAGAAATAAAAAAAAAAGGGAAAAAGTTGGGCGGCTCGCGGTATAAATCTGTTTGCATATATTCGCAACATTATTTATCATAGATAAATGCCCATGGAGGAGATTAGTACAGCCATCGTGGACATGGTAGAATTTATTTTTACGCTTGCTCGAAATCGGTTGCACGTTTGTCGGAGCGGACACGTTCGTCGCTTATACGCGCTCATCATTGCCAGAAATAGATATCCGTGAGATATACGTACGTAGGTGTGCGTTAGAGAGACATCCATACTCCTTTTCCCGAGAATATGCGAAAAAAATGGTAGATCATTAGGCATTATCGCCATTGGTATCTATGTGCCATTGCTCCACCTGTATCTACTCGAACATTGGATGAACGGTAGTACATACATGCTTCTTCACATTTCCATGCTTTTACAAGCCTTATCTGCTAGTTAATACAAACAGGCCCCACACAACGCTTTATCAATGTTCATACTGCGAGAATTTACGCGGTCCTGCTTAATTAACTGTTTTTCACGATCGCAAAACGCGTATTATTTGTAATAACTGCATCGACCGATAGTTTTACTGCATAAGGAAAGGTTTCATTGGTGACTTAAATTGTATAAAATACAGTTTCTCTTGGTAGAGATTACTCGAATGCACTACGCGATAAATTTTGTTTAACACAAAAATTAAATAATAAAATTGTAGTATTGAATTTATATGTGATATAAAAAGGACATCGTTTTCTACACCCGCTAAGGTATCCCGTGAACGATGAATACAGTCCTTTGTGGCTGCATGACGTCGAAGTTGTACTTGAAACTTCAGAAAGAACCGCACATTTATGGACACATTGCGTTAAACGTCGTCTCCGAAACTGTCGATATAGAACATCATACGATCTCCCGAAAAACGTGTCCTGTAATGATGTAATATTCCGCTTGGTCCAAGTATTGTTATGTATGAAACGATCGCGGATATGTATAATATATAAAAAAAAAAAATATATAAAAAAATTCAATAAAATTCGCATATTTCGTAATCATTTCAAAAGTATAAATAGTTAACTGCCTTGCGTGCACGATACATCGAAATAAGTGCTCATAATTTTACCATATAATCAAGCGAGATACAGTGAAGAGATAAATGAATTATGATATAGAAATTCCTAACAAAGTATAGTGCAAATTAAATATTTGCTGAGGAATACTTTTCAGTTATATTACTACACAAAAAATATATTAATCTTTTTATTTACATTCAATTTTCAGATCGGTGATCAATGGGGAAAGATTACTACAAAATATTAGGCATAAACAGAAATGCCACCGATGATGAAATTAAGAAAGCCTACAGAAAGTTAGCTCTGAAGTACCATCCTGATAAAAACAGGAGTGCTGGAGCAGAAGAAAAATTTAAAGAAATAGCAGAAGCTTATGAGGTATTATCCGATAGCAAGAAGAGAGATGTTTACGACAAGTATGGAGAAGAAGGGCTGAAAGGAGAAGCTGGATCTGCTGGAAGAGGTGGTGGCGGCACAACCTACACTTTCCATGGAGATCCAAAGGCGACCTTTGCACAATTCTTTGGCTCTGCGAGTCCTTTCCAGGCTTTCTTCGATTTTGGACCCCGAGGGTTTGGTTTGCCCGATGACGACATGGACATAGACGATCATATCGGTATGGGAATTGGACCACAACGGCCAGGGGGTCCAGCGGGTGCTTTCAGGTCGCATTCTTTCAACTTTGTTGGGCATAACCCTGGCAGAGGGGGCAACAAAGATCGTGCTCAAGATCCTGCTATAGAGCATGATTTGTACATCAGCTTAGAAGAGATTTTACGTGGCTGCACAAAGAAAATGAAAATCTCTAGAAGGGTTATTCAAACCGACGGCACTACCAAAATGGAAGACAAATTTCTCACAATTAATGTGAAACCTGGATGGAAAGCTGGCACTAAGATCACCTTCCAAAAGGAGGGTGACCAAATGCGTGGGAAAGTTCCAGCAGATATTGTTTTCATCATCAGAGACAAGCCGCATCCACTCTTCAGAAGAGAAGGCAGCGATATAAGATACACTTGTAAGCTGAGCTTAAAACAAGCTCTATGCGGTACTGTCATTGAAGTTCCTACACTCACCGGTGAAAAGATCAACTTGAATTTGACAAGAGATATTGTAAAACCTAATTCGGTCAAGAGGATTCAAGGACATGGCTTACCATTCCCAAAAGAACCATCAAGGAAAGGTGATCTTCTGGTAACGTTTGATGTCAAATTCCCTGACACATTGTCGCAAGATACAAAGGACATATTATACGATACTCTGCCAAATTGAGTAAACGAAATGAACGGAAAAAAAAGTGGATAATTGTCATCGTAACGACAGTCCTCTAATCGTCTAAACTGACGAGACTAAACACTCGTGTACGTTCTAGTACATAATCCGTGGTTAGAGAGCTGTGAAGAAATATTTGTTGAGACGAAGCAAATAATAATTTTATCTCATAGCTAGGAAAATGTGATTTTTCCTTTAGTCAAATGTAAAAAAATCAGTTTTTTGATTTCGGTTCAAACCGGCTTGTTTTTGTTAAAATTCGAAACACAAAGATGAAGGATAAATTGCATGGATTAGTACAGTGAAATGTACGCTGCCTTTACATGCGGGAGGAACGATCCTAAATAGCGATTAAGATCGAATATATTACGTTAAGTTATATGATTTAATAGCGAGTCTGTTCCATCGCGATACAGTGTATGAATGCAGCCTAATTTTGTTCATTCTGTACATTTAGAGTATGTATTATGTATACATATGCGTGTATCTTATGGATGAATGAACGCGTATTTGTCATGTATGCATGGCTTGTAAGTATTTTGTCCGTATGGTGTGATTGTGTACGGCGCATTTGATTTGTATGAGCGATAATTCTGTGGAAGTATGACAAATCGATCCATGATTATTATGGTTAAATTCTCATATTCCACTCCCTATTACTTTCTTTTTTTATTTCATTATTTATGTAACATGATGCAATTTGTTTTTATCTTAATGATATATTGACTTGTATAGGGATGGGTGAGGAGGGGTGGGGAAAAATTTATATTATATATACAAAAGTGGCCAAAGTTAATGAATTACAATTTGTATTGTATTTCTTTAAGTTCACAGTGATCGATGGAACTTTTTGTCATATAAAAGCAGACGTGTGTGTAAACAAATCTTTGTAATATCGAGTCGATTGTTTTCTTATGTAATGCGTCTTCTTAATTTTAATGGTTGGTTAATTATTTGTACGCTAAAATAATATCGATGCAATTAAGTGACACGATTTTATATTTTTATTCGATCCTCTTGTCTCATGATTCGCTCCTACGCTGGATACAACATCGAGACACTCCTAAAATAGACAGCGAAGTAGGTGACGTCATCGCCCTATCTCCCGAGATACTTTCACACACAAATGTGTGCGGCGAAACAGTAGAATTCAGTGTAAATAATACAATACACGACTTTCGCATATTTATTGTATTGTATACATTTTTCATTTTTATATATACGTGTACATATGTCTGTATATACGTAGGGTATACTGGTATACAATTTTCTAATATATCGTTCTATTTATATTTATATTGTAAATACAGAAGAAGGGAAATATAATTGAATAACAACGAGCAAACAAACAATAAGTAAAAGATCGACAGAAATATTCTGCTCTCATGGATTTTTTAAATATCTATTTAAACTCATGAAATTGTGTTAACACAGTCATCAATGCTATATTGTGCATCAATAAAACAATAGAACTATATAAAATTCTCCTTTTACTTCAAAATATAGGCGCGATTTTCTATCACTGTTTTTTATACATTACAATTGAAGATACCCCTGATAGAGAAACATGAGAACGCCGACGATGTAATCGTAAAATCTGCCTGCAATGCGACACGAAAGCGTGCTTCACTTTTCCATCCGGTATCGACGCTCCAAGACAGTCTCCGCCGTCGGTTCCGTTAACTCTACGTAATCTTTATCGATCCATTCATCCTCCTCCGGTGGAAACCCAATACCGTGAGGCAGCGAGGTCATGAGGGGCAGTCCATTGAGGTCCAAACTCAAATACTTGATCACCTGTTCGTCCAGCCCAAGCCCTCTGGCATGAGCATTTTGTGGGCCGAATTCTGTGCCGTCGTTTTGACGATTTTTCAGCAACGTTTCTTTGAAACGAAAACTCTCCGGCAGACAGTGGTGTTGGCGACAAAAATAATTTTGTCCCTCCTCGGTGTGGCACCATGTTCCATCTGGAAAGTATGGGTCAAGGCCAAGGTCGTTTAATTCCACGCGCGGTGTGTAATAAGATGCTATGTCTTTTCGCCGACAGAATATAGCGCAGGCCATCCATGGCCTTTCAGGCTCGTGAGGCGCTTGCAACCCACCACCCTTCCCGTCCAATTCTGGCAATCTTTCGCTGAACTCGCCACACCTTAATGTCGCGAACTCATTAACACTCTTCCGTTTCTTTTTGCACAGATTATCGTCCCTGCATAATACGACATCGTAGTGCAATCCTTCGCAGCCAGTCTCCGTGTTCTTGGGCATTGGCTTGTTACAGAATCGTTGGTTGGTTTGAGAACCGGTAGACTTCAAGAGACATCCACTCTTGCATGGTCCCCTTTTCCAATCGCCCCATGCACCTGATTGAACGAAAGGCTTACTCGAGCCGGGATATAATTGCAGGGCATTCTTACATTCGCCACCACGACACTCTTTTCCCGGTGCACAGTAGGTCCCATCCAATGCCGGTCCAGCAAAGTAATAACCGTTTCTACGAGGTGTCTTGCACTGCAGAGATTCGCAGGCTTGGTAGAACGTAGCCACGGTAGCGTCCTTGTCCCGGAGGAGAACTTCGCATTGCCTCTTGGCTGTCCATTTTCTTCCTGGCAGATTGAAATACCTGGTATGGTCCAGTCGGTTACTTGTCAAAGCAGTCGGTTTATCTGTGATGCAAGGCTTGGTGTACGAGAGCTTTTGCGCTACATCGCGGCTGCATTCTGACCAAACGGTTTCACCGTAGGTGCCCCTGCTCGGGGACATTATGTAGCCATTCTTGGGACACGGATTTCCCGTGGAATCGTGATGCATCCCTAAGCTTTTCAACGACGAAGAAAAAGGGATTACTTGACTCGTATATTAGAAAATGAATTGACTTACTTGTGACCAATTTCGTGCGCGGCTATGTAGACGGACGTGAAACCCGCGGATGGAAATGGTTTTCCGAACTGGTTCGTAGTACCTAACTCGGTAATAACGCAGGAATATTGTTCGATGCACAGTCCACCTACAACCGCCAGACCCATTGTGGCACTGTTCTTTTGCTCTGCGTCCAGAACGTAGAAGTCCAAACCAGACACGTATAAGCCTATGTCCCAGTGATTCGGGTGTAATTCATCCGGAGGATTCTTCTTCGTAGCGTAGTTGCAGAACGAATCCAACAATTTTCCGCGTTCACCGTCGTGGTGCGGTAGGTCTCGAGGTTGTATCTGCATGATGTCCAGTCGAACGAGTGAAATATCGATAGTGGTCCCTAAACTTGGATGATGGTACACCGCTTGAATGCCGTTTACGTAGGCCAACAGCATGTCGCGAATTTGCTCGTCGTCTCTGTCGAAAAAGGGTGAAAAAAGATTATAGCCAGCTTCGTCGAAGAACAATGCCAATTCTAACGTCAGGGCATCGTTCGCGTTGTTTCTGTTAAAATCTTCGGCAAATTCTTTGTTCCAACTTTCGTCCATTAATTCGTTGGAAGTTAGGGCGTGGTACATTGGCTGATCTTCGAAAAATGTCAGGGGCCCGTAAGCTCGTTTGACGATGTGTGGCTCTCCCAATGTCCCGGAACGTTGCTTGATAAAATGATCACCGAAAAACGAGACATCCTCACTCTGAAGCGGTGTGATCTCCAAAGTGGTGTTCTCTAGGAAGACCAGACCACGCTGCGACGAGAAAGTATATCATTTCTCTCGATTTCTTCTGTTCTAAGAGTTTCGTGTTGCGATACTGACCACTCCGCGTTCCCCACAGAGGCTTAATGCTGCGGAGCTAAAATCGTTCCTGTGGAGATAATGGCACGAAAGCGATTTACTAAGTTCTGGTAATTCTTCCAAAGTGTCTTCGTCACTGTGCTTCCACACTTGAAACTGAGGCGCTATGATTTTATCGTTCCGGCGTAACGTTAATTCAATCGACCGATCGAAAGCTTCGAAACTCAGGGGTACCTGCAAGTTTTTCAATTAATGATCTGCCATATAACAAAACTGTTTTCATGCAAAAGAAAAATGTAATTCAACTTATAATTTCAAAAGTGAAGTGAATGTTAAGGATGCGATGAAGAGGAACAACTACCTCTACTGTGTCTTCCGCGTTCCACAATGGCAATAAAACGATTTCAATGTTCTGCGTATGCTCCCCGTACGCTAGATGGATTAAAAGCAGTAAAACAGTTTCTAACACGAAGGTCATCGTGCTCGTTACGAATTTCAAGTTCAAGTACATAGAAGAACGACAAACTTGTTTTTATATATGTGCGTGGGTGGACACGGGTTGCGAAACCCGTATACCGTTTATCTTTGCTAAAACATGTGCACAATAGAGATGCATGCTGGCACCTGTATTGCAAATGTCATTGACACTGAGAATTGAATGGATTATGTAATTATAATGCAGGAGTTCTACGTTAATGTGTATCGCAATGCATAGGAAATGGAATTTACAGAATGATGATAAGTAGTATTTTCTTGCACATCCCCCATTCCATATGAATTACGTATATGCCGGACGATAATGAAGAACATATATTTCTGTCTGTTTTTGTAACAAATTCGACAATGACAGCATTGGAACGGTGAAAAATTTAATAAATCGAGATAAAAATGTGGTATATTTCAATGCATTGGTTACTCGATGTACAAAACAGATACTGTATGAAATATAATCTGTTCAGGTAGAACTTTGTACTTTGTTGCATTATATCTACAGATACTGTTTACATCCGCTTCTCGGTCCTAGATAATCGTATTGCGATCATCTTTATTATATGTATGTATATATATATATATATATATTTCTTTCAATGTTCGCTCACGCAGCAAATCAATGAACTATCCTACGAATGTACTAACTTATCCTTTTTTAAACAACAAAAGTGTATTAATGTATAGACAATAAATAACATAATCGGGCAACAATAATATAATAAATTATTTTTTCTCACGATGATATATGTACGCTTAAAAATGTGTCTACCATATGCTGTTTCCTCTTTATATTTCAATAATTTTATCATGATTCGTACAACTTATTGTCGTGTATACTTGTCCTTTAATACCGAAGTGGTAACGTGAGTGACAGGTAGGAATGAAAGAGAAAATATGCTTGTTACAAAAACCTTAGTATTAAAATATTTCAATAAAAACAATAAATAATAATCATGATCAATAATAAAATTAATAGAAGATTCGGCAGTGTATATAACATGCTAAACTTGGCAGGTGCCTACATTGTTGTTTAATTATATCGTATTAATGTATAAGGTGGTTATTAAATAATTCGATAACTAATTACAATCATATACGACGGGCGATCGTTTTCATTTCATATGTCTTCTTTCCTTTTTTTTACAATTTAATTCACGACAGTTGCCCTTTTCTTTTTACAACTTTCTGCACTATATTTACGACACAGTGACTAAAAAATCATTTATACAACGTACACGCGCGTTTTCCTTTCTTTTTTTTCATTTTTCTTTTTTTTTTAAAGGTGCATCGCATTTTATTTACAAGTTGAAACACGAATTCATCCAGCAACAATCACTACGAGTCCGGTCAAACTCTGCTGGGAATTTTTTTCTTTCTGTTCAACCCTCGTAGAGAGAAAGCGAGAGAGAAGTCGTTCTTTGGATTACTCTGCACAATCTTACAAATCAGTGGGTAATATCGTGACAAAAAACAAAGGCAAAAAAAAACAACAGGAAGTTATTGAATTAGATTTCATCTCCGGATAGCGAAATGACTATTCTTTGCTGTCTCTCGTCATATTAATTTATGAACGACAGTGAACACTTCGTTATTGTATCCTCCGGAAACAATCGGTGGATACGGAGCCGCGTATAAAATTTGCAGCGAATATTTGCTACGAACACACGTAGGTTTTGGTGGCTTCTTTTTTTTTTAACCGTCTGTCAGCTAATTATGCTAGCTGTAACGCCCATAATATACGGTGCATTCTTTGCACAGTACTTCGTTTTGCCGTACTAAAATTTTACATGTAACAATCATGTACCAAAATTACAGACGCGTCCATTTACAAGCCATTTTGTATCTTCCTTTTCTTTCTTTCTCAAGGAATAATAATCTCTATGGTATTAGCATATATTTATGAAGGCAAACACATTCTCACCGTATGTCATATATCAAACCGATAATAATTATCCTCCAAATTATTATTCTTTTAGTTCATCAAAAAATGTATTGGCTAATGTTTAAGTTAAAATGCTATCAGTGAGTAATGTATAACAGCTTTCTTCATGTTCTTTCGCCCTTCATGTTTCAATATACGCGTGTGTATACAGCTAAATATTAAATAGATTTTTACGATCGAAATATAACTTCAATTTCGCAGTACATTTAGCCTCACGATCAAGTCCCCTGATCTTTTGTTAAATAAATATATATATATACATAATATATATTTGCATATATAATATATATATATACTAACGACAATGAAATATATAAAAACAAAAACAAATTTTCAAGTCCATTGTTCGAATCGTGCATTATTTTTCTTTCAGCACAAAAAAAGGAAGAAAAATAATGAACCTGAATACAAGAGTCCTGTATTCGAAACATACGCATCTCAAAATAATTAAGAATTATTTTAAACACCACACTGCAAAGAGACGATAAAGAGGGAGAGAGAGAGAGAGAGAGAGAGAGAGAGAGAGAGAGAGAGAGAGAGAGAGAGAGATAACAATTTCACCGATAAAAACGAAACGAAACATTCGCAACTAAGAAACGCTCTAATTCTCGCATCCGATTCGATTCTGCGAAGCTAATAACCGTACTAGAGAACCTGGTTAAAAAGCTTAATATACTCGCTTTTTAAGATAGGCTGTATAAAAAGTCGATTAAGATTGTTCGTCATTCGAAGGCCACTGTCCTGAATGATTCCAATCCCAATCCTTCCCTTTAGGACGAAACTTGCTAGTGCTCCCAGAATTATTCCAATCTCTATGAAAAAACTTCTTTTTAAAATGATGTCGCTCCGGATCCGGTTGACGCTGATACTTAAGAGGCACCGAGGATGTGCTGTTACTACTGCTACTACTCGTACTACTATTGTTGGAGGGATTTGGTGGACGAGGGCTGGTAGGTGATGGTGTACGTGGAGGCCCTAGTGCTTCGTCCGGCGAAGGGATCACCGGTGGAGGTCCAGTTACTGTACTATCCGATCCTAAACCGCTATCGGGACTCGTGTTCACTCCCTCCGTTGATCTTCTTCGTTTGTCCAGCTCCGTAGACGCGAACGCGACCAGTCTATCGAACCCAGAACTGATACGGTCTTGCCAATCCGCCTCTCCGTCTGGAAAATAAATTTGTCATATATCGGTGGATCGCTGCATTGCATTGCAATATGGTACAACGCAATTTACATAAAAATAAGCCAAGAACCCTCTTATCGATGGCGATAGTATAATGTGGTATGCTTCTTGTATGCTTTGTAGTCTTTTCTATAAATAGATTTTAATATACGTGTACATGTGCGTATACATGTGTTCAATTGTAAATATTATGTCATGTGTTATTTGTACGGTAGAAGAATATGATTTGCAATAGGCAGCACTAATAGAGAATACAATTTTATAAAACATGTGTAAGGTGTGCTGTATATATGAAATATACAGTTCAAGGAAGCAGGATAAAGTAGTAGAGATTAAATCTTTGTAAGTATCTGGGTTTGCAAACGTTTGTCATCAGTAAATGTGATTTGAGTCTATGTATAAAAGAGTATTATCTTCACTATCACGTTGCATAAATGATTGTACATCAAGGTATTTACTATACCTTGTAAAATTCGCTTCATTTTTTTTTATCTTGTATAATTGAAATAAGTGCTTAACAAAGAATAATTCTACATGAATTGCATTTAATATATTATCCTATCATGCAGGAAGTCATGCACCAAAACTACAAAAACCCATTATAGATACACTATTGTTTATAAATCTAACATGCTCCTTTTCTGTCCTTACGTTTCTCGATATGCGCCAGTAGGCTGCAAACATGAAATTCTCGTTGCATTATCTATAAATTCTCATTTGATTTCAAGAAATTGTTGAGTCTGGCTTATTTTCATGGAAATATTTTAATACAAATTTGACGTTTTTATATCGACTGCGTGTGTGGCAAAAGATGCTAACGAAATTCGGATTTTGTTTATCTCAGATGGTTGTTATAATGATAATAGAAAAAAATTTTGAACAACCCCTGTGGGATAACTCACCAGCAACCACGAACCAACCCACAGACAGCCGTAATTTTTCATTTCTCCCTCTGAACGTGTCTCAGTCTCTAATAAAACAAGCTTCAAGGGTTGTGAATGAGATTGAGTATGTGACAGACAGATCTAACCAACAAACAGCTACAGTGCATCTAACAAATACAGCAAACAATAACAAAAAATAAATAATAAATAAAGGTAAAGTACCAGCTCCATAAGATAAGGACCCATAGAAAATGGATTTTGAACCATTAGTGCGTATAAATAAAAAACTAATAAAAGATGCATTGCAGAGACTAATATAAAGGTGGTTTGAAAATAAAGCAGCGTGTTTAGTATAAAGTTTTACATAGTAATAGTATAAAAAGAGTATTTATCAGCAGAGTGAATAAATCGTACACCTGGTGTGGGAGTAGGGTCACAGTACTAATAGTAGAATGTACAAAGAAATGCAGTCATGAAAAACTGTAAAATTTTTGTCCTCCTATTCTATTGTCGGATCTGTAATTTGTGCATGGTAAAAAATAATTTAATTTATTCATATAATATATTGCATAATAATATTAGAAAAATGAAGACTTTATACATATCCCTAAGCATATTAAAGAAAGAAATTCGAAAGATATGTTTGTTTTATCGTTTCAGTCAGTGTAGGAAGCATTCGTATGAGCTTGGATATATATACATTCTAAAGTATTTTCTATTCTAATAGATCGAGGGTACATGTATTACAGGGGATAAAGACTATAATACAAGGCTATCTTACCGTCATCGCCGATACCGTTTCGTTGCCTCTGTGTTGTCATTTGGGGTTCATCGACTAGTGGCGTAGACGTATTAGAATGTGGCTCTACAAGAGGGCTTAAGGGAGCTCCGCTTGTGCTTACTGATGATACGACTGTCTCAGTTTTTACTGACATGGAAGGTTGTGATTGACAAACGGCCGTTACTATACCATTTGTCGCCGCACTGCCATTATTGTTACTACTAGTTGCGTATCGTGGATACGGCTGAAATCTATGATAATAAGATATAAATAATGATTCCCCCACATGTTAGAAAACAGATGATAAATATAAATGAAAGTCTTATACCTTCTACTCGCAGAGAGCATTGGCTCGCTTTTTGTATTGTGATTATTTAGTATACGAGCATGTAGGGATGCTGCTAATCCCTCTACCGGTAAAAGTTCACCATTCGACGTAGTTTGTGACGAATGCAATGATGGTGGTGGATGACTCTGCGCGAGCGATTGAGAAGGATTGTCAGAGAAATACGACTCGTGATAAGGTTTAATGTCTGCACGGGGTAATTGGACTGGCGTGTATCTAAATAAAAAAAAAATAAAAAAAAGAACGGATCAATTATAACACGAGACTTATCGTACGTATATACAAACATAGTTAGTATCAGATAGGTATATTATGCAATACCTTTGTGGCTGCGTTACGGGGGTGAATAATACGGACGATCTTGAAGTGGTAGTAGGTGTACAGGTTGAAACTGCAGAAGAAGTTGGTGCGTAACTTGCAACGTGTGCGAGAGTAGATAAACCAGCATCACCCTCTGCACTAGCTGGTCTACTAATAGGAGAATATACAGTTTCTGGCCTTATCATCGCGCTCATATCAACAGCCGCATTTATTATAGATTGATTGGATATCTCTAACGTTCTTTCGATTTCTCCGCTGACCAAATCGCCAATTGTTCTAGTACCGAGCAGTCCATTTCCTCCTGTTACAATACGATTGTCGTGATTCGATTGCCTGGAGTCG
The DNA here is from genome assembly GCA_948146005.1 of Nomada fucata. NCBI lineage: Eukaryota > Metazoa > Arthropoda > Insecta > Hymenoptera > Apidae > Nomada > Nomada fucata. The sequence goes on along the minus strand of OX411280.1, from coordinate 1,562,339 downwards.
ATTGTTGGCCTGTCGGATGGTGTTAGATGCGAAGAAAGACGTTCTTGGGAGAGATGACGGCGAAGTGCTAACTTCGCAGGCGAAACCTATAAACATTTTAAAAGAATTGTACTGTTCGTCTTATTAATTATATGTGTATAATCATTCGCGTCCCAGCTCTGTTATAAAATTACCTGTGTATAATCAGGTGTAGAAACATTTTGTGATAATGCAATACGTTTTCTATCTGGCTCAGTCTGATTTTGCAACTGCACCTGTAGTTGCATTTGCTGTTGTTGTTGCTGTTGTTGTTGCTGCTGCTGCTGCTGTTGTTGTTGTTGCTGCTGCTGTTTATTTCTATTTTGTTGATCTTCGTTCAAGACACTCGTAATAATACTCTTTAACCTATCTTCAAAATTTGCAACCCTAGGAGGTTCCTGAGTTCTATTTGTCGTTTCCTTATTCGTTTGCGATTGTGAGGATGAAATGGATGAAGAAGTAGTAGAAAAACTGAGAGATGCTTGTGGCAGTCTGGTTCTAGAATTGCTACTGGCACTAGTATTTTGTCTATTTAATATTCGGCCAGCCTCTATCTGTCTGCCGGTTTCTAAAATTTTTTGTGCCAATATTTCTGGATTATTTTCCTGTATCTTTCCAATATCTGGAACATCAGGCCACTCCTGCGATCTTGACCGTCCTTCCCTGTTTTTTCGCGACGATCCACTCTTTCCATTTTGCTGTTGATGGTGATGCGGGTTTTGAGAATGTTTGGCGCTTACAGCTTCTCTTTGCTGTTGCGCCATTGCAGCAACTTGTTTTTCACTGCTTGCCCTTTCCAATACATTCAGTTCATGCTCCAGTTTCGAAACCTATGAATTCATTTGAATTATATTTATTCACGTGAACACCCTTTTAAATTGTACGATATATCTTTAATTAAAAAATCTAATAGCTACCTGACAGTGTAATCTTTTACGTTGAGACAGTGTAGCAGAAATTTCTTTCAATATGTAATCCTGTGTTAATGGCTGCGGTGCACTTGATATGCTATTTGCGTTTGCAAGACTGCAATATTTCTCGTGCAATTCTTGATGTCGGAGATCGGACAATCTCGATTGTTCACTTTCCATCGATGCAACTTGAGCTTGCAATTTACTTGCTTTAGCTTGCAACTGTTTATGTCTAAGAACTATTTCCTTAGCCTTCGTAAGTAAATCTCCGGGCGATGTTGCATTTATACCTAACTCGGTCATTCTGGCTTTTAAAAGTGCCACGCTATCGTCGATTAGTACTTTTATTTGCTTTTCTAATTGCGCCGCTCTCGATTGCAACTTTGAGTTTCTTTCTCTTTCTTTTGCAATATCTGTATTAACTGATACTCTGTACGCAGGAGTTCTCATTGATTCTAACATGAGCATGAATTGGTCCCTACGTACAAACGTGCATTTATAGAGAAACTCTTTTAATACATATACCAAACAGTACAATAAATAAAAACATACCTGTACAAGTCCAAAAGTATCTGCAATGCATATGGTGTGGCGGACGGAGCTGGTGGTATACTAAGTTCTTCGTGCACAGAGGTGGAATGTGACTGCAACGAAAGTGATAACGAAGACAGCTGTTGATCCACACAACCAGGTGCGGGTGGTGGTTTCTTTCCTAAAGCTTGCGGAGATGTGCTAAGTAATGTTTGACTATGCAGCAGGTCCAGACCAGAAATATTAATCGCTTTTTTCGGTTTCGATTTCTTTACACCTCTCCCCCTCTGCCTGCCTCTAGCTGGAGGTCTCGTTATACCATTCGATTTCCTATTCAATTTCCTATGTATCTTATTTGGTTGACGACGACTCTTAATATTATTTTCATCAGCATCTGAATCGCTATTTGTTCCTAGCTGCTCCGAATGATTTGGACTTTCTAACTGCCTCGAAAGGTCTCGTTTAGCTCTGTCACCCCTCTCTCCCCTATTTGTAACCTTATTACTACTGCTGGCAGTGTTATTTATCACAGAATCAGAATTTTCATCTCCACCTTGTTTATTATTCTTTAAACGGTGGAAATAACGTTCTAACTTGGTACGATCAATTACGTGTAAGTAATAAGACACTGGTTTACCAGTCCACGAGACAGAGCCCTTTAGTGGTGACATTTCCGAGACGTGCATTATTGTACCGATATCTGTAAACACATATATTGCCGTTAAACGAGTTTTCCCTGCACAATTCTTCACCACTTCGAAGATTAAAATACATTACCACTAAGATTTCTGTCCGTTATACGAAAATTGAGAGGGCAAAATGACTTTGATGATACGATACGTGCACCATCCCGCAAATCGGCAAATCGTTCTTTCAACTGATGATCCACAGTTGGGCCAAATGCAAAATTATTAACAAACACTATCGTAGCTCCAGTAATACTTTCACGATGTTCATCAGCTAAAAAATCGCCTTTTACCAAACGATATTCGCCGCATCTTTTGCCATACCAATTCAACCATTTACGGAAGTTTACTTCCATACTCTAATATGTTTGACAGAAATAAAAAGCTTGTACATGTAACATCAATCGTAATTAAGTATACGGACAATTTTGTTTCATAATTCTATACAATTAATAACTTACCTGTGCATATTTCGATGGCACATCAGCTCTTTCAACCCCGATACAAATTTTACACAGAGTTGCTGCAGCCATTTGGAGGACGACTTGTCCAACTCCAGACCCCAAATCAACGAACACATCGTCATCCGTTACATCAATCTGATCTATCATTTGACAAACAAGCTCATAACTTGTTTCTCCGTACACCTCTGGCGAAAATGGTTCATACTGATTTAATTTATCTGGTTCCACTACTGCTTGATTATATGTTTGCTGAAGTATGTGTCTTAATAAACCACGACTGGGTCGTTTATTTAGCCTCTGCGATGGTAAACTAGTGCCTTTTTCCTATGCAAATTTATTTTAAGTTAAATAAACTGTGACAATACTTAAAGAATAGTCAATGTACTGTCTTCTCTATTCAAGTTATTATTTACTTACCAGTTGAACTAAACTATCAATTGCTCTATTAAATTTGTCACATAAATTTTTCATACTTTCATAATCCCTTGTGTCATAGTCGCACAGAATATTATTTTCTAATGGTAGTTTCAAATCTGGCAAATCCTCGCACACCCAACGCATTGTTTCGACAACGTCGATTGCACCATCGTGGCGATCCTATAATAAATTAATCGATCCAATTTAAATGCAACACTGTATTAAATTGAGAAACATTATTTGATAATTTCTTTCTTAAATTTAGCAAAATTTTAAACATAAAGGAGCAAAAATTCTATTGATGCATAGCAACTGTCGTATAACTTAAATTATTTTAAAACGCCATATTTCGGAAGTCACAGTAAAAACTTGTACCTGACATTTCTTTTATAGCTCTAGGTTCAAGGGAAAATACTTCAGAGACTATAGAAGTTCTATAATAATAAACATTTATGACAACCCATAAAATGTACCTTTTATTTTTTGCTATCATAAATCACTACCCATGGAATACACAATCATAATATGAACTTCCTCAGATAAGAATTACATAGCATCGATGTATTCCACCATGTGCAATAGGTACTTTAAAAAATAAAAATCAATGGCATTTCGCATAGCAAAGTAAATAATCTGCTGTGTTCAAACCAAAATATTATACACAAGAATGCCATGATACAGATAAAGCAGTGAAAAAAAGGTATCCAATTAATAAATGTCAAAGAGACATATTTCAGCTATAAAACTGAATAAAAAAAACAGCTGTTCCCAAAAGAAACCAAAATATAATGTCTATACTTCCCCGCATTCGCGTATAGACATACATACATACACAGCTCGGTGTACAAGTAAAAGGTTGTACACGTAAATAGTTGCTGATAATCACTCTATGGAAAGAACAAGAGACGTAAAAAACATCCCCTAATTCTCCTGGGCGAAATAAACGTAACAACGTGTTTATGATAAATCGCGTCGCAACAATACACACGCGCGCGCACCACACACACACACACACATACACACACGATCAGCTGTGTGGAATACAAGGAATAAACGACAGGTCGGTCGCACGCACCACTTTCCTATACGAAATATTATATGTACATTTTTCACACAGTATAATGTCAAGCGCGCAATTACCAGGAATTTACTCACAGATCCAGAACCGGAGGTGAGGGGCCATTGATAGACGATCGGTTCTGCTCCGGCTGGTGAGTGCAGGCGCAGCTCCATTTTAGCAGGGCCGTCGTCCTCGTCCCCGTCGTCGTCGCCGTCCACTTCTTTAATATATCGTTTCCTTCGTATGCCCAGGCTCAGGATCGCGTGACGTAATCACTTGGATTAACCGTTCAACGGAGGATCGTGATCGCTTGTCCTCCCGGCACTAGGACACTACCACCACGTAGACGACGCTCGCGGACCCCCCCCGCTCCGCGGTTACTTCCCCGGACATGAAAAGACACGAAGGGCCACCTTCAGCGACCGTCAACTCACAGGGACAGTAGACCGCCCCAGAGGCGAGCATCCAAATTCGACACGACGATGGGGAGTACGAATGAGGCACAACCAAAACGGCCCACCAAGAATACGGAACACGAGGCGGACAATAGAAAAACACTGACAGACTATTGTGCTGCTTCGAGAAACAGCGGTTTGGGGGGGGATGACGACATCAAAACATGGCGTCATGCCTCTTCCTTCTTACCGTATCGTGCTCGTGCGGCAGCACATCCGGGTGTTCCGCGCCAACTTGCTGCGCTGCGCGTGCGCGCCGTGAACCGTGTGAACTTTCGACCGCGGATGCAACTCTCTTGTTGCAATATTATTTCATATCTTCTTTTTTGACGTATAGATCTATTTGCCTTCGGGTATCTGTTATTTATATGTCAGCGGGATAGGTTTTAATTGTATATAGCTTATTAAGGGGGTCAATGATTTATGGAATTAAATTTTTTTAATATTGTTGTACGATGGAAAAATATGCAGGCGTAAGAAATTGAATAACAATTGTAATTACGTACCCATTGGGGTAAAAATAGGTACGCCAGGTGTATGCGTTGTTTGGAATTATTTAAAAATTGCATTTTAAAGGGAATGCTAATTAGGTAACCCGCGGTTGAGGTGTATGGGAGAGCGAGAGTACCGATATCGATATTTCTAGAAGCGCAATTGCATCTACTGAATGACCTATTGGTAGTACATGGTATTTGTCACGTAGGCAGTCACACACAAGATTCAACATTACTGTAAATAATGCACAAGATTGTACGCGTTCAGCTTCTGCTGATCGTATTCTAGTAGTTGTATGCTAAAACGCGTAGAGTTCCAGAAGCATTTTAACACAATTTTTCACATACCAAATTTGCGATAAAAGTACATTGTCTTCGCAAAATTTGAATAAATAGTCGAATTTCAACGTCGTGAATACCTAGGGAAGATATTGGCTAATGTTTTGATACATCTTACGGGATTTATGCGAACTAAAAAGTACAGTTACCACTGAATGACGTGTTACGAATTATTCTTGATTGTAAATTGTAAATATATTGAAAATAGGTTAATTAGGTAACATAATAAAATAGTAGCCATGACGGAAGAACTGAAATTAGATCACCGTGCGAAAAAACGAATCAAAGAGGTTAAAAGGAAAGCTAGACCAGGTAAACAAATCATAACCAATTTTCTAACCTATGCGTTGACGTGATATGGGCGTAAATAATTTTTACAAACAATTCTTCTTCACGAATTATTTTATATTACTAGTATGACTAGAAGTAATTGAGACAACGGTTTCTCTTCTTGTGACGGTCGTCGTTATAAACAGAATTTGGAAATACGTGATAACCAAGACCGAACTGTCTTTGCTGACCTTGGATGATGTAACGCCAAAAATTTACTGAAAGTATTGTGATAACATTATAATACAATGCACATAAACGTAAATAGTTTATTGTTTCAATTTTGGTAAAAGCATAAAATATTCTTTGTTACATAGCATCAATAATACATGAAAAATGTTTAGCGTCGATAAAGCCTTCACTATTTGCATAATGTGTACATCATTATTTTTGTATTATTCAACTGTACCATATCTTTTAATTAGCTTAATTTTTTCTTTGCTAATATTCAATATTTTTTCTAGAACTCAGTGATAAAGCAGCTTGGGTCCAGCATGGCTACAATAAAAAGTTTGAATCATTTTGGAATTTTACGGACAATGTAGATCGAATCGAGGAATCGAAAGTACCCTCTGAAGAATTTATAGAGAAATATGAGAAACCTTACAAGCCTGTGATAATACAAGGTGTTCAAAATGGTTGGAAGGCCCAATACAAATGGACTATAGAGGTACATAATTATCAAACATAATATTGCATTATAAACGTGTTACCGAATTGTACAATTGTTCTATTTGAAAATATAGAGGTTAATAAAGAAATACAGGAATCAAAAGTTTAAATGCGGAGAAGATAATGAAGGATATAGTGTAAAAATGAAGATGAAGTACTATGTACGTTATATGCTTAATAATGAAGACGATTCGCCTTTGTATATCTTTGATAGTTCCTTCGGTGAGCACCCTAGAAGAAAAAAATTATTAGACGATTATGGTATTCCGCAATATTTCCGCGACGACCTTTTCCAATATGCCGGTGAGCACCGAAGGCCGCCATATCGCTGGTTCGTTATGGGACCTGCGAGGTCTGGTATGTATTTCAATTAACGTGATAATATTGTTAAAATCGTAATATTAAATATTCAAAAAATAAATATGTAACTGCTCTGTTAAAATAATTATTTTAGAACACGTTATGAATAAGTAATGTAAATACAGGTACAGGCATACATATAGACCCATTAGGGACCAGTGCCTGGAACGCACTGATTTCTGGACATAAACGGTGGTGCCTATTCCCTACACACACACCTCGTGAACTTCTTAAAGTATCAGCAACTGAAGGCGGTAAACAAAGAGATGAAGCTATTACGTGGTTTTCCGCCATATATCCTCGTACAAAATTGCCTACCTGGCCACAAGATTGTTTACCAATAGAAATCCTACAAAATCCTGGTGAAACTGTTTTTGTTCCTGGTGGATGGTGGCATGTAGTTTTAAATCTTGATGAAACTATAGCAGTTACACAAAATTTTTGTTCTCGTACAAACTTCCCGGTAGTATGGCATAAAACGGTAAGAATTTTGAAGAAGAAGTATATATATATATGTATGTATATACATATTAATTATGTATTTCAAAAACTTAATTTAATATTATTGTAATTTTCTTGCAGGTGCGGGGGAGACCAAAATTATCACGTAAATGGTTAAAAGTACTCAGGGATAAGGAACCAGACTTAGCAACACTTGCTGAAACTATAGATGTAAAAGAAGATACAGGTGTTGCCAGTGATTCCTCTAGTGGTTCTTCAAGTAGTTCTTCAACCAGTAGTAGTAGTAGTCAATCAGAAGACAGTGCAGATGACAGTGGACAAGAATCATTGACAACACACAAGAAGAAGAAGAGGTATGTTCCTTTTTTTTGTATTACACGTATTAAAAAGAAATCATTGTTAATGCTATTATTAGTCTATTTATTTTATATAATTATAAATATAATTGGACATAATACTGTTTTTAAATTTTTAGAAGAAAACTAAATAACAGCCAACCCTGACAATATCAAGCATTTGGGACCTACAGAGACCTCAGACTGTACAGTATTAACCAACAATTATTGTTTGTACTAAGAGTAAATATTATAATTATTACCACCTTCATGTTCATAATAAAATAAATGCTAGATAATACCAAATTCGTTCTTATTACGTAAATTTGTTTAAACGCTATGCTTAACACGATAATGCACTTAATTTTTGCTGAATTAACGTTTTTAATATTACATCTCTCTGGACTTAATACTTCTACAATGCTATAAGAAATATGTTCATTTCTTGTTTAAAAATTGCTGTTTTATAAAGTCCATGCGCACCAAACGTTTACGTCGATTAAGGCAATTTGCGAGAAACCTAGCAATTATACAATTTTTAGCGATATAAAATATATCCGTATATAGGGCTAAAGATAAAATATCGCAGTCAGCAAGCAATAAGTCAGGTGCATTATCATTACAAATCCTTGTATTAATTCCACATTGCTGTATAAACTGACACAAATTAACAAATAAATTAAGGTACTTATGGCTACGAAATAAATATAAATTTTTTTTCGATAGGTGCACGTATTATTAGCTTTTCAAAGAGTTGCTTCTCTGGAAACTTCTCGGATCTCGGTTATAGTAGCTCCACAGCCTCACCGTCCCATCACTTCGCGTTGAGACGACGACCATGCAAAGCACCAAATTGGAGAGTAAACAACATAGAAGCAAAGTAACACAAAACATTAAATTAAATTGTCATATACAGTCCACAGTACAAGTACGTGGTTATTACAGAAGTATTATTCCCTACTTCATTCAAATACAAATGTTATGCATACAATACATTCACAACTGCAACCACGTTGTTAATGTCAAATGTTTGCTATGAAAAAAACAAATACGTATAAAAAGCAATACTTTGTACACATAATAGCTTCAACGAAAGCTGAACAAGAGTTGATCAAGGAAAGAAACATTATTAAATAAACAAGTCATATTCAATGACTAATCTAATATACATTATAAATAAATAACTTTAAAGATATTTAAGCGCATTTCCGATTTCCATTAAATTCGAATACGTTTGTAACTGAGAATTGAAAATAAATGAAGAGAAGCTAAAAGAAAGATATAATATTTCACGACTTGTTCTCACATTTAATTCAACAATAATTTTGGAAATGTATTGTAAATATTTGCATAAATGCACGAACAAACCACAATATTCATATTAATATTTACCAGTGAATAAGTTAGAAACTTGTCCAATGATAATCGCGGCAGATATTTACGATAAACCAGTCTGCACACTTTTGTTAAACAACAAACTGTGTTTAGACAAACATGCGCATTACCACATCAACAACTTGTAAATGCAAAAGAATACTATGCCAAAGAATACGAAAATAAGTTAAAGAGAAACTGTGGAAATAGACATAGATAATGAAGAATCGGGAATACGCCACAGCTTCACCTCTCCAGAGCTGCAATCAACATTTCAGATGTTATTCCATTCAAGAACATAATTTTAAATACTGTACCCGAGCAGACATTTCAAGGGAAGATATATCATATAATCTTGTTTACTAATTATTTCGAAAAATAATAATTTTCCCCGTCATTGCAGTCTATTTTATTTTCTTTCTTTTTTAGTATGCATCGGGTCAGCTCAATATACTTGATACAATGGAGGTGTACTCACTTGCTTGCAGTAAAAATGTGTTGCTGATTAGTCGTAACAGCATTAATAGCAGAATCGTGCGCTCGAACTTCTCCTATAGGAGTACATTCTCCTTGATCCTTTGGTACAGACCAGGCTTTTAAAACACCTACTCGGCATCCAGATACCATTATCGATCCATTATTAATCGTGCACAAGCCCAAGATCCAATCTTTGTGAGCATTATTCAGCGATTGAACTAATTCCATTCTACTTAGATCCCATCGTTTAATACACATATCCCTTGAGCCTAAGAATTTCAGTGAATTATTTAAACCTACTCGTAATCGATAATAACAAAAAAAAAATTATTAGTTGCAAGAATACTTGCCAGAAAATAAAGTCGATTCGCAAGTTGTTAAACACTGGACACCGTCGTAATGCGGTGGAGCAAGACTGACCGATTGTCCAGAAGTATTTGGTTCGACAAGCGATATCAAATGGTCTTTGCTGCCGGTTATAACTCTGCCATCATCAGCGACAGCCAGACACATTACTGCCGCTGTGTGTGGTGTACTCAATCTTCCACTGTGAGTCAATTTACGAAGATCCCATACTCTGACCTTATCACTGGACGCGGCATATAATTCTTGTTCATCTATACTAAGTACTAAATCGTTAATGGTCGTTTCACCAACAGGAACTTGAAGCATTCTAGATGGAGTTGACAAAGCGATCGGCCCACTTTGAGCTTGGCCTGATGAAAATAGAGTTTTCACGCAATTGTTGCCTGTTCTCAAATCCCAGACTTTTACATAGGCTGAAGAAACACTGAATAATAAATGGTGCACCGCTGAGTATTTTACGGCTACAACATTGTTCGGGTGGCCGCTTAATGTAAGGTTTTCAATTCCTGTTCCCAAATCCCACACCTTTACGGTTCGATCTAGAATATTAAACTCAACACTCTTAGAACTGTTAGAAAGATAGAATTCCACTGAATGAAATCATTCTTTTGAAGTCAATACCTTTGGAACCACTGAAGAGCAAATCTGATGTCGCACATATAGTCAGGACAGCTTTGCTGTGTCCTTCAGCTACGTGAGAGCATTGCAAAACGGCACGCGGTGGTATCTGAAAAGAATTGAACATGTTATGTCTATGTAATTAAATCCTTCGTCCGTATTACTTTTACCTTGCCTTGGTATTGGGAAATAATTCCCTTCCGCGGCTGCGGATCTGTTGATGCCGGTTGCCTACTTGCAGTCAGCCTAGAGAAAACGTTTTCTTCCCGACTGTTGAATCGTCTGTATGTGGTTGGAGATCCAGGTGGTGACGACACGTCTGTATGTGCCACCTGTTCCCTAGTTGAGGGTTTGTTATGTTAGCGTGTTAGTTAGCCGGGTTTGTTTTTTGGTCAATTCTAGTCCAGGCTCAGCTATGCTGATTCGAGAGTAAATAAATCATGCAAGTGCATTATTTACATATTTTCGGGTATACAAATTATAAACTGGTTCAATTGGAATTAGTAACGGATTTGTTGAATAACAATTATATTAATTCTTGTAACACTGAATTTTTGCGATTACGTATTATGGTGCAAGAGAATATTAATATGCAAGTTGAAGAATTTCATGATTAACGTACACTGCGTGAGAAAATTCATTGAAAACAAGGCACATCGTTATTCGTTATAAAAAAAAAATGTTAAAATAATTTAAACAGAAAAGAAGAATAATCCACCATGGGGCTGGCTTTTTAGAATGTATTTTCGTAGGAGAATGCACCTTGAATATTTGCGCTTTTATTTATTAATTTATATGTATACAAAATTAGTGCTTACATATATACAAATTTGTGATCTTTGCGCAAAACAATCATACAAGTAAAAATCTTTCTGCCATTTATATATATTTACATTGCAAAGTGATAGAAATATATATAAATATAATACATGGCATTCGTTGTATTAAGTTAAGGCAAGCTCTCTAATGTACATGTAGTACGAGTAATAAATAACGTGCTATTATCTTTAGTAAATCGTTTGAGGACTTTCAGAATTTTTAAATGCATTTTGAATAAGATATAAATTTTTGTACAAGTCAAATCTTTCTTCGTAATGCCACAATCGGTCTGTTGGTAGTCGTACTTTATTAAGACAAAGAATTAAGCAGAAATATTCTTATAAAAACATTATACAAAAACAATAGAAGAAATCATTTTTTCGTTAATTTATAAAATATATTAGTTTCCATAATACATACTTTTCCTTTAGATCTTAATGACGTTCTCTTTGTACCGTGGTGTTTATAACAGAACAATAGTTGACTATGATCCAAAATAAAATTCAAATCCTGTGATGAAAGACACCAGCTAATGCACTTGTTTTATAATGATACAGATTCCTTATTAAGAAAAGTATTTAACGAGTAGTGCATGAAACAGAGCATCAAGACAGAGATATACAAGGAATATAAAAAGTAAGACGTGCTGCAGGATTATCACTCACATGGAGCCTCCACCAGGATGTAATGGTCGTCGTAGGGGCCTTGGGGATGTGCTATCACGGCGAGTTAAAGTTGGAGATCCATCAGTTATGCTACCATGCTGACTTCTTGTAAATACCAACCCTCTTGTAAGCAGAAAATTTTTTTTAATTTATAGGCAAAAATTATGTCATTCAAAGAATAGTAAATAATCATATATTTACCTTAAACTCCCAGGTGCGCTGGGTACCCTTGTAAGTGGATGATTATGATTTTGACTTTGCTCTTCTATCTTTGAATTATCTGGACTGGCTTGAACACCATAAAGAAGTTCTTGTGGTTGTGTCGTTCTTCGTCTCACCTTGCTATTACGTTGCTTTTCCTCTCCCATTATGACTTGAGTATAATTTTCGCTAATATTTGAAATTAATTAGATGCTGGTAATTGATTTCATTCAAATATATATATAAAACAAAAAAAATGCAACATGTAACTTACATATCCGGCGATGAACTCCTTGAACTCGGCGGACTGTAATTCATTGTATTGTGGTGATTATTTGTAAGAGATAAGAGGTGCCTGTCCCGCAGCACGTGTTCTAACAACTGGTGTTGTACATCACTTTCTTGTGCAACTTGATTTAATCTAGATTCCATATCTCGAACTTCAAGCTGCTTTTGCGCAGCTACGCAGCTCTGTTCCACAGTAAATGCTAGCATCCTTTGTAATAAATATTGTGCCTCGTCGACTGATTGAATTGTCGATATAAGAGCTTCTACACCAGGTTCACCCTCGCCTTCTCCATCTCCCATTTCCATCATATCTCGTTGACATTCCGCAAGACTATCCTGTAGCAAAATAATTTGTACACCAAATTGAAACGACACGAATACCGATTAATTATAACGGAAAAGAAAAATTACCTGTAAATAACTGATTTTGCTCTTCACATTATCAATTTCTTCATCGACATCACTCGTATCCTCCCTTGAATTTGCTATAGCATTTTTATGTTTCTGAAGTCTCTCAACTTCTCTACCCAGTTCTTCTCGTTCTTGTAGAAGTCTTTCCATTTCTCTCTCAGTTTCGGCTGCCGCTTGTTTAGCCAATGCTTGCTTTGCAATGGTTCTTTCAAACGTTTGCCATCTTTGTTTTAACGCTTTTGGATTGACCGGTTTTGGCGGTGTTCTGCCAGCAGCTTTCTGACTCAAACCTCTGTCCCGTTTTCTTAACGCAGATACCTCTTCTTGCTTACGTCTAAGCACCACCTCCTTGATCCTCTTATCTGCCTCAAGCGTTCGAATCACATTCGCATTTTTCCTACTTTCCTTACGCAATTGTGCTATTTCTCTATTACGTCTAAGTTCGTTCTCCTTATGTTTCTGCGCTTCCTCGCGCATTTTATTCAGAAGTTTCACCTTCGCCCTCTTCATCTCCGCCAATTCATTTCGCAGCCCCCTTAATCTATTTTCATTTTGAGATTGGCTCTTCACTAATCTCGCGTGTTCCTTCTTTGCAGACTGCAATAGTCGCACTTCCTTCTGCATAGCGGATAGCTTTCTCTCATATTCGTCCCGTAATTTCTTTACTTTTTCTGTTGGGGGTGTTGGTTGTTGTTGCAAAGACTGCAATACCTTATCTCTTTCTTCTTGAGTGTCTCTAATGCGAGCTTGCAATTGAGTTAGTTTATCTTCGTAATGCTGTTTCATAGTATGCAGACGTCGTTGAGAAAGTTCCAGCTCTTGTATTAAACGTTGTTTTACATCAATATCCGATGTTAAAGCTTCCAGTTCACGACCCATAGCTGCCTCTTCTTCATCTTCTTCTACATTAAAAATTCGTATGACGATGGTTACTTCTGTCCATTTTCAAACCGCTATGTTTGAATTGACGATAATATTTATAAAAATTTACCTTTTCTATCAGAATCGTCGTCTGAATCGTCCTCGCTTGCAGAATCTTGTCCAGTCTCTGCATCATCACCGTCACCATCATCTCCCGGTTTACCAGAAGTGTTAGTTGAATATGACTGTTGTTCTTTTAATGCAGTTAAAGCCTCGATTTCTTTTTTCACCTCTTTCTTTGCATCATTTAATACTGACGTAGAATCACTATGAAATATATAGCCAGAATCGCCATAGGGATTGGCCGCATTAACCTGCGTAAAAGAAAATGCAGTTAAAGAATGAATAATTAGGCACAGAAGTAATAGATCCGTTCTTTTTATATTGTTTGTTGCCTACCTGTATTTGTCGTTTCTTTAGCTGTTGATACATAGCCTCTGCTTCTAAGAAACGAGCACGTAATTGTTCTATCTCTTGAATATATCCTTGTACTAAACTCGTTACATCGGGATTTTCACCTGTCGACGACACCCAATGACCAGCAGCTTTTTCTGCCTGTAGAAGAACATTTTTTGCAGTTAATGCTTCGACTGTTTCTGAAAGAGCTTTCACCCTAGTACGAAGACTTTGTAATTCACTATTTAACATTTGATTCTCGTGCCAAGCATCATTAACACCATCTTCGCCAACAACTCTTTTGCCTAAAACATGAATGCGTGATGTTTCAATTTAAAAAAACTTTTTTTTTATTTTTAAAATTTGTGCTGTGTATCTCCTTGACATTACCTTGTCTATACTCCATTAATTCTAATTGAAGCTGCTGTATTTCTCTTCGAAGAGATGCAATTGTTCTTGAGCTCTTGTCTTGATTAATTGTAACTTTATTCTTTATATTTCGTGCTCTGTTTGCATACTTTAAGGTACTTAATGTTTCCATAAAATCTCTGTCACTTGGCGATACGCAGGCTATCATAACAGTTTGGCTGTTACCTATAAATAGCAACATTCGTTATTTTATTTGCATACGAATAACTCTATTAACAGTTGTTTTATGGATATATTATTATATTTTCCCACCTCCTAGTGAATCTTGCAGTAGCCTAGTCAACTTAGAATCTCTGTATGGAACATGCAAGGCTCTCTTTGTCTTGTCACCAAGTGCAGAAATTACATTACCTAGAGCCAACTATAATGTAAAAAACAATTGTTCTAATATTCATTGGTACATTTTGTTATTGTTCATATAATACTATGAGCACATTACCAATCCACAATTAATAGATATGCCCTCTTTTGCCCTATCTCCTGTAGCACCGGTTCTTTTTAGTCTTTCCGATCCTGCTAGATCTACAAAGTGAAATTTAGCAGTTAAAGTTTCAAATTCACTGGCAGGCTCTGTGCCGCTTGTATCAACATCAGCATCCGGATCTTCAACCCTTATACATCTCTGCTGCTTTATGTATAAAGTAAATATTGCATGCGATCTTGAGGATTGTGTATTCATTTGAGTAGATCCAGTTGTACGTGACAATGCCCCTATTCTTAAATATTCTAATGCCTCTTCTGGACTAGTAACAATTCGTGGCTCCACTCCAGCCAAATGAATGTTGCCCGAGGGATCCTCGTGAATACGTGCACCACCTCTAGGTCCACCTGGACCTAACAAGTCTTTCAAGTCTTCATTATACAGCTCCAAAAATTGTGCGGTAACCTATTAACAAATGATAAAAAGATACAAATTGAATGAGAGATGCAACTTTATTACATAAGAATGTCCTTCATTGAATATTGCGAACCTTAAATTCTGGTGGCATTTGGGCACGTTCTCTGGCATGTTGTTGTTTCTCAGCAATCCCATTAAATAGATATTGAATAGCTCTTGGAATAATTCCAATCATTCCTTCACCAACCTCCACGTCAAAACCAGTACCCATGGTATATGTTTTACCAGAGCCGGTTTGACCGTACGCAAGAACGGTTGCATTATATCCATCTAAAGCACCTTCTACTAAGCGTGCGACACATGCTTCATAAATTGGGCTCTGTCCAATACCAGTGTCGAAAACATAATCGTATGTGAAGGCCTTGTCTGGTCCAAGAAAGACCTGGGGTTCGCCTGCGGGTACTTGTGTACATATTCTACACATATCAATTACTTCGCGTGCTACTTGAGGCCTTATTCTGTAATTAAGGAAATTGGTTGTAAGTTACAATAATTTCATAGTACCGTATAATATAATTTAATTTTAAGCGATATAATATAATTTTAACTGGTAACAATTAAATTCCGTTCCGAAATTTGATACACGAGTACATCGAACCAATGCATCGAATCGATGCATTGATATTCATACATGCATAATTGTATTGTATCATAGTATATGTATTCAAGGTGTCATAATCGGCATTGCGCGAGTGTACATCAGCTGTTATATACCGCGTGTCATATACATATACGTACAAATCATCCGCGCAACTGCAGAGAATTGTGGCGGTGCCGTGGTAGAATATAACGGAAGAATAATTATTCAAGAATGCTTAAGTAAAAGAAAAATGGAAAAAAAATGGGCGGATAAAAAGAGGTGTGACAAGTAGAAACTGGTTGTAACATAGTAAGTTTACATAGACAAGGAGCGACCATGGTGGGAGGATCGAAATTCATTCATCGGTAATCTCGCCGTATTTTTTTTCTTATACAACCAGTAATAAAACCTACGCACCTGCCTCTTTAAAAGGAGATATTATGCGATTAAAGTTTGCATTGCTGTGCTGCGTAGAAAAGAATAATAAGAAACGCTAGTAGCGAAATAGCTCGATCAAGAAATCGCGGAAAAATTGACGAAAATGAAATCAAGAACGGAAAATGAACCCTCAACCCTACAAACTTGGAAGGGAACACGTACTTTAATACAGTTCAATCTGGGAAATAACTTTTTATACTGTTGAAGTATTGCTACATTTGACACATATCTATAATATTGAGTATTGAGAGAAATCGGTAACCATTTCGAAATGTGAAACGGTCTATATGTATAATGGAATTTTCTAAAATCACGAAAGTGTGACATGAACCGATATGCTTCGCAATTCTAATTATAGGACTCACAATACCGACTTGTCGATTTAATAAAGAAAAAAGAAAAAAATTAGATAAGATACAGAAGAAAAACATGTACATATATCAGAGTATTAATAAAACGGGAATATGTGCATTGGAAAAATTTAATGCTCTCTAAACAGCGAAATGTTTGCACTTCGAATTCGAATGATATTTCGCGCGAATCATAATATCATTATTAACCAAACATCGTCAGCATTACAGCTGTCAACGCGTAAGTCATATTGCTAGTGTACAGCAATTTAGCTCATTGAACGACAAAGCGTCTTTCAAAGAAACATTTTGCGAGTCTTTTTAAAGATATCGCCTACTTACCGTACAGCAACGCGTACACTCGTATCATCGGCCATTTCGATGTGAAAATATTGTGCAACTTCTTAGATTGAGAAAAGCAGTAAACACTTCACTGAGAAAATCAAAACGAAACTAGTGCGATTAGGCCGAAAATTAATAGGCGATGTCTATAATTTTTCGATACGCGAATATACGAAATTCGCACGCGTTCCTAGATGCAGTGGCCGCGAAAATTCCGCATCTTTCGTAGCGATCGCGGGCACCGACGTTAGTAAAGTCCACTCAAACATTTCTCATAATGAAAGAGAATCTCTATCCTAGTCGCGTCGGCTCAAGGACTACGCGATCTTGGACTGAAATCATACGTGACGGACATCTTTGATTCCTTATGGCATAAGTTGTCTTTGTAGCATCATCTGTCGTCGATCCTTCGAACTGTAGCGATCTCGACGGCTTGGCTTTTATAATTTTGTACTTTATCGGTCGTTAGTAAAGTCATATGAAATGACTGATCATGAACAATGTTTAGTTAAAAAACTATTATTTACTAAAGTACTTGGGGGGCAGGAATCGTTTCTTACTTATTTGTATTATGAGACACTACCTTTTCGTAAAGCTTTTTATTTATAAAATCAAGTTAGTTAATACAGCTTGGAAATCATATAGTTTCTTTTTTTTTAAATCTTTTTGGAATAATAACTTACTTAACTGCAGTCGTGGCTAACTTTTAGGTGAACCAATAGAACTACTTCAATAAATAATACTTCTTTCAATTGCATTGTTGCTATGTCTGTAGTTTCATTCGCTATTCCATTTTATCTCCACCATGTTCATACAAAAAGTTAATTGTTCATTCAACAGCATTTGAATAAAATATAGTGATTAGTAGTAATGTTTGTTAAAACATGCAAAACGTCAGTTAGATGCTAGGTAAACTAATATTCCAGGGTTTTTAGTGTTTAATGTTTTTTATTCAATAATACGAATAAAGCGCAATGTGAAATTTGTAGATATTAACGGTAAGATTTCTGGTATCGTGCCCTGGCACCTGGACCACCAAATTTCTTTGGTTCACACCGCCTCGGATCAGCAACCAGAAGGGTTCGATCATACTGAATGAGAATATCCTTTACTTCCTTTTTACTTGCTTCGTCGACATCTAAAAAAAGACATTTAAAATGTAAATACATGCATACGCTTCAGATCTTAACTAATACTTACACTTTTGGTAGTACGCAACTAGAGCCTTGGAAATAGCTTGACGAATAGCATAAATTTGTGCCACATGACCACCACCGTTCACTCTTACCCTGATGTCAACTCCAGAGAACTTTTCCTGCACAAGAAAATATAACAAATCAGTTTCATTAAAATAA
The DNA here is from genome assembly GCA_948146005.1 of Nomada fucata. Taxonomy (NCBI): domain Eukaryota; kingdom Metazoa; phylum Arthropoda; class Insecta; order Hymenoptera; family Apidae; genus Nomada; species Nomada fucata. The sequence goes on along the minus strand of OX411280.1, from coordinate 1,543,877 downwards.
ATATATTACTATCGGGCACGAATATGTATATGTTCCTCAGTACACTTATTTTTGTAATCATGAATAGTCATGTTCGGAATAAGAAAACATCACAGAACAACTTCAAAATAATTGAAACATTCTTCAATACTGTATCTGTATGGGCAATACTGTATCAGTAGAAACTTGCGAAGTACTCACTTTACCGAGCAACAAAATGGGTTCCTGTAGTTTGTACTGTAGTACACGAGGTTCAACCAGTTCCAATGGGCGGCCATTTACTCGAAGGTTTCCACGGCCCCGTTTACAGTAAGCAACCGCAGTTGCGCTTTTCTGTAAATATAAACGTGTACGTTTGAGACAACATGCGCAAACATAACCTCACGCATTTACTTGGCAGCTAACACTTACTTTGCGTCCGAAGACTTGCACGGACTGGATCGGTTCCTTTTGTTTCTGAAAGAGAAATTGCACGTCAGTTTCGTATGAAAACGCATATCTACTTTCATTAACACCTTAGGATTTTAGGATGATTGCAGTGCGAAAAAACTCACCTTCTGCATTTTGGAAAGCACGTCGTGAAAAGGAAGTAGAACGATAGGGGCGCGATGTTTTCGGCAGTGTTACTACGTTAGTCAAATGCATGTCTCAAACGATTTCCGCTCAGTGGCGCGATATTTGAATGTAAAGAGTCCAAGCTCTAGGAATTGTTATATATAGTGAAATATTAAATCTTTTTCCGATGTTAAATATGTTATGCGATTCGTTGCGACTGCAATTAAATATATTTGTGCATAATTACATGTTTACATACGACAGTGGACTTACTACGTTACCGTAATATAATAGCGCGGCAGTTTAAAAATTATCGCACATAATTCGATACATTCGAGATATCGAAGCGCCGTAACTTTAAAATTGTAATGGCCGCTGAGTACTTTGCTCGAGTTAAAATCAGTTTTCTTTTTTATATAGTATTTGGCCATAATTAGTAATTAAACAAAGTTGGTGTATCTTAATTTCCCTTTTTTATTGTCAAATACAACTACTTCCGAAGAGAATCACTATCCAAAGTGAACAGAATTATGGTACTCGTATACACTGAAATTTTGCAACCAATGTTTCGTTCCTTAGCGTACGCTGAGACTTTCTTATGCACGTTGTTTGAATTTTAAATATTTACCCTTTTTGGGTAAGGAAACGAGTTATTTTCTTATCTTTATCGTAGCGATACTTCATACACAAGGAAACAATTTGTGGAGAAGGAATTTTGAAATGTAAGTAATAATCTTGAACACTATGAATCACGTAGAAAACCCACATTGATAACGAAATCGACCGTGAAGTAAGAAATAAGTAAGTTTCCTCCCATTTATTTCCTTATGTATCTAATTTATCTTTTTTTTTTTGCTTTATGTATATTGATTGACCCAACTTATTATTTATCTTTAACTTGAGGTGTATAATGATTAGTCCGCTAGCTATTACTGACCGCATTGCTAGCTGGATTTTCACCACACATAAAGTTGCAAGGTATATGAATTTTTTTAACGATGTTCAGGGGTATATAAACAGTGTGACATACAGGAACAGTTATAATTAAATTACGTTTATTTCTTTTTTTTTATTACAAGCTTTATCTTAATATAACAATTTAATTTTCAATATTAGCAATTACATATGCATATAGGTATAAAATCGATGAAACTCCTAACTCTTCGTCTTATTGAATCTCTTTTTACATGACCCCTGGACATTTAATATTAATACTGTCCCGCATTCCGTTTACCTCTAAAAAAAAGATGTTAAAAGTCAGTATTACACTTTCAATAAAACATTATATCGGTACGAGCATATCGTGTCGTTTACTTACAGTGTTACAAAGCTTCATGTATGGCATTTAAGAGCGCATTCTTTTTACCACAGTTACCATGAAAATCATCAGTATCGATGGCCCATATCATAGCCCCGCCAAGGCCGTTTGATTTAATATACTCTACTTTTTCGCCAATAGACCTAATAAAAAAAAAACGTTTCAATGTTAAGCATATTCATTCAACAGCTAATTCACACTCTAGCGCATACTTACTTAGGGTCATCGTAAGTTATCCATGTTTTACCCTTGTAAGCGTGAGGAACGCGTTGTTCCTGGTCACGGACAATAGTCCATCCACCTTCTTTAAGCATCACACAGATCTCGTTATATCCAAGGTAACCTTCCTCGTCAGTATATGGACCAGATTTTCCAGGTCCACTAGACGGATCGTAGAGCTGGTGTTTGCCAGCATTTTTCAGAATAAAACTTCTTCCATAGAATGGAAGACCTACGATGATCTTATCAGCCGGGGCTCCTTGCGACAACCAATAATGGACAGAAGAGTTCTAAAATACGTATGAAACAATTTTTCAAATGAAAGTAGAAACTTTCACATTCGAAGCAACGAGCAATTATACCTACCACGTTCAACGTTCTCTGGTAGGAGTCGTCTTTGTGAGATGCGTACAAAGGAGAGTTCATACCGGTGTATGAATTCCAGGAGCCGTTGTAGTCGTATGTCATTATATTAATGAAGTCCAAGTATTTCGCGATTTTAGCAATTTTATAAGATTTTGCAGAGGAATCAGGATCGGCAGCAACAGCAGCGCTGAGACTATAACCATTCTTTGAGAGCGCTTCTTTCAGCTCTTGCAACAAGTCCACAAAGTTTTGTTTGTCAGATTTGTGGCTACCGCTGCCTTGGTTCGGATATTCCCAATCAACATCCAACCCTTTGAAGCCATATTTCTTCAAGAAGGCCACCGAGTTCTTGACAAAACGGCTACGGGCTTCCGAATTGCCGACCATAGCAGAGAATCTCTTAGATCCTTCACTGGCACCTCCAATTGAGATTATAGGCTTAGCACCGTGACTTTTGATGTAACTGGTGAATTGTTTCAAGTCTTCATCGGTGGGTTGTTTTATGTCTCCGTTACTTTTGAGACCACCGAAAGCGTAGGCAACGTGTGTGCATAATTGAGCTTCGACATTCTTCATTGTATATTTACCGTCTCCGGATCGGTACATGGCCCATCCTTCGTAGTAGCAAACGACTTTTTCTGAACGAAACAATGTTAGTACGTTAATGGACCAAATGAATAGGATTTCAACGAAGCTTTTTATCTTACTCACTCTTTGCAAAAGAAGTTGCGCAGATCGCCAAAAGGGCGATCAGAAGTGTAATCTTCATCTGTGAAAAAAAGAAATAGTAGTTTTGTGGTCTGTATGAATAGTGTATAACTATTGTAGTACTGATAGACAATGAATTTTCGTGCCTTGAAATGATTATTCTTATTAAAAAATTCTTGGCTCTTCGAATCGAATATTGCGATGCTCCCGATATTCACTGCTTTCGCTGCAATGATCGAGTCGCTGCGAAACGTTATTATATAGGGTCCATTGCTAATTATTACAGACCAACATTTATCGGTATATTTAAATATTTAGTGCACATGCTATGAGTATGCAGGGCAAATATTATTTTAGTCATTCTTATCGTATGTGTACATTAAACAAATATCTAACGAAGTACGCTGTACTCCTTTTCCTCTTACAATACGTTTAATGAACACTTGTGTTCATAATTGAACCGTAAATTATAAGTGCTTTGTGAAATGCGTTAATATTGGCACCCGTTAGTTCTGTGAAAACAATTGCAATGTGTCCCAATTCGAAAAATAAAGAGAACGATAAACTAAAATGAATATGAATCTATCATGATATAATATAAATAGCTTCCAAATATCGTCACGTCAATTCTACAATTATAATACTATATATTCTTTCTTTAACGCTAAGACACCAAAACCAGCGCAATTAAAATTATTGTAACAAGTGTAATGTTAATTATCATATTATACCTCGAGATATATGTAAATTTTTTAATAGGCAATCGTTGTTTAGGTATGCTAATTATTGTGAAATACTGGTAGGCATACAATATAATATTATATATATTAAACCATTAATTTTAATTGGCATAACACATTTAATTTAAAGCGTTCCAGCTGTATTAAAAAATTAAACACATTGTATCCACGCCTGATTATACGACCTACATTCACAAATGCCTGCTGGGTTGCCTACTTTTAGGGTGCACATAGCTATTCTTCATCTCTCCGACTAGAACACGAATCTATAATTTTCATATTCTTTACTTTATTTTCGCACCTTCTAATATAGACTTACTCTTTGAAAGCTTTTCTATCTATTTAAATTATTTATCAACTTGTCCAATATATCAGAATTAACTTGAGTAAAATTAAGGCCAGTAAAACGTCGTAATGAACGTTCTTTCGAATAGTGTTTATTTTTTTCAATTTTCTCTTGCATTGAACTTTAAAATGTACAGAAACACACACAACTTGGGAATTATAATTGATACAATTTTATGCCGTTCATGCTCCTCGAATCAACAGCCATGTACTTCACTCCTGTAATTACAAGTACTGATCGCTGGGTCGAAGGCAAGATCATCAGGGCATTCGAATCTGTGTGATATAAACTTCCCCTGAACACGTTGACAATAATAGAATACCGAACAGATTTTTGGATCTCGAATGTAGCCCTCGCGACTGCACACATTGGCTGATGGTGGTGTTGCTGGTGGTGGTGCCGAAGTTGACGGTCGTACAGGTGGTTTCGTAGGGACCGAAGATGGAACACGTCCTTTTAATACTGCGTTCAAGGTATTCAAAACTGGATATTCTTCACCACAAGTACCACGGAAATCGTCAGTTTCAATACTCCACACCATAGCACCGCCAAGACCCAAGGACTTAACATACTCTGCTTTCTCATGAACAGATCTAAAAGCGCAGACACACGACTTATCAAACATTCCTATTTCAAAATCATTTTAAACTACCGTTCCTAAAAATTTGCACATCGTATACTTACTGAACATCATCATACCCGACCCATTGATTGCCTTTGAAGGCATAAGGGACATGCTGTTGAGATTCGCGCACCACGGTCCAACCGCCTTGACGAATGAACGCGCAGATTTCGTTGTAACCAAGCATGCCAGATTCTCGCGTGTATGGACCAGCGATTCCACCGCCGACAGTTGGAGCACCCACACCATTATTCTCAGGCTTCGCCAAACTAAATGATCTTCCATAGGTAGGGACACCTAGGATAAGTTTATTTGCCGGCGCCCCTTGCGAGAGCCAATAGCGAACCGCCGCATTCTAAGGGACAAATATCCATTGCATCAACACCACTGTGGGCAATATTTTCATAGAGAATTATTTATTATTGATAAAAAAATGAATGAGGACGCGTACCACGTTCAACTTTAATTGGGCTCCAGATTCCCGCGAGGATGGATACAGCGGCGCGTTAAGTCCAGCGAAATTGTTCCACGACCCATTTAAATCGTACGTCATCAAATTGATGAAATGAACGTGCTGCGACAATTGCGGAATGAGGTACGACTGTGAAGCCGATGCCTCAGCTGCGGCAACAGCCACACTGAGAATATAACCGTGCTTGTTGAACTCGTTTCTCAATTCCGCAAGCAGGGCGATATAGTTCTCCCTATCGGCTGGTTTACCCTGACGTTGATTAGGATATTCCCAGTCGACGTCGAAACCGTCGAAGTTGTGCTGTTTCAGGAATTTAACAACGTTCTGAACAAAACGAGCACGAACAACAGGACTCCCGACAACTTCCGAATATTTGACGGATCCTTCGTTCCAGCCACCTATTGCCACCATGATCTTGGTACCCGGGCTCTTCTGACGAAGTCTCGTGAATTTTCCAAAACCATCTTTGCCGGTTGGGAGATCTAACCAGCTATCTAATACGTTCACGCTGCCATCGGTGCCAATGCCAACGAAAGTATAAATCAGATGTGTGCATAGATTTGGATTTATGTTGGACACCTCGAACTGACCGAGTCCTGGACGATAGGCAGCCCAGCTGCCATAGTAGCAAACGATTTTTTCTGTCGAATACAAATGTTTCGTTATGGACCATGTACATCTATTGAACTAGGCTGAGTCTTATTGAACTGTAATAGAATAAAAAATCGTGGGACTAATCGACGATGTCGATAAGGTACTCTTACCAGTCAATGTAGATAAATTAGTATCGATACTTACTGTCTGCCGCAATGCCAGTAATGGCAAGTGCCAGGAAAATCGCCAAGAAGCTTGCCTTCAGCATCTGAGAATGAAATAAAAACGAGTTTTAAAATTTAAAGGAAGGGCGATCCGATAGTTCGACGATCGAGGCAAAAGATTATTAAACATGTTCACCGTAGCTATAAGTATCCGACAGGCCTTCGTGTTATTTGAATTAGTATGATCGAAAGATTTTATAGGTTCCTAATCATAGTATACGTCATATGTTCTTTTGTCCAACTGATTCTTATCTATCTCCTTAAATGGTTATCAAGTATTATATAAAAAGAATAAACATAGTTCTAGGTCCTTGACAAAATACGTGAAACATTTTGGTATACTCAGACACATTTATGTAAATAGTTACAGCTGATTATATGTTGTAAGGGAATTCCAATTAAGCAAGTGGTCATACATAGCACATGATGTTTAAAACCGATTTGTTACAAAATTGGTATGTTTAGACTATAGATTCGCAGAGAATGAATATCATATTTGCTATTTCACTATCTATCTACCTTCTGTATTATTACAGATATATAAAAATAAAATAAAGTCAAGTCATTAAATACGTGTCATTAAACCGCGATATTAACTATACTATGCGGAAAAACATTGGACAGATAATATATTAAATGGAATTTTTCTTTGTTATTCATGCCTCATTAGTTTTAAACATGAATTAAATTGGGGAAATATATAAAAAAAACGTTACCTCTCTCACGATTACGGCGTTAAGACTCAGCCTCGTTCAACAATGTTAATACTTTACAAGCAAAGCAGTTCTGTTCTGAACTCCTTTATCGTATATCAGATATCGATAATGAATGGTGTACTTTTAAATTTTACTTAAACCACAGTTTTATATAGTAAAGTACCGGTTTATAGCAAACAGTGCATCATCAAAGATTCAATTATCTCGAGGTTTTTTATTTCCTGGTATCTGTTATCATACAATTTATCAATTCCGGTACATCATTGCCAAAACTGTGATGATATCATATTGATATCAATATGGATTATATTTAAAAATTTCTAAGGAATTTAGATAGTACGACGGTTTAAGTTAAAAAATAGATAGCGCAATGATAAATATAAAAAATAAAAGACATTGAAAACATTTTTTTTGCTTGTTCCGACACATTTATCAGCAAGTTTGTGGACAAATTTCTGACTGTTTTTTATTTAAATAACACTAAATGGTAAATGCAGAATATCACGTTCATAAATAACGCGAATACGATGTCACAATTGAATTAATCATTTTTCTACCGAATTTTACGCGTGACATGTGATAACGTTATGCGAAATATTACAAATATAAACAGATGTTTCAGTTATTAACTAATGAGTGGGGAATAAATGTATTTTTAAACCTTTGATGATGAAAGGGAGTTGAAAATATTTTTCAGAAATGACAGACAATTATTACTCATATATTTACAAATTAAGCTTTATTCATACACATTTTTTTTATAAGGTCATAACAAAAAATTTTAGAACACATGTTGTTTACTATTAAGTTACTGTAATGTAAACAGAAATGACGTTGACTGCATATATAATAAGTATAATTAATTAAATTTCCTATGCTTTGCCAGTCGATTATTTCTTTTCAACGCCTGACGACGTATATATCTCCAATATTGTTTTGTGTTAGGATCTAAGTCTTCTGCTTTCAGTGGAGTTGTTCTAATGCTCCACAACCATTCAGGATACTCAGAATCTGGCTTCAATTTAACATCTTCTCCTTCCTTATAAATATTTGTTCCACATGCATAAGTCAGTAATCTGTTAATATCCTTTTCCACTGGTAAGTCAATTTTCTGTTTTACCATCTTTTGTCTCTTTTTATCGACTGCAAAATAGGATAATGTAAATAAGACTAGGTTACAAGTATAATTTTTTATTTTATGTACAGATTTATGGAAATCTAGACCGCGAATAACTTAAATACTATACGATACAAATATTTTAAATATCGTTTGACAGTTTAATTTCTCAAAAGAAAAATAACAAGTTTTACAAATGAGAGAAATATAAAACATGTGACATAACCTCTATTATGATAACATAAATAATACTAGTATTAAACAAAATGTTCAGGCAAAAAAAATTATCATTTACCTGCATAATGCTGCGTCTGTATTGCATATTGTACTGGAATAATAATGCTTTCTCCAATTCGAGATAATCGTAAAATAGACAGGAGGGACATTGTATCTTCGTAAATGATAACAACAAATTCTAAAGTACTAAATTCCCCAACATCATTTACGAGTAATATCGATAACCTATTTAATGTAAGCTCAAGTGTAATTAAATGCCATGCATATATTTTCGCCTTAGTGTTATTTGATTCAATCTAAAGTAGAAGTGTAATATAACATTAATAACAATGTGAGAATTTGTTATATATTCCACTAGTGGTACTGTATTTTTTCAACATAAAGTTATTGTAGATTTAAATTATACATACGTGAATTTGCTTTAAGTATCTTATGACCAAATATTTATGCTTCTATGGGATTCTTTTATAATACTTTTGAGATTTTGTATTATAATTCTGTACGTGTATTGTGACGCGGATCTTTCAAATAGTGACAAGGGTAACAAGATCAAATGCGCAATAACAAACAATAAAGGGACAATTTTGTATTAGACTTCTCCGTACCTTCATTTATTACAAAAAGAAAACAGAATAATTGGCTATGATCGTGAATGTATCAGTACCATTTTAAATGATTGAAATTAAGTTTGCAAACTTGCGGGTTAATATAGTAATTATCTTTTTATGTTTTGGTTATGTAATGCCAGTGAGCAGTGATAGAACAACGCGGGTATGTTCGATTTCACTGGAAAATGTTAATAAATATCACATACAGTATTCTGTAATATAAATCAATATATGTAATGAATGAGAAAACTGATGTATACTTATTTAAAAACAAAGACCAAATTTTCCTTTCATTTTTCTTGTATCGTAGGTTATGTTGCAATTGATTAACACATGTCATTTTAAATTTAGGGGAGAACCGTAACATTTGGCATAAAGGGAATCAAAGGAAAGTCGATAGAAACTCGTATAATTAACCAACAGGATAATAATTTCTTGAGAATTGCGCCCGCCTTACCCATATTGCCTGAAGCTACCTTACCATCGAAGTTATCTAAACGTCGTTATAATACGTTTAGGTACTTATCAAAATCAGTACGACAAATATATTTTATTAAGAATATAATTGTGATTTCGATCAGGAATTATGTAACAGATTCCATATGCTAAAAATATTTATATACTTTTTACACATAGCGCAGCAGATTCACCATTTAACATAGAGCATGACAAACTTGACGGTTCTACTACAGTTACTTTACAATGGACAAGCGAGGGAAACACTGTTGTGGCGACAAGAACCGCCGTAGAAAAAGAAAAAAGTCCTGACAGGATCTGTCTTGATAGGCGAGGACTTACTACATTTCCCAATATAATTGGTGAACCACGTTTACGCTTATTGTCTCTCCAGCATAATCTTCTTACAAAGATAGAAAATTCGAATTTCTCGCAGTTAATAAAATTAGTATTCCTCGACCTGTACGATAATCAAGTTGAGAGGATGTGCAATTTTGAAATATTGGAGAATTTGAGAGTGCTATTGATTGGCAAAAATAGATTAAGAAGAATCGAGGGATTGAAGCAGCTTTCTAAACTAGAAGTTTTGGATCTCCATGGCAATCAAATTATACAGATTTCTGACTTGAATAATCTCGTGTCCCTAAAAGTGTTGAATTTGGCTGGGAATAATATTAAAGTAATTGGGCACCAAGATTTCCAAGGATTAACATCTCTGAAAGAGTTAAACCTCAGGCGTAATAAAATCAAGAAATTATTATGTTTCGATGAAATGCCGCAACTGCAAAAGTTATATTTAAGTAACAATGATATACATAAGTAAGTATCTTCTGTGGTTATATAGAAGGATTGTATATTTATAAATTGTAAAGTATCTAACAACATATCATATTTTAGAATTGAAGATATGGGAAGCATCGCTAAAGTGTTGCAATTGAAGGAAATAACAATCGATGGGAATCCTGTAACATTAAACGGAGACTATATTTCTTTTCTTGTGTCATATTTATCAAACTTACAATTTATATCAACTATGCCAATCACCGAGCAAATTCGAAGATCTGCTATGGCTTGGAGAACTTCAAAAGAACAAAGTAATTCCACTTTTTTAAACCTTAGCACACAAGTTTGTATGAATGCTCGAAGGGAAGAAGTCATATCAAATGCTAAAATAAATTGGGAGCTTCATAGATACCATTCTAAATCTTCTACAGATGATGCCAATAATAGGCACAATGTTCGGAATAATAACGTTAATGCAGTGCAAATTCAGAAATCGAATAAATTCAATACGACGAAACCAAAGAGTTTGGAAAAAACAAAATCGAAAACTCACGGGAGTTTGACATCTATAAATGAAAACATAGAGGCAACAAAAATAAGCATAAAAAAAAGAAGTAATTCTAGCGATAATTTATTTAGATTAAAGGATACAACTAAAGCATACCCGTTAGAATTTAAACTCCCTCCAATTTTAGATTCTATTGTAGATAGTTTAATAAATACCAAAGTCGATGAGAAAGCGAAAAAAAGATTATCCAAAGGAAAGATCAATAGTGATGCTGATAGTACTACGAGCAGTGATTCAGAAACTTTGGAAACCCATGAAAATTTAAAACGTTGCTTGAAATCTTGTTTATTGAATTCCAGCAACTATATTTCCCCGCGTAATGTTAACGATATTGTTAACAGTAAAACATTTTATTCTATTAATGTATTTTCACCGATAGAAATTGTTCCTGAGAGAGATAATAAGTGTTGCGAGACATTAAACTCCTCTAATCAATCAGTAAACCACAATGATAAACAAGATTTAATTAAAATTCCTTCAAATTTAAAACTTAATAGTCAGCAAGATTTGCATAGTTGCCAATCAAAGTCAAGCATCAGATCCTCTGGATATTGTTCCCTAAGTTCTAAAACAAACAGCATTGATAGTTGTAAATCGGCGTTGAGCGATTTTAGTACGTCGTCCACCACCAAAACTGCATTGCAAAAGTATAAGAATTCAGAAAAAGATAAGAATAGAGTAAAGAGTGCATACATGAAAAAAACAGTATGCTATAGGAGTAATAGAGCAGCTACTGCTAGAGCTAAGTATAGAGCCGTATCTCCACCAAATCCAGCTCCAGTACAAAATCCACCGAGAGAAAGAGAACAAGGTATGAAGTAATAACATATTTATCTATCAGGTATCACTCCTGTAAATGCAAAACTGTGTTTACAATTTTGATAGGAGGAGATTATTTAATAGAAATCGTGGGTCGTTGCTTGAATATTTATGGCCAAGGCGCATTACGTTTTATCGATAGGCCATGGGATTTATCAAAAGCTCAGGACGTTAATGTAGTGAAATTTAATTATGTACAATTCAATGACGTGGCCAAAGTTTTATGTAAAATAAAAAATAAGTTTCCAAACATAGAACATTTTATGTTCAAAGAAACTAATATTAGTTATCTTGGACAGCTGAATGCTCTAGCTGAAGTGCAGGGATTAACAAGTATTCACATAGACACAGGAAATCCAATTATATCAAAGGATTGGAAAGTTTATGCTGTATTTCGCTTAGCTCATTGGGGCTTAAAATTGATCAATGGGAAAGAAGTAAATATTCTCAAACTTATAAGGAATAATAATTGAAATCGTGTATAAAATTTATAATGTTTCGAGAAAACATTTCTTCTTGATAATTGAAGGTCACAAATGAAGAAATCGATTCAGCAAATAAAGAATATGCTGGTCTTGTTGATATTGTGATGTGTTCACTGCCAGAGTCCTTGTTGCAACCCTTATTACAAAGGCTGCAGTTAGACAAAGTGCAAAGACAAACTGGAGAACAAATAACTGCCAAACAATTTTTACTTAGCAGTGATCCAGCTCTTAGAAGTGTTGTTGCAAAAGAGGCATTGCAGTGGAGGAAGGGAAGTGTAACGCAGGTAACAGAATAAGATCGAACTATTAAATGTCTGATAAGCAACGATACACAAAAATATGTTCGAATTAATCTTGTATTTTTTATATTTTTATATCATTTTCCTTTTCTTTAATTTATAGGAGGACCTTATTTGGAGACACAGAGGGAAAATGCATTTACTAAATTTAATAAACCTTACTGTAGATGCAATACAAAAGTTACAATTACTTGAAAATAAATGGCCAAGTATTTTGTATGAAATAATTCACACTACCTTGTCTGACTTTTCAGAAATGAATGCATATATGAAGCGTTGTAGCAAAACACTTGCAAGTGATAAATAAGTAGCACAAAAATTGTTCATCGTATAATTAATTGTACGAAGTTTAATATATTGAAGGAGACGGATGATAATATTTATTTAAGTATTCCATGTATAAATATATTAAATTATTAATTACCTTATACTTAAGTAAGTGTACGAAGATCCATGTAAATCTGTATGAATTCGCAAATGTTCTTAATATATTCACGTATATTTTACAAATGCAATAATAAATCGTTACTACCAATTACACGGTATGTAGGTTTATTATTATGATCACACGCAATAGTGTATTTTAAATACATGTTACATATTAAAAACATTTCAACTAAAGATATGTATACATATAATTATTGAATATATCAAAAGTATGATGTGCGGTCATAAAAGGGTGCATTTCATAAGGTTTTTTCAGTTCTTGAATAATTAAATTTCGCACTCTAAACGTTTATTGTTCATAAATTAATAAGATTTAACAAACCCATAAAGATAGTTATTATTTACAGTAATGAAATGCAATCGTGTGTACACGTGATAATCATTCATTTCATATCATTTTGTTCCAATAATAGATTCTACGCTGAAAGAGATCGCCGACTTCTTCTCCAAACAGGGACCATTCTTAGTCGCGGATATATCATTGTGATCCCTCATCGGAGAAGAAAAGTTCTGCAAATTCTTCTTCGTCTTTCGAGGTTCCGTGACCTGGTCGAACCACGGTATCGTGGAGTACACAGTTGGAAATGGCTGTAGCTTGTTGGAACCTTCGGATTCCTGTTTGTAATCTGGATTCTGTGGCAAACCATTCAACAATGGAGCGTCTGCGGTAACTGGAATAAAACAAAAAACGATTCTAATATATAAAAGCATTGAATAAAAAAATATCTAATATAAATTATTATAACAAATAATTAATTTAAACGCTGGAAGAATGTTGAATTGCGATATCTCAAACTGTTCTGTATATTAACAGCAGCTGCCGTCATACGTGCGTTACGTTTTACGATTTTCTGAAAATCAACACGCTCTAGTTCAGCTGCTAAAAGCTAACAGAAGCGTCGTAAGTTCATTTTATATAAATCACTACTTCATTCTTATCACCGATAAATAATTTAACTATTTCCGCTTTTTTCCCATTAATTTGCTACATAGTTACTAACATGCTGCAGGTAAACCGTGTATGGCTTTCAATCCGTAAAATCCTTGTGTCACGCTGATGCTGGTCTGCGTAAAGTGCAACTGATGACGCGGAAAGTTCTTTCCTCTTCTGCAAGAAGGTGCTTGATCGGCCTTCAGCAGGTACTGCGAACCGGAAGTATCGATTGGCGTGTGGCAGACCGTCGAGGCATTTTCACCAAAAAAATTTCCCTGCGCCTGTTGTTGCCTTCTAAGTGCAACCTGTGCAGCCATAACTCGTTGCCTCTCGACCACCAATAAACAGCAAGGGCAACGACAGTCCTTCCACGCACACGATCTCTTGTGACCTTTCAAACCGGAAATCACACCGTGGTTCCTGCATCTGGCGCACTTCGGACTTCTTAAACGTTGCTCGATGCCAGAACTCATTTGGCTCGTACTACCATTTTCAGTTTTCATCTTGAATTAGTCGTACAGTATTGTTCGATCCAAACGTTTCTTCCTCAATGCGTTAGAAATAATGACTATCTCTGATCTCGATTTCACGATCGATTTTCGCAAAACGTTTTAGGAATTATCACTGGGGCGGACACCATAAATAATACACCGATACACTTCATATTGCGACAGTGATCACTATGTTGATTATTTACCTATTCTATCTATCGTTATTAAACGATGTTGAAGTTTATCATTGACATACGCGACGCGGTTGCGAATTAAAGTGATATGTTTATAAGTTTGGATATACTTCAGACAATAGTTGGACGGATTACAACGCGTTCACTGAACGTCTCGCAAAACTCCCGTCGAATTGTTCAACCCTTTACAACTTCCTGCAAGCCTCTACCCGAGGAAACAGCCAGCGCGAACTGTTGAATGAGTTATATACATAGGGGAATCTTTTTCCCTCGAAGAAGGAGGCGACTATTCATCTCCTCCTACCAATTCAAAATGTATTTTTAGTGGAGAAACATGTTGGGATTGGTTCGAAACGCGAAGAAACTCCGCCACCTTCGCGGGCCGAGAGCCAATCGAGGTCCGCTGGTAACTTGTTCTTCTTATTGCCATCAACTTGTATCACCTCAGGAAAAAGGGCAAAGATCTCGAACGCGAGCGACTTCTTTGATTACGATCACCCCGAGACGGTATCCTATCGATCTTCCGCGAGCAAATAGGAATCGCGGAGCCGTTTTGCAGGAAACGGTGAAGATTTATCAAGAATGCCTTCTCTCGAGCAAGAGAAATAAGCTCGCCTGCGTTCCGCAAAAAAATCTGAGCAAGATGCATCAATTTGTCATCGCGCGGATTAAATTAATAAGTCAACCCTTCGAGCATTCTCAACCGACCGTCTGTCCTTTCGCGATCGAGACGAACCATTCGTACACGTAAAAGTCGTGACGCTGCAACTGGCGAATATTCTTCTCCTTGGATTTCCGTTTTATTTTCCAAATTAAAAAGTCGCGCACGATATTCCTGTGCGCGGAATCGTCCGTGCTTCGCATCTCCCCCTACGAATATGTAAACCCCGACGCTTCCCGTTCATCCGGCCGTTGAAGTGTATAGACTTTTATCCAAAACAAAGGAAGAACATAACATTTATGGCACTCTGGCGTTTAAACGTTGCCCAGCCGTATGAACGCTCATACGTTAAGAAAACATACTCGAAACTAATATTAACTGTGCGTTGGCAACATCCGAGAGGATCGTATTAACGAGCTCTTAGAGCAAGATCACAGAAAGAATGCCATGTGGCCGCAGCTGGCGGTGTGCTCCGTTGTTAGTCTTCCCGAACTTCTCTCTTCTATTTTTGCGGTACGGAATACAACGTAAAGGGGTAGCAGGATGATTGCACTGTCCTTCACTTTTCCGATACTTCGACGGTATATCATATTTTTAGTTGTAACCAACTAAACGCGTCTTTTTCGACGCCCGACGAGCTCCGCTTCCCGTTGCCATATCTAATGCGCGCTTCGCGCTGCGAATCGAGATCCACGGGGCGCTTATTTTAAACGATTCTTACAAGAAGCGATCCCTCACGGACAAAGGTATCTCGTTTTAGAAGTCGGCGGTGTTTAGTTGAGGATTTTTTCTTTTTTCTGTTGCTTCCGTGAACGTCGAAAGGAACGAATGATCGGACAAGTTTAAATTTACATCCAGCCAGCGGGCACGCGTGAAACGCACCGAGGAATTTGCCCTAATGAGCGTGGAACGAAGGGGTGTCACTTTAGACGTTCTTTCCCTTTTCCCATCGGCATGGACAGCTTTGCCCGAGGGTGTTGTCAGTGCGGCAAATATGTTGACAGGTCATTCAACATCTTTCCGCCGTTAGTCCACGGCAGATCTTTCGTGCAACATGCGTGACCGAGACGATGTTGCACCTCGGAATATCCATGGCCAAAATTGGCACACCACCGGTCCCTCTCTTGTGAAAACACCATGGCGTTGGGATCGGGAATTTTAACAGGCTGCTTATTAATAATGCTTCTATTTACGAAGAACCGGGTTCGACGTGGAAATAAGTTCCTTTACTTATGAATGCGACGCAATCGTGAAACAATAGGGGAATGGAAGTGAGGAAAATTAACGAGGCATCAGAACGTGGGCAACGTTCTTTTCCTTCTGACGAATTCTGACATCTGCAAATCGATGCGGCTCGCATTTGTTCGCGTTTCGGGTGGCTGTTCACGCGACCCGGTTGTCTTGTATCGCGATACGCGAAAATTATTAATTTTCGTCCATCAATCTGACAGTTGCGAAAGTATCGCTGTTTAAATTCTCAGGGTACCGTGCGTGCCACTCAGATGCACGACGCCGGAAGGGGTGAGAAGCGCGTGGGCCTCCAAGTTGCAAACATGTTATGCAATTCAAAATTTAAACGATAAATCAAGCGAAGAGAGCATCACGACGACGATCATCTAACCCATTCCCCCCGCCCCGTTGAGAAATTCGAGATAAATGTTGAATTCGCGGAGTCGTGTGTCATAAAATTTGTGATGCGAACGTTCGCAAGAAGGAAACGCGACGGCCGTCCCACGTTTATAAGTATCATTTCATTCACCTTAGGTGAGATCTTTGCGCAGGATGTAGATCAACATTTTCTTTTGTATCAATGTTGAGGAAAATTCATCGGACAATAAGATACGAACAGCAGTGCGAGTAAAATCGGTAAACTATATTTGTTTTGTACTGACACTGTATTTCCTTCTTTTTTTAAGCAGCCGTAACGCTGGTGTACAGCCAGTGTTTAATATCATTGCGATGCCCCACTGCACCCACAATTACGGATGGTATTTAAGTAAGTTTATCGCCGGATTCGCAGGAATGTTTTTCTTCTACATGGTCTTCTTAAAAGAAAGGTGAAATTCCATAGGGAATAAAGAACAAACGCTAAGCCTTGTAAAAAGAAACGAAGCCATCGTAATAACGTGTAATGCATGTTGCAGGGAGTACAGTTGCCTGTGCAAAGCAAGGATGAGGGAACAGCTACGGCGAAAAGGGGAAAAGTGAGTCACGTTGGTCATACGTACGAGATTTCTCCAAAGATAGATGAATTTCTTCCGTAGAAAATAAATATAATTACGCTTGCCAATTCCACGCGGTCAAATTGAAAAATTAATCATTCGAATCATAAAGAGTATCGCGTATCGTATGACCAGCGATTACACGTGCATGGCATAATCATAAGTTCTAATACTTAGAACTATTTGCCGCTCCTTAGACAACCAGGCAGATGCGAATGCAAGGAAGGGTAAGCATATACAATCCATCGAGGAAATGATTTAAAACGTTATGCCAGAAATTAAACGTGATATTCATTGATATGTGTACAGGGCGCGGAAAAAGGTCTATTCTTGCGGGTGTCAAAAACGTTTGGACATGTAAGGATACGTCTACTACAATGACAATAGGGGTGTTTTATTTTTTCTGATAATGATAGCAATTCGTGTATACTTCTCAGGGTACACGAAGATACAGGAATGGTTTCTGGAGAACGATCCATCGATCATATCGGGGACTGCACTTGCCTTAGAAAGAGGTCTCCCTAAAAATGATAATGGTAATTTCGACTTCACCAGCAAATCGCTGTAAGTCTTACAATCGTGAATAATTTCCATCGAAAAATAGTTCGGTGATCGCGTCCTTGATTCGGTTGCAGACCTATCGTTGAAAAATTGCACGCACTGTTTAACGTTACTCAAACGAAGGACCAAGGTAATTGAAAACGCGATAGACGAACAGAGTTTCAATTGTGTTAATGTCGAATTGCTTCGTCGGCTTAGTTTACAGAATCTATGACAAGTATGCGAAGGAAACGACAGCGTGGACACTGTATTTTTCGCCATTGTAGTGGACAGGTGAGGAGAAGGAAAAGTAGGCAGCACTGCGATTGCCTACGTGTTTCACAGGACGCCGTTACCAAATACTGGAAATTGTGTGATAAATCAGTGCACGATAAAAATGATACCAATGACACGAGGATACCTGAAAAAAATCTAGATATAAAGGATAAAACTGCAACGTCGCTACGCGAACATAAATGTAAGGAAGAAACTTCGATACAATCTGGCCGGAATGTTAAACATAAAGAAGAAGAAAGAGGTATTTCTATTTATTTCAGTGAAAAAGATCATTGTCCCTTTATATCTCAATTACCCACTCAATCTGCTTAAACTAAATCCGCAGGAAATAAAAGCGTCTGCGATGGCGACAAGAAATGTTCTCCCAGGATCGTCCACGAGAATGTGCCGGACAAAGTGAAAATGAGCCGGAGTTTAAATAAAATTAATAAAATTCAGCCAGAAAAAAACATTCCAATGAAACCTTCGAGGAAAAAGCGTTCGCAAAGTGAGACCAGCTTCGCTGAAACGTTTGTCCCAGATAACTGTATGGACTCGATTTTATATCGCGAACTACGTGAAAAGCGTGAGAAATTGTCAAGAGATTGCGTACAAGCTGATAAATATGTCGACTCAAAATTATCTTGGAAGTTGAACGAAGGAAACATGGATAATGTTCACTTACGGCGAACGATAAACGTTGACGGAATTGTTAACAACTTTTCGGATAATACACGCGTACCTTCCCTGACGCAGAATCAAAAATACAATTTAAAGCATTCCATAAATAAGTTTCAATCGGCTTCCAGACTGCCCGGGAAATCTTCCTCGAATAAAATCGAAACTAACGCAGGCATTTTACAAAGGAGTATCTTCCCCGCCGGTTGTTGTGCAAAAATAATAGCCCAGAAGCAACCAAAATTTCTTTGTAAAAATTGTTGTTGCCACGCAAAGTTAGTTACGTCGGTTTTCAACGTGAAATTCCAACACGATATCATTTTATCCCAATTGCAGTAAAACACGTTTTTCTTTTTTAGGCTCCTTCATCATTATAATTCGCAGTGGAGCAAAGCCAAAAAGTCATTCTTGTCGCAACTGCAACCATACTTTTCTCCAGGATCGCGGTGTATAAAACCAACAGAGAATTTCCAATCGCAAAGGACTAATTATCCCAGTGAATGTCTGAAATCGAAAGGGAAACTAAACAATTTTTGCTTTGTTCATGAAAGCTCCTCGAAATGTAAGCGTAACTCTATGCAACGCAAGGAGAGTCCAACTTTAGTCATCTTCAGAAACAGAAGGTCCTGCAGATTGAATAATTCAACGAACTCGGCAAAAAGTTCATCGACAACTTCCACCAGCAATATTAAGAGATCTGTTTGCAATAAAAGATACACGCGATCCTCAAGTGGACGATACAAGTACAGTACGTGCAGGGAGAAAATAGACACAGCGTCTTTGTTATCGAGTTTATCATCGTTATCGAGTTTATCATCGTCATCGAATTTATCATCGCCCGTACAACGACATTCCTGGACTTTATTGAACTCCGTTTATCAAAAACAAGAACAGATTTCTTCCTGTTCTTGCACGAATATCCAACAGCGGAGGAGCAAATGTAACAGAAATGGGAAACGAACGTCCTCGTACCAGTCCTCCACCTCATCTGTCTGTTCATTGTCATCGCCATCGACGTTCGGCGAAGATTATAGTTTAGAAGAAACGGACGGTGAATTGAAACAAATTGAAAGATCGTGGAGAAGACCCAAACGTCTTGGCCAGGAGAAGAGGAGAACAATATACACGAATGAACGTCGCGTTAAATGGAACATTAACAATGCTTATTAGTAGTTGGAAAATGAGAAAACTGTAAATGAGCAACTACATGAACAGTATATAGATAAAATCGAATCGAGATTAGTAATGTAGGAAATATATTTTAACGATAAGAAACGCGTGATGAAAATATCGCTACCCCATCCTTTAGCTTTGAGAGTCTTTGAGGGGAGGAAAAGAAATCAACGCGTATGTGCCTTGTAACATTTGTAACGCTTGTAACGTAAACGATTCTTTTAGCAGAACCATCGATAAACGAGGAATTCAAGCGTGAACACGGTTAAATCGTAAATTTATCGTGTGACGATGATGCGCAAGCAACAACAGTAACGAGTACACATAATTGGCAGGTACCGAGTTAGCACTGAAATGCCGTGAATAAATTGGACGTGGTGCAAAGGAGTGACGCGTCTCGTTGGACGCTTGGAAAATCTGAAACTCGATTAATATGCGTCGTGTCCGTAGGTGAAGAGTCTATAAGTAGATCTTCTACGGACACGAACGTCAGTCATATTCATATATTATGTTCTGACCTGGTAGACGAAACCCTCCTTTATGCTAACGAGATATCCGCAATAGTTAACACTATACATACATCACGCTTTGCCGCGATATGCATCTTTGCCAAAATTTTCGACTACAATTTAGTTGACAAACAGAATAAAAAGGAAAAGGAAGAGATGAAATGATCGTCTGCTTTGTAGTAAAGAGTCCTGTATTTTTTAACGAAAGATTTTATTATTTGTAAAGGATATACATGCGTTTATGTATTTTCTGTTTGATAAAAATGTATTTCCTTCGTATTGTAATATATCAACGTTTACGTGCCTTTGTAAAAATTAAATGACTCTTACTTGCTAGTATCATTGGTGTTAACTGTGCAATCTATAAATTAATTCTTTTTTTGTAATTATAGTGGCGATAACGGGAAATAATATATAGATATACAAGTAAGAGGAAATTTCGAACTGATTATTCTCGTTTTCACGTTTTAATCGAAAACGTAAGAAAGGGATGCTGGCCGACAGTATTGATGACCGATGATTGCAAAGCCTTCTTTCCCAAAGTACTCTCGTCTTAATCTACTCGAGAATCTCTCTGAATGGCAGGCTTTGTAAACGAAACGTCGCAGCTGCGTCCCTTTCGCCTCGTATTTTGCACGCATTCCGATGAAATAAAACGAGAACACCAAGGGTGCCGACTTCAACCGAGAAGAAATATTTCGAAACGGGATGTTAAATGAGAGAACTGTCTAACTGTCACTCCAGCTAGTACCCAGTTTCTTTAGCACTTAACGAAAATATGAGCCAAAATGAGTTTATATATTTTCGGTGTCTATGTTACAAATATACGCGTAACACTTTACGGTACAATTTTCTTTGTTAATGACACGGATTCTAATTTTATTTTTGCATCCTAATTCGTCCCTTTGATATCGGTGAAATCAATAACGTTTGACTCATAAATTTATTTTCATATAAATTCGATTTATTTATAAAATAAATAATATACAAACACGATAACAATCTTAAATGTATATGTACATGAATTATTTTATTCAATAAGATATTCCAAATAGGGAATAATGGTATTTTGCTTAAAACACTCACCGATCCATTCGCTTTGAATGATCCTTAATGTTTGTGTATTTTTGTCCATTATATTATGAAGTTCTAAACCGATTGAATTTTTATTAACAAACATGTGCGTCACTGAATCGTCGATAGTTTCTTTAATGGTTCCAGCCATAAAACGAAATTCAAACTTTGATGAATCTGATCGATCAGTAAAATATCCCACAAAGCTTCGAAATAGAGAGTAAGGTGATATTCCATTGTCGAATAGTTCTTGATCTACTTCTCTCATTTGTACATCATCAAGTTCAATATCTGTGGCCTGAAATAATATTACATGGAACAGATAACTTCTTGCAAATTAAATTGTTATTCTACTATGAGTAACTAAAAGTCGTACCATTTCTTCAACTCTTTTTAACGAACGCGATAAACTCTCTTCATTCGCATCTATGGTATAATGATCGTAGTAATCATCGTAATATTGTGCCAATCTATGTTTTGTTGATTCGCGACTGCATATCAAATCCCACGGTAAGAAATCTTGTAACACTGGCCAATTCTCTTCTTTGGTAATCCGCTTGAACCATTCTAATGTTACAACGTCGTACTTTTTACTTTGTATGATATTTTCTGCCCTGGCCTAAAGAATTTTCCTCAATTTATGATTTCTTCAAAATGTAATAATTTTTTAATGGGAAGATAAACTCGATGCATACTTACCGTTTTAGTATTACCGACGATAATGCAGTAACTATCCTTCAGAGGAGTTTGTACAACTTTCGCCCTGTGTTGCATAAGAATTTCTTCAACCTGGTTTTTGGACAATTCATCATCACCATTTATTACGCAAATTACTTTATTATCTAAGAGTCGCGTTAGATAAACCAGTGGATTGTTAAAGGCGTTAGATCTTGTTGGCTTTTCTTCTATTTTTTTCGAACCATGCTTGGTTGTTCTGCGTATTTTACTTTCTGATACTTCTTTTATGTCCTCGTAATTCACTTCCCGCTTCGTTAATTTTTGAATTGGTCGCGTATCCTTAAAATACCGAACGAAAATATTACTTATAAAACTCAGCAAACTTATGCAACACAATATTATATACCTTGATTAACGATAAAAGTTCATTAGTTGTACAAACGCCATACCATGGCTTGTCTGTCCTAATACTCATAACTCTAGGGAACCGTAAACTGTATCCAGTTGGATAATCATTACTTCTTGTCATTTCTGTTGCTCGTATAGTCAAAATAATTGAACTCTCGGGCCGAATCCATAAATTTGGTGGATCCCGCTAGAATATTGTAATTGATATTGTAATGTTACACGTAAGAATGTTTACTTCGCTATAACTTACTTTAGGCGGTGAAACATTTGCAGGACACTCTTTTTGCCATTTGTCCTTAAACATAGCCCATAATGACTTGAGTTCATCTATAGAAAGGCCACTGCTAACTGATACTACGGAAGAGAATTTGTTCGGATTTTCACCAGGAATATTTGGTAGATGACCTACTCCCAATAAGAAGCTCTTCATTGTACCCATAAATTTTCCATCACCGTAATAACCACCGAGAATAATTAGATCAACGTCTTCAACCAAATCTGGTGAAAACTAAACAAATAATGCATGTAAGAAGAGGAAAATCAAATCGAAGATGTAAAACGTTTTGAAAATATTACCTCAGCTTTTATTTTATAACAACCGGTACCATCCCGCACATTCGGCTTATATTTGCTATCACATTTCTTTATCACGATTCCTTCCTCTTTCTTTTGCATACTTTCATTGAAACCATTACACAATTCCTCGCTATAGAAACATATTTACATAAAACAGGTTGTCTAAAAACTATTAATACAAATTTAATACCTGTTGGAAATTTTGACAGATTTGCATAATAGAAGGCAGCCTTCTTCCTCTTTAAATACATCTTTTAAGATTTCTAGTCTCCTTTCATAAGATTCATCATCAAGTAAAACATCATTATACATAACAATATCAAAAGCTACAAAACAGGATTGATGATGGCTATTTTCCGACAGCTTCTTAACGTCATAACTCATTCCTTTAGAGCCTAGCACTTTTTTCTCTTTATGCCAACCCATTAATTCGCCATCTAATATAACTGATTTAACTTGTGGATTTAGTAAACGACCAAATACACTGCTCATAAAGCCTGAAATACATAATTACAGTAGTATAATAAAGATGAAGTCATGTTAACAAACAGACCCATCTAATTGAAGAGTAATTAATATATACCCGAAGAAGAAGTTTCCCCGTAACCAGAATTAGGTGTAATGTCATATCCTTGTCTTGTAAAATATTTATATTTGCCATCTTTCATGTGTACTTGAGAGCGTTCACCATCATATTTGCACTGCATGATATATTTTTCACCTTTATCAAAAAGTTTATGTGTATCCTCAATCTTACATTTTTCCAGCAGCATCGGTTTGAAGTGCGAGAAAACTTTAATGTTATGATGATATCTCAAATGAGGATCGTACAATGTATCACAGACTTGGCGCAAATTAGACGATACGTCAAACAGTGAATTTGCGTCTGGATGAAATACTGCAATAGTATTATATTCTCAGATTATATTGTTAAATATTATTCATACATACCTAAATAGTATGTATGTTATAAACTCTACCTCGCAGTATTTTTTTCGTCCCAATACCAAGTTTTAAGTCTTTGAGAATAATGCGTGTTATCCACTTAAATTCCAATACATTTGTCTTCCCTAATAAAACCTTAAACATTTCAATCTTTGGGTGAACAGTGTTGTTGTTCGATGATACATCATCGAGAAATAAATTAATTTGTGCTACTGTGAAACCAGAGCTTTCATGTGGTAAGCGATTTTGTAAAATTTTAGAGGCCTTTTCTGCGAAATCACATCCTGCTATTTTTTTGGTAAGTGGAGTCCTGAAACAGTTTTATTTTATGTCTTTTTGCACCTATAAAGATAATATAGCATCGGTACCACGCAAGAAATAAGTATTAATTAATTAATACTTGTCTTACTTGTACTGTATAAGTTTAGTTGCATTCCCACTGTTTTTCCCCAAACAAAATACACGAATGTACTGATTAGCAAGAGATTTCTCTTTCAAATTATGCGCTCCACGTTCTCGTTCAAGGTGAGGCAGGATAAGCCTTAATATAGGAAAGAGTGAAACATCCTAATAACAGAAATACAATGTTACATTATGATCCTAATTTTCCAAACCGCACACAGTACCATATTTGGGAATTCTGTCTTCAATCTGTGACTGTCGATGCGGCACTTTTGGATAAATTTTTCTAAAATATCGGCCTTCTTAGAAGCACGTGCTTTTGCGATTTCTTCCAATGTATTACATAATTTTATGAATTCAATATTGGTAGCCAGTGATTCGCTCATTTTTCTTCCGTATCTAAACAACAGAAATGTGTAATTAATCTTCCAAAAGGTAAAATTCGCACAAACATTTAAATGAAATTGCTCATTTAAAGATATGTCGAAATTTTTACAAAAATTTACAAATTTATTGTGAAGACTTTAGTATGTTACATATTAAGTTTTCCTACCACTTATAGTTATTTTATAATGTGACTAATACAAGCAATTAACATTCCCAAACTAAACAGTAATATAGTTTTCAAGGTACATTCTTGCTAACAAGTAATTTTCAGACTGGGAATAAATAAGGTACAAATTGAAAGCAGCTTCTTTCTTTAAGTCTAAAAGATTTGAATTCATTTTCACTAAATCTCCAGCATCTTCATTAAGCACTAATTTATAAAAATGTACAGCTGCTGGCAATAATCCAACTTGATGGAATGCCCGACCCATATTGTAGTATGTTTCTTGTTTTCCATCTTTACCACGCAGCTGAGAATATTTCTTGAAAAAGGCAATAGCTAAAACAGAAAATATAAAACCAAATATAGAATATACGTTTATTAAAATTTATATTTGAAAGAAAGATCCGAATTGCTGTTCGATTGATACTACAAATTGACAAACTGCAGTTACCTTGGATCACAAGTTGATTCTTCTTGGCCACTGATTTCTGGCATGCCATTTGCAATAAAGTTACACCAATAAGTAATGCTAACAATGCACTTGGTAACACTTTGAATAAGGATATATAATCATTAAGAGCATACTTATATGTTCCAGAAATGAGGCAATTATTTGCATGCATTATATTCAGATAAGAAAAAACATCTTCCCTCCCAAGAAGTCGCATAATAAATCTATTATGCCGAGAATCCTCTGTCCTTTGTAAAATAATATTCAATAAATTCCATGAATTTGGTCTTTGGCAGACACGTATTAGTTGTCGCACAATGTTATATCCGTGGTAGGAATCATTATTGTAAATGCACGATAGCAAACACAAAAACATGATATGAGAATTCCATTTTTCGAAAACTTTCGATGTTAAAGCACTGAAGCATATTCTTTGAAGCAAGCCAAATCTTTTTAATGTACAAGCCAAATTACACATTTGCAAAAGTAAGAGAAATTCTTTTTTCTCGCTTATCTCTGTATTGTGTAAAAATGATGGGGCATTGTCTTCTTCAAGCTTTTCTCCACGAGATAGTCTATGAAGCTGCAACGTTTCCAAACGTTGCCTCACTACGTAAGCTCTAGTTAATGTATTTAATTCAACTTTATTTCGTATGTTTGCACAATGTCTGGAGAATAGTAACATGCCGGATTGAAAATAATCTTCATATTTTTTTACTTTGTAAAGAAGTAATGTTCTCTGGTAAATTACTTGCGGATCTAAAGTATCCGATTCAGGGTCTTGATCAAGAATATCAATAGCTTTATTATATTGATCCTTTAATTCGTACAGTTTAGCTAAAGCGATTCTTGCCCCCAAATGCTGAGGCGATAAGTCTGTAACAACTTCGTACGATTTTATCGCCTTTGTCAAGTCCTTGCAGCCGATCCAACATTCCGCGTGTCGTAACCATACTGCAGCTAAACTATAATTATTGCTGTTAACTAAAGGATCTAATAACATTAAAGCATGTTCAAATTCTTTTCTCCCCATTAATGCTTCTGCTATGTCTAAAAAGAGATCACCAGAAATTTCCGGGTTTTCGTATGAATAAAATTTTGGTAAAAGCTTTTCAGCTAATTTCATTTGATCTAATTCAATAAGCGTTATGAGAAGCTTGGCCTTCAAATCAACAACAACATCATCTGGTACGCCGCAAGATTCTATTTCACATATATTACGATCTTCTGTTTCTTCCTTTTTCTCATTCCCAGTCTGTTTTGCTGTTGCGTCAGAGTTCAAATTATCATCGGGAGATTTATATCTTATCCAAATACTAGTGTATGTTGTCAAAATGTCTAAACATCTTTGGAACTTTTTTAGCGCTATTAATATTTCAGTCATGATGTTAACTTCTTCCAAAGTAATAAAACTAGGACATTTGGTAAAAATATTCTCCATCGCCTCTAATGCTTGTTCATTATTGTTCTCTTCCATATATCGTTTAGCTAACATTTTGGCATATTTAACAATGTGTTCACCATCCTCTGGCTCTAACTGATGAACCAATCTTGAGAATCCTTTTAAATAAGCCTTTTTGTCCCCATTGCGCTCCAAGAGTCTTGCACGTGTTTCATATAAAGTTACATCTTTTGGACTTGCTTGAATTGCTTTATTGTAACATGTTATAGCTTGCTTTATGTTTCCGCTCTCCAATGACATATTAGCCAATCTCACCCACTGGTCAGCATCTTTTGGACTAAGATGTGCTGCTATCAAAGCAAACTGTAATGATTTTTCTGGTTGATCTGTTTCGTATATCATTGCCAATGTATGAAATGGCTCTGGAGCACTTGGTACTTGTCTGCAGAAAGATCAGAGAATTTGCACTGCTTTGATATATTTTAATTTTAGGACAGAATAATTGAAAAAAGGAATACACCTGCCTAATTATTTCCATACATATCTGAGCAGCTAAATCTATATCACCTCTCGCAAATCTTAAATTTGCTTCACCCATAAGGCCTTGTAGAACAGGTGGAAGTGTTCTCTTCTTTCTCTTAGGACGAACCTGGCTTCCACTTTGTAATTTTGATGCCTTAGACGAAACTGTTTTAGATGTTTCCACTCCTTCATTCTCATTATCATTTCTAAAAATAAGAATGTTTGTTCCTGTGTATTCTATAAAAGTATTAAGATCAATGTAAAACTATCACCTAGGAAGATCAGTTTCTGCAGCCTCTAAATCTACATTTTGATCCATTCTGGAAGAATATTCTGAGAATGTTAATTCTCCATTCAGAAATTGTTTTGTCAATTGATCTTCTTCATCTGGAGTCAATAGTACACTTTGATCTTCCAATTCTAAGGTTATTTCCATCGAAGGATCGTTTTGCTCAGAATATACATCTGATATAACATTCTGCGGTATGTCTTGAATCTCTAGCGCATTTGCTTCCACAAATTCTGTCATATCAACGTTCATATTACTCAGAGCATTTTCATCCAATTCTTCTATAATCACTGGAGCTATTTCTCTTCCTTCGCTAATTTCCATATTTTCTTCTTGGGTTGACAATGGAAAATTGATTTCTATAATTGTCTTCTCGTTCATATTATTAATTGCAATTATGAAATTATATTAACTTTTCAGTTACACCACAGAACACTAAAATTCGTGTTTAAAAATATGTTAAACACGGTTAAATTAAATTAATATCTTTACAGCAGGTATAATAAATACTATGCATGTAATATAATAAAAACATAGGTGTAATAAAACATATATTAAACCATAGCAGATTGTCATGGGTACGTAGCAATTATTAGTACTCATTTATAAATCATGTAATAGATTGCAAAAAAGCAATAAATTTTTTACGATAGCCCATTTATAGAGTACAAGTAAAAAATAAATACTTGATAATAATTTTACGATAATTACGCATTAACAATCAGCTGTCATGTACATATAAAAAATACACCGCATATATACTTACAATGAATTAACTAATGAATGAACTAATTTCATATATTTCAAATTAGAACGTCATGTATATAATATTATTAATCAATCTAAGCCCATTGATACTTATGTATTTACACTGTAAAAGAAATAAAAAGCAAATTGTATATCAGAGGTTAAGTTGCGGCATAAATTGCTTACCTTTGTTAAACTTGATGTAAAATAATTAACGTTAGATTTAGACCATAAATATGATTTAAACAGTCTACACAATTGATGTATTTTTAATTTCTCTGTTGTCTATAAGATAATAAGTTCAACTCCTGTTACTGACATCACCACTGTACAATGTGAAGTGTTGTAAACAGTACGATAACAAACCGCATTATGATTTGTTTGTTCATTGATGATTGGTACAATTTATACAGCATACAATATACTCATTGTAATTCAGAGAAGTAAGGGACGTAAATGTATTAAGTGAAAAATGCATGTTTCGAATATTTTGACCTTTCAATTAAATTGGAATTTTATATTAACAACGTTGAGGTTATGACATCGGAACAGAATTTTAACAATAAAAAGAACCACCTTTTATATCGATTTTAGATTCCTTAAGCATTAACTAAATAAGAAGATATTATATTACCATTGTTATATTGTTATGAAAACGTTAGAAAAAGAAGTATGACCAGGCCAAATACCATTTAATGAATTATGCATTTCTATCACATGTAAGTTTTACAAAACACAATTATTCATGAATTCTGAACAGCACAAGCAGCTGTCATTAAAGAAAGTTAATTATACGATATAATTTATTGATTAATGTCCTTTTTTTAAATAAATGATAATATAAAGGGTTTTCGTTCAACTTCATAAAATGTTTTCTTAGCCATTCTTTACAATTATAATTTGGTGCATCTTATTCTCTTTCTTTTTTTTTCTTTACTGTTTCATGTCTTATATTATAGCATAAGATACACTAGTAATGTACTCTATATTCTGGTAATTATCTTCTTACGCGTAATAATTATTAGTTCACAATGTACGATATTAATTTTCTTCTATATTTTGCAGCAGATATCAATAGTATGAAGCTATATACATGTTGGCTATATGTCTCTCTATTATTACTTCTCAGTATTGTAATTGAATCACCTCGTAATCAAGTGAACTGTTCGTTAAAAGGCGACAATAATTTTATAAATCCGGAAGCTACAAATATTGTTAAATTACAATGTCACGGCAATAGCCCTGAACAAGTAAAAGTTCACTTTGCTACCAGAATTGTTGAGAATGAATACATTGTTGCATTTAAAGGTTATTACAAACCACATACTCGGGAAAATTATATAAGAGCTGCGTTGAATTTGTCCGGCATTCATAATTGGAAGATTATATTCCGGGACAATTTGGCCAGCAATTATCCAAGCGATTTCGATGTTGTCCTATTGGAGGAAACAGATAGACATAGCGGCCTTGATGCTTTGACCGATCATCCTCTCATTAGAAGAGTAACTCCTCAACGACTTGTTCAGAGAAGTTTAAAGTTTATCAATGCTTCAGAGGATGCCGATTTTCCAGAATATAAAAACTTCAAAAGGAAGATTAACAATTATGTAAGTTATAAATTAAACATTGCAGTCTTTTCTAATGAAGAATACGCAATTCTATTTATGATGCATTCTATTGAATTTTAGAACAATCAATTTTGGCAATCAAACAATCGTCACACATCGCGTAGATTACTAAGAGCTATACCAAGACAAATCACAAGTATACTTCAAGCTGATGCTCTGTGGGGTATGGGTGTTACTGGAAATGGAATTAAGGTAAACGATTTTTGCTAAGAAAATTTGTTCTTAAAAGTAAACATCTCGATATAAATGAAAACAATTGAAAGTATAAGTAACATGTATTATGTATGCAATAATTATTGTTAGGTAGCAATATTTGACACAGGACTGGCAGCTACTCATCCACATTTTAAGAAAATAAAAGAACGTTCGAATTGGACAAATGAAAAGACAT
Organism: Nomada fucata; assembly: GCA_948146005.1. Lineage (NCBI taxonomy): Eukaryota > Metazoa > Arthropoda > Insecta > Hymenoptera > Apidae > Nomada > Nomada fucata. The sequence continues at coordinate 1,513,458 of OX411280.1, read as the reverse complement.
TAGAAGATGGCTTAGGTCATGGGACATTTGTAGCTGGAGTTATAGCATCTTCGTGTATAGACTGTCTTGGTTTTGCTCCAGACGCTGAACTTCATATTTTTCGTGTTTTTACTAACACTCAGGTATATCTCATATTTCCCGTGCCTTTCTTTTATATTAAATCGTAAAAACGTAAAAAAACCTTTACATATCTACACTCTGCAGGTATCGTATACATCGTGGTTTTTGGACGCATTCAATTATGCTATTCTGACGAAAGTGACAGTACTGAATCTTAGTATTGGTGGACCAGATTTTATGGATCATCCATTTGTTGACAAAGTATGGGAACTAACAGCAAATGGAGTGATCATGGTTTCTGCGATTGGTAACGATGGACCTTTATATGGGTAAGGAAATATATATTTTTATTACAAGGCTTATATTATACGTGTGTGACAGGTACATAAAAATTTGTTTTACGTAGCACCTTAAATAATCCTGCGGATCAGATGGATGTAATTGGGGTAGGTGGTATTAATTGGGAAGATCAGATAGCAAGGTTTTCATCGCGTGGTATGACAACATGGGAATTACCGTCCGGGTATGGGAGAGTAAAGCCTGATTTAGTCACGTACGGATCAGGAGTACGGGGTTCTGCATTACAAACAGGTTGCAGAACACTGTCTGGAACTTCTGTTGCCAGTCCCGTTGTTGCTGGAGCTGTAGCACTCTTAGCCAGTGGGTTTGTACAAGCAGATGGTTCAAAATCCGTTAAACAAAGAGTAATTACATTTTAAATAGTTACCCTACTCCGTTTGTAATAAAAATTTTCCCTAAAAATTAAACGAATGGAATCGTAGTAACGAATAACAAGTCATTGAAAAATGATTCTTTAAGGTAACGCCTGCAAGCATGAAACAAGCTTTACTCGGCTCTGCACGTCGTTTACCCGGAGTTGGAATGTTTGAACAAGGTGCTGGAAAATTGGATCTTTTACGTGCATTTCATTTTCTACGTTCGTATACACCAATTGCCACACTTAGCCCAAGGTAACTAATTTTCCTGTTTTCGAACTGCAATACATTGATATAAACTACAGAAATATATATATTACACTTTCGTATTAGTTATATAGATCTAACTGAATGCCAGTATATGTGGCCATACTGTACACAAGCTGTGTATCATACCAGCATGCCTACAATTGTAAATATAACTATAATAAATGGTTTGGGAGTATCGGGGCATGTAGCAGAGCTTGTATGGCATCCTTATACTGGGAACGGTAACGGAGAACGAATCGATGTATCGGTAACTCACAGTGATGTCCTTTGGCCGTGGTCTGGATGGTTAGCAGTTGCTATTACAGTTCCATCGTCTGCTCGCGATTGGCAAGGCATCGCGCAAGGTGAACATGAATTTAATCTGTTCTCAATATTTCAAGAATAGTAGGAAGTATTTTTCGAAAGTGTTCTCGCAAAATTTAATTTTGTGCATAGGTCATATATCTGTTACAATTGAATCACCACCGAGCGACGGAGAAGAAAAATCAAGACAATCCAAAATTGAATTACCGTTAAAAGCAAAAGTTATCCCTACTCCTCCTCGTCAGTGAGTATAAAATAATCGGCGTATATCTTTTAACTAGTATGATTTAATTACAACTTAATCATGTATATATCACAGTAAACGTATCTTATGGGATCAATATCATAATTTACGTTATCCTCCTGGATATTTTCCACGAGATGATTTACGTGCGAAAAATGATCCCCTCGATTGGAATGGCGATCATATACATACAAACTTTAAAGATATGTATCAACATTTACGCAATGCTGGTTATTATTTAGAAGTTCTTGGTGCTCCATATACTTGCTTTACTGGCAAGAATTATGGCACTTTGCTTATTGTCGATAGCGAAGAAGAATTTTTCCCTGAGGAGGTAGTATTACACGACTTGGCACAGTTTTCAGTCACGGACTATTAATTAGTATTTAATTGGTTTAATGGTTCCATCAAACTTTGTTTCAGGTAGCTAAATTAAAAAGAGATGTAGAAGAAGAAGGCTTGTCTGTGGTTGTATTTGCCGATTGGTATAACGTTACTGTCATGAGGAAAGTAAAATTTTATGATGAAAATACTCGTCAGTGGTGGATACCAGATACAGGTGGTGCTAACGTACCAGCACTGAACGATCTATTATATTCAAACTGGGGAATAGCATTTGGAGACCAAGTACGCAACGGACAGTTTACTCTTGGTCAACATCCACCTGTAACATTTGCTTCTGGTACCACAATTATCCGGTATGAATATATTATAATAGAATTGTGTACATTAATTTAATTAACGAAGTAAAATTTGTATTCTTCTTCCCCAAGATTTCCAAAAGATGGAGTTATTATTTATGTGGAATTGCACGATCAAGGACAAGAACTTTTACTTGAATCAGAATCAAGATCTACCATGGCTGTACCAATTCTTGGATTATTTCAAACAAGTGATTATAATGGTATTAAAGAAGTATTTAAAGACAACCACAATAGTAAGATAGTACTAGGAAAAGAGAACCTAGAAAAAAATAATATGAAAGAGCAAGCAAATATTGTACCAGGCAGAATTGTTGTATATGGAGATTCAAATTGTATCGACGATAGCCATTTACAGAAACGTATGCTTCTCTTACTATATCCTTGATAATCGTATCATGATACCTTTCACGTACATGAAAAAAAATAAAATGTTATTTTATTTGTAGCTTGTTTTTGGATGCTTGATGCAATACTTGAGTACACAGCGGCGGGGCATATCGCGACCGTTTTTACAGACGAGAGTCAGACTAAAGCCAAAGTTCTTGAGAAATCCACTATTTTAGACAATAATGTATTACCACAACGTATGGAAGGTAGTCATTTAAAACGTCACAGTAAAGTATTACTGCCTGATAGTGCTAATGCTGGTCATATCCGGTCTCTTCCATCTTGCCCTATCATTACTCCAGCAACACCAAAGCCTTTAAACGAATCGGGTCCTATGTAAGCTATTATACGTCTCGTTAAATGTTTCAACAAATCCAGTATTTATATAATCCGTGGAATGATTTGTTTTTCAGAAATCTTTATAAACCACAGAAATTGTTATCCGTTAGAGACACAGTAATTGCAGTAAATCCAGTTATACAAGATTCGAGTCCATTGTGGCTTAGAAGACGCGTCGGAGGTGCAAATATTCCGACGTTGCACCACACAGAACAAAATAATATTGATGAAATACAACTGAATGATCAAGAGAATAACGAAATATTTACAAGTAAGTGGAGTTACATGGGAGGAATGATAATCGTGGGAAGTATTGTTCTATATTTATTAAATCGGTGGAACTGTTTAATAACAAAAAGGCATTCTCGAAGAAAACGAACAGTCGGTAGATTACGCAGAGTTATTCAAACAATTTCTCTGCGCAGAGTGCCTCAAATGTGAGTGTATTTGATAAATCTTTAACTAATTGAAGATAATGTTTCAATTATCTGTGGTAAAACGCTTAAATAATACAAAAGAACTATATTATGTGCCTTTAAATATATAGTACGCGACGTAAATTCAAAGATTACATAAATTATTTTGATAATTTTTACGTAATGTTAACTAATTTTGGTAAGCGCAAATTTCTGTTGATCTACGTGCGTAACAAAATACAAGATTATTATATAATTTCTTTATTTAATTGTTTCATTACAATATAAATGAAAAGTAAGTTAAAGTATAAACGTATTTGAGAACAATATGCATCTATTTAATAAAATGCACGGTAATAAGTAAATATAGATTTGTCACAATAGATTAAAAAAATGTAATTTTAGTTTCAGTATTGATAATATTTTATATCTTTGTATTTTACCCGATATACTGTACTCTTTTAATTTACAAAATACTTATTTGCTTTAGATGAACATGTATGTATGCAAAAAATATATCAAACTTATTTCCCAGTAAATACCATTTTACTCGTGATAATACTTGTAATAATTATTGGGCTTTTGTATAACTTCACCGTCCATTTTTATTACACAGTAAATAGGCAATAATATATAGTAGTCCGATAATGTTATTATTTGGTAAGATAGATTATTATAACGAAATTCTATACAAGTAATAAAACTGTTTTTATATATGAAACTATTTATTTAATGATATAGAAATATTACAGTGTTAATAATACTTTAATTACATTCGGATGCAATATCTGTTATTCAAATGTCATTAATTGTTTTCAAAATAGTCATACTGAAATTGTCCCTTAATTGTAAAATGGATTATACGTAACCCAATGTGCCCTATCTTGTTCTGATGCAGATTTGTGAGTGGTAAAAATGCTTTTGAAAACTTCGGATGCCTTGGGATCCTTTGATACACTGTAATTATCTTTCACTTTTTTATATGCTGGATCTTCTGCTTCAGGTCTATTGCTATTAATCTTAACGGAAGAAATCTTGTCTTCCTTCTTAATTTTCTTCTTCGGTACCTCATCCTCCTTAGTCTGTTGTGCTTTACTACTTTCGCCATGATTTTGTTTTTTAGATTTCTTTTGAGCTATCTTTCTGACTGCTGTATTCTCATCCATTAATTTCAGATCATCGCCTTCTGCATTTATAATAACAATATCTGTTTCACTAAAAGGTTGTTGACATTGGTGACATATCTATAAAACAGTAATCCATAAACACCATTGTACCTTATAAATACATATATTGCACAACATTTGCACCGTAACTACTTACCTTGCTTTTAACTTCTTTGAGCGCTCTTTCGCTCATTACGCACCCACACGACCATAAGAAACAAAATTTATATTTGCCATTCATCTCCAAACCAATGAGCGGACAAATATAGGGACTTTTTCCTTCGTCCATATAAGAGTCTCCATTCTTAGCTTTATTAGCTTCATATGCTGGATTTGGTGTTAAATTTAAATTCTTTACATCTTTTAAGGTTTTAATGTGTTGCGCTGATTCTGGGAATGTACTTCGATCAAGGAGGCCTTCCAATACAGATTCTTTACTATAAAGACGACCCAACGCGCAACTGACTATCGGAGGTTGCAATGGTAATTGTTTAATAGTACAATGTCTCCATTTAAATGCAAGTTCGGCTTCCTTGTCTTTCTGCAAATAATTTGATTGTAAATTGAATCTTATATTTGTAACATATAGAGGGGTTAGTCTTTACATGTCATATTTAAATCGTACGAAAATATAAATAGAAAATTACCTGCTCTGGCTTCTTTTTGACCCTTACAAGTTCGTCCCTACGGGGAATAGTTCCACCATCGCAACCCATGGTGTATTGTGAATTGATAAAACAATTGGAACCTATTTAATCTTAACAAGATCTACGTCAAACAGTATTATGGATTGATTGGAGCGACATATGTAATGACAAATTGTGGTTCGTTATGTTCGCAGTGCTACCAACCTTTTTCGTGTAACAAAATTGTATCTACTACAAAAATGTAATTTCATTGAACGCAAAAAGATATATAAATTATTGTCGATTGATTTTTATTCTAGACACAATTCATTTGAACGCATACGTTAATAAGAGAAATGTGTTTGAATAAATTAATACGTTCATGGAGAATTGTAAGTAATATTTTTGAGTCGATTGGTAACAATATCGATTATTGCAGACAGTCCCAAGTCAGCTGATGATACTTCGTTTTAGTTTATGCTTTAGTTGCCGGGCGGGTCGCAAGGCTGCAGCACACAGATTGTCATCACGTGAGGTCACAATGGTTTCTGATGGTTTCGACGACGAATGATTAGAACAGCGAATGTTTTGAATTTCTCGAGAAATTCAAGCATCTGCCGTGTTCTGTCAAATAGAAAGTGGAGTTCAATACATCCTGTAAGTAGAAACGATTTGTTTCTTATTCAAAAGTCTTTGTTCGATGATGAGCAAAAATTATGCTCGAATGGAAAACTAAAAAGTGCTAATAACCCATGTCTTAAGATGAAAAGATCTTATTAAAATTACTGTTAGAATGTCGTGATAATTGTTTTCCTAATATTTCTATGCAACTTTTTGATGCATTTGTTACATTGACTGATGGTAGACGCCTATCAGACGAATCTCGTTCGAATTATTTTAATGAGTGACGTATATTCTTTTTTCGAAAATTATGAAGTTTAACCGTGATACCGATTTTACAATGATTAATTAGTGGACGCCATTAAATTTTCATGATATTTAGCCCAATTTCTTATTAATGTATTCGTATGGACAGCGTCAATTCAAGGACATCCATTTCTCGTATACAACTTCGTGCACACTTGTCATTTCCCTATATTGATCGCTCTATAAGTTCGACGCGCCATTCTTGCACTTAGTATATGTCACGTGGAAAGCGCGCCTAATTACATAATATGTACTACAGAGTGGAAGACACACCGTGCCACACCCCCTTCTTTTCTTTCATTTTCTCTGCTGCTTTAGTCATTTTCCGTAACCATTTAGAGTTTCGAATGTTATGCTACCGATTGATATAAACACGATTAATCGACCGAATCGATGAACAATATTCTTAAAACCATAGAATGATGTGTCAGATCGATGGACCAGCAGGTTTGATACTGTAGCAGGTGGTTGTTGACAAAGCTACTACAATTTATAGTTTGAAGGATTTTTAATTTAAAAAATGATCCGATCGTCGCACAGCATATGACTGCAATAAGAATGAAATTATGAAATTGAAGAATTCACGGTACTTGATTTGGGATCATGCAGAATACTACTTTACTATTTCTGTAGAAATTAAAAGGAATGTTGCTAATTGTAATTACACGAAACAATTTACTGAAAGACAATTACACTATTTAAATTCATTCATAATGTTTCAGATATATACCCTGAGTAGTTTCTATTGGAACAGTATTCAAAATGACTGAATATTGGTTAATATCTGCACCGGGAGATAAAACGTGTCAACAGACATGGGAAACCATGAACAATTTGACATCGAAACAGCATTCTTTATCGATCAACTACAAATTTCACATCCCGGACTTGAAAGTGGGTACACTGGATCAATTGGTTGGTCTATCGGACGATTTAGGAAAGTTAGATGTATACGTCGAACAAGTAACTCGTAAGGTGGCAACCTATTTGGGCGAAGTTTTAGAAGATCAAAGGGATAAGCTGCACGAAAATCTCTTGGCTAACAATAGTGAGTACAAAAATTGTTGTGCTTGTGTTCTTAGAATTTGCTCTATAATTTAAATTTCTATCTATCCTCTAATCGCAAGAGAATAGACTAATTACAAAAATTCAGGGGTCCAAAATTGCGTAAGGATTTTTGTTCCTTTATCATTACAGATTTTGTAACTAAAAATGTCTGGATAATGAAATCTTATTGAAGTATCATTTGATATTGTTTTTTCTTTTTGGACCCTTGTAGACAAGTATCGATCGATTTTTTGTGTACGATGTTTTAAAAGCGAAATAATATCGGTTGGCAAAGACGTCAGTAAAAACTATACACAACACGAAACATGCACACAACCTTAGTAGAATCTCTTTTTTTGTTCAATGATAATCTTAAACATGTATCAGTTGATTTCTCAAGATTTTAGTTTATTCATTCAAAAATAATAAATAGTTCAATTAGAGTCTTTGATCCTTATTCTCCTCAGTACCTTGCATTAATAGATTGATAGATGAAAACAAAATTTTGTCTGTGTACGCTTATAATAATAATAATAATAATATAACAACAATATTTTTTATAAATTGTCTCATTAGACATGATTTTGTTTGTGGAGGATAATATACAGGCAAAATACTTGTGGCTGTAGCACATAGTACTTAACATTTTTAAATATGATGTGTACCACAGATATTGATGCTTATTTAAATATGAAAAAAATTAATTTTTATGTTATAGCAAATACGGTACGATCTTATAAAATTACTTACAATTAGTATTTTCTTTAATTTTTTATACTACCAAAAAATCAAAGATTTTACTTCACATAGTACATATTATATATGGAGAGGTACACATCATATGCCAGCATATAATTTATATATCCGTAGAATGCTTATTACTATTAATTGGTTTAGAATCAACTTAATTTATTACTTACTACAAATAATTTATCATATTTGTGGTGTTGCTTGGCTTGCTTTATTTAATTTTTGACCACATTAACCCTATTTCCCTACCTTATTATTTTATTAACAAATGCTCATACATGTGCACCGTCAAAGATGTAGAAAGCTACAAAAGATTTTAATACACGAACATGCAGTATCATTGTTTATTGGCATAGACAAGAAAGATTTCAAATACACAGAAATCTAGACATATGGACCACACTTACTATTAAAACTTTATAAAGGACGCAAGGAGTTGCTTGGGTTACTGTGGTCACCAAGCTCCAATTTAGTTATTACAAGGTTTCTTTTCCTTTTTCTTCAGTTCTTTTTGTTTCCTTATCCTTTGGCATTATTAATCGTTTGCATTCTAAATTTATATCATTGCATATCATTTGCTCATACAATCTTCAGTTCTTCTATTCAGTTGGATTACATATTATTTTTCTTTTTTTTTCTATTTTATCTTTCTTTCATTATCTTGTTGCTTTGCAAGGTCGGAGTATTTAACGAAAAATTTATTTCAATATATACTTAGCTTATTATAAGCTTCCAGAACTTAGAAACGCAATTAAAATTAGTAATAAAATAGTAGCAAAAATTATTTAAATAAATATATCATATAACTTAATAATACAATCATGAGGTGCATATACATATTGTTGAACATGGTCGTTGAAACGGAAAACTCAGTTTAATTCGTTCATAAACTAATTGGATTTATATACCCCCATTTTTTTGATATTACAAAATTACTATTTTTCAAAGTTAAGTTAGTGTCTTTCTTAATCTAGAATAGAATAAAGTTTACATTTTTTAGAGTTGTCACATATTCGCGAGTAAATCTTTACTTATTGTCAGAATACATCAGCTTTGTGCGCTAAATACTCCGTGATTTTTTTTCTTTTTTTTTCTTGAGTTATTTTGATTGAGTTTCGACAGCATTGTCGTTAGGCATTTGCGTAGGACGCAATAATAGTTGAACGAGACGTAAGAAAATTCGCGCGGAGATTGGGACTGGGCTGTAATGGATAGGTCAAACGTCAGTGGATGGGGAGAGCTCGAGCCCCGAAGTGGGTCCGGACACCCCGCCAAACACCCCCGTCACACCATCACACAAGACTTCAAGGGAGCACCACAAGCAGTGGAAGGAATCGGAGAAATGTGAACCAGAAGCAGCCACCTGTTTAGGTCAGCATCATCACCAGCGTCATCATCATCACGAGCATCATCATAGTCATAAACATCAAAATCATTCTTCTGATTTCGAAAAGAAGTCATCACATAGTCCTCAAGGCATCTGCGATGCCAGATCATCAAATGATCCTTTATTAGCATATTCATGCTACCATGCGCATTGGTGCGCTGCTTCTACCTCTTCCACGCCTATTCCCAGTCCTACTCCTACGAGTCCGAGTCTTTCCCTTTCATCAAACTGTAGCAGTGAAGGAGAGACCAGGTGGCAGTCTGCACCACGTCCTAGGACTACTGAGAAAGCAGATCGTTCCACCTCCAATCGCAAATCGCTCGGCAATGACGACGACGAAGACGATGTGGACCAAAACAACGACCAAGACCAAGACCAAGACCAAGACCATAGCGGCAATTTGCCCAATCCAGGTACCCGTCCTATCACCGCCAGGTCAACCCATCGAACCTTTTCCCAACATAGCTGCGAGACTTGTTCAAAAACCTATTTTCCTGTGCACCTCGTGATTCGCCCGTTTAGCGACGATTCTTGTCTTGTCTTGTCTTATCTCCTTTGGAGGTAGATATAGGAGAGAAAGAAAGAAAGAGAGAGAGTGAGAGAGAGAGGTTGTCATTTCATATTATTGAAATTCTTTAATACAATGACTATCGCATGCAGCTTTTGCTTTAAAGAGGAAAAGAAAAAAGAAATTATTCAAAAACTCACGTCAGAATTCAATTTTTTTGTTACCAGTCACTATTCAAATTTAATACTGTCTTTATGATCCTAGTGCGCATTTCATTCAGTGTCAATTCTGCACAACTGCACTACATATGCAATGTTTGTAATGCTGAAATATTTTATGTCAAAATTTTACCGCCAATGTAATAAATTATTTCAAGTCTTCTTCAATGTTAATGTGCTGTGTAAAATTGAGGAAGCATTGCTTATTACATATTTATTTTCATTTTGTCACTGTAATAAATATTCTAGACATTGTTACAATTGAATTTGCATTGTTCAGAAGACACAGTGTCGTTTATATTAGTAAATATTAAATGTACATTACATATTCTTATGTACTTTCAACATTTTGCGCGAACAAAAAGAACACCTAATAAAGGTCATGACAATCTCTCTCCAAGTGCTTATAGCATACACGAAGTGAGACAGTACCAAAAGGAAAAGAAATACTTGCCTTAGTTTATTTAGCTTGTGATTAAAAATACAAGAGCAATAATATATCAAATACTTTTACGTTGTACGGCAACAATTCCCTGACAATGGGTGATGTGACAACAATATTTAATTTCTTGTGCACGCAGGATTTAAAAAATAGGAAGATAACAAAGACAGCTGCCCATGTTCTAGCATATTTTAATTGCAGCAAATGTGCGTACATTCTGAAGTTTATTTTTTTTTTTCGGGAAATGCTCTAGTATGTGTTAAGTTCTTTTCTAGTTCTGTTTGTACTCCTGCGTCCTAGTGGTGGCTAAATACTTTATAGTTTTTGCACAAACTATAAGATACATCACATGACGGATCAGCTTAAAACAAAAGAAATTCGTTCAGGATGACATGAGAATTTTCTACTTCATTATTCTTTTTTGAAAATCATTCGATCGATTCTTCCAGGTGCTGTGGACGAATGAATGAACACATAGTTTACTACTTTAATCATTATCAACTCCTTTTTTTCTTTCAACACTTTAACTGCTTCTTTATTATAATTTTTTATTTCATGATTTCTTATACCATACTTTATGCTAGATTTCTTTCGTTTGAGACTTCTGGTATATATTATATTTAAACAATACATATTCAGATCAACTTGATATTCAGTAAACAACTTTTATATGTACTTTAATGAATTTGAAATCTATTAATATAATAAATTAGCTGGATATAAATAGTTTAGGCGAATATTAAGTTACTGTAATAACTTAAATAGTTATTAATGGATAATAACTAATTAATATATAATAAATTGAAATTGATAATTATAAATCAGTTGTATTTCTGAATTCAAGATACATACAATCTAAAGTATGGTTTAAGAACAAGTGTAACAAATATGTTACATTTACATAGAGAAAACTTCTCGTATTACTTTATTTCTTTTAGTATATTTTTAGCATTTATCCTATACCTAGCTTTCACATGCTTTTTAAACATTTTACTTTCTATAATTTCCGTAGAAAGACAATACTGCACAAACTATAATACATGTACACATATGTATTATGGACGTTAGCACAGATTACAGATGAGACAATAAACTAAAATTGTAAAACACTTATCGATCGGTACATGGACTTATGAAATATTGTTTCGCATGGTCAGATAGATTTTGAAGACAGTATGGTGCTCTATACCCCTCAACACTACAAGATACCCATGTCACAGAAAACATCCTACTGATCAACTTTTATAAAGTATCTCAAACAGTTAGCATGAAACGCTTCAATATTTTAGCTTAGCTGTATACTGTGTCTATGTTACTATTACTTATGTTATGTCATTTAGGCCATTAATATACATGAGGCAAACATAACGTTCCAAAATAATGTTTTCAAAGACACAAGTAAATTCATATTATGCATAACATCTATAATGATCATAATGTTTTGTGATATTCATTATATTCATACTCTAATGAACCAAGTGTATATGCATATGCGTGCGTGCGTGCTTCTATACAAAACATTAGAAACTGCTTGACTCAAGATTATAATACTGTAGTATAAAAATTCGTAATAGTCACAATATTGTAGTAATATTCTGTTTCGATGGATATTTTATCAAGAAAATTTGTTGATAACAAAGATTATAGAATTTGTTACATGAAAAATTGATACACAACGGTTCAATAGAATCCGTTTGATTCATTCAAATGTGATTTAGAAATAATTTTTTTTTCACCACAGACATGTAAATTAGTTAAATCACTTTGATGTAGTACATACACAAAAATGTTACTTGTTTCAAAATCATTCTACTTACTTAAACGAGATGATTCTCACAATGAGAAAGGTTTAATTATATAAAGTGCTTTTATACATTAATGTTCGCATGCTATATTTTTGTTAATGTCTCGCTTTTTTGTAACGCTAATAATAAGTAAAAAGCGTACTAGAATCAAAGAATAAGTTTAGTAGAAACAGTCTTTCTCTGTTATCTCATTATTATCAATACTCTCTTTATCGCAGAGTTAATCTGAGAATGATTTTAATTGTGGTTCGGCTAAAACTAACTTAATTAGATAGGTATTCATGTGCATAATTATATTGTACATATGCAGATTTACAGGAACTGAAAGAATGACGAAAGTACTTATACTTCTGTACTTTTGTTTTTGAATAACAAGAGAAATGTAACTCACCTGGAAAAATAATGTAATTCAACAAGAAGGAATATAAAGTGTTTTGGAAACAATTTTCGTATAAAGTTATATGTTAAAACTAACGTTTTTAATATGTCCATATGTAATATGTATGTTCCGGCATTTGTACAATATATAAACAATTCAACAGAGCTATACCATTTTCATCTTATAAACTTGATCAGTTCATTAAAAATATATTTATTAATGCATTTGTAAGCACAGTTAAGCCCTCAGTAAACCACGTGTAATTTAAACATTGCATGTTACTTATGATTCGATACGTTCAAAATTTTATGAGCTCTGTTTGAATGTGTTTGGTAGAAAATAGACACACTTCTCTCACATTTACAATTACACTAACATTTTAAATTTACCAGGTGATCTACCATCATATATAACTCGATTCCAGTGGGATATGGCAAAGTATCCTATCAAGCAATCCCTGAGAAATATTGCCGACATTATCAGTAAGCAAGTGGGCCAAATTGATGCAGATCTTAAAACTAAATCAACAACATATAATAATTTGAAAGGAAGTTTACAGAATCTTGAAAAGAAGCAAACGTAAGTATATCATTTAGTATCATCATAAAGTCTTATATTTTATTTATTTATTCAATGGGTATAAAGATAATTTAATACGATATTCGACAATTATTGTTATGCAGAGGAAGTTTATTAACAAGAAACTTGGCAGATTTAGTGAAGAAAGAACACTTCATTTTGGATAGTGAATACTTAACTACCCTGCTTGTAATCGTACCAAGGTAAGTTCGTACAATGCATTTGTAATTTCTATCTTTCCCATTAATATTGTTCATTTAATTGGTAAGACACTTTTTTGTATTAAATTTATAGGGCAAGCTTCCATGACTGGCATAGCGGATACGAAAAGTTAACAGATATGATTGTACCACGTAGTACGCAGCTTATAACTCAGGATTCTGAGTATGGATTATTCAATGTTACTTTGTTCAAAAAAGTCATCGAAGAATTTAAATTACACGCTCGGGAAAAGAAATTCATTGTTCGTGATTTTACGTACAACGAGGAAGAGCTGGCAGCAGGTGGCTAAGAATTAAATTTTATTCTACAAATTTTCATTTGTATTTACATCGTTTTCTTTAATAGAAATATATACGACTATGAAATTAATTAAAATACGTTTTTAGGAAAAAATGAGATAACGAAGCTGGTAACTGACAAAAAGAAACAGTTTGGCCCTCTTGTACGTTGGTTAAAAGTTAATTTCAGTGAATGTTTCTGTGCCTGGATCCACGTTAAAGCATTGCGCGTATTTGTAGAATCTGTGCTAAGGTAACGACATATAATATTTGTTGATAGGTATGAAGGTCATACACGTTCAAGTATTAATTATAATTATAACTTATTAGGTACGGGTTACCTGTAAATTTCCAAGCAATTCTGTTGCATCCTCATAAAAAGTGTGCAAGACGATTACGCGACGTCCTTAATCAGCTTTATGCTCATTTAGATTCCTCAGCTACTGCTTCATCTGCTGCGCAAGTAAACCAAGACGTGAGTTACAATCATTTGTTTCTATGTAAAAACTGATTTTGTAGTGCATTAGTTAATTTGTACTTTCTCTTATTGATTTATACAGAGTGTAGATATACCAGGATTAGCATTTGGCCAAAATGACTACTTCCCTTATGTATATTATAAAATCAATGTAGATATGGTCGACAGCAAGGTTTAATTGTTGAAGATGAATCTATTTTCCTATATTCTACCTATGTTTTCATTTATATAACACATACTTCTATAACTCCAGGTACTTAAAAGCAGGTGCGTACAAGCTAGTACTTTTTGTTTACATGAAATATAATATTTTGCATTTTTAGAACATCGATTCTATATTCATTTTCCATGTAAACATAATTATCATCGGTTCGCTTCCAAGAATAAAGTAAATATTTATCAAAAAATAATATTTTTATAGTACATCAAAATACCTGGAGAGATGTATGTACCATACTCTGATATTAGCTCAATATAAACTGTGCATAATAGATTGTACAATCCTTTGTATAAATTTTAGCAAACAAAATTGAATACATGTTGCAAGTCTTTCCTTTCTTTGCAATGCCAGTATATGCTAATTTATTAATGTTTCTCAAAACTATACATAGCACAACCTATTTTACTTAGTACTGCATAACAAGAACGGGTTTCGCTCCAAAAATAGAGACTCTACGATGTAGAACTATTATGTTATATACTACCCATCAAAAATATGACCATTGTGTATATTGTTACGAACATGAAAGTTACTCTTGTTATATAAAAAAAGAAAGTGTCATGATATCAATCAGCTGTTTTAATCCAGATGCTTTTACAATGTATCAGTCGAGAAATCTTATATTGCATATATTATGCGGCAAATTTTGGGATGTAGTAAATTTATTTCATCAAATACATTAAAGGCTAATGTTTTAACAATGCAATGTGTGTGTGCAGATACATGCCAATGTATCAGTATTATTCGAGAAAAATCATAAAGTTGTGAAACATTAGTTGAATATTAAAGTATTACTATTAACATTATGTTTTAAGTTTCAAGAGTATATATAACTTAAATATGATTGTAATAAATGCGTTTGAAGTATTAAAAACGTTGATTTCGAAGATGCACAAAAATGAAAAGTAAAGATAAAACGAGATTGTTACATTATATATTGATTGACCAAACAGGTTGTATTATAAATACTGCGTGTCTAGAAAATGTACTATGCAATATTATTTTAAATATCGCTTATCGATTATTCTTTTCAAAACGATATTTTCAGTACGTGGGCATACATTGAAATATATATGTATATTCATGTATGGTTGTAGGACATTTTAAGAACAGAATGGGTTACAAGGTATAGTAATATTCTTTTTGGTTTGTGCAACATACTTTAAACTGCGGAAAATAAGATAAGTTATAATTTCCGTTTAAATAATGATCAATTACAGAGAATGTTTCATTGCACAGCCGTATTGAATAATGTATATTACTATATGGTTGACGATGAATTGTTAACAGATACATAAAATTTTATCGTCAATTAAATTTGATAACAAATACAAAATAGTTTCCTGTGCGTTGCGCGATGAAAATATTCTATTACTAAAAAATGTATTAAAAATGTTATATGTATCATATTGATAATTCTAAAAATGTATTATTTTCTATACCCAAAAACAATAATATTATATTTGTATTGTATCATTTTAAAGTTCCAGCTGTAAAAATATTTCAGTTATAGCGATGACAATATTAGCTGAATTATAACTGTATATTGAATCTATGAATAAATTCATTCTTATATGTAATTAAAGAATTATACTGTTACGAAGGCCTATATAAACACTAAATAAATGTGGATAAATAATATCAAATAATTAGCATCACGATTTATTGTTACAGTACTTATTAAACAGAACAATATTGATTCTTAAAATCTTGATTTATGGAATGTCATCTATTTAAATCCTTGTTAAGTTCAGTATACACTCCAATATATTAAGTATTATCCTGTTGACAACATTTTAGAAATGTATACAATTATGCAGTTTGAGAAGAAATATTACTATTTTTACATAAGGCCTGAAAAAAAGGAAACGTCTGGTTATTTCTGTTTGTAATACATAATTTTAACTCGTTAAATTGACTAACTGTTGGAATATTTGATGGAAACATACATGTAATTCATCAATTTCTTTGTCCCAATTTTTTTCGCTAATAACTTTAACTGTCCGTATAAGTATATCCCTTATCTTATTGACATTTCGTTTAAATACTGCTAGTACATCAGCTGCATGAACATTATCTTCACAATCTCTCCAACAATCGTAGTCAGTCGCCATTGCTACAACTGCATATAGAAGTCCTGCTTCTTTTGCCAAACATACCTAATGAATTAAATTATCTAAATTAATATCGTATTAATCAGTAATGCGCATTGACTCAAATATCTGAATAATCATGTGGTACCTCTGGGCATGTAGTCATGTTAATCAAGTGTCCACCCCAGAGGCGTAATGCATTACTTTCGGCTTTCGATGAAAATCTTGGTCCCTCTATAGTTACAACAGTAGCACCCTTTTTTATATCATACCCTAATTCTTTACCAACTTCTAACAATATTTGAGATGTACTTGGATCAAAAGATGGTTCCATTGGCATGTGGCATACACCTTGAATTGTATAGAGATATAGTTATGATACCAGAAATTATATTATATCAGTTGCAATGTATATAGAGACATTTTGTGTACCTAAGTATTTAGGTGAAGTGCCATCATAAAACGTTGCATTCCGTTTCATTGTCCTGTCTATAAAACTATCTGGAATCACTAACTGTCCTCTAGAAATGTCCTCTTGTAAGGAACCACACGCTGTTGATGCAAGTAAATGAGTACATCCAGCTAAGCGTAGAGCTTCGATATTTGCACGATAATTCACAGCAGTTGGGCTTGTCTTATGACCCGGTCCATGTCTATATTTAATCATATCAAGTTTCTTCCTTTGAACATGTATTTTAAATAAAGGTATACGTCAAACATAAATAACTGTAGGTGCATTTGAATACTAATTTACTTTAAATAATTATTTACAACTGCATTAAAATTATTCAAATGAAATTTCTCTGGTTGTGCTAACTTTAAATCTAAAGTTACTTTTTTCTATCATTACCTAGATAACAATATCACGTCCACATCATTAATACTTCCGTGATAAAGATTGCTGGATGGTAATCCAAAATCATTTTTTGCCTCTTCTCGTGAAGTTATCGTTTGGCAATTTAATATTTGATTTTGTGGATCATCTAAACCTGAGCCACCAATAATTCCGACCTGCAAATTATCATTACAGAAATTTATTTGAATCATTCCACAGGCCTTGGAAAAGAACCACCTGTTTAGTATGTGATAGCTTTAGATTAATTAGAATGGACATAACAAAGAAACAATGCTTAACATTTACATGTACAATTTATTTATTATCAGAAAATTAGTTTTGCGACGCATTATCGATAGAAATTCAATAAAAATATAATGTTTCATATTATTGGATGAAAAAGTGGTAATACCTTAATTTTGTATTTATTCATGTCTTATTTCGTTTCGAATACACTTTGATTACGAGCAAAATCTTATCTTATCATCATAAACGGAATATAGAGTAGACTATGAATCTAATGCTCTTTTTACCATACGTACTCTTCATAGAGGAGAGGCGACTATAAAAGTTTATCATATCTATGGTTTTCTGTTCTGGAAACAAAATTTAAAAGGATGAAATTTAAAGACAAAATACGGTATGATTATATACTTACAATTTGATTGTTAGAAAAATTATGAAGAGTAAGAATCCCAAATGTTACGTGTCGCTGTAGAACTTTTATAATAATTCTATCCTAACATAGTAGATTTATATAGATTAAAATTTGAGCGCCACAGGCCGCGTGGCCGCGGAGTGGGGTACGCTCGGGATACGGCGCAATATCAGTATCATTTAAAGCGCCGCGACGTACGGTTCTCTATGCTGCGTAAGCTTAGAAACACACATCACCCTACAATGCAATAACATCTCGGGTATTACATTACCAGCGCAAACACTTGACTATTAGCTTCCACTAATTAATTCGCGTTTATCTAACAATCTTTTTACTCGTGTAATAATTCATATATGTTGCGCCTGGTGAATTACATTTTCATACTCCTTCCTTCTTAGGTTTCCATATACTCATCTATATATTATAACTAATAAATTAATTAATACCTGTAATCATATGCTCGAAACTATGCGCGACTCTGCCATATCTACAGTGCCTACTGCGGTATTGCCATCTATACAGAACTCCATGAAACTGCTCGCGCCTGCTATGGCATCGCCATCTATACAGAACACCTTGAAACTACTCGCGCCTCTCACTTACCTTAAGTGTAGATATGACAGAGGAGCGAGTAGTTTCGAGCGCTTCTTTATAGATGGCGAATGTTTATAACATGTTTATATATGTTTATAACTTGTTTATAAGAAATGAACTGCACGTAGAATAATGTTCACACGAATTTGAGATGTTAGCTGATACTCCTAGCTTTAATTTATGTCCTCTGGTCAATGATGTAGCTCGCCGGCAAGTTCTCTTATGCTTCTGGTTTAGCCCACCCCCCATCTTTTTCCTCTAAATATTCCTTAACAATTTTTCTCTGTCTGCTACCTATTTTACTAATATGTTTTTTGTGTGCGCAGGTTTCCTGAGAAACAGAGAGGATCATTGACCATCACTTCTCTTGTTAGATAAAAGCAAGAAAGAAGAAACTATAATACTTCTACTAAAGAGGAGGATACTTTTGTTATAATACTGTTGTTTCTAAAAATAGTTTACAACTATTAACCTGTAAGTTTAATTTAAAACAATTGTGTAATTAACTGTCTTATGTATATCTATTGTATATTTTATTTTATATTCAGTTTATTTGGTAGATCTTATATAAACTTTTGTAATACTTCTACTACAAGTTCTACTGAATGTGCTAAATATGAAATGAATCATATAATAGATAATTTACATATGCACATGGTACACAACTTAAATTTATAAGTTTCTGTAAGATATATTGTAAATATACTTTAAAGAATAGTTTATAAGTATTAGATTATTTATGTTTATAGTATTTTTTATATTATATAAATGTTAGTTTATAATTGGTACAAGATTCAGTTGTACGATGTATAGTAAATAGATATATAAGAATTGTTTCTACGTATTAGCTTGTAAATTTGAATTACAACATTTTTGTAACTTGTATCTTCATTAATTAATTAAAATAAATCTGAAATGAAAAGAATTCTACTGGGTTTTTTTTATAATCACACCTTTCTAATCCCTGAAAGAACCTAATTCCGATTCCTTATACAAGAAGTACCGTGGACGAACTTTAAATGATAAGTTCTAAAGCGAGAAACTTGTCAAAATGACCCTACACGTTATTAAATTAAGCGCACAGAAATTCCCGGAATACGACGTCATTTCTTAGAATTGCTAAAGTTCGAATACCTCACAACAAATTTACAAAAATTCTCCAGAAAATTTGCAACAATGTTGTCAAAATTTTTGCAACAAAGTTGAAAATCGAGCACTAAGAAAAAGCAACAAAGTTGCAAATCGAGCACTAAGAAAAAGCAACAAAGTTGCAAATCGAGCACTAAGAAAAAGCAACAAAGTTGCAAATCGAGCACTAAGAAAATGCAACAAAGTTGCAAAAATTGTCGAGAAAATTTGCAACAATGTTGCGCCAAAAATTTTACAACAAAGTTGCAAATCGAGCACTAAGCAAATGCAACAAAGTTGCAAAAATTCTCGAGAAAAATTTGCAACATTGTTGCAAAATTTTTGGCGCAACATTGTTGCAAAGTTTTTCGAGAATTTTTGCAACTTTGTTGTGTTTCCGCGAGGCGCTGTTTGCAACTTTGTTGCGCTTTCTTTGGGCTCAATTTGCAACTTTGTTGCAAAATTTTTGGCACAACATTGTTGCAAAGTTTTCTCGAGAATTTTTGCAACATTGTTGTGTTTCCGCGAGGCGCTGTTTGCAACTTTGTTGCGCTTTCTTTGAGCTCAATTTGCAACTTTGTTGCAAAATTTTTGGCGTAACATTATTGCAACTGTTTCTCGAAAATTTTTGCTACTTTGTTGCGTTTCCTTAGGGCTCAATTTGCAACTTTGCTGTCGCGATAGCTTGTTTGCAACTTGTTTGCATTTGTATGAGGAGTTGTTTGCAACTTTGTGGCATTTTTGTTAGGAGTTATTTGCAACTATCTTATATTTTCCCGAGGGGTTAGTTACAACTTTGTTGCATTTTTTCGGCGTTATTTGGAACTATCTTATATTTTCCCCAAGCGTCGGTTACAACTTTGTTGCGTTTTCGCGAGGTGCTATTTGTAACCGTATTTCATTTTCGATAGGCATTCCTTTGCAACCTGGTTGAATTTCGGTGAGGTGCTTTATGTATACCTGGTTGCAATATCTTTAGTAATGTTGAGGTCTAATTTTACAAGTTCTCCGCTTGTGAACTTTGCATTTAAAGTTCTTCCACGGTAGAACTTGTTTAAGGAATTGGAATTAGGTCTTTTCAAGGATAGTTAAGGTATTAAAATAAAGAGAGGCGTAGAATTCTATTCATTTAAGATTTATTCAAATTAATTAATGGAGATACAAGTTACAAAAATACGGTAATTCAAATTCATAAACTAATACTTATGAACTAATACTTACAGATAAAACTTATACTTATATATACTTATATATAAAATTTACGTACTTTATTTGCTGAAGCGTATTTTATATTATGACAATTGTGTAACTTGTGGATATGTAAAGCCCAAAGTATTTATTGCATCTTGCATTTTATATTCAGCGCATTCACTAGAACATGTAGTAACAGTACAAGGTTTCTACACGATCTACTGAATAAACGGAATATAAAATAAAATATATACTAGGTATAGATATCAGTTAATTACACAATTGTTCTAAATTAATCTTATGCGCTAATAGTTACAAACTAGTTCTGTATAGATGGCGAAACCATAGCAGGCACTGTAGATATGGCAGAGTTTGCGTAGTTTCAAGTATATCTTTGCAGATATTAATAAATTTATAAATTAGAAGATATGTACAAAGGTATTTCATTTATAAAAAGCAAGACTTCACGAGGAATAAGGAAATGTAATTTTCAAGGTGAAACATATATCTAACCTAACTAACCTCCTACAACGCAAGCAATCTTTACACCACAACGCTTGAACTGCTACTGACGCAGCGCGCCGCGCTACAAGACATCCCCACTCCGCGACGCGCCGGCGCGTCAGAAGCCCTCTGACCGCGCCGTGCTTTGATCTTCAATAAATTTGCATCTACATAAATCTACTATCCTAGGATCATAAAACTAACATGTATGTAATATAAAAAATACAATAAACATAAATAATGTAATATGTGTGAGCTATTCTTAAAAGTTAACTAACAATATATCTTATGCACCAGTTTATACGTAGATGCTTCTAAATTTCGATTACATCGATTGTAATTAGAGGGGTAATCGTTATTTGGTATTGAATCTTCCTTTGAACTTTTGTTTTATTTATAGAAAAAATTTACCTAACATTCACAAGTGTACAGAAGAAACAAAAAAATTCACTGGTAGAAAAGTTCTCATATTTTAAATACTTCGTATACAACAAATAATTTGTATTTCTCTTTACAAGATATAATTAAATACTTAAACTTTGGAATGGAATAACAGTATTATAGATGCATAGCTTAAAGTAAATAGAATATTCTAATTGAAATCCAATTGTATAATAACTTATTTAATCAAAAGAAACTTTATTGAGCCAATAAGAAAAAAAAATTTCACTGATAATTCACATTCGAATAGTATCAATCAAATCATACACAGACTGATTAATAAAAATGAAGGAGAAAATCTTCACTTTAAAGTTCCTCCGCATCTTCTAAGCGTTTAATTACTTTTTTGTATTCTTCTTCTAAAAGTCTGTACTCCTTTTCAAGGTTTTGCAAACGTTGTTCCAACGGCGGCAAGGTCATACTTGCACGCTTATCAATATTCTTTAACGCGCTTTCCAGCTTTTTCAAATCATTCTGTTCGCGCCTGTATGGAATATTCAGCCTTCGTTTTACATCTAATCTATATTCGCGATATTCTTTTTCATTTGTTAAATCTGTGGAACGCAATTTTAATATTTCGTACACTCTCCGAGCTTGTTTCTGAAAAATTAGTAATATAATTATAATTTGTAGGATTTTTGATATTGATAAATGATACATGACAAACACCTTATTAATCTTGAACTTTTCTTTAGCTTCGGTAGCCATCGTTTTATTAAATCCCCGAAGTAGAGAGTCTCTCGAAAAACTGTGTAATGTACTGCAGTTCACTGAATCCACATAATCTCTTAATCGTTGGAAGGTCACAGAAGGGTCCTCAACTGCAACAATGATGACAATGCCTTACCAAAATGTATTAGATTTACTGAAACGAAAGTGTCTGATCAGGCCTCACTTCGGTCTTATTCTTTTCAACACACATGTTTAAAGGCGTAGGTATCGTTATATGTCGCCATTTCTTCATTTACCTGTTATATCTTTCACCTGATTTCTTCCAATATATTCACGATAAATAGCATGCAACAGTTGTGCACCAAGGCCCATGTTTTGAAATGGTGGTAAAATTAGAACTTGAGCTATACGTGGTCTGGTGTGATGTGGATACGCATAGTATTGATACACAGTAGCAAAACCAGTAGTTCCGTAACGATTCGTTCCATCTGTTGTTTGATATTTTTCAAACCTATTCAGCAGAGAACAATCAATTAAAAAAATCTTTTTATATATAAGAATAAAAAGAAGTAGAAATATAAATGTCATTAAACTTACATATTAAAGTAGTGCCACCGGTCATCATCAACGTCTATAAAATTAGCAGCATCTATATACCAAAGAACAAATGTTTGAAGACGCTGATGATATTCCCTAAATCCCTTGCTAGACATATCTGCTTTGTAAACTTCAAACTTTCTCGTACAATCCTCATCTAAATCATTGATAGGCTTTTATTAATAAACAATATACAAAAATAAACAACATGCATATGATTTTATTATAAAGAATTACCATCAACAGAAAATGAATGAAGCAGTTCACCGTGAGGCTTAAATGTATCATCTTTTTTTAAAGATTCAACAAAGGTATCTAAATTGTTATGTACTTCTGAAGTTAGTTTCCCTGCAACCTTAGGCAACACATTATCAGCTTCAACTTTTTCAACTGCTTTGTTTACCTTCTCTGCATAGGTCATGCCTAAATAAGTTTCTAGACAACCTGCAGAGTAGTATAATTTCACTCTGAGGTCCCGATATCCAAATATAGATTCACTGGTGAATAAAATATACAACCAAGATAATTATTGGCAAGCAAAATATGTTAAATATAGTTTACACGCCATAGATTTTTAATTGTATATAACACAGACGTCTAAGAATAAATAATGCAATAACAAACCTGTCGCCAAACACCTGATGTGACATTTCTGGCTTAAATGTAGTCTCTTCGTTGTCCAAATCTTCGGCACAGCGTACTAATTTGAACTCCAAAGCATCATTACTATTTGCCACCAAGTTTTTTAAATGTATAGTAGCTGGATCTTCCATATTACACTAATAATAAAATAGAAATACAAAATAATCTGTAAAACAGAAATATATTATTAGTAGAGTGTTAGTAAAACAATATCATATAAATTGTTAAATATTTGAATAGCTTGATTTTCATTGCAAAATGAATACTTTAAACATATCAATGTACAGTGTGTTTAAATACATGAATTTGACCTTGACTGGTAAAAACCGCTAAACAACATTCATAGGTTATACAATGTGTATCTTAAAACTTTATAAAATGTTAAATGACATGTACTTAGGATCCAATAAATAAATAAATAACTCAATGATTAGGCATACGTTATACAATTAGCGACAAATTACATTTTGTTATAGAATTAATAGAATATACATTCATTCATAGATGTTACATTATTTGCGTGCTATGTTGTTTTAAATAATTACGAAGGATTTATCACATTAATTGTAACATTATTAGAATACTGTACCACTTTTTGGTACACGTGTATAATTTTTCAATATCATACATATATCACTTTCTATACTTTTTCTGTAAATATAACTGTTAAACGACTTCGCGCCAAAAATAAAGCGGTTGTTCAAGCTACTCACAACCCTTTCGGAGATTCTGAATTGACTATACATATATTATGTACCCCGTATTCTTCTAAGCCATTGGTTATTTCCAAAGCAGTACTGTACCCACTTTAAACACTAGTATTTTCCAAATTCCAAACATTGGGCATCGCATAAACGTTGGAAAATTGTAATTGTACATTTCTGAAAGCAATAGAACATTAGGATTCTGTAATTTTTGTATAACATAGTTTTTTGTACTGCTACAAATGGAAAGACATTGTATATCTCATCTTCCAAATATTTCTAATTTGCCTGTATTTCGTTCATTAAATGAAATAACAAATGAAATATATTAGTAATGCGTTTGTCTTTCACTTTTTTTCAATGAATTTCTCAAATTTTGTATTGCGTTTGTATTTTCATTGAAAAAAATTTATTTGACAATCAAACATGTCCGCAGGCGAAGTAAAAAAGACCGAGGAACCTTTAATAGTTCACACGTATCCTTTGTGCAAGGTATGGGATTAAATTCATTCATATAATAATCAAAAAAATATGACGATTCAAAACGACACGAATGAAAATTGTTTCCCTGCAGTATAGTGACATGGCAGAGGAAATGAAGCAAGAAGCAATGGAAATATGTGTTACTGCTACGGAAAAGTATACTGATAATCATGAACTTGCGTCTCGAACTATTAAATACAGTTTAGACAAAAGATTCGGGGGTCCATTTCATGTAGTTGTTGGAGAATCTTACGCTTGCTCAGTCACGTATCAACATACTTCTTTACTTTATATGTACAACGCTGGTAATATTGCGATACTTGTATGGAGAACAGTTTCAAGTTTTGGATAAATATTATGTTACAGTGTATTTTAGATATTGCACTTTACATAAAATATTATATTCTTTATATTTATTTAACATACCTACTTATTCTAAATATATATTATGTAAACTGTAAGATAATGTACATATGAATATGTAGATAAATATAAGAGTATACCTACACTGAATTAAGCGCCACTAGCACTCGATTGGTTGCTACCAATCGACGCGGTTGACCGTCTTTCCAACTACTTTTTTAGTGACCGACGAAAATTTCATTTGCTATTAATCCATTTGTGAGTGAGGGTCAGCATTGTTTTGACAATTCAGTAACATGGTAAGAATAAATTGGATGTAGTATTTCTTATGAAACAACGAATGAAATGTTGAAACTGATAATAATAAACTGTTCGTGTCCATTAATATTGAATCAAATTGAAAATTATTTTGTGAGTTATATCTATACATAAAATGTTGCGGATATTTGTATATATGTGTATGTGCGCACGTGTATTTCATCATATTTTCATCAATTTCAGCAGTGGAAAGTTATTATGTCTTTGCATAACTTATTATTTATAAAGAAAAAAAAATTGAGGAGGAAACTATTTTAATGTCAATATGCCAAATATTTTGTGTTTAACATTATGAGGATACATGTAATTATTTTAATGAATATATAGTTATATCAGCCGCGGACCATTTGTTGCGTATCTTTATTATATATACTTTATTTTATGGTATCCGAAAATATAAGTAGAAATTTTGTTGGACCTAAGTTTAGTGTTTAATTTGTAATGCTTACAGACTACCACTCTTATTGCAGTGGGCTTAGGCCTCGCTGCAGCGAGTTTTACTGGGCGATATGTACTTAAGAGAATGCCGCAGCTATCTCAAAGGATGGCTGAAGCTTACAAGAATATACCAAAATTGGATTCACAGGTAAAATCTTGTAATATTTCTATTTCTGTTCTAGATATTATAATAAATCTAATAAAATGTACGATTTCAGACATTAGCCAATAATAAATATTACAAGGGTGGCTTTGAACAAAAAATGACGAGACGGGAAGCCAGTTTAATATTGGATGTATCACCAAGCGCAAGTAAAGTAAAAGTGAAACAGCAGTTTAAAAAAATCATGGCTGTGAATCATCCAGACAGAGGTGGATCGCCATACATTGCGGCAAAAATTAATGAAGCAAAAGATTTGCTAGAAAAATGATTTATGTTTATGCATAGTTAAAAATATAACTAGGCGTGTATCAAATTCATGTTACATTTAGGCTTGTAAATTTGACATCAATAGGTAAACTTGTACATATGTAATAATATAATGATACTGTATCTTATTTAACTTGTAATAAAATTGTTTATACATTAAAATGGTTGCTTCATTTTCAATACTGGTTGAGCAAAGTATTCTATTAATAGAAACACTTAACGCATGACTTTAGTACATTCAATATATTACAATCTTATAATGTATATATATAACAAAATTAGTATTATGTTTTACATCCGGTCATCTTTATAAATAATAAATGTGTAAAGAATCGTATAAATTAACACGAATCAATTTAACGGTGGAACATTATTGGAGTATCAGTTTCGTTTTTATGATACTACATTTATATTTACAGGAGCACTGTAAAAGTAACATTATAATACAATCTTACATAGCATAATCGTTTCTCGGGAATTACGGTAATACAGTATATTGACTAGAATCATTTTAGTAGGTATGTAAATTTTCATTGCTAATATTATCGTCCTAACTTAGTTTCTTTTTGTTCCACACGTTGCCTCGATATTTTTGTTCTTAGTTTAATAATTGTGCTACCAGGCATTGATCCAGGTACTCTAAATATGCTCTAATAAAAGAAAAAAAGGAACATTTTATAACGTAGCTATTGTAAATAGGTAGCTACTGTGTTTACCTTACTAATCAACTGATATATTTACCTGCATAAAATCATGACATTTTAGAACAATACTGTCCTTTGTTATTTCTTTAAAACATTCTGCCAGTGTTGTAAAATCTTGACAAGCAAGCAGGTTGCATTTGTTCCTCTTTATCAGAGTTAATGCAACACGAAATATAATTTTACTGCCTTCATAAAAAAGGCAATCCCATATTCGAAGCGTGGTCTGCCAAGTTTTAAACAATTTATTCAATACTTCTATAGTTTATGGCAATCCATAACAGGACTTAATTCAAAACGTTAAACTAATGAATAAATGAACTGTGTACACACCACATATAATAATGTTAAAAAATATCCAAATATCAGTATAATTAAATTTTGCTTTAAAAATACATAGGCAATTAACTTTACCTCAATTGGTAAGACTTCTGCAAATAAGCACACAAACCATTTTGTTGTAATAACTGCCCAAGGTAATCCTATGTTTGTTACATGTTGAGACATGTCTGGCATTTTTATTCTAAAATAATAATAGCAATAATAGTATGTATATATCTATATATACATAGTTGAAAAGTTTATAATAAAGATATAAAGAACTTACTTGACTAATTCGGCAAGCACATCAATATCTGTAAGCAAGCCATCCATTGTTGGGGTATAATAATCCGGTAAAATTTTCTCTATTAAAACTTTTAATAACCAAAATGCTGTTTCTTCATTTTTTGTTACTAGCAATAATAAGCCTGCTATATAATTCAAACCCTGAAGAAATGTCAAATAAATTTTTATAAACAGCTTATTAAAAATTATACAGTCATAATAATTTTCAAATATTTACCTGACAATACCCTACTGTTTTGTTCTGACGAGCGAAAGCTAACAAAATGTTGTACAACTGATGCTGTTGATTCTCTGTGTTATTAAAGAATATATTATCTGGGAAAGTTCTTGGCAGATCGGTTTTAATAACATCTGCTATTTCTTTATTATGTGGAGGCTGCAATAACTTTTCGTAAAGGTCAGGATCCGCATTTTTCATTTCCTCGCCTCCGCTTACAGAAAGCCATACCTTTAAGAAATAAAATGTTTCCGTCACATTACATTCAAATTATTTTGGGATAGATATTCTGTAACAACTTAAAATGTCAATAATGTACTTACTAAACCTCTATGTTCACTTGGTATCCCCTTGCGAACATATCTCTTTATTGTAATATTACGCTGCAATGATTTTCCTTCTCCTATGATTTCAGACCACTTCTTTGCCCTCTTAGCAAGTACTTTGAGGTACTCAGACATAAAGTCTTCGTAGGTTTCATAATCAAAATCTTGGGGTCTTTCAAAGCCATACTCATCCACATTGCTAACAGGTTAATTGAAATAGTATTATAACGGAGCATACTTTTGTATATAAACAATCATAAAATTTTATAGCTATACCAATGTTTATGTTTGAAAAATAAGACCATTCTTTGTATAATTATTATTAAAGAACGCGTCTAATGTATTGTTACTATTCGGTTCTTTTATATTATCGAAACAGAATGCATCATGTAAGAAACATAACCTTACATATATTGAAATAAAAGTAAGAAAAACCATTCTATTTATATTGCATTTACTATATCAGTCGTAGCTTTCACATATATACACAGAAAATAACTAAAAAATTGAAACGTTATTCAGAAACAATGAAAAATCTATAATGTTTACCTAAAACATGAATTTGCCATTCCCCACGCAAGACGATGCTGACATATAATTTCTGCTGCATATAGTGTGTTCAGCAAACACTTCTCAAGTTTAAGTTTATTATGCACTAACATACTTAATGCTTTCTGATATAAGTAATAAATACAATCAATAATTATTATGATTTTAATTGTTACGTATCCTTGATTTCGATCATAGCAGTTAAATAAATATTTTGTTCTTAATTATCATAATGATTTGCCACATTTAATAAATTGTTAGAAAATTAACTTCACAGGATAGCAATTAAAACATTATGCACTAGATGTTCAACTCTTACAAAATTCGATTTTTTATAACAAGAGTAATTTTTTATCTCTATTTAGAAAAGTACATATACATATCTTATCTAAACACTGAGGCATGTATTTTATATAAGGAGAAATTCATACATATAATGAAAATTTAGACAGTATATTACTGAACATCTAATTATGAACGTCTACATAATAATTAATTAGTTGTATTTAACGGCAATTTTATTACTTAAAACATTACATAAAACTATATAACAATTTGAAATATATATATAGTACAAAGATCGATTTTGCACTCAATAAATCGTTTGCAAGCGAGAGAACTAGTCGATATAAAATTCACTAGCTTGGAACTTGCGCAAGCGCAGTTGTTGACAGTAACTATATCAGGGCTGTACACCGTCAGCATGCAAGCCATTTTGGGTTCTTTCGATCGTGGCCCCGTTGTCATGGAAACGATACGACGCTACGGGGGACTAGGATTTCCGTTCGTAAAAATATCTCACACTCTACGCACGACGCATTTGTTTAGTGACCCTAT
Source organism: Nomada fucata (assembly GCA_948146005.1). Classification (NCBI taxonomy): domain Eukaryota; kingdom Metazoa; phylum Arthropoda; class Insecta; order Hymenoptera; family Apidae; genus Nomada; species Nomada fucata. The sequence continues at coordinate 1,483,639 of OX411280.1, read as the reverse complement.
ATTATCAGTACAATCTCTGCAAAGAACAAATTAGTTAATGAGGAAAACGTGCGATGGACCTGTTGTTGGACAGCACTGAACTATATAACATATATGAATTACTAAAAAGAGCCTCGTGCATGTTTTTGAATATTTACAGCACTGAGCGCACGTGTTTCTTGCATACGATGGTGGCGACGCATGTGCAAGAAATGCTTTTCGTGGGACAAATTCCTCAGTCTGGCAAGAGTGGTCGATACTCGATATTACGGTACCACATTGTAACGGAGGTAAAATGGCGTTAACATTTCCTTGCGTCGCTGGTAAGCATATTCGTGTCTATTTCATTCATGTTTTCCACGATATTAAAAGGAAATTTTCATTTATATTTTCACATGGATCATAATAACACGCGTAGAATGCATGCCCATTTGCAATATAATTTTCACGAGTCACGAATACATTACGATTGACTGCATAAAAGTGCGTTATGTGGCATCGATGCTAGCGAGACACATTTGTGATTAGGAAAAAAAGAATCGGCATGCGACACTGTATCACAAGAACTTGTGTACATTTAAATATATCCGCTTGTAAAATCTTATTTTTTAAATACTTTATCATAATTTTATAATTAACTTACAAGCTATTTAAATCTCATCTTACAGATCCAGGATCATAATAGTTTTGAATTTGAGATATAATATTATTCATTTATTACAGTTGAAATTACATGTATGTGCATATAAAGGTGTAATGAAGGTTGAGAATGTAATAGAAAAGTTAACCATTTTTTATATTAATTTGCTTCAGTGAGGGGTTCCATCGGGATCAGCTTAGGACAAGGCCCGCCGTTATACGAAGCATTAAAAACTTTTCCCAAAGATGACAGTAAAACGTGTAAAACGATGGTCTTTAGTCCAGAAGGACGTTATTTTGCGTGGGTCAATGGAATGTCTGCCAAGATTTTACATTGTAGCACATGGAAAATTATTTCAGAAATTAAAAGGCCCAAAATTTCAGCCATTCAGTTCTCCACCTTAGGCACATATTTTATGACATGGGAACCGTACAATGGTATTATCTTAGTTTCATTATTATTAATTAGAGTGCAGAGCATAAGGGTATTAATATATATATAAAAGACTAAACGAATTTTTGATATATTAATCATTTAAATATGTTACCATTTGCCACAATATATTGTTTGTAACGCCAGTGTTTATATTATAGTGACAGTGTCAAATCCTCAAGGAGGGCCAAATCTTCACATATGGAAGTCAGAGACGGGTGAACTAGTGAGGAGCTTTGTACAAAAAAAGCAATTAGATTGGTAATGTATTTAATAATTATTTCTTACTTAACTGAAACTTGTTTTTGAACCCTTAAGTCATTTGTAGAAAATTTTCTTTCGTTGTTTTTCTTTTTATATCTTCTTATGTATATGAATAATTGGGAAGGTATACGCTTTAGAAATAATTCATATTGTACATGTTTCACAATATTTAGAGTTTGTATAGCAAATTGAAAAATTTAATGTATTTCTTGTTATTTGAAAAATTAATAATTTCCAAGAAATAAGCAACAGGAACATTTTTTTTATTCAGTAGTTACATTTCTATCATATCTATTCAGGGAACCACAATGGACAAGTGATGAAAAAGTCTGTGGAATGTTAGTTGGCTCAGAGGTCATTCTATACGAGGATGTCTATTCTGGCAAAACAATGCACAAAATAAATGTAGCCAAAGTTGGTACATTTAGTATATCACCCAGTAATAGTCCATATTATATTCTCTGTTACATGCCTGGTAATTAAACTTTGCTGTATCCAACTAGTTCTAAATTATACGAAAGACATGCATATTATGTTAAGGTACTTTATATGTGGAGAGTATATCATTTATTTAGCTGTTACTTAATAGAATGAATATGATACACATTGGGTGCTTTATGAGAATTAAGAGAAGTCACAAAAATCTAATCGTAATGGATAATATTACTTATAAAAATGGTAATTAATAATTCTGTTTGAATGATTAAAATATATAAAGTGTTTACTTAGTAGTGTAGTTGACGTGTATATGTCGCATAAAAATTGGCATATTTTATGAAATACTTTTTTATTTCAGTTTCTCTCATTATGAAGGAAATATGTGTGGCAAGCATGTAATGCCCAGATGGAATGAAGATTATAAGACACTTAAATCTATAGAACACTTTAATATTTTAACGAAGTATGACAGAGTATTAATACATAAATGGTATTTCGTACAAAATACAAGTATGAATATGTAATCAGGATCTACATAAAGGGAAATTTTTCTGATTATTGCATGCTCGTTTTTATATGTAAGTACTTTCCATAAAGTTATAGGGTATCATAAACGATATTTCACAGGTAATTATTTTTTCTTTCAAAATATTTGTGATTTCTTTCGAACTTGTATAAATGAAATTCAAAAGTGTACTAGGCATAAATTAATATCATAGCTTGGCTAGATAAATTAATACTCTCCACATTAAATACCACACTTAAAAATTGTACAATTACATGCATTGTACAAGAACATTATTATTATTTTGTAGAACTATATAGGTCACTATTTATCGCGACTAATATTATTATATTATAGGACAATCTGGTCAACCTTCATTTGGCAGACTATTCCAATATCCAAGGTTTGAATCAATGCAGGCTTTGGCGAACAAAAGTTTCTTCCAGGTACTGTATTAAAATGAAACTGGCAACCTTTTTTAAGCATATGAAATTATGAAATTTTTACCTACAGGCTGACAGAGTAAACATTTATTGGAATAATCATGGAACAAATGTTTTATTAATGACGAGTACAGAAGTTGATAAAACAGGTGCTTCGTATTATGGAAAACAGACTTTGCACTATCTTAGTACAAAAGGAGAAACTGCAATGGTTACACTCAGTAAGTTGTAATTATGTTGATTATTATTCCCCTTTATACAAACATAATTTCGTCCCTCTAAAGTATAATATCCTCTTTCTATATTTTTGTCTGTATCAGGTAAGGAGGGTCCTATACATGCTGTACAATGGTCTCCAAAGAGTACTGAATTCTGCGTCGTATATGGTTTTATGCCAGCCAATGCCACATTGTTCAATCTCAAGTGTGAGCCAATATTCGAATTCGGTGCGCTGCATCGTAATGGCATTTATTATAATCCCCAAGGGAATAATATCCTTTTTCTTACGCTAAAAATATTCTATATGCTATTACTTAAAGACAGCTTATACTATATTTTACTTTGATTAGAGTACGCTTTTTATTCTTGAGGACTGTATTTCCTTAACCACTCTGCACTTTTGATTTTGACCGGATTTGGCAACCTCCGCGGTGGTATCGAATTGTGGGACGTCGGTAATAAAAAATTAATTGCAAAGACTGAAGCGCCTGATACAACGCTTCTTCAATGGTCTCCAGACGGCGAGCATTTTATGACTGCAACAACTGCACCGAGACTACGAATGGGCAATGGGTATAAAATATTTCATATTCATTCGCTGTTAATAATAAGACTTTAATCTTTCTATCGATGAAAATTTATTCTGTAGATTTAAAATTTGGCACTATACTGGAAGTTTATTATACGAGAGACCATGGAACGAACAAGAAGAACTTTGGGAAGTTTTGTGGCAAACTTTTCCACAGCAAACATTTCCAGAGAAACCAATTAGTTATAAAGCTGTGGAAGGTATTGCTCCTAGCCAACCGCAAGGTAAGATTCATTGAAATAATTTAAATATTCTATATTTATGTTACATTTGAATAAATATTTACATCGCGTTTTCAATTTTTGATAGCCTCAAAGCAAGTGTATCGGCCACCTTCCGCAAGGGGGGAAACAGTTACTTTTAAATTGCGTGATGATGACACTTTCAGAGATAAGAAGAAAGACAGTATGCAGAAACGTTAGTGAAATTTTTATTGCATATATAAATTATATATGCTTTCCTCGATTATTACTTTCAGTGAATATTGCTTTACTGTAGGTAATCAAACTAAAATTGGAACCAAAGCGAAGAAAAAAACGAAAAAAGGTGGGAAAGATACAGGGGCATCTACATCTTCCCAATCAAATAATCCAAGTACAAATGGACAAGTTACTACTACAAGCACAGATGCTCAGAATATAACTACAAGTGTTCCTGAATGTGATGATTTGGAGAGGAGTAAGAAAATTAAAAAAATTAAAAGCGTAAGAATCTTTATCATTAATGCTATAATAAGAAATGGAAGTCAAATGATCCTAATATTCTTATATATTTTTAATTCCTTGCAGAAATTAGAGCAGATTTCGAAATTAAAGGAGCAACAAGTAGCTGGGAAGCAATTAGAAATCAATCAACTAGACAAGATCAAGAAAGAAGCTGATTTAATAAAGGAACTTGAAGAACTTGCTTTATGATGAACATTTCGAATTGTGGATACGTGCGGTTTAAACAAAAAAAAAAAGAAAAAAAAAGTCCGGATGTTTCTTCTGAGAACGGAAAATGATCTTGATCCGTCACTTATGATATCACGTACGCAAGTTACGTTCGACTGTAAATAAAATTTTCATTCTGCGAAGAGGTAGTGGGAACAAAACTAAATTTCGAAAGTGAATTAAACAGGTTTCTACGTTATTGAGATTGTTAAAATTAAAGATATACATTTTTTTTTATAAGCGGTGATAAAGGAATAAATATGGTCCATCGCTATATCTTTTCTTTAATAATTAGATTTGGAATAATTTGCTTCTTAACAGATTCTTCGAAGTAATATTTCTAAATAGCACAGAAGAATGTCAGTTACATCGTTAGTTTAATAATGGCCAAGCTATCTTATGTTGTCTCGAACAAACAAGTGTTGCATTGGAAATAATTGAAATGCTTGTAAAAGGTATGAATCGCATTTATCTTGCAAATCAATATCTTGAAATATTGACTCGTAGCAATTTATGCGATTTATCTTGTATAAAGTGCATAATGTGATGGAAGAATGTGTGCGGCGGAAAAATAATAGCATGACGATAAAATCGAATGCACATCAAATTTGTTCCTGGAGTCTGGTGCTATTATTTAAATTTTCATGTTTATAAATTATTGAGTACTATTCTGTCCTTCTTGTATCGGTCTCCTTCTGAAAATTTAGCTAGAGTTCAAAGTGGATATCGTTTTGCAATATCATAATTACTACAGTTATTTCATGAGTATTGCGCTGGCACTTCTCAAGCGTGTTTCGTTCTTATACATGATATTTTTGTTCTTGTGCCTTCCATTATGTATAAGATTCAGATTTTACATTTTTCTTGCTATCAAGGATTATAAGACTGGTCAGATTAGAGTACGATTACCTGATACAGTTTAATAAATGAACGAAAAAACTGCCAAAAAAAATTAACATATGCTACAACTAGGAAAAACGATTTTAACTAATCAAGGAAATTTATCTTTTTGAATTAGTTAATTTTTAAAAAATACTGTTCTTTATTAATGTTTAGAAAGACACCCTTCCATGGTTTTTTTATTGCTGTACAAGCTACGGCTGACAAACCCAAGCTTTACAATAAGAATTATTGTTGTACTGCCTGTTATAATTTAATGTTTAATCTAATGTCATTGAGAATTGTCAATTTATTCGGTCTCTTGAATTTTCATAATGTAATTTGTACCAATTAAGGAGAAAGAATACCATCCTTTGTTTCTTTCCTTTCTACTATAATAATTAAAAATTTAAACTATGATCTTTAATTAATTAGAAAAACTTATAGTCACACTATGTGAGACTAGCGTTGGATTTTCATAAAACTCATAAAATTACAATTGCAAAAATTGTGTATTATTACTTTTGACAATATTCAAAAATATATATACATATGAAAGGATTAATCGTGGAACGATGGATATACTAAAAGATGAATTACATCAAAAGAAACACGCAGTCGTTGGATTTGTATACATACATACAATAATACATGAAGATGAAGAAAATAAAATTGAAAAAAAAAGGAATACTCGATATATTTTCACGAAATTGCGTTCTTTTTTTTATTCTTTTATATTGTTACAGTAACATTTATTTGAATTTTATCGAAGGACAACAAAATCTGTACCAAGGGTGGTGATTGCAATTGCAAAAGGGGGAGTAAAAAACCAGTGGTAAGACACATTTGTATCTATATTTCTGTAGGTAATGAAAAACAATTTATAGATTTGCACCAACGATAGAATTAAATATTTACCATACGGAGTTTTTGTGGGACGTATTAGGAATGTCGTACATAAAAAATGAAAGAAAAAAAGGAAACACGTAAGAATGAAGTTATAAGTTAAGGGTTGCAAGGGACAGAGCGGTGAGGATCGAACGATCGAGGAAATGCACGGGAAGCACCGTGAACGTAGTAGTGTCAGTGGGTACGGTGGTCGTTTTAACTCGAGGACGACAGTAGCGCCGTAAGATAGTCGTGTTTACAGATTCGCCAGTGAGTTCTACAACGTCACGTCAAAAAGTGCAACAAATTTCTACCACCATTTACTATGTAAAGGTGCGTTTCACGTTAAAAGTTTGACGCAATAATCGGTGATAGTAAGAAGCATCTGTGCGTCGTTACACGCCCTTAACGTATTGGCATTTAACTGGAAAGAATAATTTAAAAGGGTTTTCTTTAATACGGCAATGCTAATCGTTAGGATGGTCGCCATTTTGTCCGGAGGTGGCCCGGTTGAGTGAACGGGGGCGAAAATAGTTGCTCCGGTGGACACCAAGGATTGTTGAAATTACATAGGTACCGGTTGCGTGAGATCCTCTCGCTTATTTCTAACTATCGAAAGATATCTGACGCTCGTGGAAGGTGTGCGCGTACATGAAATAACGGCGATTTGTTTCGTCTCGCCGCTCTCGACGTTAGTAGTCCTTTGTAAGCACGCCGTTCACGTATTTCGCGTAATTCCAAACTAATTTAACGACGATCATACGCGAAATCATTTGATTCACGATGTTAATTTCATTGGCAGAAAGTGTACCGGATCGGCCGTTTCTTGATTCGCATTTTTGACGGTTGACAGTTCGGTACGTTTGACGATTACACCCGTGAAATAAAAAGTAGTAGTGGCAAGAGAAAGAGATCGCGAGGAGGGAGAACAGAGGATAGAAAAATAATTCGCGACACGACATCGTACCTTTCGTGAATTGCGAAACTTCTGAAGGAAATAATACAGACCCTAGGAGAACGTTGATTGTTATCCTCGCTATTTTTGTCTCTTTTTCTTTTTTTTCTTTGAGATTTCTCGATTGACTCAGTGATTATTATTATATAGCCGTGACGAATATATGTAATTGGAATTCGTTGTTGGCTGAAACCTTACCAGAATCATGCTGTCATGCGATTTACAGAACGTGCGAGGCGTTCTTCGTCTACGTTTTTTTCCCCGGCCAGCCCCTGTTAAATTTGTTTTTTTGTACACGAGTGCAAAATATTGACGCTGCCGGTACCCCTCGAGGACCGAGCTCGAATTACATGGTTCCTGTGTTTCACGAATTTTCGGTACCGTTTTCACTTCCGCGATCTGTTCGTTCGGTTTAAATTGCTTTTTTTTTTAAATGCTTTACCTGTTTTATGCTTTTGCTGTTGTTTTCGTTGCTATTCATAGACGGTATTTGTGTAGCAGTAAACCATAAATAACAATACAGCTGTTAATAATATAGAAGAACGAGTGAATATTTGATGAACAGTAAAAAGGCTATAAAGATGTTTATTGCATCAAATATTCAATGAGTATAAAGCGATATATTTATGTATATAATTTTAACATTGTGACAGCTTCCTTAACTATTAATAATCTAGCGACCAATATTGTATTCATAGCTACATTTGGAATAATAATAATAATAATAGTAACAGTAATAAGTTGTAAATATTCTTTTTATACCAACTTAGCGTTATTTTGTTTTCAGATAATGTAGGTATAGCTTATTCAAACAAGGCCTTTAGGGTATAATTATATTTAATGTCAGTGAATGAGTTGGATGATTGTTATTGGTGGTACGATTATTGGACCAAGAGGTATTGAGACAATTGGAATATAGCAAAGAGCACATAAAATGACGATCGCCACGAGAGGCCAAGGAGTAGGCATAGACCCTCCTGACAGCCAGCAAAGTACACAGGTATATTTGAATACATATCGCCATATCATTCAATGACATCGTAACAGTTGAAAAAACTACATCTATAATTATATTGTCAATCATATACTTAGTCGTATCTACTCATCGTACACTCATGAACTTAGAATATATACATTGCGCATTGTTCAAATGCAAAATATATCATTTCTAATGTTTATATTTTATACAATATGCATAACAGATGCACAGTCTACCAGGCCCTCAACAATTAGCTGACACAATGTCAGGGCTTCAACTTACGGAGAATGTGGTACAAACAGAATGCACCAATGATACCGTAACACCGGCGGAAGAGAATAATCAGCTTCACGGAGAGCCTGATTTTCCAGTCGTAAAACTCAATATACTACACGAGAAAATATCTAGTTCACGGTGGGTTGTGCCAGTTCTGCCTGAACAGGAGTTAGAGTGCCTGTTGCAAGCCAGCATCGATCTTTGTAAAAAAGGTTGATAATCAGTTTTGTCCTTTAAACGTAGATTGTATATACTTCGATGCAATAACAAAATATTACATTTCTTCGTCTTAGGAATTGATGTACAAAGTGAAGCGTGTCAGCGCTTTTTTCGAGAGGGACTCACGATTTCTTTTACGAAAATTTTGACCGACGACGCTGTGAGTAGTTGGAAATTGAACATTCAAAATTGTATCAATGCAAATTGTGAGCGGTTGGTGGACCTATGTATTCTGAAACTAGACGAGGACTGGTTTCCTCTTCTTGATTTGCTGGCAATGGTTTTTAATCCTAGTAATAAGTAAGCAAAGTTTTCTTTCATGTTGTATAATTAACCCTCCGCCGAGCCGAAGTGGACTGACTACCTTGTTCGCCCATACAAACTAAACTTATACCTTCCTTATACATTAACATTGTTTCAGATTTCATACGTTCAATGCTGCAAGAGTTTCAGAAACAGTTCCTCCTGGAAGTGATATTCCTGATGAACAACTTTATGCACGACCACCTCCTGATTCGAGGAGTCCTCGTGGTTGGCTAGTGGATCTCATAAATAGGTTGATAAATAGTATTAATAATTCCTTTCACAAGTTTGTATTTCATAAATTATATATTTAATCCCCATTTATTTTATATGTGTATAGGTTTGGAAGTTTGAATGGATTTGAAATACTGCTCTCCAGATTTCAGAGCGGTCGAAATTTAACAATACCAGTTATTTATGCTTTAATTAGACCGTTTGGTTTGTCTTACGAACTACTTACTGTTCACACAATAGTGAAATATCTTATGCCTATTGTGGTGAGTGTTTTAAAAATGAATAGCGAACAGATTTAACTTTCTTGCATCTCAGACTCATTGTAATATTGTTATTTACATAGGAAATGGTGCCTTTAATTTTGAGTAATTTGACTGATGAGGAACTAAAGAAGGAGGCGAAAAACGAATCAAAAAATGATGCTATATCAGCCATCATCAAAGCCGCCAAATGTCTAGTGTCGCGTGTTCCACATCAAGAGGAGATGATTAAAAATTTGGGAATTCTGAGACTGAAGATGATATTGAGACTCTTACAAATTTCTTCATTTAATGGCAAAATGAATGCATTGAATGAAATAAATAAAGTGATTGCCACTGTTAGTTTTTACCAACATCGGAATGCGATTGTCGAAGAAGACGAATGGCTTACTTCAGAATGCATGGCTGTAAGTTTGTTTGCTTAATTACAGTTATGACTTAAACCATTTGGCGTAGTCCATGGCTGGGTATATGCATTTCGAGAATTTATTATTTCATATACCCTTCACAATAAAAAATTTAATCGTCAGAATTGATTCACTTCTCTCTTACACGTCACTACCACACAATTAAAAAAAACTGAACTCAATTACTGAAAATAAGAAAAGGCTATGAAATAAATGCAATTTTTACCTATTACTTGAAATTATTTCCATGAAGATTTCGAACATATTACATGTAAAAAATACTTATAGTCACATCATATAAATTAATACAGACAAACTTAGCAACGAATTACAAATATTTATTAATAGCTCGTCATGGTATGATATTTTTCGACACAGCGAGGAATTTGTGTAGCACGTTCTGATCTGTTTAGAGACACTGAGCAAATGACTTGTGTAGCACGTTGTTTCCATGACTGCGGAAAATAACAAGCGACGTGCTACATACGTCTTTCCAGCGGAAGACGCTAATTGCTTCCGCTACTTCATAATGCCACTTATCGAAACAAATTTGATTTATTTTGTCAATTTCTCGTGCTTCTATGAGAATTTGAGTGTAGTTGATTCCGTTTTTGCAGAAGTGGATAAAAGAAAACGGGGTATTGGAGATCGTCTTAAGAGATTCGTTACATCAGCCTCAGTACGTTGAGAAGTTGGAAAAGATTCTGCGCTTTATTATTAAAGAGCAAGCGTTAACTTTGGAAGACTTAGACGCTGTTTGGGCTGCGCAAGCTGGTAAACACGAGGCCATCGTGAAAAATGTCCACGATTTGTTAGCCAAACTTGCTTGGGATTTTAGTCCAGAACAACTTGACCATCTATTCGAATGTTTTCAGGTGTTAATTATTCTGAGATTACGATCGATTTTTATTCCAATGATTATAACGATTAACTGAAATCCTCTTTTACTTCAGATGAACTGGAAGACTGCTAATAAGAAACAAAGGGAAAAATTATTAGAATTGATTCGAAGATTAGCAGAGGATGATAAGGATGGAGTGATGGCACATAAGGTACCCTGATTTTACATTGCACGTGTAAACTGTACAGTTTGTCTCTTTAGAGGTTTAATTGTACTTTCTTTTGTTTTCTCGCGAATATTAGGTGTTAACTCTTTTTTGGAATTTGGCCCATTCTGATGAGGTGCCAACGGAGATTATGGATCAAGCACTGTATGCTCATGTAAAAATTCTTGATTATTCGTGTTCACAAGAAAGGGATGCTCAAAAAACAATTTGGCTAGACAAATGCGTAGAAGAATTGAAGAATGGCGATAAATGGGCTTTGCCAGCGCTAAAACAAATTCGTGAAATATGTTGTCTGTACGAACCAAATCCGAACATAGCATGCCATGCTCGAAATCATCATTATAGGTATATATCCACTTCGATTATGAACAAGGAATAATTGTCATTACAAAATCGGCACAATTAATTATTTACTATTGTCCTTTATCATTTAGGCAAGATGTTATAGAACGACTTCAAGCAGAACATTCTGCAGTAATTCTTGTGACAAACAGTTTAACTAACTATATGAATAAAATGCGACAGCTGGTTAAAGAAAATCCGGACATTGATGCAAATATTTATATGCACGATGGTCGCTATAACCACATAATGCAGGTGCAGGAAAGGCTTAATTTCCTACGTTTTTTGTTAAAGGTATGTTTATATTGTTTTATTCATTGTAACAGTCCTTTTTTTTTTACAATATAATTAATTTTCATTTCGTACTAGGATGGTCAACTGTGGTTATGCGCGGATCAAGCTGAACAAATTTGGCAATGTTTAGCGGAACAAGGTGTATTTGTATCTGATCGTGAAGCGTGCTTTAAATGGTTCTCGAAACTAATGGGGGACGAACCAGATCTAGATCCCGCCATAAATAAAGATTTTTTCCAAAACAATATATTACAGTTAGATCCAACATTACTAACAGAAAGCGGTATCAAGTGTTACGAACGATTTTTCAAAGCTGTTAATTCGAAGGAAGGGAAATTAAAACTGAAGAGAAGAACGTTTCTTATGGACGACGTTGACCTAATTGGTACAGATTATTTGTGGCGAGTACGTAAAAAATTTAATGTTTTTTAATTATCCGGATATTGCATGTATTTATACAACTGAAATACTATACTTTTTATTTGTATATGTATAAATATTTTGTATAGGTTGTGACTAATAGTCCTGAAGAAATTGCAAATCGAGCTATAGAATTATTGAAAGAAGTAAACACTAATTTAGGACCACGACTTCAGTCATCGGTTTTAGCATTCCATGCGACTTATATAGGGGAGTGCATGGATAGATTAAAAGCACATTACGATACTGTATCTGTACTGAGTAAAGTATATCTTGAAGGGAAAGAAGAACGGGAGGAACAAATGTCAAGTAAAATAAAAATTGAAGCTATGAAGATATGTCGCGTTATGAAGGTGTTACAGGAATATATAAATGAATGCGATACGGCATTTCCAGGAGAACGGAAAATATTACCCTTACACAGGTAAAATATTTGTACCTCTTTGCAAAAGACAAAGAGTAACGTACGCCTTATTAGAATTAAAAGATTATATTTTATTTAATTACAGAGCAGCTCGCGGGAAGCATCTATCTCTTATTATTCGTTTTGCAAACCCTGGTCGTAGTGTGGATGAAATAGATATATTTACACATAGCAATGACACATTGGGATCATTAAGAAGACAGATATTACGGAAGATCAAGGCGAATGCATCAAATGTAAAATTAGATTTATTTCTGAATGGAGAACCTCTAGAGCCCACAGACGATAGAAAACTTCTTTCGCAAACCCCATTACGAGACAAAATGGTATGCGTTAATGGTTTTGAAATCTTTTTATAGAATAAAATAACGAAGCATTTAATAATTTGAATACTCTACGTACAGCTGTTGTCTGCCAAACTAAGTCAAGTAAATAGCAATTTACCAAGCTCGCCGGAAAGTAGCTCGGATAGCTCTACCAGTTCTCCTAACCATCCGTACGACGGGCCAAATGTAGAAGCAGAAAATAGTTTACCGGGCGTGGTATGTCAGTTTCTGTTTATATGCGAAAGAAGCAAAAAACAAATATCGCTTAACAATTTATTGCAAGCTTTATGGTAATCGCATATTATTATTTTGACAAATTAAATGTACAGAAATCTCATGTTTTCATCGTAGGTGATGTCCCAAAGATCGCAATATGCTACGTTCTTCTTTCAATTGGCGGATCTTGGATGCACTCTACAACATTCGCAATTACGCGATGGTGCAAGAAATCTTTTGCAACTGGTGCCACCAGATACCCTTACCGTATCACGATTACAGTCGTTATTTGGTCACTGTAAAGGCGACGATAATTTAGATAATGCTCTTTGTAATGAACAAAATACTACAGTAGATTCCTTATTTTTTACCGCAAGTTCTAGCCAAGTTTTATACAATTTAGAGGTGAATCTTCAATTGCTACTCGTCTATTCCGTTAAACAGCGATACGCGTGCAATCAAATTTAATCCAAATACCGTTCTTTCTATTCCAGGTTTTATATAGTTTATTAATGCCAGCTTTAGATCCAATGTCAGAGAGAGCGTTCGAGTTTCAGTGGAACTTCAAAAAGAGCGGCGAAGCTGGTGTTATTCTCGAGATGTTAACTAAGAATAAATTTTTACCAAATGCAGACGAGACTACGAAGCGTGCAGCGTATTTAACGGTGTTGAAATTGTGTAAACTTCTACTAACGATAGTGGGTAACGTTATGGCCTGTGTAATGAATGAAGTGCAGCCAGCTGGGATCTCGGAGAATCATGAGAATCACGGCCACAACAATCGTGGCCCGGTGGCGGTTTTGAAACAAGCGTTACAAAGTGTACCAAATCCAAATACCGAGTATATGCTGAGAAGCGTGGCGGCAAAATTGGCGCAGCATTTAGCACTTGGAATGTTATGCGGAGGAACAGAATCTGACATATGCCGGCAGCTGTTTATGCAGGCCCTATCCTGGGACCTACCAGACATAGCTACTATTCGTGCCATAATTAGGCTAGCATGGGCGGCGTCCACTGGTAACTTGAACAATATAAACGCGTCAACCGAGATGCTGCATACGCTTCACGAGACAAGCGAAACGGAAACGTCAAACAATCCCGACAATAACGACGTGTTAGTATGTAAGGAGGCCTTGGAAGTTCTGACAATCGCTTTGGTATTGAATCCAACTGCGTTAGAAACCTTATCGAGGGACAACATGTGGCATACGTTTTTAATAGACCTTGTTCTCTTGAGTACATCGAAGGCTGTTAGAATGGCGGCGGCCGAACAATTTTTTCTTATATCGACATGGTACAGCAGCGGTCATCAACCTTTGCTATTTGCTATAACTCTACTATTCACCGTACTGAACACCACCGTTATGGAGCACGCGAAACAGAGTCACGAGTACTTTCAGCTTTTATGTAGACTGTTAAATTTTGCACACATATCCGGATGTCCGCTTTTGACGGCGGTAGCATTGTTGGACATCGAGATAACATGGTTGAAGAAGGTACGGAACAACGTGAAAGAAACCGGTGAGAGTCAAGTTGATGAAGCTGTCCTCGAGGGCCATCTTGGCCTTACTAAAGAATTACTGGCGTTTCTACCTCCCAGTAAAAAGTACGAGCTTGGCTCCGACGAGAAGCAGGGCGAAAATTTGATTAAGGAGTTGGTTGAAGATTTTGTATTCCCGGCGTCGCGTCTTATGCTGCAATTACGCAGCACCGGAGAGTTAAGCGCTTCACAAGCGAGCCCAGTATGTACGACTCCTCAGTCGACCAGCGCGGCATTTGATTTACTTGTAGGTCTTTGTGTAGGCTGTGTACCTAACATGAAACTTCTAGTCACAATGCTCACCGATATGTTTTACTCTGAGAGAGACGAGCCGCTAGTAGAATGGGATTATTTGCCACCGGTCGGGCTCAGACCGTTGAAAGGATTTGTCGGTTTGAAGAACGCCGGTGCGACATGTTACATGAACTCAGTATTACAACAATTGTACATGGTGGAAAGTATAAGAGTTGGACTCTTGGCGGCTGAAGGTGCAGCGACCGATTTGAACGAAGATTTTTCTGGCGAAGAAAGGGTGGAAGGTGAGCAAACGATAGAAGCGAACGACAATGATACGAATGAGGAAAAATGTGGAGCCGACGAATCCAGAAAGGAATACAATATTGGTATTTTAAAACAAGTTCAGGCAATCTTCGGACATTTAGCTTACAGTAAATTACAATATTATATACCTAGAGGCCTTTGGAAGCATTTTAAGTAAGTACCCGGATTATGAGTATTTCTTTTCTTTATAGATATCAATTATCGTAAAGTATTTATGGGTGTGTTAATTTTGTTTCCAGGTTACAAGGCGAGCCTGTAAATCTTAGAGAACAGCAGGATGCAGTAGAATTCTTTATGAGTTTGGTGGAAAGTTTAGATGAGGCATTGAAGGCCTTAGGACATGAGCAAATAATGAGCAAGATTCTCGGTGGTTCATACAGTGACCAAAAAATCTGCAAAGGTTGCCCTCATAGGTACCTTCTTAATTCTTACATATCGCTTTTTTCGGTAAACTGTAATACCGCATTACATTACCTTCAGATATTCCAAGGAGGAGCCGTTCAGTTTGATAAGCGTGGATATCAGGAATCACAGTAATTTACTGGACTCCCTCGAACAATACGTGAAAGGTGAATTACTTGAAGGCGCAGATGCTTATCATTGTGACAAGTGTAACAAAAAGGTACAGTATTTAATAAATACATTGGATTAAATTTATACGATTAAACTTAATCGTTTCTGTGTATTTCAAACAAATAATATATTTCTAGGTCGTAACAGTAAAACGATTATGCGTAAAGAAGTTGCCGCCTGTTTTAGCCATACAACTAAAAAGATTTGAATACGACTATGAAAGGGTCTGCGCCATAAAATTTAACGATTACTTTGAATTTCCAAGAGACTTGGACATGGAACCTTACACTGTTTCTGGACTTGCTAAATTGGAGGGAGAAGTGATAGACTGTGATTACGAGGAATCAGTGAGAGGGACGTGTACTAAATATCAATTAACTGGCATCGTAGTGCACAGTGGTCAGGCCAGCGGTGGCCATTACTATTCGTATATTTTGCATAGGTATTTGAAACACATTTATGCATATAGACAGTAGGTAACATTTGCATTCTGTTCGTGCAGTAATTGAATTACACTGCCTTTCCATTAGGCAAAACGATGGAGTTGCCAAATGGTATAAATTTGATGACGGCGACGTTACGGAATGTAAAATGGAAGAGGAGGAAGAAATGAAGTCTCAATGTTTTGGCGGAGATTATCTTGGCGAAGTATTTGACCACATGCTTAAGCGAATGAGTTATCGGAAACAAAAACGATGGTGGAATGCCTACATGTTGTTTTATACGAGATTAGATGTGGAGGAAAACTCTCTGATGAAAAGCGTTAACGAACTATCATTGTGTAAGTAATGTTTGAGAGCTGCGCCTCTCTATGGGATGTGTCGGTTTATTATACAAATATAACTTTTTAGATACGAAACTGGGTGTTATGAAAATGCCGCCAGCTATCGAATATAGCGTCAGAAAACAGAACATCAAGTTCATGCATAATCGAAACCGGTTTAGCGCAGAATATTTCCAGTTTATTAAAAAACTTGTATCTTGTAATCCTCATAACATCAATGGGCAAAATATGAACGAAAAACTCGTGAGTTTCTTAATAACATTATCCTTTTCGAAATATTACTTTGCGAGAAATTAATTTTTTTATTCGTTTTAATTACTATCGCAGAATGCTGAACAGGAGGAGCTCGCAATGTTATCCATACAATTAGCGTCGAGATTCCTGTTTTACACAGGTTTTCACACGAAAAAGACTTTACGTGGTAATGCAATGGATTGGTATGATATTGTATGTTACCATTTGCGCAACAGCAAAGCAGTCCGATTCTGGTTTGCTCATAATGTCTTATTTAATCACCCGCATAGGTACCACATTTTCTTGAACGCGCGTGCATGAATATACGAATTTATGATATTTAACACAATTTATCATTCAATTTCTGCAGATTTTGCGAGTACCTTTTGAGCTGTCCCAGTACGGAAGTTCGAACAGCTTTTCTTAAAATTTTGGTATACCTTGCACATGTTTCTCTACAAGATGGCCCATGCATGCCCCCGAGTTTGATTGCACCAAGTAAGTCTCGTTTATTATTTATCATAAATTTATATATTGCTCCTTGGACATGACATCTTCATTAAAAATAATGATTAAAATATGTGCCAACAAATCCTCCTATTTATTTTCAGGCATACTATTGGATCCAACAGCAACGCTCAGTGATCATTTATTGCACGCTGTACTTTCTTTGCTGCACCGTGAAATCTCAGATCATGGCCGTCATTTACCGCATTATTTCTCCCTATTTCACACCTATGCAACACTTGGACTCGCAGAGAAGGCTCAACTGCTTAAGGTAAGTTACACGTAAATCTAGGGACTGAGCAACATTTATATAAATACTTGAATTATTATTATTAACAATACTACTTTATTACAGTTAAATGTTCCGGTTACGTTTATGTTGGTCGCGATCGGAGAAGGGCCCGGCCCTACAATAAAGTATCAGTATCCCGAATTGACTAAATTGCATCAAGTAGTTAGCATGTTGATACGCTGTTGCGACGTGTCGTCGAAAGTACATTCGAGTCATCAACAACCAGGAGTTGCAGCTTTACCAAATCCATATGGTGATCCGGCATGTCAGAATGAGTATCTGATGCCTATTCAACCACAAGCAGCAGATATTCTTTTCGTGAAAAATAGGTATTCTTTGAAACGACATTAATGAATAAAGGTATGGGTAAAGCGACGATTATTAAAATCGATTGCCATTATTCATGTTTACAGCTATATAAAGAAATTGATCGAAGACGCTGACGTTAATATTACCGAAGACACAGTGAAATTACTACAGTATTGTTGTTGGGAGAATCCACACTTATCGCGGACCGTTCTCAGCGAATTATTGTGGCAGATCGGATTCGCCTTCACGCATGAACTAAAACATCACACGGACTTACTACTCGCTATGCTCCTCATGGAGGATTCGTGGCAGTCGCATCGCGTTCACAATGCACTTAAAGGTACAGGGACGAATTCTGATTTTACGAGGCGCTCAAATTTATGCCGCGTCGTTAAAAATGTATTTAAATTGCCAGGTGTACCGGACGAAAGAGAAGGTTTATTCGACATAATACAGAGAAGCAAACATCACTATCAGAAAAGAGCCTATCAGTGCATCAAATGTATGGTGCAGCTTTTCAGTAAGTGCACACCAGCCCATCAACTTTTACACCATAGCTCTGAACTGAAGAGGAAATGGGCACACGCTACTGATTGGCTTCACGAGGAACTCGACAAAGTATAGAACACGAGCATAAATTAATACAACGCTGTCGGAGGAAGCTATTCGTTTATTGAACGATAAATAATTTTATTTGCAGAGACCGTACGCGTCTACGTCCCCGTATACCCACGCGTACAGTAACTGGTCGCCGCCAGCCCAATCCAATGATTCTACGAATGGTTACGTTTTGGAGCGTAGCAACAGCGCTAAAAAGATATTCGAACGGGCATGCGAACTTTTCTCCGACGAGGAACAGGAGACCGAGGAGACGGGCGAAACTTCCACAAGCTTAGCAGATTTGTATCAGGCATTAGGAAGGGAATATTTAAAAACGAAACGAAACTTACAAACACGGGCGCCCATAGGGTAAGATATTTTGAAAGAAATTTTATTCAACTTCAGCATTGCCGCTATAGCGTTCATTCTTACTTAAAAAAATAGTTTCTCTACTTTTGTTTAGTAATCCTGACGCCGCTCTGGTACAGCAAATGCAAGAAGAAGAAGAACAACAACAACAACAACAGCAACAACAGCAGCAGCAGCAGCAACAACAACAAGCGCAACAACAACAACAACAACAACAACAGCAACAACAACCGTCACAGCCAGGGGGAGCGCCAGTTCGTTTTCCTACAATAATCGACTTCCCTATGATGGCCAGACGTGCTTCTCGTTTGCGTAGTCCGCAGAACTGTGAGTCATCACAAGATACCAGCCAGGATCCATAATGAACGCTACATATTAACGTGCTACCAAGTTGCTGCCTCGGTGAAACCGTTTCAAGATATTTAGATAATACTGCGCCAGCAGCTTGGTGCCGAACGATAGAGGCACCTGTACAGATAAAATTTACAGATTTCTTCATTTTTGCAACCGGTATACACGAACTTGCATTTGCAATCTGTCAGTTTTATTGTGGGCAGTTAATTTCTCGAACGAAATACGCGCTGTGGTAGAGCGATTCGCGGCCACTGAAGAAGAAAAGAACGATGTTTAGAAACTGCAGGTGATTAACTAAATATGATCAGAATTTCTACGTATTAATTGAGGCAACCAATTCTCATCGTAGTTTTTTTTCTTACTCCTAACGTTCGTGCGTTCTTCGTTTTTCTTTTTTCATTCATGTAATCATTTGGGCTTTCGAATTTAGATAAAAAAAAAAAAAAAAAGAAAGGACGTTTAGTAGGAAGAAATCTTCCGAAGAGAAGATGGAGATGGAGAGGGGGAGACAGAGAGATTGACGTAAAGAAGTTAAAAAGAACAAAAAAAGGAAAGAAAGGAAGGAGAAACGATTTAAGTAATAATTTGAATTGCCTCGATTAATGCATATGAATTCGTGTGTAGGAATACGATAAGATTGTATAAATGTATAGCGAATAGTGTTATGGAATCCCGTCTCTGCCGAATAGAGAAAACAGAGGTATAAAGAAAAAAAAACATAACTTTCCGTATGTCTATGTAAATTTGTTACTAATAAAAAGTTAAAAAATGAAACTTTCTAACGACCGAATGATAAGGATAAAAAAAAAACAAAAATTAATAAAAATAAAGGAAGCATAGATGTTTCCGATTTAATTGGAAAGAACAAAGTTAACAGATCATGAGAAAGTAACTGTGCATCTATCGATTTTTCACTATTTTAGTCTTTCAAGGCGAATTAAACGAAAACGAAATTTCCTTGTACTTAATCTCGATCATCAAACAAAAGGAAAGAGAAAGAAACGAAGAAAAGTCACTTCTCAAACCCAGCGATATCGTGCTGCTCATGAATTTAGACATACACCAATGATGCCTCCCATTGTGCTTTCTTTCAGTTCAACCAATTTTGAAAAAGAGTTGTGCCTTCGATATCGTGCGACTCCATTTTCTTATATTCTTAGGTAGATTTTTAAGAACCGAGTTGTTGCTTCGAATTTGATTGCTTATATTTTTGTTTGTTATGTTTTTTTTGACTATTTATATACGTGAAATTATGAGAAAGAATTTTGAAAGAACTACGAGAGAGGTTCGAGTACGTGGTACTGTCAATCGGTTGATTGAAAACAAGAAGAAGAAAAAGAAAGAAAGAAATTATGTGAATATAAACGTCAGTTAGCGGTGGAATATTTCTAACTGAAATCGAAACGATGGACACGTAATTCGGTGGAGCGAACAAGCCGGTCTGTAATTTTTTAGTCTAAGGAGTCGCGGCGTCGTGAGAAAAAAAAAACGATGGGTATAAAAGCCTTGCACGAAGTCCAAGTTTTTACAAAACGGAAAAAGGAATTGAAGAAAGCGTGACGGTAGCGACACAAAAGGGTATAAAAGAAATATATTAAAAATGAAAAAAAAAGAAAAAACACTAATTTGTATTGATCTAAGGTACGATCCATCGTTGAGAGAAAGAAAAAAAGAACAGTGGTCTATTCGCAGTGTAGTAAAAGCAATTAGTTTTCGGTCGACACAGGAGTAAGGATAAAGAAAGAGAGATGTTGGGTGTAACTGCTTGTATACCGTTCGGCATCTTACCAAGTCATATGCGTACAAACGAACAAACACGGGAATCTAATGGCTGCGATTCTTTAACTTATTAACTGGGGCCTCCTGCACATATGAACTAATGTCATTGGTGAAATTTTACAAGCTACAAGCTACAAGTTAGCCGCACTGATAAATTCTCTTGTGTAACGATATAACCAGTTTCTTAGAAAAAGGATAAAAAAGGAGAAAAAAAGAACCCAGTAAAATTTTATAAGTCAATCGATTATTCTATTTAACGTTTTCAGACGTTGCATACACAACAAGGAAAATAAACAAATACCGAACGACTATTGATTGATGCCATTTCGCATTTATTGTTAATATTTCCGATGAATTTATTAGCGATATTTGAACTTGCAACTTGTAATATTGTAAAGGCTGCGCAACACGAGGTCTACGATCCGCAACTTGTGGCATGTCAATTTGCAAATAATATTAGTTGGTAAATTATTGTGGAAGAAGGCCCTGGCCATAGCTCTGACTTATTAAAGTAAACATGTGTTATATAGATATTATATAAATAATAACTAAAGAGGAGGAAAGAGAAAATAAAAGTCAACGTGTAACGAGAATATAAGCGGAACCGTGTGTATACATAGGAATTCGTGCGATGAGAAAAACCAACGACTATGTCAAGACACCAGGAAATAACGACATATTGATTATTGTTCGTATTTATCAAATATCTACGTTAAACAGTGTACCAAATTATATAATAGCTACTATCGGTTAAAATAATAATAATAATAATGGTACCTAATCTTACTCAGATATGTACATATGCAACTGCTTTTTATATGTGATAAAAATTATTATATTCCTATTATACATTGAGGGTTAGTACGCTATTGTAAATCCTGGTTTTTTGTACACAGACTGTATGCTAAGTTCGTTCTTTTTTTTTTCTTTTTTTTCCGTTAACAGAGAGAGAATGTAGTCTATAATTATTTAATATTTAATTGTATCGCTAAAAGGATAAGCGTAATACGTCTTGTATGATATAACATATATATATATATATAACTTGATTACTTTCAACAATCAATATCAGATTTACGTAGTCTGATCCTCGAAGTTTGTGTCATGATATACGATACTATTTGCAGTGTCATTTCTTTTGCTTTCTATCTTATTTTCATATTTTATTCATTTTTCTTCTTTCGAACGAGCGATGACAGAGGTGTTACGAGAGTGGACATAAAGTGTGACTGACACAACTGGGCACACTTGGCCCCAAATTCACGACTTATCTATTAGCCGAAACTATCGAGCATTAATATTATTACGAATTATGTGCAAGAGAGAGAGAGAGAGAAAAGAAAAAATTGAAAGACGATGGACCTACGAGAGACGATGAAGAATTGATGGCCATCTTTCATGCGGTAATCGATGCGAGCAAACGCTACTCTCGTTTTTGTCAGCGACGAAAAGCGGCCGGATGCAAAAGTGTAATTATTGCGTGTGAGGTTGTTACGAAAAAATGACAACGATACGAAACGAAGAAGGAAAAGGAACGAGCAATTTTGCAAATGTCGATTAAAAAATTAAAAAAAAAAAAGAAGCGAAAGTCAAAGTCACTAATCGAAATCAAAGGCATGTGAAGAATTAACAAAAAAAAAAAAAAAAAAAAAAACGGTACGCAAAAAAAATGAAAGAAACGCGGAAATCAAATGCAGAGGAATAGAAGAACGATTATAAAAATTCGAAATTTCAGTGAACACGAACTTCGTGAAACATAAAGTGAAAGAGAGGCAAAAGAAGGAGAAGAGAACAGTCCCCCGTCGATGTCCGCTTAGTTTTAGTTGTAAAGGTAATTTTATGTATTAACTCGAACGACGCTCTAGTCAGTAAAATTAAATAAACGGAAGGAGATCAATGAACCTCGTTCATTTAGTAGCGTAGCGCATCTTACGAAGTTTCACTTCCTTCGGTTCGACAATCGTTCCAATGATTTTACCACTTTGTTTGACTTTTCTTCTTGTTTATTTTTTCAAGTGCGAAAGTATCAACCAAGTTATCCGTGGTACTATGCGTATGCACACGCGCCTTCGTCTGTAGCATTTTTGAAAAATGTTTGTCGGAATCATCGTCGAACGCTCCCACTATTTTTCTCGGTGCCCACGTTTCTCGTATTTGCCTCTGAGAGAATGAAAGGAACGAATGGATATGAAGAATTGCCAAAAAATCGAGAAAACACGAAAAAAAAAAAAATAACAAAATAGTACGAAATAACTCGAC
Organism: Nomada fucata; assembly: GCA_948146005.1. Taxonomy (NCBI): domain Eukaryota; kingdom Metazoa; phylum Arthropoda; class Insecta; order Hymenoptera; family Apidae; genus Nomada; species Nomada fucata. Next base: position 1,460,548 of record OX411280.1, on the reverse strand, counting down.
AATGAAACTACCTCGTTAAGCGGTCAATGTAATTACACGCGTACCGATTGCATTGCTACCCCTTTTGCGCTCCATTAACGAAGTACAGTTTTGTTTGTTCCAACAACTGGTTAACTAAATAACGCTCCGCTGCTCAATAATAATTTACATTTACATTAGCCCTTTCGATGTGAATCCTCTCGAGCGGCGCGTCGCAAAAACGCGACAAGACGAACGGAATTGAACCGAAGGCAAATAATTAATAGTTCAAGGAACGATTGATATATTACAGAAACACTGAGAGCTTATGTTGGCTCGGTCAATCGCATCGTTGGGGGTTAATTTATTCCGAATGCCTTCCCATGTTAAAAAAAGAAAAAGAGTAAGAAATAATTGGACTGCAAAGGGGTGACGCTCGCGAGTTCCCGTTCTTCGCTTTTTGATACCACAAGAATCGAGCAATTTCAAACTTCTTCATTACTTATCTCACGAATGCCTTGGATCGCGTTGCTCGTCGAACAATGCGTTAAGAAGAATCAACGTGGAAGACGATCCATTTAAGTCTATAAATATACGCGTTCAATAATTGTAACAATAGCGATAACAAAAAAGAAAAAGGTAAATTAGCAAAGTGCCATTTAAACAGCGAACGGGGTGAACTATAAATGTCTCCCACTCGTCTAGACATTTTCTTTAATCACTCAGTGTCAACTATACTTACGTATAGGTATATATTTTCTCTAAGTTATTGCTTATTCAATTCTCACGATTCATCTGTATATATTTATAGATTCGAATGGATCCATCGCATTCTCGTTTCGCAGATTATAAAACGATCAACCAAATCATCATCCTTGTTACGGTTCCCAAATCCAGCGCGTGTTTAAACAAATAACATTGAATAAACGAAGAGCTGGCAACAGAACTGGGCGAAATCATTTTTATTTCACGAAATTCTTCGCCGCGGACAAAATATACCAAAGAGAGAAGGGCAGAAACGGGAAAGGGAAGGGCGGACAAATCGTGGCGGTATTCACGAAAGTTTAATAAAAGGGAGATCTGTTCGCTAAGACGTTTACCCTTTTTTTCGCGTAATCTTGTTCGGCTTTTTGGGCGAAAGATATCATAAACGGCTGGACATTGGCGTTGCGGCGACGAATCTGGTCGCGAATCGCATGGAAATTTCGTCGGCAGATAAGAGATTGTGTAAAGCTCGAAATCGTGGTTCGATTCGACGTTGGACATTGGAAAAGTTTTTTCTTCCCGTCACTCGCGAGACGAATGTCCGCCCGTCGAAGATAATGATGTACGAAAGAAATGATAATGAAAAAAACGGAGCGTGAAATTTCGCTAGACACGTCTGAGAGCGTTGATAAGACCGAGCCACGCGGTTTCAAGCTGATTCCAATGCGGGATCGAAGGTAGAAGGGGGTGTGTATATAAACTCTATCCGTCAAATATACGCTTCTGTTCGCCTATGGTTTTTCTACCTTTTCGATGGTAGACGCTTTCAATTTATATTAATACACAATATTTCCTTTCCCCTTCTATTTTCATTTCAATTGACGAACAGCTGCGCGACGACAATTAATATTCCTGCGACGAATGATATTTTTCTGCGAATTATACCCGTATTAAGTAGGCGTATCGTCTACCATTCGATTCGATTAAATATCGTTGCAGGTTTATCGTGTTTAATAGTTTCGTTCTTCGCTGTCCTATATTAGGATCAGGCTACGAATTTTCCTCTCCTTATTACGTTCTTCGTATATACGGTAAAGAAAAGAGGGAAATAGAAGTGTTATTATTGCATTGCATTTTGTAGCTGGAATCGATTTTTGTTGTACCGGAAACGGCTGCCGCATAGATACGGTGTACGAGTCAGATAAATGGAGAGGGTCTGCTGATTTCGATCAGTAAACGATATCTTTAGACTCGGTTAGTAAGGGAAAAACAATTCAGTAATATTCACAAGGCGATAAAAGAATAATCCCTTCGTTCGCTCGTGTTCCCTTTGTTGGCCCCTTTATCGTCTGCTCTCTGCGCTAAGGAAAGTTGTGTTTAAATGGTAGACCTTTACATTTAGGAATTCTGTACAGTTTCAGAAGAAACGATAACGAGCTTGGTTACAGTGGTCCACGAATAAATTATTTCTGAACGAAAGAATAAAACAAGACATCAATATTCTATTAAAGAAACGTGAAAGGATTAAAGGGAGGTGGTAATTAAAAAGAATCGTTATTGTTATTCACACAGAGAGAATTGTTTCGTGAACCAATAGGGAGGAAAAGTATTATTTAATGATGTCTATAAGGATTCCACGTCGTGCTAATAATTATCAGAAAAATTTGCAACCCTTCTATTATTCTTCATCAACGAATCTTATTTACCTGTACTTTTTCCTACCTGAATCAACCTACACGCAAACGTCGTTTTCATTCGTTCGAAGCGTGAAACGATATCGGCTCCTCGTTAGATCACATCGTTTCCTCAATGGCCAAGCAATTTCTTGTCAAGAATCTAAAGACTTTGAACTTTCACCTCGTCAGACGGTCAGTCCACTTCTATTTCTTCATTTACGACGTCGCGACGTTATAAATCGTTCATTCTCCTCAGGGGAAAAAAACAAATCTAGCGTAACGATCGTACCTTTCGTTAATTAGTATCTTGACAGTATTTTCCTAGCGTACCCACTAGTCAAGCGAAGATTCCCGAAAATATAGTTACGAGACGTGCGAACAGTAAGAGATGGGAACAAACAAATAAAAATAAAAAGGAGAACGACTATAGAAATTTCTTTCCATTTAATATTTATCGGGGTGGAAGAGACGTTGTCGAGTGAAAACAGCCGACACTGTTGCGACACTTGTTCTCCAAATAGTCGAGAAACGATTCCTCTAGGTGTTCACGATAACGAAGAAGCCGGAGAAATTGAATCAAACGGGAGATCGCTTTTTTCTCAATCGAGCACCAAATATCGCTGTTCGAACGAAAGTAATATCGAGAAGTGGAGAGAATTAAAAGGGAAAAGAGTAAATAAAAAAAAAATTAAGGAAAAACAAAGCGGAAAGAACAAAAAATAATAACGATAATGCTAATACGTTTTATATAAGTGATCTTCGACGATCGACGAACGAACCGTAGTTCGGGAGGTGTGAAAAGAAGCGTGTAACCGAGAGACAGAGAAAGAGCGTATTAAGAGTGACTAAAAATCGAAGATAAAACGCTCACATCGTTTTCTGACATATTCGTTTTGCACATAGGCGCATTTACGTAAGCATTTTACTTACGCGAACAATAATCGCAAAACGGGCCAACCGAGTCTGCGACCCCGGGGGAAAAGAAAAAAGTATAAAGAAAGACTGGTGTAGAGGAATCGAAGGGGGGAAGATCGACGCGCCCTTCTCTATATAAATATATACATATTTACGATCCCTCACAGACTTTCAATGATATAAATATTAATTAAGATTGTATATTCTCGATTCATTGGGCGTGATCGATGGTTCCCCGATGGGGGGTCGCCGACGACGGTTCGCCACAATGATCCACGGGGCTTCGATTTATCGATCGCGCGACGATTCACCTCGTGATCGTCGCGAAAGAGCAGCGCTACCCCAGAAAATCTTTTGTGTATTATTTCTAACAGAATGTAATAAAGTACGGTTTAAAGAGACGAACTTGCTTCCATTTTTCATTTCCTGTCAATTAAATGAATACGAGATGTTTTCACCGAGCGAGGACAAGAGAGCCAGTGCCTTGCACAAAGGGGGCAAAAAGCAGATGCATGAATGCATTTTTCGTTTACTGAGATTAACATTTTTCCGTAAATTGTTATTCGAAAAACGACCGTCAAATTGTTTTATCAATGGCGAGCGTTAATCTACTTCGTGTCTTTCCACTTCGGCCAGCACAATCTAAAGTTTCGTGTTATGCAATTTTAATAACTGGAACTCTACCATCAGTAAAGTATTATAAACTATCGATTGGATCGTGGGATACAAAATCAGTACTTGTTTGATAAGCGTTTGATAACTTTGCGAGTGCTTTCATTCATACGCGCGTGAACATCTCGTCTAGATCACGATGTAATGTATCGTATTAGATATTAATCTAAAAATGCGTGCAGATCGCGGCTTAAAAATTGTTGGCGAGATTGCAACACAAGGCGTACGATATATGAACAGGCGGAAGAACGACATTGACACTAGATTATACACTATATTATATAAGACTCACGCCATTGTCATCAACCGACGCAATTACGCGGAAGATTATTTCACTAATATCTGGATGCGCCTTCAATTCGGATGCGTCGAAAATCGATCACGAAAGGCTTACCAAAACTAATACCTTCCGCTTTATTCGCTTAATGATGAATAATGATCTTAAACGTTTATTCGATGAGTCCAAAGAGGAAACCCTTAATCTTGAACTAGGAGTTTTTTTTATCTAACCATGAGCAGACTGTCTTCTTAATCAGCTGCTTAATAATATTTGCATAAAATTACAGTCAGTCGCAAACGACTATTGAGCACAAAGGCGGATTGATCATTCAGGAATCAGGAAAACACTCGCGTCTTTCACTAAATCTGTGGAGATAAACAGAATCAATACGTCGAAATTATATAAGGCAAACAGTTTTATCAGTAACATTACTGGACACGCTGTCTCCGGGGGTTATCTTCATGGTTTTGCGTTCGTTTCAGTCATTAATTGCACGGCCAGCTTACCGAGAACATCGCATCGTATGTATTCCTGGCTGGGAAATCAATCGATTCGTGGTGGAGTCGTTCGACAGTAGAGATCGGTGTTTTGTGCGTAAAGTGTCCCAGTGGCAGCGCCGATTCGAACGTTCCTCTTCATTTATTTTTCTGCATTTTACTTAGTGCAGTATACGGGAGTGTAAAATAGTTAAAATATTCTATCAGTATTTACCACCTTAAATCGGTAATTTATTTTTGATTATATTTGAAACGTTATCATTTGGAAATTACCTTTTCCTTCAATTTTCTTAGAAACCATGGCTCAACCAATGATATGCGTAGAAGACTTCGAAAAGTATGCTTCCACTCATTTAACACCATCCGTGCGGGATTATTATAATTCCGGAGCGGGCGAGCAATACAGTTTGAAATTAAACGTAGATGCTTTTAGAAGGTACGTAACGAGCGAGTATAAAAATATACAATTAATTTGGATAATTGAAATGAAATGGGCGAAATTCTGTGAGATGAATTAATTTTGCAACATTCGGATGTGCAGCAGTGTGTAATTTATTATTTATCATTTCGCCCAGAAATCAATTCAATTAAATGTAACGTTATAATAATAATAATATTATGATGGAAATGCTGTGGAATTAATTTCAGATTTAGGATACGACCAAGATTTTTAAGGAATGTATCTAAAAGGGACCTAAGTACCACCATTTTAGGTGAGAAGGTCAAGATGCCGTTGGGCGTTGCGCCTGCAGCTATGCAACGCATGGCACATCCTGATGGCGAGTGTGCGAACGCCAGGGGTGAGTCTATTAAGTATAATAAATATAATCGTTTTTCCGTGTAACATTTTGTGCTTCGCATGAATCAACATTTCGTCTCTATATATTATTTTATTATTAGTATTGTGGATTCAATAAAAATGTATTTAATAACTTATGCAAATATTTTATGAAAATAGTTGCAATCACAAACACGTTCTGTGATCGGATAATAAACGACGATCAGAGTTATAAAATTTTACTGCACGATAGATATGTAGAGCTGAACGGAGTTAAATAAACAAGTATATGGTCTTCCATAAAATAGTTAACATTTTCTTTTCTTTTAATTTATTTGAGCCTGTACAGAAACTAAATTGTCGTTTCCACGTTACGTAGGTACAAATATATAAAAAGAACTGCACAGTATAAAAATGTTAAATAGTCGGTACTTCATGATACACGCAGTAAGATGATATGTTGTTATTTGTTTGAACATTATTATTGCTTAACCATGCCTCGTATTGTAAGCGATACTCATGTGCAATATGAATGTTTTACTTAACAGTTGTACAAGAAATAATTTATTCGTTTCGTGTTCGATTATAGATTTTAAAAATATATATGTTCTATTTCGGTCAGCGAATTCAATTAAAGAATTAATTGCTTTAAGCTTTCGGCAATAAACAAATATTACATGTCTCTCAGTTCTTGTGTAATCGTAACTATATACGATTTATAATAAAAACAGGAAACGTCCTCTTAGTAGATAAAAATTGAGCATTAAAACAAAGTTACTTTTTAAAGTAATCATTGTAATTGTAATACATGTAATCCTAAATGCAGCTATACGATTAAGGCACAACAGAGGGTTCGTACAATATTTACATCGATAAAAATCCATTAAAAATGTCATCATCGGAGTTACAATGAGGAGAGCCAACCAAACGAGAAAAAGATTATATTCTGTCGTAAAACGTGAAATAAAGTCACGATTAGGGGACAGATTTGTTTTCTCTGTATCTCGATGGTACGAACTGAACTCGTAGATTACGATTTTTAGATGACTAGTTGATAAAAATGGAACATACGTTTAGGTACATACAGGCAATTAGGAATTAAACGCTTAGAGAACTAATTATATGAAAATTGTGGCAATAAAAGGCAGAGAAATTAATGTCGTTTAGGTCCCACGTTATCCCAGTTATTAATAGCTTTCATATTTACTTTCTCGATTCTCCATTTCTGCGTAGGAGAAGACGAATCACAATTAGTTACAAAGACTTTCTTACTCGATGGATCTGTGTCAAGGCATCTCGACGAGTAACCGTGCATCAACCATTGTTTCTCAACGTTATAACGCCACAATTGATTCCCCTGCCCGCCATGGCACGGATACAAACTAACTGGTGCTTTCGTGTCTCCTCTGGAGACGTCTAAACATTCGGTACGATCCTTCGGTCTAATATCTTTGTGCCAAGTCAGTCTGAACTCTTGTTCTCCTACAATTTTGGAATTGTCCTTTATACAGACATCGACTACAACAAGTTCGTCTTTTTTTCGTTTCTTTGAGTCAAGACATAATTCAGGCACTCCCATGTTACGAATTTCTCCGGTTGCAAAATCGTCAGGTTCAATGGGAGGGTATACGTCGACAAGATCAAAAGCTATATTCTCCATGAACCACTTGAACGGCTTACAGTGCAAACTAGTTCTCAAGTCTTTTTGTTCTTTCAAGTTTCCAGGATCCAACGATCTCAAATGTGGACGTCTCTTGTAGATGTATTCCGCGTATTCGTCCATCCATACTTCCGCCACTCTTTTGTAATTCTTTCCTAAAAAGTCACCTTTGCCTGGATTAGGGAAAGGTGGAAACTTACGATAAATATGACCCACTCTTGAACAAGGAGCGTCATACATTTGCCCACCACACTGCCAAATCTTAAACGACAGCTCATACTGTTCGCCGCCCCATATTTCTAATTCTCTGTCGTAGCCACCTAATTCCCAAAAGAATTTAGCGCTAATGGCAAACAGACCACCTGCCATTACCGGACTTTTAAATGGTTCCGTAGGATTCTGGAGATCTTCGGGTAACAGGGGCAATCGTTTATAATACAATTCCCAGTCGAATGCTCCTCTTGCACCCTCGTCTTGAGCTCTATACTCAAATGTTTCGTACGCTATCACATCAATGAATGGACACACGCATGTTTTATAGTTCTCCGCGATAGGTTCCAACAAAGGTGGCAACCAATTGACATTCGCTTCGCTGTGGGAATCTAAGAACACAAGTACTTTTGCCTTTGCGACCTTTGCTCCGGCCAATCGTCCTTTAATTAACCCAGAGCGTTGCGGCAGTCTTACAACTTTCACCTTCGGCAAGTTCTCCGCAATGTAATCGTCCAGCGGCTTCTTCAATTCTGCCTTGGTGCTAGCATCGTCTACCAATATTATTTCCACGAGAAGCGACGTTGGAGAACGATTAATAACACTCCAGCAAGTTCGCATTAAAGTGCTGAAATGCTCATTATGAAAAGAGACTATCACAGAGACTGTATCAAGGTTTCTTAAGTATTTCTTCTTTTTACAACCTGAATGCCTAATATCAGGTACCGAGCGATTCATCGAAATTTCATCGCTGAGGGCTGCGTTGAAACCGTTTACCTGATACAGCTTTTCCTTCAATACGTCAAGGGACGGCGAAAGGAACGCTGGCTTTCCGTGCTCCCCTATTCCTGTTCTCTTCGCATCTTTTGCAATTTTTTCATATTCGTGCCAATCTATTCTCTCATCTATATCCTGTCAACAAATTTTTCAAACGTTATATTACGCCACAACATTCGTTTGAAACTGACAACAGACGAAAAATGGTATTAATTCAATCGTAATATTAGCTGCAAGCAAATACTAGTAGGATCGGGGCTCGTGTACGTAACTATACGGTACTGTTCGGAATGCAGAAGGTTAAGCTACCGCTGAACCTGTTTCACTCGCCCCAACCTGTGCAGTAAACGAAGCAGGTCTTTAATCCGTACCTGATAAAGATGGTCGTTGAAATTTTGCCTGGTATCAATCAAATGTTTCGGACTGTCACCATCCGTAACCATTATCACGGCAGCCGGCGTAACAATTTCATGGTTAGGTGACGTACGTACGTAGCGGAACACAACCACGGTTAGGAAAACAATAAATACCGCCAGAAGGAAGAACTTTATCAGGCTCACTACATTCCTTCTCATCATCGTGATACACTCATGTCGCACGATGTGACACTTGCTAAAACCTGCTAGCAGCCACCGGCTTAGCGAACTATCTACACGAAACTAACCTCATGTGTGCACGATTTTTCTTGGGCTTATCAGTTGCTATCTTCGATATGAAAAGGTTCTGTAAATTGTAGCGATAATGTACATTGTACATCAAGCACGCACGGTTGCCACGCGTCAACTGAGGATCGATCCTCGGAGATCGAATGTAGTCCTCGATGACTGGGGTGTATTCGATACATGCGTGTATACAAAATTACCTGTACGCATGCATATGCACTGATGCATGCGCTATGTATTGTCGTTTGCGTAGTTTTCTTTCGAAATTAATAACCGGACGAATTTACTTATAATGTTGCGCTGTTACAGCATTTACAATGCTGTATCGAAGTACACAATAAGCTAATTGCATTAGATTCTGTTTCCTGTGCGGCGTAAAATGTAATTTGAATTTTCAGCCGCGCAAGAAGCTGGTACGATCTTCACACTTTCCACGATATCAACAAGTAGCATCGAAGAGGTAGCAAAAGCTGCACCAAATGCAGTAAAGTGGTTTCAATTGTATATATATAACGATCGTAACGTTACGCTAAACTTAGTCCAACGAGCCGAGCGTGCTGGTTTTAAAGCAATTGTTCTTACTATCGATGCGCCTATGTTTGGCGATAGACGAGCTGATATTCGAAACAAATTCAGTCTTCCAGGCCACTTGAGGTACCTATTGAGCATTACTTCGTACACGTAATGTACATATAAAATTTCACAAACGCGATAATTCAGATCAGACGAATGTAAAACTCAATCTTTTCAGATTAGCCAATTTTGAGGGCGATTTATCGAGTCAAATGAATCACGCGAACAGTGGTTCCGGTTTGAACGAATATGTTGTGAACCTCTTTGACGCTTCCTTATCGTGGGAAGACATCAGTTGGCTAAAAAGGTAAATGAGAAATTCTACCATTAAGAGTTCCGTTCATTAATGTACTAATGTAATTAATGCTTGCAGTATTACCAAGCTGCCACTCGTTCTGAAAGGAATTCTAGCTCCGCAAGATGCACTGTTAGCCATCGAGCATGGAGCAGCGGCCATTATTGTTTCAAATCACGGGGCTCGACAAGTAGACAGTATTCCAGCAACGGTTCGTAATATTCTAATAACAATAATTGTAAGTAAGTGAATTTCAATCGTCAAAAAAGTAATATACATGTCTTGTAATACGTAGATTGAAGCGTTACCAGAAATAGTAAAGGTTGTAAATAATAGAATAGAAGTTTACATGGACGGTGGTGTGAGGCAAGGAATCGATGTCTTCAAAGCGATCGCATTAGGCGCAAAAATGGTAATGGCATATCTTAGCATGTTAAATTACATGATTTGTTAATTCTTATGGTTTTTATAGGTATTCGTTGGTAGACCAATGCTGTGGGGTCTGTCCTATGGCGGCGAGAACGGCGCGAAGGAAGTTCTCGAAATCTTTAGGAAAGAAATCGATCTGGCGTTTGCCTTGACAGGTGTGCACACACGTCTAACTTAACTTCGACGAAATGTTGCATAAATTACAACTTGTACAAATTAATTTACAGGCTGCGCGAGTGTCAAGGACGTGAAAAATGATATGGTACGGCACGAATCTTACTACAGTCATTTATAAAATATGTGCCCGACATAAGAACGATGTAATTATGATATAATGACTCCATTCGAAAGTTGGTAAATAATTCGGCTAATATAATTGCCGGTAGAGTAAAATCAGATCGCTTAAAAAGTGCGGCGAATGGTCACGTGAAATTCACTTAAAAGTTCCTCGAAGGTTGAATCAGAGATGACTTCAAGGACCTATCAAATGTATATCTAGATATAATATAATTAAGGATATAATATAATTATGGATGTAATATAGTTACCGCGGACAATTTATAAATAAGAGAACAATAAAAATCTAATAGCGTTTAAAGTGAAACGGGATACATATATACATATCTATTTATTGGTGAACAGGATACCTGAGACTTCCCTTTTCTTTTCTCACAATATTGGCGTTTTATTGAATATCTCTTGTATATTCATCTTTGTATACATAATATGCGTATGTGCGACACACATATCACAATTCACGAAGCGTATGCACGCGCACACGCATCCAAAGGTGATCCGTGGCTTTTTTTTTCATCTGCAAACGGAACAAGATTGACTATTTGACGTTGATATTACAGTCATAACGCACGAAACATGCAGCAGAGTAATTGCATTTCTCTCTTTCTCTCTCTCTCTCACTCTCCGTTCAATTCGTAAAATACTCTTTTTCTTTTATTGTACCTCCTCCTCCCTCCACTCTACATCGCACACCGAGGGCGGGCGCGAATTCTTTTGACAAAAAAAATAAATCCCTCATTCTTTATCCAGTACATAGTATCTTATCTCGGATTAGTAACTCTGGTGCCATCATTACAATTCTAATTCTTTTTTGTTTTTTATGTATGTTCGTTTACTCACAGCTTTACAACGTTACAATTAATCGTTACTCGTTTGTATATATTTATATATATATATATTTATATTTATGTATATATGTATAGTGGCCTCGTTCGCGCTACAAATTTTCTTCTCGCTGTGTATGCACGTTGCGGCGCTAAACATTCTTTATTTTTTTATTAGCATGTATACGCAATGTACATGTGTCTCTTCAGGATATACACACACGTACACGCTTTCTATACTGTGTACTGTATATACATATATACGTTATGTACATGCATACACACGAACACTCGCCTTTCTCGTTTCTGTCCGTTTCCTTTTGCACATAGTTATATTTTCTTCCTCGAAACGGCACGCTTCGCGCCCCATTTAAAGCAAACAAGAGAACGGCTGTGCAGTAAAGTAATAACATTCGTATAAAAATATTTCAACAAAGACCCGCAATGATCATTATCATTGAAGTGACAATTTTTTTTTAAAACATCGAAGAGACCGACAAAAATCTTTTCAAGCAAGAACACCCTCGAAAATTAAAAGAGGCCTGTTCACACCGTTAATCGTGCACGATAAATAAGTAATACCTGGACGTGTTGCATCGTGCATACATATATATTCGTATAATCACGAGAATGACCCATAAGACAAGATTCATATCGAAGGATCAACAATGCACAGACGTTATCTTTCCTTTCCCTATCTTATACAGCAGCTTCCCTCGACGATATTTCTTTAAACGTACACGGTGTATAATTGGCTATAATATATGATTACGATAGACACACAGTGTAATTGTTCGTGGATTTCTGCGGGGTTCTCTTTTGTTATTCTTGTTCGTGGGGAATGATTTGTTCGATTTCTTTGTTGAATAGCGTCTAACTCGGGATTCAGACTCGGGGAGAAAGTTGGTTTTCTGATAAAACGATGATTTAGGCGATAATACGTTATTAAGTTAGTGTAAAAGTCATTGGTCCAGATAGTGGTGTGTATGTGTCTCTGTGTGTGTGTAGGTGTGTTCGAGAGGGCCCTGTCTCCCTTTCACACTCAGCCCCTTTTTCTTTTTTGATTTCGCGATTTTTTTCCTACAGAAAAATTCACATTTTTCTTGGAGTTAAAAGGATATGTCTTTTCTCATTCGAAGAAACGATTCGTTTACATTGATCTCATTTGTGTTTCCCTCTGGGCCTGCCTCTCGATGTAAAAATTCGGTGATCAGAGAACATCGATGTTTTTCTTTTTTACCTTAGCCTATTGTCTATTCGGTTAGATAAGACTTCTCTGATAGACGATCGCTGATAACCGAAATTTTGACGAATTTTTTTACAGTGAAAAAACGTTTGTCTCTGAAGAAATGGTGCGTGTGGATCGTCCTACGTTCAGGAACGATACGAGAGACAGTGTAAAAATGCTTTTAGAATATCGTTTGCGCAGTTTGCGCAGGGAAAATTCGACGAGTCTTATACGTATGTCTTATACACGCGGTACGATTGTTCAGTGTGATTATTTCGAGTGTCGCGGTTTCGAAGCAAAAAGAAACGACATGATCTTCACTGAAAAGAAATCGAAAACAATCGGCCGACGAAGTGATGGAAAATTGTGTACCATGACATTTACGTAACACAAGATAGTCTTGTACGCTCTATGGTGATAATTTTTAAGGTAGTTTCACAGACAAAATATTGTCTTATCAAAAACCAAACACGAACACAGTGTGTAGCATAGTTTGTGATACTGTTTCTTTCGAAAGAAGCTGTCCTTCATATTCGTCGCGGTGAGAACGTCTGGTGATAAGGAAGCTCCATTGTATTTAACATTTTTTCGCACATGCTACTATTTTATCGCATTTCATCGGAGCATGTTGCGATATCAATCCAGGATTGATTCAGATACCATCCATATGTTCAAATAATTTGACTAAACACTGCCGTTTTCTTCAATCGTATCGTCTATTTAACGCGGGACACAATTTAAATATAGTGTCACAAATTATGCTGTATCTCGTACATTCAACGAATAATAATTAGCGCGAGTAATAAATCTGAAAATGAATTTCGTATATGGTGCCAGATAGGAATAGCTAAATTTTTCTACGTTTCTATGGACTCTCTCGTTAATGGTAGCGGTCTACGTGTAAAAACAGGCTACAGTTGAACGGTATAGCGTGAAGTTTCATTACTCTCGATAGCAGTTGACAATATTCTTAATTCTTGTTATCCATTAACTGGAATCCTAATCGAGCTGCAATATAATCCCGTCGACGATTCATATTCTTTCGACACTTCGTCTGTAATCGACGACGGTCTAGTTTCATTCAACTGGATTAAAAAAAGCTCTCTCGAAGAGTCGTTTCTTCACGCTACGTCATATTATGGAGGCGCAGGGTCGAGCCTCGGCAACGATTATTAACAACAATAATATATCTAGCTAAACATTGAAGAACATCGAATTGTTGTTTACTCTTTTTTTTTCTTACTTCTTCTTTTGTTGTTAATGCGTGTTCAATACTTGCGGTCAGTCTGAATCTAATTGACAATGTGTGTGTGTGTACCAAAAAAGGTTTTTCTTCGTTTCTAGCAAAACTTGTTGCCCCTTCTTTCGTCGCGTTCGAATATTATATCGCCCCTTGCTCGTTTCAATTGTCCCTTGTTCAATCTTACTAATGTCCACTAATTAACTACGGTTAATACATTACATTATACATTTTTGTGAATATTAACGTTACGATTTTTACGTGTGAGCTTTTTTTTTGTTCTGCAAAGATTCTTCTCCTTCCCCTCCCATTCACTACTTCCGCTACAGTACCTATGTTATACATTACGCACACGAACGCCGAAAGCTAATTAGTTATTCGTTTACTCAATTACGTTTCTCTATTGTTAGAACAGTGAGCTATTTACTTTTGCGTTCTACTTCGTATTTCCTATTTCTTCGTTATCAGACTTTATCATAGCACTTCGCGTTATTAAAAATAACATCGTTCATCGTAACTTTTCGTTACCTCTTCCACCAGGATTTTCCTGTCGCTCAAGAAATTTCCGGACGTTCAGGAAAAAGTCTGACAGCGAAGCGAATCGAACGCGCGTAAAACGTCTCGAATAATAATAATAATCGATCCTCTACGTTCCCTGTTTTAATATTACAGCAATGATGATTATCGGAGATAGGGGTATCGTCGTTCAATGATTAAGTCTCCACGAATTCACACATAGCACGCTTAATCTACAGTTTCTTTGGTGGAGGCAGTAGCGTATATTTTAGATCAGGCGTCGACACCTGCAGGGTGCAGGAAGCGTTCCTAGACTTCGGTGAAGTTCGTTTCAGCAGAAGAGAAAGCGTTCTTCCGGGCAGTACACTTTTCATTTCCAGCGATAAATGTTCGCTGAGCAAATATATAAACATTCAGCCGGGCAAAACACACGGTTTTCGAACAATTCTCTTGGACGAAACGTGGAATGAATGAATTAACACGAACAAATGATTGTACGATGATTTTACAAAGGACACTCGACTGTAACATAAATGTACATAGAATTTTTCCGAGAAATAACGAATTCGAATTTTGCAAAATGAAAATCAACGAAACTGAAAGAAATAAACCGTGGAACTAGAATACGCTTCCAGTGATGATTGATGAAATATGAGAACGAAAATAAAAATTAAAAAAAAAGGATGCTTTTCTTCTCAGACACACATTATCTTCTCTTTTTTTTATTTCACGTTACAATGTTACATTTATACCACGATCTTCGGTATCTCAGAGGCGCGAGGGTTGCGAGTCCTTTCCAAACCGAAAAGATAGAGAACATTTGCCCACGTTCGGACACACTTCGATGTTCTGTTTACCAATTTCTTTAATATCCTCACTAGCGTTCTACATACATAGTTTGTAATTCTTCTGGCTGATGCATATATATATATTACACATTATTATCAGAGTTTCATCGTGAGTGAATATTTCGAACGATACTTTCTCCTCGACGAATGAAACAGCTGTACCGAGCGACCTTTCATCGTGTTTCTTGTTTCGTTTCACCTTTTATCTCGTTAGTATCACAAGAGTAACGCCTGTAGACGCTAAAAATTCGTAAGGTTCTAGTCAACGCTAAAGATCATGTACGACGTCCTATCCTAACGAAGCCGGCAGGTAGCTACGAAATTGAAATACACAAAATGCTTCTTCTTCTTCCCTTCGATATAGCTGCCTTTTATCTGTGCTTATTTTGCTTTGCATATTCTCGCGTGTGTGCAAGTTCGCCTACTACGAAACCGTTCTTTATCGGACGTGCTCTACTTTAACAGGACGATCACACCGTTTCCATTTGTGTTCCTTCGTTTTCCTCTATTTTTTTCTTGTTTCCTTTTTGGTGAAGTGCGTTTCATAACCAGTGCACGGAAATACACGCTCGTTCGGATCTACGATTCTCAACTCCCTCCCGTGTCCATTCGTTTTCTCAGTCTGTCGGTTCCTTTCTTCGCGTTTCACGCCAGAGATAAGTACCATAGAATACAATGGTCGGGTTCATCATACGTCGCGTGCCGTCTTTCTTAAATCTATTCTGCTTTCGAGTCGAAACCAAATTTTCGTTCATCAACGTGTTCAAACGAAAGGACAGCTTTCTACAAAGATCGAGAAAGAAAATCGTAGAACCGATATACACGAGCGAGCTGAGAATTGTTTCCGATATAATGGAAGGGATGAGCAACCGGTGCGTTTCAATACGGTACAAAATTGTGTCTCGTTTCCTTCTTCCTCATTCTCGTCGCGGTAAGACGTTCTGCAAAACTGTTAGAAAATCCTTCTCGAGTCAACGATAACACAGACTCAACAAAAATGATCTCGGAGAATTACTCCTGGAGCATCGATCGATCTACAAAATCGATTATCAAAAAACGTACATCGGGCGACCGGTCGTTTCTTTTAAAGCGAGGCGCAACGAATGGAAAAAGTCGCATTTGAAGAACGAGGGAAACGAGGATTTTGCTTTCTTCCAACGATAGCGATTAATAGTTTAGAGTCTAGAAGCTCGAACAATTATATCCGGTTTTGTGTGTATATCTGCGCGTGTGTTTCACGATACAATATTTCACAGGGTTCTGTGTTTTCCGGAATGAGCCAACGATTACTCGTCGCTTGGAATTAGCTTGGAAGAGTAACAGTTGATTTATTCGCAGAGCAGGGAAGTTGCAAACGGTATTGTGTAAGGTGTATTACATACATACACACACACACATATATATATATATATATATATAACAAAAATCGTGGATACCATGGCGAAACTTCTCTTTATTGTCTTAACTTGCACGATGTTCCATATGAACGAAACACAGGAGCAACATGCTGTTTATATTCCTTGCGGCTCTGATCCTTTACGCGTGTATCGAAAATTTCGTCGAACAGGAAGAAAGAAAACGAAATACTGTGTGTCGTGTATAAAATGTATGTCACATAGCAGAAGAATAGAAAGAGAGCAAAGCGAGGCACAAGTGTGTGTGTGTTCGTTGTGATCACTTGGAGGACACAAGAAGCGAACGCGTTGCTCTGTTTTCTGTTCGCCGTGTTCATTGTGTCAATGATATATGTATATTATATATCGGTGGTACTACTTTGTTTCTATTCGTTCCCTATTCTATTTACGATCATCGCTATGGCAAATGATTGACAACGAGCTGTTCCCTCGCCTAGTAGCTACTTTTGCAGTTGCCGGATTCTAAGATCCGGATAGTTTTAACACCCAGAGTGTGATCGTGTTGGTTTCAAACGGACGTACAGAGAATTTTCATTGCTCGATTGTTCGAATCGTGTGTATAATGTGTGTATATGTGTTATGTATACACACACACATATATATGTATATATCTAGTCAGCGTGTGTCCTTCGGGATATGCGTGGGACGACCTACACATAGTGTCTTCTGCAACGTGTGTCTCTCTTCTTTTTAGCGTGGTATTTCTATACTGGTACACGTTTTTCTTCGTTAAACATAATCTTGTTATCATTTTTTTTTTTAGTTTTCTGTACCCTAAACACGATCTCGTAATATATGTATTTACATTCATCTATCTACAGTAACTACACATCAACAAATACGGTTAGTTTAGTATTCTCGTAATGTTGTGTTCGTATTTGTGGTACATCACCATCATCAATATAATTATATATGTATATATGATCATCATCATTATCGTTATCACTCGATCCGTGGGTTTCTTTCGTCTTTTTCGCATCATCGATTCTCTCCATCACGGAGACGTATTTTATAATTCCCTTTCAATCTCGATCATCATTCACACTGTCGTCTCACTCTCTCTCTACACATTGACAATCTCACGAAAACGGCGCATCGTTTATTATTATTATCAATTAATAATTAATATTACAATATAGTCGCGACTAGTTCGAAGGCAACACCACGATCATAATAATAATAATAATAATCTTTATCATCCTACGTTCGCGTACTAATCGTCATCGTGGTCGATCCCTCGATCCTTTTATCCTCGAACGACACGCGTAAGCGTGAAATTAGAATTATAACATAGCAACGTCGAATCCGTGCAATAAAACACATATGTAATATGCGTGCACGTATATATCTCTATATAAAAAAAAAGAAGAGGAAAATAAAATAAATACGGTAACTTAAAGTAGAATAAAAAAGAAAATGAATAAAGGAGAAACAAACGTAGGACGATTCTAAACGACGTATCGATTCGTTATATTTAATAATCGTAGCCTATGTTTTCAATGCTCCTTTGACGCCTGACGCTTTGGAACCTTCATAAAACATTCTTCATCCTTCATCCTCCGGCGGTTATGCGACACCAATCATCCTCCTCGTCACGTCGACGTTCTTAATCTTCCATTTTTCCTCCAACCAAAATTCTCCCCCACACGAATCACAATTTCTTCATGCGCCCAGTAATACAATCGGCTCGACAGTACACCTTCTCTATTTGTAGGAAAATACGTCGCGGTTTTTCTCTGTTTAAAGAATCTATCGACGACAATCGAGCTGACCGGCAATCCCGTTGATCCGGCCTTTTAATCTCCTCTGGTAAAATATCTCGTGGATATCTTCGCAATAGGTCCTTCCCCTTCATGTGTTCTCTGTTATACTTCTTCTCCGGTGGACGATCAACCTCGGCGCGAGTCTTTTACGGGATTCAGGTCAAATTAGGCTGCGGCGAGATTGAAGTCACGGACAAGGAGTACGAGGCTGTGTCCTATATGAATGCCCAGCATTCTAGTGTTTTCACAACGAAATCTTCGCGAGGCGCCAACGGTTCGTTTCCGTACGTGCTGCACGATTGCGTCCTGCCTTGGTACAGGTCTCCGTCCAGCCATAGTCCGAATTTGCCACTGGAAGAAGGTGCGAACAAGCTTAATTAATTCTGTCACGGTGGACGAACGTGGAGAAATAAATTAATGTTGCAGTAGAAAGTAAATAAAGTGGATATGCAATGCTTAATATAGCGCATGAATAATTTCGAACCGTATAACATTAATTTTGTTTAAACGAAAGTTCTTTCTATTTGTCAACGAAATATTTCTGGAATTATATTTAGCAATTTATTTCTTTTCATTAATTTTCCGAACGTAATAAATATAAATAATGTTATATACATGTTAGTAGATTCGTTACAATGATGATTTTAACTCCTATTTCCGCAAACGAACGAAATATTCCAACAGATGTACACAGGCAGTGCAGTAATGGATTCTTGAAGAACAAAGCGTCATTAAATCATCGCCGAAGATTTCACCCTCCTATATAATCCGTAGTTTCATAACAAATTAATCTGCCATTAGCATAAGTACAATTCCATACCAAGTCGGACGATATGCTAAGTCGCTTGTGTAACAAGCATCCACCATCTGGCCAATAATTAGCATATTAATTAAACGAAATCCAGGTGAAATTGGCGTACTTGAGAAATTATACTTACTCTCCAGCGCCGATCGCGAGGCTCTCGTTGTTCCCTTTGATGAAATATAGGTTGTCGCCGGTCCAGTGGAAGGCCTGGAACCTGGGTGTGAACTTGAAGAGAAGGGATTCACCTGTTCCATAGAAGTGATCGCTCACGTGTAGAGCGCACGAGGTCAATGCACCAAACACCTGCAAGCAGATACAATGGATGATTTTTCACGTTGCTTGCGATATATGTTTAGTAACGTGTAAGAAATGATGTACCACAAAGACCTGTGGGGTTTTTCTTTGTTATTTCATACTCGTCATCAATCTGTGAGTAATAAACTGTATACTCGAAATAATTGTCGCACTCGAACAGATATTTCAATGGCTTATTGTAAGGGAAGAAGTATGGTACAATTGATGCAAACACTTTGTTAACAATTAGAGACAAACATGAGATAGATTATATAAATCTTACATTGCCTTCTGTGTCCTCGATTACCAAAAGAATGGGACTCTCGATTTTCGCCATTTTTCTGTACATGCTGTTCAAACTGAATCCATGCTGGCTGGTGCTGAAAACGAGGGTCCACAGGTATCCTTCCGCCCTGGCGGGCAGGTGTCTGCAGAGTTGATCCCTGTGCTCGTCGCTGAGGATCTCTGTGGTGCCCACCAGGTCAGGAACGATGACTTCGTTGTCCAAGGAAACGGCGCTGTTCGTGTACAGGGCTCGCCTGAGCTCCTCGCTCATAGACAACACCTGTAAATCGTAAACTGTGATGTTAATAAATTGTTCGACAAAGATTTGGAAGGATTCGTTAAATGTTTGGAAAGGAGATTCTACGATGGATCGAATACGATCGCTGAGTTCATCCCCGAGTTCAGTTAAAACGACATTAACTTTCGTTCAATTAATTAAAAATGAAATATAGGTGTTGAAGTCAATCACTGAAAAATAGTATCTAAGACAAGTTAGAGAAAGCCTTCTTCTTATCATTTTATAAAAACAGAAATAGAGCATTGTAGAATAGAGTGAATTTTTTATGCTTTTTGATAGTAAAGAATTCTGCGGTTTTAAATATTTTATTTCTGGCTCGAGTTACTTCAGGATCGATCGAGGGTTGCGAAGTAAAATCTGGAATATCGTAGAGACGTTGGATATTGCTCAATCTTCGTAAGACTGCAGTACGTAGCTTATTAATATTCATTTTCAGGTACAAATATGCAATTACGGGGAGTTTAAATGCAATCTGCGGTTAAATTGTACTTAACGACGTGCTCAGCGATCTGGTTGGTTTTCATAGAGTTAAAAGGTTCAGAAATTACTTTTGGTCACAACTAACAGGTGGGACATATGGGCCGCACATTAGCCAAATCGGTTAACTACGCGAAACTTAAGGTGGAAAAAAGTGATTCAATAATATATACATTGATTCAAGTTCCCTTTAAACAGAAAGTCGAATAAACATTATAGAATGTATTATTATTATTGCAGAAATACATTACATCTTTTAAATGATTTATACAAGCGTATGAAATAAATTGTCTATCACTTTGGGGCCAAACAAATTTTTGTTATTTCGCGATATTAAACCCAATAATAAGGAAATTTACTTTAAATATAAAAAGTGAAGAGTCCATCGAGCGCTTCGACGATAAAATTTAAAAAAAATTCAATAATTTGGCTAATGTGCCGCTAGTTTATTATCGGTCTCTAAGTTCACTTTCTAAGTATAATAAAACAACTAGGACGTGCAAACACACGCACGCAAACGCATACTGATGTTCATTCGCAAGTGTGATGTTGTAATTGTTGTTTTGCAATGTTGGAGTAGCCTCGTGGTTCCCCGGCACAAAAGGATTATCCCTATGAATATTTATACGAAGAAAAATGCGTCCCGTTCTTTTAACATCTTGTATAATATAGCTGCACCCTAATTGTGTTCGTCTCATTTCCTAGCCCTGACCTTTCATTCACGAGGGGTCACCAAAAAATTATGCGAGAATCGCCATCGCCAAGATGATCCGATATTCCAGGTGATTCGTTATACTATCAGCGACTGATGTGGGTGCTCTGCGTTTATTTCAATGCAAATATTGTTTGCAAACGAAATATTCTTTCGCAGATTCTAGTAAAAAAATTTCATAGAAAGACAAGCGATGATTGAATAGTCGTGAAGACATGTTTCCTTGAGAAATTGAGGAAACAATAAAGTCAAATGAAGATTGGCACGTCATAACAGAGGAATTCTATAAATTGTCGTACATATCTACGCGGGCTAGAGACGATATTTTCGAAATTTAACAGCGAATAAATTTGATCCACTTGTTGTTCGGTTTTAGGAAATTCCCCGGCACACTTTCCAATGATATGCAGGTGAAATTAAACCTGACATAACATCGATATAATCGCGTGTACCCCGGGTTGCTATTTAATACAACGAACCAGATGCGAACACGTTCAATCACATTTGCACACCTGTCCTGAACGATAAAAATTTTACGCAGTCTACTCGCGCAGGATTACACCAACAAACATCGTCCTGTTGCTTCGTTCGACTTTGCATCTCATCCATTAATGTTATGAAATTTACGTAACTAATCGGTGAAGAGGCAGCTGGTTGGTTTCGCGTTGTAAAATGCCCTCGGAGAACGCGTCGGCATCCTCCCGCGAGATTGATGGGGATTTTCCTTTCAAAAAACCGCGGTATTATTCACGCAACGACTTGACATTTTGATGTGGAAACAAAGAAATAATAATAATAGAATAAAAGTGGAAAATGTTGTTGGAATTTTTAAAGACCAGATGGGGTTCATCGACAAATTGTCCTTGCGATAAAGCATAGAATTTTGATATAACAACATCAGAAACTAATTCCGCTGGCTCTTGATCGTTTAACATTCTCGAGAATGTATTAAAAGGAATGAATGTTAAGCTCGAAGGTTTTTATTTCTCCCATATGCGAATTTTTGTTTGCCGTCGTTTCTATAAAAGTGTAAAAAGAATCGGAAAGAATTCAAGGATTACACGTTTATTAAAGTCTCAGAAATGAAATCAACAAGCAAAGTGGGATAATATGCTTCTCTTGGCGGCAAGAGCATAAAATCAGCGAGCACATTAAGTGTGTATCCTTCGCGGACAATGCGACATCGCGGTGTCGTTGTACGTTATTGGCCTGCATAATTGTCCATTTAACACTTGTGTTTGTTTTCCATGTCAGACAAATCCGCCCATTCATTATCTGCAGGAGTGACAAAGAATTCTGGATAATCGAGCGAGAGTGCAATATTGAGTGCAATGCAACGTTCTCGCAGCAAACGGTGGAAATGTTTATCAAATATTCCTCCAATTAACAACGACACGTCTGTGGATAAGTATTTCTTTGTTGTCGTTTTTTAATTCGATAATACGGTAGAGTCGCAGGAATGGATTAATTTTTAACGTTCACTCTTTCACGACGCACTGATATTTTTATCAATACCTGCTTTTTTTTGTCAATAAAGATAATTAATTTTGAACACAGAGAATTCAAACGGCACTTAATAAACATTTTAGCATAAAGTACGAAGTAACTGATCTGTGAAAAGATGATGTAACGGTGTAAGATAAGAAAGTCGCTTCTATATTTTCATTGTACAATGTGATTTCACGTTACTCTTCAATCGCATGTAAATACATGCGACGGAAAAAGAGCGCATCTTGAATAATAATTTCTAGCTATCTCTGTGCAACGTACAAGATAACGTAGACGCATATCTCTACTCTGTAACACAACACCTTACACAAATCTCATAAATTAATTCACGCTGTTTCACATTTTTTGTTACGTTTATACTATTAAGCCATGGTGGCCGAGGATTAAAAATTTATCACCCTGTTGAAAACTTTCGCAGAATTCGATTTCTAACGAAGTGCAACTTTTATTTAACTTCATTTTGCTTTCTTTCGTCAGTCCGTGAATAAAATTCGATTATTTTCAACTCGTCGTAATGCTATCATCACGTATACCCATTAAAACTTAGCTGTTTTCCCAAATTCCCAAAATATACCATTATATCTGAAACCATAATTTTCGTCGAATTCTCTCGTGCAATATATCAAATAACGCACACAGTGCACGTTCTATTTTCAAACTATGTGTGTACAAACATCTACATTTTCAAGATACGCAATCGTTTACTCTCCAGTTATCAAAAACAAGTACCACAGATTTGTAACGCAATTATATTTACAAACTGTCACAATCAACTTGTTACTATTAATAATAGTAATAAGAGCAACTACGATACGCCGGTTCATATCGATCGTGCGAACAATAGACGGGGTGCGTTGTCTACGTGGTCAATAGCGATACGATTTTTCACGAGGGAAGATACCCGCATATTTTTCGTGTGTCTGTAAACAAGTCGCGGTTCACCCTCGCTTTTCACGCGACATGCACCAATCGAGACGAGGCCGTGTCAATTAACGCCGATCAAGGAGGCAGACCCGAGAAAAACGCAGTTTGATAAAGTGTAACGTGAGAAAAGACAGCGCAGGAATTTTCCGAGGAGCCGTGGTGGGATAATTTGAATAGAACAACCTCGTCGTTGAACGATGGGCTTCTATTAAAATAAATTTTATTATTATTATTGTTTCTTTCCAGTCTTTTTTTTTTTAGAAAGGAATGACTCGTAAAAAGCAATCTGACTCACGTCAAACTGTTGCCATTGTAAAACGAGACATCGAGTTCAATGTCGATTCAATTTAATTAAAAGTCAACGATTATTCCTTCCACCGGGTCAATTGTGCAAATAACGCCAATTTTCCAGAGTTAATCTCTCGCGGATTACTGATCGTATTATGCATTTCGCGGATTGATTTGACAAATGCAGCCGGTTGAAAGGAGAACTGCATTCCTCGAGTCAACAATGACGAAGAAAAAAGTGTAACTCCGGTGTGCGTATGCGAACGCCACAGTTTGTTTGTTTGTTCGCGGACCTGATATTGCGTGGGGGATAAAGAAGAGAGAGAAAAAAATAGATAAATGAAATAAACTTGCGCGTTAAGTAATTTTATTTGAATTTCGCGATTGGAGTATCGATATCTCGATGCACGTGCTCACGGAGCGTCACGCGTTGGATTTCATCGCAGACGCTTCCTTGACCCTTGACACCATCCTTTATCGTTACACTCGCGGAAAATATCGCCGTGTAATCGCGTGAAAAGAGAAGGAAAAAAGTGTGGCTGCAGTTACTAGAGATATCAGAGAGAGGTAGAGCCAAAGAGAGAAACGGTTCATTGAGCGTGCGATCATGTTTTCTTGTAAACAATAAACATTTACAGTTAATCGTAGAGAATGCAACTATGTACATACATACGTATATAGTTCAGTCATTTATACGCAGATATTACGTGGACGACTAATCACTGTTTCAGATTCTAAACGAATTTATATAATAGTTGATTCACAAATTTTTTATCGCAAAAAAAGGAGAAGGAGATCCGTGACTCTGTAGCTGCAATGTGCAATGGTGCGGCAATAAAATACTACGGTGAATCGAACAAAAATTATACACGTAACAGAAGTGCAGCGGGCTATAACTTGTTCTGCAAACAGACAATTTCGTTTGCCGATGAAGCCAGTGAGAATTTCACGGTTCTGATACTACTGAAATTAATTCGGGTTGTTATTTTTTAACTGCTATCTTCGTGAACGATAGGCAATTCGTAAAGTGGCACGCGAATGGGTCGAGGTCTCGCGTGTACCGCAAAAACCAGTCGATTTGTAAACGAGTTCGCGAGAATCGAAGTACAGTTACACACGATCGACCGGTCGGGAAATGGGAAAACGTCAACGAGATCAAGATTGCTTTACGATATTTTTCCCAGCTTTTTATTTTTCAGTTCATTTTCACCCTTACGATACAGAGAGCGGTATAATATTTGGCGTTCGAAACTCCTTCCAACCTGGGTTTTCCTTCTTTTCAGAAAAACATACAAATCTCTGAGGATAATCTTCGCGTTGCGCAGAATACATAGTGCGTTAGAGAAAAGGTTTTCCTTTTGCCGGAAAAAGTCTGTCAAGTTGTTCGTGAGTGAACGCAGGTATAAGAAGGAAAAAAAAGTGGGGGCGAATGTAAATTCTGTCGTAAGGGACCGATCAGGTATAGACTTATCGGTCCCTGGAATGTTCATTAGAATTCTACTGCTTTCTGCTCGTTTTCCACTTAAAGCTGCCCGATTCGTTTTTTAAGTTTCACGCTGACACGTGGGCCGGGCATTTTCTTACAGATTTCTCCATTGACAGAAAAGAAAAGTTGACGGTGAATTATTCAATATTTATCGAACAGTGGGCAATAGGTGGCTTCTTTATTATTTAGAGCGTCGAGCAGTAAATATTGTGTAACAGAATTGTGGAAGAAAAGTAGACGTTCGGCGAAGTGAAAAGAAAATTAAGGGGGTAAAGAAGAAAAGGGAAAAGCCCTCTCATTATACGCATTACGCATTACTTGCGCAAGTTCAAGGGTCGATTAATTATTCTTTGCCAATCGATCGTCACACGTGCGCCAATTTCGATTTGAAATTCAGATTATTCTGGACAGATCCTCTTACAATTAATGTGGCGTCTGGTACAGACCACTCGATGGCATAACAAGATTTCTTTACCGTGGAATACACCATCGAGTCATACGCACGTCGTCGCCTCGATACACGATAACCGAGGTCGTGGTGGCAATCGAGACGAATGTTAAAGAAAAAAAATGCTCAAAATGACGTATCCCCGGGTGGGTACGATCGACGAGAATCAATGCTGTTTCACGCAATTTTACAAGCCGATCGTTGACGATATTTTGAAAACCCGCACAGCACGGAAGAGATTTTAGAAATAAATTCCTGGGTTTCATCCGCGTTCAATTCGACTTGCAATCTCCTTTTAAAGCTGATCGATTTGGCAGGAAAAATTCTATTTTAAAAACCTTTCGTTAGATTCATGTAAAATGCAATAGTAATTCGTTTAAATCGTTGCCTCCTCCACTTATTCAAATTCACGTTTGAAGAAATTTGAATATTCATTCGTTCGAGCGATAAATCATCGTGCCGTTCTAAATCATCATTATTGGATCAGCCGATCGTCTAGGCCAGTTTCTATATTTTCGCTCGCCCGATTCACTTAAACGAGTTAAAAACCAATAACTGTCCGGGACACCGAATTACTTTTGACGCGAGGCGGAGCGTTTTAAAGGCTCGTCTTGGTCGACGTTGACTCGGAAGATCGAGTACCGTCCCGATTTAGGATCCTCCGCGGTATTTTTCAGACGCACACACGACCTCGAGATTTTACGACGAGCAACGCACTAAACGCAGTGTTGTTTACGAGTTTTCCGCGCCTTTCCATTCTTCGATTACTCGACGGCGCCGTTTCGCCGACGATATTCGTTGGGAAACCAAAATGGCCACCTCTTGAATTGCAAATGTGCTTGTTTTATGCAATTCACACATGGCGACAAGAACGCGGCGGTCATTTCGTTCGGGCGTGAATGATTTGCGCGTGTACACATATGTTTTATGCAAGATACCATTATCAAATCGATTCGGTCGACGTGTTAATTTCTTAAGTAAACTTAAATATTTTTCGAGCGTGGGCAAGTGAAAGATAAAAGAAATAAACAGGTGTGTAAAATTAGTTTGTAGGGAGGATGTACATGTAGAGACAATTTTTGTGTTGATTTTTAGTATGTGCAGATAGTGTGTAATATGTCATTTCAATTCTGATATTGACCAGTTAACTTCTATTTATTAAAAAAAAGAAAGAAAATAATAGGAAGGGAATAGAAATGTAATTTCATAGGTTGTCGAAGATAGAGAAATTCATTGTCTCACCGAGAGCATCCTAGACGAATGTTGAAATACGTAATTAAGAATTGGACAGGGATCGACAGTCATCGTGAATCAGAAACGCACCAAAGAGATTTCTTTAGATCCAAGATACTTCAAACCAACGACGGAACAGTAAATTCTTTCTTGACTTTGTCAGAAAAAAATCTTTGTTGCGCTGCACTGCTGTTACAAGTATATGCTCTTAAAATTAAATTCACCGGCGAGTCGATTCTCAATGAAAATAATAAAAAATAAATTTCTTTACGCTTCACTGAAAAATCATCCCTTGAACAGATCAATGTGCAAAGACGAATGATTTGAAAGCTGTCTTGGAAGATATTATTTTACCCGATCTACTTTGACGAATCGAATGGATGGTCGTTCGATTAAAATTTATTATTATTATTATTTCACAGATCCGAGAAAATTAAGAATCCCACCGATTCGATGAACTGTTCGGTACTGAGAGACTCGAAAGAAACATTCGAACAGATTTCTCTCTCCCTTTTCAAATGACCATCGAATATTGCAAAAAATCTTTTGACGGTCAGCTTCCTGTCCCCTCTGCTCTTTCTCTCTTCTTATCTCTCCTTTTCCTATTTAATGTCAAGTACACGCGAATTCTCCTGGGTGTATCTCTCGAGGTACTCGCCATGGCCACAAGCGCATTATGCCTGATTGTCCTTCGATAAAACTTTGTTCACAATGATGAGATGATTGTAAATCGAGCTACCTTCTTTTTTAATTACTTTCGAGAGCTGTATTTTTATTTCCCAAACGTATTCCCCCTCTTATAGGTACGCTTTTGTATTTTTATATGTTCGATTTATAGCAGAAACGTGATGCTGAGTAATTTGAAAAGATTCAACTCGAAAGAAAGAATGCGGAACGAAAAAGTTTGCAACGTTATATTCCACGAATTTTTTAGGAGCAGGTGGAATTAATTTTCACTGCAATTATCGCACTGATATTAATAATATTTTAGCTTTCGTAATTGAAACATTATTAACGCGGTTACAAATTAGTTATATGAAATCGCAAATGGGATGAGAGATTAATTAAAATGTAATGTAGCTATGAATTCTGTTTGCTAATTTAAGTCAATAATCAGCGACACCGAATGCAAACTATTTCATCTGCCCTGTCAATTAAAAGTGCAGGAAAAAAAATCACCGTTCTACGTGCGCACGTATGTACATAATGTTGCACATACTTAATATGTGAGCTAATGTTAGTTTGCTCATCGGACAAGGTTTTTTTTATAGATTTACACGAGCGTTAAGCCAACAATTACGACTGAATTAATCCGGCGACTACGCTCGTTATATTCATGTTTCACTTTTTCTCGTCGAGGACTACGAATCCGATCAATTGAAATATGAATACAACGAGTTTGTACCAGTCGGTAGTTGCCTCCGACAAAGAGCTAAAAAAAGACGTCGTTAGAGCATCGAGAGAAATATGTGAGTAATCGTACATATAATTGAAAATAATCGCGGCTCGAATCGAGAGATACCAACGGGCAAAACAAGTTATTAGTAGTAATGGCTGATAATATAAAATATTTAATGTATCGTTCTTGCGGTTTCCGATATTCTCCCCTTTCTTTTTCATGATAATTATTTTTATTCGAGGAAATGAAATGGAACTTAATAGTATCAGTATATTAAAAAAGAAAAGAAGAAAAAAAGTTCAATCGAGTAGCTATACTAAAAACAAATTATTAGGATAAATTAGATTACCTATTTTAATAATGTTTTCCTTCTTCGATATTTACCCCACGGTTAATAAAAGTATTTTTTATATAGCAAACTGAATCATTTTATAAATTACATTCAATTGCAAAATAGACGACACTTCCTGACTCGTTCATTGCACTATGGATAAATAGGCCGGACGCCACGGCACGCGTTTTATTCGCAACAGAAATTATATAATTTAACAATGAACCACTTCTCAAAGTGGACGCATTAATCGGTACGACCTTTCGTCCCTAATGTAGCCATAATGGAATCAATTTTTTTTGTTTAACATCATAACATCTCGCGTGGGAAGCTAAATCCTACTGATTATTTTGATCAACCAATCTGAATCAATCCGACAGTATTCGTATACAGCAATGCGAATATATCTACTCGACGAAAGTAAATTGAAAATTCGAAAAATATTTAAATGCAACGAGGATCGCGGTGCATTCGTTTCGCCTGATAATTGCGATTACGAAATTTACACTCGATCAGGTTAATAAACTTTCTACTTTAATCATTTCTGCTATTTATTCTCCGCGAGTTTTCAAAATTACCGGGCACTTGTTTCGTCGTGCTTAAAACCTCATTAACGAGGGATGTGCCCGATCAACATGTATCTCATTAAGAAGCATTCCATCACACAAATCCGGCTAACATGTTAATGCATAGAGATTTATCGTTCATTATGCGACAGGAATATTCAGTTCGAAGCTCTGCTCTGGATTAAAGTGAAACAGTTAATTCGCGGGTGGAAAAGTTTTCAGGCACGCGAAAGTATAGTAGCAACGGCCAACGAAAATACGCTCTCGCCTAGAGCTGCTGTGTTTAGTGTACGTATATATACAGTGGGCTAAATAAGTATTCATACGGTGCATTAGTTTCACTTGCAACATTATTATTTTGGTGTGACCGAAACGTTGGCGTTAAGACAATTATTCCTGAAACAATGCCTAATAATATTTTGGCCCGCCGTACGTGTTGTGGACAGTGTTTCGCCGAAAGAAATTTTTCACCGGATGTGTTCTACTAGGGTGCTCATAAGTGGTGGAAATAATAACAAAGTAGAGCGAAACAGTGAATCGATTCGCTGGCCGATTGCTAGGCACGACGACCTCGATTTTCACTACTGCGACAAGCGGTTTTCCATACGTTTTTCACCACACGCGCACTAATCAAACAAAGATCGATTGTCATTGAAACGGGAATCCGTTCGATAATAGCTGTTCAAGCTGCGATCGTCCCGTGGAACGTGGATCGCACTCACGAATTTTCTTCGACGCGCTTCTTCCGTTTTATTTTAAACACAGATCGGAGCTTTCTGGTGAATTGAAACGCGTCCAGGAGTACGAACGTGTGCCAGATGAACGTCGAAACGAGCATTCCTCGCCGCGCGACCATTATCTCTGCCGTTTCGAAGCGATTAACGCTGTCTAACGATTTATATTTAACACTGTCGATCAGTCGAAGTGCTTTCTCGAAGCAATATTTTTTTTTCGAGTGGAGGCGCCGAGGGAGTGATTTGCGAGGGTGAGAGAGAAGCGGGTTAGAATCGGGGAGAATTCTTAGTTATTTTCTCTCGGTAACTAATTTTAATTGGCATTGAATTTTCAATGAATATGAAGAATTCGAACGATTAAGAATGCAGAATGGAAGAAGGGAATCTTTTCAGCTGTTATTTCTTCATTAGTTTGGAGTTTTAGTCGTGAAGATAATTATGCGGTACCTTTGCTTCTATCCGAGAGGAAATCACGATTGTCTAAATGAGAGCGAGAGGCGTTGGAAGTTCTGCCAGGAGGTTGCTCGACAACTGAAGGAAACTTGGGAGAGCTCCCTGATTAATAAGATACACCTTCAGACAAAGGAGGGACATTCTCATTTGAGAAAGGAGCAGTAACGCGATTTTAGACTGCCCTAATATATAACAAAACGTCTTTACCAGGCGTTACAAAATGATCGATTAATTTAATTAGCACTCGCGGTTTAACAATATATCAGAATAATCGTTCGACTCGTGAACATTGTTCAAATTGTAAATAAATTTATTGGACGGATCAGCTGGAATAGATTCAGAAGAAGCTGAAGACGTTCGAGGGGAAAGAGCAACCCCTGTTTGAATAATAGGATTCGACACATCCTGTCTGCGATACTATTCAAAGGGAGCAAGAATCCAGATGGCTGTTCGATTTTCGAACAAGCTCGACTCCTCGAGTATTCTACCCCTGGTTTTCGCCGTCGTCCACGAGCAGGAAGAAGCTCGTGGCGTTATTAATCAAGATAACACGTCCCACTGTTTCTCGTTATACAGGGAGTGATTCGAGAATAAGTCGAAATTGAATGTCAGTAAATAAAGTATGTATTACGAATATACATCAAAGTAAAATATGTATACATTGATGTAAAAGGAATGGAGCAATTCATTTGTTTAAATATTAAGGAACATTTGTTGTGTGACAGTATTATTATTGTTATTACGAGTTGTAGAAATCTGCCAGTGAACGTATTAAATACTGGTTCACATTTCATAATTATATTTCTAATACCTATCGAGCAGGGTTAAAACAATTTATTTTATCACCTGCAGGCGCGGATAAGGTGATACGTTTCCTCTGCCCCGATTTCGGTATCGTGCATATTTCCAAGCTACCTCCGGGAAAAGGTTGAACTAGAGGAAACCAAATTTCCAACGAAATTTTTCCACCAATTAGCAATTAATGCTACCTTCGGAGAATAAATTGTATTAGTCGAGAAATACCATCCCTGCCCTACTTTTTCATAGCAATTCAATTTTTTCTGTATTCATACTTGACCCTCGCAATTTTAGCCAATTTATCTCTCCAAAGAAATCATCCCCATTTTTCCCGATCGAACAATGACGACCACAGACATCACCCCTTCGATGTATGTAGATGTATGCACGTACACAATCTGTATACTTGTACGTGACCGGTTATTGCGTAACTTCTGGTCAGAGATTGGATGTGTCGAGCGGCTCGTATATCGAACGAAGTCGGATTCTGTGAAAGGTGGACCTAGGCGCGGCCAAGGACCAGTTGCAAGTAAACAACCGACACATATTTTTCTATCCACGGCGCATAACACCAAACCGTATGCACGAGCAAATAATTTCCCGAACATGCTGCGGAATATTTGCGAATGTTAATTATAGAAATTCAATTTGGAATTGGAATGCATCTGTAAAACTGCGAGAATTCATAGAAATCATTGGCAACGTTGGAGCTGTCGCCAACGAAATACAGTACTTTATCATGATAAAATTCCACAGGGTAGATCGATATGATACTCGTTACAGAAATAAATGAATAATGAAATTATATTGGTCGTGGATTGTCGAAACTGTGACTCGTACGGACTAATTATTGCTAAGACTTCTGCGGCACATACAACGGTGCATTAACGAGGTAAATTTGGTTTAAATTGAATATGCGCAGTAATATGAACAACACTGTGGAATATGTGTGACTAACAACAAACACCCTCGCCAATTTTCACAGATAAATTACGATTGAAAAATTTTTAAGTGCTCTCAACAGAATGGGCGAGAAATGCAATATTTCAGAAAATTATTCAACCCCCCAGTGCAATAATTCAACGCGGACTAAACGTGTCGTAGGTTTAATATTTTAGTCGGCAAAGTGGTCCGAGCAATTCAGACAAGAATTTCGGAATTCTGAAAACGATCCAACCGAATGGAAAGTTTTACGGCATCGAACGGTCAGGCCCTTTAATGCTGTGCAGGAGGTCTGTTCGTTCGAACAACAGACGGATTTGTACACGTGTCGAAGGCAACAGGGGAAAAAGGCAGGCGGGGTTGAAAAATGACCTGTTTCACGAAATTCGTGAAAACGGGACAGGATCCGTGCAATACATTTTTGTGGAGACTTTTTCTAGCTAATCGCTGGCACTTCATCGAGTACTCTTCGGGATTCGAAATGTAACGACGAAGGAATCAATGTTTCTCCAGTGTCATATTTTGTAATTGAACAAATCAAAGAAATCAATACGAAAGCATGTACACGGATATAAATATTATGCAGAAGATAGGTACATTCCAGAGAAAATTATTAGAATTACGCACCCCATTTTCGTCAGACGAAATTCAAATTAACATCTTCGATTAGGTTAATCTTAATTTACCCACAGTTAATAGATATTAATCACAAAGTACTTGCAAATATAAAGAAGACATATGGTTCAGTTGCAACAACAGTATAGAAATGGAACGTTTCATTTACCTTTGTTTTCTGCTTAAGGAATTTGGAAATCTTAGCGATGGGGTTGGGAATCTTTGGTCTCGGCATTTTGATTAGTTTCTCCGTCCTTTGGTGTAAAACAGAAATTTCAGTCTTCGCCGTTTCTACCGCTATCTATTTCTCGACACAATTTCTATGCTTCTCCGCCACGAAGAAAGTTTACATCATAATATTCGCGTGTCCTTCGCGTCTGCCACCAATTCAAGACCTCACTATAGAGAGCGTTGCGGGCAAAACAAGAAAATAGTGCACGGCTGCACTGTTTACATTCAAGTTCCGATTCAATGCCAACAATTGTGAAAACGAAAAATACACGTTCCTCTAGAGTTCCAGTTTCTTCGGTACGAAGGAACAATTCTGAATACTTAAAAATGCCTTCCTTACAAGTCCACTCCGTTCTGAACCGAACTAATCAAAATTTTTCACAGCAACGTCAAAAGCTCTCGCTAGAGAAGAATAAAAAAAAAAAGAAGTTTCTGGCTTTGAGTTTCGTCAATCTGAATCCTTAGATCTCTATCTTTTTTTTCATTGCATTATCATTACGATTCACGATTGATCGCGAGAATTAAGCACACTTCACTTCTCAAGGACTGAAACGGCACTGAAGCTTCTTGCTCACGGGGGGTGAGTTTAATACGCGGGCATATGGAGGAAGGTATGGTGGGGATGAAACGGGCTTCGAAGCGAATACGCGCAACTGCTCTGCGCAACACGTGCTCGCCGGTCACGGTGAGCGCGCTTCTTCTAAGTTGTCACAACACGATTTAAAAAATTCTTTTACATTTTCCCCTGTTTGTTATACAACTTATAACAATAACTATACCCGACTTACTGTATTTATGAATGACGTAGGTTTCTGCGAGAAGGTCTCCTTTCAAATACTAATATGGTTTGGTAATTTTATGCAGTTGACGAAACTTCATTGGGATTAGGGTTTTGACAAAATGGTAATGAGTTCAAAGTACATAGGTAAGTACTAGAAAATTATGGAGGACGAATAAGGGACCGCGAAATGAATGTTACTTTCTGGATTTGCTACGTGACTAAAGTAACGTACGCTCGGTCACGTCTGACTCCAATAAAATATTTATTGACTGCCAACGAGTACAATAAACTTCTATTAAATGTTTACGTACCACCGTGTAATTCTGAATAGTGGTATCGATAATGTATTAAGCAGAAGTTAATTTTACAATTGAGCCTCGTAGTTCGGAAATACATATATGTAAATTACTCGGTTTACTTTCATTTTTCGAGATCTATGTTTTTGTCAGAGACTACACGGAATAGAAAGCAAGGAGCATGTATCTACAATAATTAATTCTGCTCGACTGTTTTACATGACAATTTGGGCTATTTTTATATGCCACTCTCTACTGCGTTGTCTTATGTTTTGACAAGTAAATACAATGTGTTTCGTGCTCCTAATTACATAGGGTGAGTCACTGGACTCCTTGGGAAATTATAACTGAAAAAGAAGCAATATATCGAAGGAGAATCTCGTAGGTGTAAGAAATGCAATACATATTTATTGTTGCTGTTATTCTGAGGAATGATCTTCAGGAAGATTTACAGAAATGAGACCTCGATAAAAAAAAGTTGAATACTACTTAAGGGTATTATTTATGAGTCACCCCCGCGTGATATAATGGCGCATATGTACCAATTGTTATAAACTGCAACAATCCCTAACACGTGATGTCGCACGTGTTTTTCCCAAAGTGTGATCTCTGATAACTATTATGTAAAGTTAATAGGAAACATTATGTATTTTAATTGATCTATTCAAATTTTATATGCGACATATATTTGTATTCTGTTATAAATTTCTTATTAAATATTATAATATTTCGAGCTCAAAGAACGAACAGTTACAACGAAACAATTTATCAGAAACTTCGTACAACTATTCTGGCTGAAGTGAGTTATCTTGTTTACCACGGATTATCAATCAATTTTCAGTCAGCAGAATTTCTCGCGGAAAATTATTTATACAACAAAACTAAACGAACCTGAACCAATTAACATTCAAGAAGACTTTAATTTTCGACAAATTCATCCCAAGAAGAAGGAAAAAAAATTCTCCAACAAATTGAAGATCCTTATCCACTCGGTTAATCCCATCGTTACGTCAACAAGTCCGACAAACAATTCGCACAATATCCCCGTTCGCAGCATCACAATTTCCCGATAACGTAATCGGTCCAGTCACAGATCAAATCGTCCCAGATGCTCCCCAAACATATATGATCGGTCTAAGCGAGGCCAACCCACGAAACGAAAGCGTCGACGATCGACGAAAGGGAACGTCGATGCTGATCACGCCTCGAACGTTCCTGCATCTAAATTTGCGCGCAGCAGATGGAAAAGAACCGGTCGAAGGAATGCAATGTTTACTCTGATGGAGTTCACCAGCATGTTACAGGCGCCCATGCTTTTCGTTCGAGGGGCAATTTTAGCAAAGCACCGTGGAGCTAATGGAACGAAGACGGGATGCTGGCACGGGGCCGAGAGACGTCGAAGGTTTCACGTTGTTCCTTGATGTCCTCGAGCAGAGGGGACGCGTCAAATACGTCAATCATTTTCCATCTGGTCAATGGTTTTCGTGTCGAGAAGAAAATCGGGAATCGACTTAGAAAAAATGGAATAACTTGCGCAGCTCAGCTGCAGTTGGGTGCAGCCAAATTTGCACATAAAAATTATTTCATAACAGAAAAACTTTTGCACCCTTAAATTGGCGTTTTTGTCCCCGCCCCCCTCACTGTGGGACGACGTGAAACGTTTGCGTACGCGATGAGTGGTTACGTCTGTGAGTCTTTGTTTTACTTCTGTCGATCATTGTTTCCCACAATCTCTATTTGATATCTGATTGCCGGGGATTTTGTGGAAAATTTTGCGTCCGAAAACGTGTCTGGATAAGCTCTGCGAGGGGGCAGGGAGATAGAGAGTTTAGAGTGTCGGGGAGGAAGAAATAGGTGACGGAATGTCGGGGATCTAAATTGGGGTTGAATTGGAATTAGGGGAGAGAGGAATTGGGATGTTGATGTAAGTGGCTTTGATAAATTGGGGGTTGATGGAGTTTCCAATTGGAGGTAATTATGGGATTCCGTATGGTTGAATGGTAATTAGTTGTACATCGATTTGTACAATCATTTATCAATTGTTCTTTGTAAATTGTTGAAACTCCTGTGGCTTTTCGATACATCGAACTGTCGAAGGATTGAGTTTCGGGCGTAGACTATTCTCTTCTGGAGTCAACGTCACGCGTGTTCGGATTTGAATGAGAAATAATTTCGAAAAAATAGTGCACGTTCCATTTTCGTAGTTTTCATTGCAACTGACGTCAATGAATTCCTCGACGAAAATAACCTTGGCACAGTTGCAACAGTGGAGACATATTTTAGCCAGGCAGGATATAAAAATGTTCCAACGTAAAAACATAGAATAAAATATGAGCCTGTGGCGGTTTAGTATCGGTGCAAATATTATCACAAGTAACCGTGGCCATTTCAATAATCGATCGCAAGTTTTCAGTAATAGGCGTCGACAATAGTTTATCGCGTCCTGGAGAACAGTAAACGCAGAAATAGTCATTGATTCACAGTAATAACAAGAGCACCGTTCAAACACCATGAACGTTTCTATTTGGCAAACGTTGCAACCAACAACGAACGGAAACAGTCACGTACACGTATCGCGAGCGACCTTCCGGAAATAAATCGACTGCGATGCAATCATCCGCAAAGCATTTTCGACCCATTAAACTTTTATCAATTTTTTTTATAACACTTTCAATCTGAAATACCTTGCGCAGAGTAACAGTAACCGAGCAGAAACCTTAGCATCTAGTAGTAACATCCCGCGACGAAACGGCAGGGAAGCCCAAAAGCTGAGGGTTCGGCAGAAAACGGGCGTGCTTATTATTCTCGCGAACCGTCGACGCGTATTCCGACCGAAGAGGCCGTTGAACGGTCTCTAAATATAAAGGGGTATGTTCACCGCGATTAAAAGCGGTCGGAGTGATGTTCGACCGAACGAGTTCAAGAACGAAGAAGAAACTCGAATATTTCACTCTGAGATATGTTCGAAGTATGTCGGACACGAGTCTCACAGGCATCTCGTAAACTGACACATATGTTGCAGAGCGAACTCCACTAGGAAAAAAATATATCTGCATTTACAAATAAATAGGCCGACGGATCAGTCAGATTGATTAAACATCTCCTGGTCGGTGTTTAGAATATTCAAATTTGTACCTGGCGGTGAAAAGTAGAAAGCAGTAACACGAGAGGATAACCGTAAAAGGAGTGTGTGTTCGTTTTCGTGTTAAAGGCGGTGATACGTGTAATTGGATGATTTTGTACAGAGCGTATCAAGAAAAACCAGCTATCGCTTGGACAATTGATTAGTTGTGAAACGATATCACAATGATTCGTCTTCAAAATAAAAATCTAGATACACCCTGTATCGAATCGATCATGGAAGAAGACACTTCCCATCGTTGCAACTACACGTTTCATTTGTCACAGTCCGCGTTACACAGGTCGTTCGAAACAGGCGTTGTCGATCTACCGATTGATCAGTGAAGCGTCAAAGCGTTTGGAAAATCGCACGGGAAACGATCAACGTGGGTTAGGCCGCAGCATCGCGTGACAACGGTGCGCCAGACATCCGAAACAAGGTGAAAGGTGCGACAGAGTGTAATCTGGGTGGTGCATTTGTAGTCAACATCGAGCAATTCTGGTGCCTATTGTTAGGGGGGGGGGGGGGAAGGAGAAAAAAAACGATCGTCAACGGAGGATTGGGCAATCGATACCTCCGGGTCCTGGATCTGCTCGGAATCTGCCGATGTGCTCGACGTCTTCAGGATGCTGTACAGCTTTACGTAGGGGGCCTTGATCAGCTGTTAGCCAATATAATCGGCCGTTTTTAACGATTTCATTGGATGGACATTTTAATCTCGCACTACCGTAGAACCTCGCATCGAGTGGAATCTCTCTCAATTTGTTTAATCGCGACACTTGTAAATATGAGTATCGATGATCAACGTTACCTCGTTCGAGAATCCTTCCACAACTGTTCTGCAATTTTCACGATATCTTATATAACATAGATTTCGTTTCTGATAAACAAATTCCACGTTTCTTTTATCCGTGTAAAAATTTCCCCGTCACGAGGCGATTTTTCATCGGCGTCGATGCGAGGATCTAGGTCGCACTGGAAACACTAACGCTAACTTTCTCTCGACGCAGAGAATGGCAAACTAAAAAAAAGAGATCGGCCACAAAAAAAAAGGAATGCTTCGTGGGAGGAATGTAGAAGCGAACGAAAAAATAGGATGAACCGATGCAGAGTGCAGGGATCAACGGAGGGCATTTCGCGATACCATCCGCGATCGTGACGTATATAGGGATGAACGCGATACGAGAAACGTGAGGTAAACGTGAACAGATGTGAGAGACGAAGCGGTGCAACGATACTGGCAACGAATCGATAATACCAAGCGATGACTGCAAGAACGAAACCAAAGAAAAAGGAAAAAAAAAACGAAAGTCGAGAGGAACGAAAGTCGAGTAGAATGCAATGTGTTAACGCGTTTAACACAAAACGTTCGACAAACTAAACTTGTGACAATGCTCGCTGATAACGTAGAACGAGTTCGACGACCGAGGTGCACGAGACACAGAGCGCGTCAGCGTGAGATGAATCGAAGAAACGTCAGATAATTTCTGATTATTATTACGAGGATGCTGATAGAATGACTGGCGAGAAGAAATCAACTGTGTGCTTGTATTATGAGTGAGTTCGATGAGAGTAAATGCTACCACGCTGAACAATTTATTATAGAGTACTGGTAATAGATATATAAGAAAGGGGTAAATTTTAGATTGGTGGCATTTCAGATACAGTTGTCAACCCGGTCGCGGACGGTAAGACTTCCGATTAGATATAAAAATAGGTAGGTGATTTATTTCATTTTATTAATTTCAAACAATTACCGATATATAGAATTGAATGTACGATAATGTGGCTTATAAATTCGAATGCTATATCACTCACGTCCACGAATGTGTTAAAGTAGCGCTACGTTCATAGTAAAATTGCCAATAATAAAGAGAAAATAATTACTCGAATTGCTAATAAATAGTACGACGAAAGGTAATGAAATTTGTTCAAATCAAGATTCATTTAACTAATCGTTTCAATGAACAAGTGAATCTATTGCATAATGACGGCTCAGCGTGGCAACGTGCAACGACGCGACGATAAAATAAAACATGTCGATATCGATGATCAATTATGCGAGATTATTTGAAGAATTGAACGACTCACCTCCCATGACTCCCTCGTCAGCTCAGAGATCTCGTCGCCGTCTTGACTACGAGATTTACCCTCCTCGGTGATCTCGCCAGCTTTTCCAGCATCGTGCGGTGATAATTCGGGCGACAAATCGGTATCGGTGTCCGATAAAATGTACCCACGTTCCCGCCAGTAATTCTCGTCGAGTTCGCCATAAAGTGACGGCACCCACGCGTGAATGAACCTGTACAGGTCGTCCACCCTGCGAGCAATAAGAACGCATCCATATTATTATAATTCACGTGGTTAACCTGCGGACTTAACTTTCATTGAAAGAGTTTCACTTCGAAGAGTTTAGCATACGTAGTCTGGCGATTTCGAAACTAGAAAACTTTGTGAACGTTCATATTACATTTGTTCATTGCAATATTTTTGGAGCGGTAATGGAATAATTACGTTTTCGAGTATTAATTAATATTTCATTGATATAACTTTTCATCAGTTTATGAGTTCTGTCGGGAAGTTTCTGCAGAGAAAATCATTCGAAGCAAGAACGTTCGAGTACCGTCTTTATTATTAAAGACGAAGGTTGTTGGTCATTATTTATGCACACATTAGCAGTTTCAATGGACGATGCATATGTGACCTCATTTTTCACCCTTCAGAATATTGCGCCATAGATTTCTTTGCTCAGCAATTATTCTTTCTTCCATTGAAACCGTAAATCCGAATAGGTCTAACTATGCAACTAAACGTGAAAATCAATGAATAAAATAAAAGCATATTAAAATAAACGATACGTATATTTCTAATTATTTCTTCTTCTCTTGCAACGTCCACTACTA
This sequence comes from Nomada fucata, assembly GCA_948146005.1. Lineage (NCBI taxonomy): Eukaryota > Metazoa > Arthropoda > Insecta > Hymenoptera > Apidae > Nomada > Nomada fucata. Next base: position 1,420,401 of record OX411280.1, on the reverse strand, counting down.
ATTAATTGCGGCTAAACAACAATATATTTGTTCAACCGATAATATCCGTAGGTCAACAGGTTCAGATTAATTAAAATGAAATTGTTATCTCGCAAAGTCAATGCACATTTTTATATCCAGTACCTCTGATGGACGAATGGAAAAATGTTCCCCACAGCAGGCGTGACATGTTGATTATAAACAACATTCAACATGTTGCCGAGACCGCTCAACGTCCAATTCATTGTGCAGCCACGTTATGTGTCGTACTTCTACCAGCCACGTGTCTTTATCGGGATTCACTCTACTTTCTCCAATCGATACGCTCTTTTCCGCACGACCAAGACTATCCTCGATGTCTTCGACGATATTCCCCGTACTTTTCACCGCACGGTTGTAAAATATTTCGATGCTCCGCACTGCGGCCCAGTCGACCCTATTTTTAAACGAACAAACGCTCCGTTTCCCGTACACTGTACGACCGGTTCAACTGTTGTTAGAAATAACGTCGACTACTGTACAAGAACGAACACGGGAGACTGGCCTGAGGATCGCGAAACAGCAAAACAATGATGCAAGAGACGCGGATCCTGAAAACACTTGCTCGAAAACGTACCAGAAGAACGGAGGCGAATTAGAGTTGTGAGTCAGACAGGAATTATACACGGGCACTTACTGCGATATTACCTACGGTGACGCAACCTAGTTGCGACTAGGTGCAGAATTGAAATCTATTGTTACGCTTGATTGTAAAGTTACAGCGTACAACGTGTGTCGCGCTCGACCCTAGGACTTTCAATATTATTGAAGTATTATTAGAATTACGAACGTCTGTTTCGCGTAGATTAAAAAAGTTCTCTCTGCCTTTCATTTTTCATCCGGAGACGAGTTTCGTCATCGTTAATATTATTAGTATTTATTATCGTGCCGTGGAAACATTTATTTTTGTTTATCAATCCAGTGTTGACATTAAACAGTGAACGTCCGCGGACACTGACAATTAGTATCACGATTGCATTTATGATAATGTCTACATTTGGAAATGAATTTTTTAGTATGCTAAAATAACTTCAATGTGTACTGCGTGTGAAAACGTTTTTTTATCTGGTTGACATTGGTCGTAATACGTTGATTATGTCACCGTCATCCTTTCGATATCGGTGTATCAACGTTATTCAATAACGAAGTAGCAAAAACGAGGATTTAATGAACGTTACGTTACCTAGCGTTTATGGAAAAACGAAAATTAAAAGTTTATAGAATAAAAACCGACGAATGTTAAATTATTAAATACTGTTGGACGATCGATCACTGTTTTTGGAATATGTCTCTTCGATAGATCAGATTGGACCTCGATATTTCATAGAATTAAGAGAAAACAACCTGCTTCCTGTCACATAGCTCTTAATTTGCAATGCAAGAAAGAAACACTGCATAATATATACGAATGCGATCAAATATATTTTACCAGCGGGCCAGTTTTAAAACGAACGAAACTATTTACGTATAACTATATCCATCTGTGACAAAACCGAAATTCTGAAACCATAAATTTCAAACGAAAGCAAGTACACCGCTAGTCGTAAAACTTCGCATCTGCCATCTTGTACATTCGAACGTTTATGACAAAAACAGATGCGTTGAAGTACGTCAGAGCAAACAGGTAGATAAGGTTCCTTCAATCTTCACGTTCATTTTGCAGAACGAAATACGATTAGCTCGGTGCATCGCAATGATATGATGTATCAAAAGAGAGAAACGTTTAATAGATTTTCAGGTGACCACTGCATCCACCCACGTTTACTCTCGAAATTTCAACTTGCGATCCCCTACGTTGAAAGAACTTCTGTAATCTAACAGCCCAAACCGTACAAGATTCACAAATGCGTAAAAGCAAGTCAAGAATGTTCCTCGTCTCTATTGAAATCAATCAAACTCAGCGTGGAAAACGTGATTCTCACAATAACAATATTCATTACACAGGCAACACCATTGGATAAAGCGAACAGGAATGCAAATTCCACCTATCGCTATTCAAGCTCCATTAGCTGAAACTCTATAGGCTCTACCTGCCCGCCTGTACCACTGCACGATAATTTAATTCCACGCCCGTCCTATGTACATCGATTCCCCCGACTATACACGTCCGTACAGAAACGGAATCGCGCGGGTTGACCTCTACGTCGCGTTACCTATTTCCTCGGGCCACGCGACGACCAACCCGCACGAACAATCCTTTCGATTTTCCGATCGCTGTTACGCTATCAGCAAGATAGAAACACGCGTCACGATGATCTCGAGACGAGCGCGCACGATATACATGCAGGCCGATATCGATAGAACGGTGACCAAACGATGGGAACACAGTTTTCCGAGCGGACACTGTACAGCAACGCGGCGCGGTTTCCGTCGCGTTTTCTTCGCGCGAGCAGACTAATATCACGAACGCCAACGTGGAAAAGTTACAAGTGCTTTGGAGCACGTTCGCCGATACGTCGTTGTGTCACGTGACGATAGGCTCGCGTACGGTTCACGTGTACGCTGCTCGACTGGGATATTTAAACTGCGATCGGTTTTCTGCCTCTGGAGTGGACGTTTTCATGCGTGCGTTTTTTTTTTCTTTTTTCTTATTTCTTTTTTGTTCCTCCCCGTTTTTCTTGCGATTATTAAGCCGTCGCGGGCAGTTTCGTTCCGCCTCGAAGCACATCGCGATGAATTTTTAATCGCGCGCGAAATAAGGTGTTTCAAGCGGGTCGGCGAGGCGAGATAAATGCCGAGCACGAGTTGACGCAGTGTTGATGTATGAGCACGTATGCACGCGATTAGGAAAATTGTCGCGAGTCGTGCAATTTCTCTTTCTGTTCGAATAATTTTATTTTCATTTCTGGGCCGCTTTTCTTTCGCACCGACGATGATCGATTCTTGTTTACTCGCGAGTGAACTTATGCATAGCGGAACAGCTTTTATTATTGTAAAATGTTGTATAGTTAGAATATTTTTTCCCCGACACTGGACATTGATTTAAGAATTACTTGAACCGTCGCGTTAATTTTTGTATTCAATTTGGTTATTTAATATTCACCAGGATTCTCCTGGAATGTTGCCGCGATATTTTTCTATTTTCAAGCTTAATTCACTGGATTTCGTCAACGAACGATGATCGGCAAGTTTTAATAATACGCGTTACAGGGCTCGCGAGCAATACTGAATTTCGTTAGTCAGCGCATTTGCCGAATGAAAGGCAGGTAAGTTCATATCTCCAGGTAAGATCGACGAAATATTTCTCTGGCTGAACAAAGATTTACGACGTTTTATCTAATCGAGCGCAAACGTGTAACTTATCTATTGACCTTAGATTACATTTATGTACCTAGCTGTATCTCTGTGAATACGACCAAAATTGAAACTGAATTTCTTCGGTATTAACATTATGATCAGTAGACGATAAATTAAATTTTGCAATCCCTAATAAACCTTTCGACGGTTTGTTATCGAACGTCCAAGTGCTGAACAATGCGACTAAATTGAACGAAACGCGACGAGAAGATATTTTACATACATCGCGTCCAATGATAATAATACAAAAAAATAGAATAAATTAGACGAGGTTTACTTACCTATTGCGCGGTATGCTGAACCAGTATTCAGGACGTATCTTCTTCTTTCCATAGCTCATAATAGGCGTCGAGCGTGGAATCTTCTTATCTTTGGGTCTTCCGGTCCGCAGTCTCAGGTACAATGGAGGATCCTCGCATGAATGGGCTGGTCGTGGTATTAGCTCTACATAACGCGACAGAACAAACCATTATATCACATAATTCCCCTATCGCCCCTTTTAATTACATTAAAGAATTCAATTTCCCGATATTTGTTTCACCACACGATATCAAAGTCTTTCCAAAAACGAATCTGCATAACGAGACACACAATATTTAATAGATTCATTGAATATGTACGTTGTACCTTAATTGCAATCAAAAAAAAAAAAAGGGAAACAAAAACTTGGGATACTTGGTAGAATATGTTGAAGGTATTATAAAAAGCGTCACACAAACATCATCGTACAAAATCCTCTTAAAAATTGAGATCGCCGTTCGCAATATTAAACGCATGACCGCGTGGTCATTGAAAAGGAAAACGCACAAAATCACAATACGGTAAACAGTTAGAGACACGAAAAAAAACAGCCACAACATCGCAGATTAGCATCGTGTGGAAGAGCGTGAAAAGTCAGAATCGTTGTCGAACGATTGACCGACAAACGACTCGGAGCATCGGTGAGCGCCGTTCGTTGCACTAGGTACACAGAGTATATTAAAAGTCATACACAGTGTATGAATGCATTTCGTGTGTGCAGTTGCAGTGTGGATAATCGAACGAAAAGTTTGCTTTCTTTTCGTGAGCAAATAGTTCAAAAAGTCAAGTTCAACATTTTCAAGAAACACGCAAATCGTCGATGATGCGACAAAGCAGGATCAACAAGTAAATAAATAAATAATAAAATAAATGCACCAGGTGTGAGAGAAGTAAGAAAGATGTGTCGAGCAGGCGTCAAGAATAAATGAAGAGGTAAATCAATTTTCGTGGATATACGGTGATTATACGAAAGAAAAGGGGAAAAGCAAGCTAATACAGTATGAACCTACCGAGGCCTTCGAGTTCGGGAAAATTAGGTGCTTGGACTAGAGGGACAACAAAACATACGATATTACTGCATTAGTATGAATTCATTGAAAAGACGATAATGAAACCTGTTCTGCCATCTTCATTTCTTTTTCTTTGTTTTTTTTTAAGAAACTGAAAATTCAACATTAAATATATAATATCTTAAACATTCCAAAAACTTGATCAAACTTACATATATAATAAATAACTCGAGCAGAAAGGGTTTCAAAATCCTCTGGGGAGACATAATAATGTTTCCACCAATGGCTCTAGTTTAATGAAGGGACTCGAGCTTGGACTCTGCGACAAATAGCAGAATGCCCACAGGATCCAAGCCAAGTGATCGTGATAGAGAAATCTGTGTCAAACATCTAAATCACTCGAAGCGTCGTTAAATTTCTGTGCTCTTCGATTGTTCGTTGAATTCGAACGACACAGATTCGTGGGACACGGCTCACAGGTAATGGCACACCGAATATAATAAGATGTAGAGCTACTAATGACAACACGAGTAGAATTTGAAAACCATACAGAATAATATCGAAACTACGTTCACTATAATATGCGTAACAACGTAAGCGCGTTTGGCTGAAATATTAATTATCGTAGCCGCTTTCAGTATCCGTATATCGTTGGGCAGAACTTTTCTGACCGTCTTGAAGAATTGCCGCGATCGAATCCAAAGGCGCTCAAACGTCCGAAAAATGGGGCAGCAATAAATGCACTAGCAAAGTAACATCTTTTAAAAAAGCCGTCTATACATACGAGCGGGTGCAGTGCGTGGAACGTAATCCCGTTTTGCCACCTTTAATTTGTTGGTTTCTTTCATGTATTCACGGCTACGTGTGTAAATTCGCTATAATTGTCAATCCTCGTTTAGAGTGTTTCCTTGTCGACACAGGTTTATCGTGCAGAAGCTAATCTACTTAATAATAAAAATCGTCCGCGGACTAATCAGCGACCGATCGAATATAAATAAATGACAAGACTCGTTACGAATCTAGAAACAAACGAAACACCCTGTACAGGATTGGAAAATCGTATTGTGTGAGCGTAGTCTGCCATAGTAGTATCTTACAATCATCGAGAGTTAATCATTCCGAAAATATGTTGAATAAACTGTCGTGTTCCATAGAGTCAACATGTGCCAAGATACTTACTGTCGAAACTGACGAACAGTTCCGGCATATCTTCCACGGACACCATACTACGGTAGTCCAATCGGGGCGCCGTGGTCGAAGTTTTGCTACCGCGGCTACTGTCCACGCTGCTGCTACCGGACGACGTTAATGGTTGTTGCCTGATGAACGTCCCCACGGACGATCGCCTGAAACGAAATCGCAAAGTGAGTTCTCTAGTCGTTGGTGTTGCAGAGACTTTCGTGCCGAAATCAAGAGTACACGAGGATAATACAATTTCGCAGTCTCGTGTTCCCTGTAATTTCGAAACAACGTACATACATTGAACGGTACATCGCAACGTGGTATGAAACGGTTAATCGTGGAAAGGCAACGACATTCAGGGTAAAACATTAATTGTATCCAACGTGTAGTGTATGCACGGCGAAATAAACTGGATGGCTGCTCGGGGATACTAAAAAGAAACTCAGTGTTCGATTGATCGGTGAATCGTGTGCTGTTGTTTGTAAGCGGTAACTTGTAGAGCGATGTATAATACATAGTCTGATCTCGGCGATGTTTCTGAAAATACAGTGTCATGTTTTTGTTCTTGTTTCATTTTTACCTGGAAGCAAGAGAACATAGGCAGGTGGGGTTGACCGTCTCAACCGTTACAAAGGCTTGAACGAAAATGAGAGAAAAGAAAGTACGACAGGCAACGTAAAGAAGGGTGTCGTTCGTGAGAAGCTTGAAAGAGTGGTAGAACAACTTACGAGAACTCGGGTAATTTCATATCCTACGAAACGATAATCCTCTCGGGGAGAAGGAACGTGAACTAACTGCTTAAAAGAACTTACAGGAAACGATCTTACATACGAGTCACGTATATCGTGTAGGAGAACAAACAAGAGGCAACGAGCTAGATGATCTAAGAAGAGAAACGTACAACAACAAAATAATAGTACATATCCAAGATTCAACAGCCAAACATTAGAAATAGAGAGACAGAAGTGAGCGGAATAATAATGGAAGAATAGAAAAGAAATAAAGAAAAGCAATAGGACAATTATCGTGGATCAAAAGTGGATACAATATATATTTGCTGGTTCATGGCCGGGCCCAAACTCACCCAATAAGCCCTCCTGGACCAGGTGAAATCTGAGGATTGCTGGAGTCCTGGGAGAGAGAAGAGGCGGTGAGCGGAGGTGTCCCTCCGGCTCTACCGCCCCCACCGCTCTCTTCGCTGGGAGTTTTAGCAAAGAGGCCCGAGCTAAAGTCACTCACCAGGTTGATCGGCGAGCTTATATTCACCACCATTACATATTCTTTGTTAGTCACATTGGAAACGATAGTTTAAGCTTGATGTTTTAACACAGATTTACCATCACAGTCTGATCGATGATGGATCGAAAATGATATGAAAATATAATCATCAGTCTAACGTTCTCGTCCAACCATATTATTCTCCAGCTATTATTGACGGAATAGGTCTGCTATATTTAACTGGTCGTTCAATTGCACTCGAAGATGATTTCTCACTGTACGGTTTTCTTCGCCCGTGTGCTTATAGATTTGAACGATCAATTTTTTTTCTTTTTACTATGACACATACCTACGAGAATGATTGTTGAGATAGAGAAATTGAAGTGCTCGATGGAAAACGGACTATGATGGTACAATGTTATTTCGAAGACAACGTTTGCGGACTGTGAGCTGAAAATGTCACACGTGCCCATTCCTACGGGTTGTTTAATCAATATAGAAATTAAGAAGAAAAAGAAGAAATCGTATTTGAAAGCGCGTCTCGCAAATGCAACAAGCTGCTTGCTTCTACGCGCAAGTCTCTAACGATTATTCTATGTTACAACGAACGAGGATATTCATAGTAAAGACCTATAAATAAAGGAGCTGATGCGATTTTTTTCTGCCGAGTTTCTGAACGATAAACGCGATTCGTTTTTTTTACTAGGAATAGCCTCGAGAATGCTATAAACGTTACTTTATGTTCTAAGGAATTTCAGCGTAAAGCAATCACATGGAAAACAAACGTTCACCGTATAAGGGTGGCCCCATCGTCGGGAGTTCGATCTTCCCTGTGTATAGAAAATATGCAAACTTTCCTTTCATCGAGTCATTCATTCCTTACACTCTATACACACACGAATAAAAAAAGTAAGGTATAGAAGCGTATCATCAATTTTACAAAGACAAAAGAAAACATTATTGTACCATATAAGTTAGAAAAACACTAATTCGATAAAAAAAATAAAGGATGTTATAAACACACAACAGGGCAAAAGATTATCACCTTGAAAAGACTTTGCTGAAAACCGAAGAATGATGAGAGTCCGCGCTATTCGGAAGGCTAGATACTTTATCAGATCCAGACTTATTTTCGTCTTCCTTTTCGCCAGTTAATCCTTCCATCCATGACAAAGGGTACGATAATCGCTTCAACATCTGAAACAGGGACCAACAGTAATCAAGACAAGTTACGGATGGTAAAAAATACTTAGATGAGAAAGAAATCGATTTTAATTATTACCTTATTCCTACGAGTCTCTTGTTTGTCGTCATCTTTGTGTTCTTCGTCTTTATCAGGTTCCTCCGTATTACTGTCTAAGCTGAAAGATACCGAACTCGCCTTCTTTCGGCCGTTAATGACAGAACCACTGTCTAGCGAATCAGTTGTAATATTCGTCGGTGCAATAGTAATAGGGGGTACCCAATCTGAAGATAAGACAATATCTGCGTCTGAGTATACTTTCTTTGCGGGATTTGGCTGAACTACTGGGAATGGGGGATTAGGGTCACGTATGTCAATACCAGAGTCGTGGCATGACAGTTTGACTAGAGATCCTTCTTCGTCTTCGGGAATCATCTTCGATTTCGTAGAGTCGGTCTGCAAGCAAACAAACAGAAAACGAATTAAACTTGAATCCTTTGATGAGAACGGAGTACAGAAAACTGAATAATACCGTGTAATTGTCATTTACTTTATCAGAATTTAAAGAATCTTGCTGTTCATCCTCGACTGGCCACGGGTACTGATCTTTACTAGGAACTGGCCAGTGATGGTCAAGCAAAGAACGTCTTCGTTCCTCTAACGTTCTATTTGCTTGACCACCGCTGCATGCCTCTTTAGCCTCCGAATCATTCTTCTTCTCTTTGGTTGTTGTTGTGTCCTCTTCCTACGAGACGAACGAAGCGAAATTCATTACAGCATCGAACATTTATTGTAAGATGGAAACGAAATGTTTGCTAATATATAAATTTACGTACATTTTGTAGATTGGTGGGAGTAACGAGATCTCTCTCAAAGGCCTTTGGAAAAGCATCTCCGTCCCTCTCGTTACAGCTGTACACATTCTCTCCATCGTCCGCTGTCAATTCAGAGAAATTTTCATCCTTTTCCGGCGACTGACACTTAACATTCTCCTTCTGCGATGGTTTCTTCATATAATATATCTCTGGCTTCTTGTCCAAGTTACCAGCTTGCGTGTGTCCAACACGCATATGCGCTATATCGTAGTAAATCGCAGCATTCACTACAAATTCCATTGGTGCGATCACGCCGTAAGATTCAGCACCGTGTTCAATTACAAGGGGATCCGATACATTTGGGTCGAACATGACTGCGTTCGGTGTAACTAGCAACACTCCACCGACAACTCCCTGCAGTAAACAGGACGGAGGATTAGAATTAATAACAGAATGATGAGAAACTAAAAGTAAATACTTATAGTAACAAAAAGTGAAATATAAACCTCACCTGACCATCGGTGATATGTCGAACATTGATTTTTAGAAATCTTTCTTTAAACGGTTGCTCCTCCTCTTCTATAACTGTGTTGGAAACTCCTTGTGGCGTTTTAACTCTTTCCATATGGCTCGGCTTTGGGGACACCGGCCTGAGGTTATCCAAGAGTTCTATAAAACGAAACATATTAATTAATAACATATTGCATACGAAAGGAAATATTTCTAGTAGCTACATACGATTGCATACCCATATTGTGAGAAGAACAGAATGATACTTTGAATGTTTGTATTTCGATTTTTGGCGAAATGTATGACAGTACTTTTGTACTATTTAATTACGACAACAAGCAAATGGGTTTCAAGTAATGTCACTAAATCTAATAAGTACGAGGGTCTGCATAAGGACGACATCTGTGTTTTATTTAATGCTGGGACAGTATGCATTGTTTGCTTCCCGACAGCTTATAGGTTATGTTTGACATACGCAGCGTCCATATTTCTACCGTAGTTTACATCGTGAAGCCGATCAGCTGACGTTGTACTATATATACAAAGTGACAGAAAAATAAAACATAGACTTAAAGGGTGACGCTTCATAAATGTATTCGCTAACATGTGCAGGATGGTTTATGAATAGTTCTATGATTTATTCAAAAGCATTATCTTTCATTCAAGAATGAGCATATGGAAATTAAGTGCTACTCTACGCAAAAGTAATTACACGTTGCTATGCGTATATGCGGTTTAGAGGAATTAGAAAAAAAATAAATACATAAGAAATACAGTTATTAATTTAACTAAATTAAATTGAGATGTTTTTATTAAAGCTCCTATATATCAAAAAAGTATAGGTCGCATACAGAAACAGACAATAACGCATGGACCTCCCTCCACCTTAAAATCGATCCGCACCACTTCTCTACCTAATTGTATGTACATAAGTACATACATACCTAGAACTGTACGAATTCCTGTTGTCATGACTCAATTGTTCATTCGCTAGAATTAATTTACGATAATTATTATTATACAAATACGTATAATAATTACGTAACGTGGCGCCAACCAAGTGTTCAACTTTCAATCCTGTCTGATCACGATGTCTCAACAATTTTGTCCCTAATGTATTCGATACTTTACACACAATTTTCCTAACATTTCAGTAGCAACCGCCGACCTTATTTTGTTACTCACGTTATTATTGCGTCATTTATACTATTTTTACTCTTACCTGTATTGCTATTTTGCAACGCAAACGGTAGACGATCAAGGGACTTGTTTATAATCATTGAATGATTCATGACAGACGTATCTAACAACTCTAATAATCGGCAACAAGGTATCAGTATCGAGATGCCTCACGTTGCTGCGAATATAATTCGAAAGGAAAAATTGGCGCGATCGTCTCCCTATAAATAATGCAACAGAAAGGCGGAGTAGTAGTGTGCACAGGTGAATCGGATTGACTCATCTGGCCAAATATCAAGATGAATTGGGTCTCGATTGTATCTGACTGTACCAAGTATCGCGTAGAATATTAATGTCGGTTTGTTGCACGCATAGGATAGATAAGACCTGACTACTGGCTCGTCACACTACTATCTTTGAGTATGCACTATATGTATATATATATTTTTTTTTAAGCATTAGTTGATGCGTAATGTAGCGTTAGTGAAATCTGCCAGCGGTGCAAAGAATTTTTATATGCATATGGTACTTTTTCTGTTACCTTCACCTAGTTGCATACCGTATTCGTAACGTGTAATACAGTCTAGAAAAAAATACGACGTCCACCACTAGAGTGTGTCACAACATAAAAATTAAGATCGTAGGATAATAATCCGGAATGGGGTAGAAATGTTTGTCTTCTTTTATTTTAGCAAACTAAGGAAACACGAAATTCAAGTGGAACTGCAATTTGCTTATCCTGAAATTTATTTCGTTCAAATATGATTTTTATTTGAACAATTTCACTGGCATTTATATAATAGAACGATTAGCAGTAGACAAATTGCACTATAAATATCTAAATTGCAAACTAGATTGTATTGCTAACGTATTGACAATAAATCCTTCCAATCTCACGCAACGTTTGTTAAATTATCGTCAGCGTTACGGTGCTGAATCGAAAGTCTGTAGACTAAATCATTTTATAATGCCATCAAATGAAAACCATATTTCACACCTATTATTCCTCTTTGCCAGCGTTTCTATATGGAAGTAAATGATAAATCTTATATTTGAAGTGGGACAAAATGAATGAAAAAATTTGCCTTTTTCCTCGAGAGGTAGATCATCCTGGGATTCGTGATCGTGACTAGGATCCGGACTGGGTGCGTCGGTAGTTGTTCCGCCTTTAGTTCGACCTTCTCCTTCCACTGGTATCCATAATTGCTGACCAGAGTAAATGAAAGTACTTCCTAGCTTGTTAAATTTACTCAGCTCAGATGGTGTCGTGTCGAACCTTGCGGCCACTGACGTCAGTGTGTCCCTGTCGCCGACCTACGATAGAGAAAAAAAAAGAACAGTTCTAAAATCAGCTGATTTAAATACATACACAGACAAATTTTCATAGATAACATATGGACGCAATGTTATGGTCCATATCGATCTTCCCATATAAAAATTACCGTAAGAAATTACGGGGATATCGACGTATCAAATATTAAAAAGTTGTCGCCATTAATCGAATAGTTTGTAGAAAAGTCTCGATCGTAATTTCCCGAAATTCAGCACTGTGCCTCAGGTGTCTAACTTTCACACCAGGTCCGGTCAACCCTAAATGCAAATCACTAGCCACCGTTGCGTGCGAATGATACATGGTGTGGCACGTTGAATCGACACTGGACGGTCTGAAAGCCAATCATGGATCATCGATCGACAGAGAGTGGATGCTTCGTACGGCTACACGTTTGAACGCATCGTTGACGTGCCCGGCAACGGGCAAGCTCGATCGAAAGCCAGGCAAATATCAGTGAAACGCAATTTCACGGACCGATGATAACGCAACGTCATAAGCTGTATCTTGCGTCTAGATTTGCGAACGCCGGATGATCGTCGAGGGAATCGATCGTGGATTCCACAGTCATCTGGTCGAAAATAACATACGATCATTTTAGTCCGAGTAGATGGTGTTTAATGGATAAACGCATAGAGAACTCCATAGTCGAATCTTGGAACGAAGAATTCGGAAACTCCAGTTAATAGAGAACGGATCGAGTATGAATGTGAGATACGTTATCTTTGATATAATACCGTGGTGAATTTCTACGAAGAGTGATCGCATAGTGTCTCAAAGTTACATATTACGAAAACGGAACGGTATGGTATAATGTGCATGACAGTCGCTGAAACACTATACTAAAATGTTCACGTAACGGTTCACTGTTGTATCATCTTGCAAAGTTTCTACGCAGCGTTACGGAGCAACGTTCGGTGAAACGTTACCTGTCTGCATCCTCAGCAGGCATTTAATGTTTCGTTCCAGCGAGATAGCCTTTATCAATTTCGCGGACAAAAATCGTTAACTTTAAAAAACTTTGAAACAATTTAAAAGATATCTCCAAGAAAAGCATGGGATATAAAAATGTGCAACGATATGGTTGTTGCAAAATCATTCTGAACTGTTCTTCGTTCGATTGATCGAACTGTTTCGACGGTGCTCCCGTTTCCCTAACAAATCGTGAGTGGGCACTCGCGATGGTCCCCTGCATCATTAGATTATTTGCATAATCCGGCAGGACTGGCGTGCAAGGAGATATCGGGTAACAGAAAATTGAATTCCTTGAAAGAGAGCCTTGAGACCGCTTCATTCCCCGGCATATTACGCCTCTTATGCAAATCCACGTCCAATGACCTTTAAAGCCAACTACTAATACCATTTTATAGCTCGACATTTTGTAACAATATGCGACTGTTGTGTAACATTAAATTAATCGTCTTCATTTAGCCGGATTACTGACCGGTTATTTCCCGTAAGAATTTGGGGGAAATTTAGCAACACCAATGCACTGTAACTGCAGTTAAATAATGATTACAATCAAACAAAATATTGTTGAATATAATCAGAAATATTGTAATAAAGTCGTGCAGAATTCCGTATCTTAATTATTGAATTTCAATAGTCGATTTCGTGTTGAATTTATTTCAATTCAATTAGTTTAATGTTTAAGGGTTCGGGGCCACGTTTTCCCGTTGTTCGATCGAGGTCGAATTTTCCGCGGATTATTTTGTTGTTAATTGGTATAGTTCTAGGGGGTGCTGTGTAAAAAAAATGTTCATCGAGAGGAAATAAAAGCCACCGTACTGCAAAACTGTGTCTGGCCACGACGCGGCTCAATCTACTGCGCAGTGGATTCGCCGGAGGTCGCATTAGAAACATACGAACTGTCCGACTATATCACGACTCGATCTACTTTGTATCCTGACACTGACGACCGTATTCATATATTTGCGAATAGACAAAACGAACTACTTGATGTTGTTATATTTTATGAAATTTTGATTATTCTGTTCTATTTAATATTCAATTCGATATTAGCAGTGAAATGCCGTTGTAAATTTAAAAGCCGCTGCTATGACGGTATAAGTTTATAATGTAGTGGAACGTTTTCTCCTTTGACAAATTTGTTCAATTTAATATTATTATCTTTACTAGGTGGAATTTCTTTGTAAGCGAAGAAATATAAATTGCAGTTTTAATTAATATTACATTACTTTTCATCGTCGCATGTATTTCTTTTTTCTCCATTTAGAGGAGGCGTGTTTCTGACATGCTAGATGTTACGTATTACGATTATTTAAATATTCGATAGATCACGTAGTCGGTAAGGTCGCATGATTGATATTACACATTAAACACAGTTGCTGGTTGCTTCGATTGACAGGCACAGTACAGGTAAATAGATTTTACGGGACGTTTAAAGTGTAATTTGCGTCCCGGGAAATTCATTAACTATTCCACGTCACCTCATCCCATTCGCCTTGTTCCATGGCTGATTGCTCGTTGTCCGTTCTTTCGGTGTTCCATTTAAACTCTCCTCTACCCACCGCCGATTTTCTGTGGAACGCGTTTCTCCCTTGGAAGGTGATGTCGCGAGTGTTTTAAAATTGCTCGTCTTTTGCAAGAAAAATCGTCGCATCTGAATTAGAGCGAGCCTTGAAATGTAACTTCAATATTTCCTAATCGTGTAACACTTCGTTTCATGTTTCCACCGAACTATGTTAACTGAGAAAATAATGCATATTAATAATGCAATAATATACCATGCCAAGGATATTCTATACAATTCTACGGATTATTGAAAATGAAAAATTCTATTTGGCAAATTCAACAAAGATTAATCGACAATATGGAATGTCAAGTTTTGAAATGTTAATTAAAGTTAACATGGATTTATTCTCTATATTTGGTGTTTCATTAGCGACACAGCCGAAAGAAACCGACAGGTTTCCAGTCGTTGGGCAGCGAGGAGAGATCAGCAAGTAGAAAAAGCGATGCTGGTAGGGCAGCTTCAAGTGGAATCGAACGGAGCGGGACAAAAAGCTCGGATCGGGGTGATGAAGCTTTTAAGGCACAGAAGAAGGAAGAATAAGGACCAAAGGAAGGGGGACGATATTTTGTGCAACGAGAGAGGAAGAAGGCGAACCGGCATTGTTTCAGTTTTTATGTATTTTCCTTCACTGGTTCCCAAATGAGACCATTCCCCTGTAAACACAATACATTTTCTAATACGCGACGATTTCTTTCATTGAAAAGGAGAATATATATATTTACTGTTACCAGTCCAGGCTGATTCGTATATTATTTGTTAAATTAATAATTTAAACTTTAAACAGAATTCTTCTTCAAGATTGAATGAAACAATTATACTCGAATGCTTGACACTTGAATAAGAATAAAACCGGGCGCCCGATACTTTTCAAATTTAATTTAAATGGTAATAATATAGCAGAATTTTCTCGAACAATTTGTCCCGTTACAACGCTGCGGATTAAAAGAAAACCTTTCGCCCAACAAATTAACATTCCTGACAGTCCACTTTCCGATACGAACCACGAAACTTTAGACGAACGATTAAAACACAATCTGCTGTTAAATGAAACAGCGAAAAAATGTGTATTCGTGTATTTAATTATAAATTCAATTTCGACGAAGCTTTCTAATGAGAACCACCGGCTGTTGCTTGTCGTCGAGAAGAAGAGCTGTCCCGGCCACAAAAGATCGCGCAAAAAAGCTCCCGTTGTCCCGATTCTTTCTTGCCTCTTTCTTTTTTTTTTACCCAGGTTACCTTCGTTCCGCGTCTATTCATACAAAGAGCTTCTCATTCAGGGTCGTCCGCCAAGTTTTCGCGTTTTACGTGTCCCGTAATATCTCTCTTTGTCTTTTTCTTTCCCCTTTGCTGCACAATGTCTATACGTATGCCCCTTTCCTTCTAACTTTTTCTTTTCTCAATTATGATTCTTATCAGCCAGAGATCCACCGGACCTTTCGATCCTATTATCCGACGATAAGACGTTACAGGTAACAAGGCACGGATGGAATTTCATTATCCATGGCTGACGAGTGGTCCCCGACTCTCAGGTGCCTCCAATAATCGATCGATTAATTCATTAATCGAGGAGAACGATTATCTCATTTCCTTACGGAAGGCTTTGTGCTCGAGCGTATAATTCGTTTGAAATTAAAAAACTGCAGAATGGCCGGTAGGTGCGCGCGTTAATGGTTTCCGATTTATTTCATTTGACTATCAATTCAGTTGTCCAATTCGCTACAGCAAAATTAAAATAATAAATTGACAATCCCCTAACTACATTCCAAATCGAGATCAAAGAACATACTTTCATTTCTTAATTGTACCAAACATTAAATTAATTTTCCACGCCGAATATTTTTCGATCGAATTAAGAAAATCACGGAATGTCGACCACGCGAACCGAACGAAAAATAAAAAGAAAAAAAAAAAAAGGAAAAGTAATCGCAGTTTGATCAACTAGTGCCGGATTGAATCGTAACGAAGGAAACCTAGAAATTCTTCAAGCGAAAGTGCATTTCGCTCGAACGTTCTCTGTCCATCGGGGAACATCAGAAGTTTCTCAACCAGGCTCCTCGAGTTCTTTCGGGCGTGAACGAATCCTTCAGAGTTCCTCCCAAGTGGCAGACGTTTTTAATGAAACTTTGGCGCTGCACTTTTCTCCTCGTCATCGATACCGTTCTTACTTTATTACAGAGCTCGACATTCGTTTCCCTCTCCCCCCGAAGGCAGCCGCTCAAAAGTGGTCTTCCTCCACTTTTCACAGATTCATCGTCGTTACCTTTACTCCAAGACGAAACGAATTCACTCGTTAATTCCTCTGAAACTTCGCTCAGAAAAGAAGAGACAGCCACGCGACATCGTTCCCAACGCGTAGAAGTATCGTCTCTTTTCAAGCCAGCCTCTGCAAAGACAGAAAGCGTCTCTCCCAGATGGCTTCAAACGAACGATCCTTCGTGTCGTGCTTAAAAATGTTCTCTCGTGGATAATGAACCACTCCATCGTGCACGCAAAAGAAATTGCTGCCCCCATTGGGGAGCGATCGTTAATCGAAAACGTGGGAAACGCTCGAAGAAAAACACTGCGTTGTTTCTAATACGTTTCACCGCGAAGTTTCATTCAACTCGCGGGCCTTCAAAAATTGCCAACTCGAGCCATCAGTTGTAAGAAACAGTTATTTAAACCAACCGTAGAATCGAAGGTACTAAAACTATTCAAGCTGTTCGAATCACAGAACGAAAGCTGTACTCGTGTCTAGAGTATTGGTTATTATCGGTGCCCCAAGTGTTCCAGAGCGCATCCAGGACAGATAAGAGGAGCACACAGTCGGATTACAGACATTAATCGATCAAACGATGAACAATGGATCGAAACGGACAGCATAAGCTAGCTCTAATCGTCGACGGAGCGAGGAGGTAACGTCGATTACACAAGGACGTACGGATTATGGTGAAATCATAGTCGTTCCTGTACAGTTTCATGGGATAACAGATCCGCGGTATCAAACGCGAAACTGCAACGCAAACCACAGAATTTTGGAACTTTCTATAACGCGTTCGTGTTGCTACGCGTTTATGTAATTGCTTGCGCGTTCGTTGCATGCGGCAATTCTATATTAAATACCTGCAGCGAGTAACGAAAGTATTCGAATGGCAGAAACGGCTGGCCTAATGTCGACCGCATAAATATTGCACAAAGTATTACGATTTAATTCAATCAATTATATACAAGCATCTATTAATATTGTATACTATTTGTAGAATTCGTATACATACATTTACAAATCTTTGCATAGAATTTATTTGCACAAATCGCAATATTTTACATCTAATTTTTATAAATTAACAAGATGTTTGTATATACACAGTTGGTGATCAACTCTCACCGCGCTCCGACTATCGATAGCTACGGTAAAATGGCTATCGTTAGGCGTAGATATTTCTAGGAACAATAATAATGCAGGATACGCACTTGCGCATAAGACAACCACGAGAAAGATATTACAAAAGTGGAGTAAATGCTGTGCAAGTGCATGGAACCCCTGAGATGATTTCTATCTGCGAGATCGTGTTTCCATAAAAAGTTTATGGTATCTATTTGGAGTAACGCCGCCGTGCATCCTGCATACAGAAATAAATAATTGCAGAGAGAAGGAAATTAGAAGGGAAACTGTACCACGAAGGCAAACGTTCGCCACTTCTGCGCGACGTAGCCTCGGCCGAACGAAAGTCAATCTTTCACCGGGATTAATGGATCTCAATTTCTTTGAACGATTGTACAAAAGTACATCTCTGTCGTATTATTATTATTTCTGCGGCGGCGTGGAATATTGTGCAATTAAGAAGAAGATAATAATTATTGTACGATTTGATTAAAGAATAGATGTTAAACTTTCATCGGTTAATTATTATAGAATTCTGCAGAGTTTCATTTGTTGCGCAACGACACTGCTTCCTGGTCTCTGAAGCATCGGTTGTGCTTCCGGTACCTGGGATCGACTCTTTCGCAACGATTGCATTAGAAAATCCGGTCTCTCGGAGGAGGTAATAAGAAAGAGGTTTGTGTGCTGGAGAAATTTCTCCGGAGAAATTATTGATAAGTGCATACTATTGTGAGCAACAATACAAAGCACTCTACTCATTGAAACGTTGCATCGAATTATTAGATTCTGCTTTCATCCCAAACGATACTGAGAAAGTAATAACGATGATTTGAAAATAGAATTCCCGTAATCATAAAGATCGTGCATATTTTTAATCGAGATATTAATAAAATGGAACATCTTCTATATTATTCATACCTCAGCTCATCCCGTAAAAAGAAACACGAGACTATTTTTGTCTTCTCGGAAATATTAGCAGAGATGCGATTTCCTTGCAATAGTTGATCACCGAGATATTTATATCACTGTCGTCGATAATTATAAATTTATTTATTCCGTTCCGTCGGCGTCCTTTCAGTAAGTCTATTAATTTTGTTCCCTGGTTTGTATTACACCATCGAGTGCGTTGAACTTTTCAAAGATACTATCGTCGAACTAATTGCAAGTTTAGTTGAACTGCTTACGCCACGCTGTTCAAGTGAAATTAATTTCCCCGGATTAAGTAATTCAAGGTATAATAACGCTACGAATTGTCGAGGTGGGTGATCCGAGTGTTGCCTCTGTTGTTTCTTGCACGAGCAATCTGTACGCATTTTATAAGAAACCCGACGTGATTGCCGCGTTAACTCTTTCCCGTTGAAATGTCGTGTCGATTACTCTCCCAGCGGGCGCGTAGATATTATACCCGTCGAGAAAGTGAGCGTCCATTTACGAAAGGCGTATATGCACGGTTAAAAACGCATAAGCGTGAGATTACGCAACGTGAATCCAAATGTACTTGCATACTTTGATAATTTAGCACGCGTAAACAGACCGACTTGTATTTCGTTCAACCTGTTTGCTCGTTTCGCGAAACCTAGTCCTGTTAGTTACATACACTCTAACGTTCAAGAATAACCGTGTTAACCAGGCAAAACTCTACGCAAAACTTAGAGATTATCCTAATTCTTTTTTCTTTACTACGAACATTTCTTGCACTCTGTTGTATTCAATTATTTAACACTGCAAGTGAATTAAAATTAGTTTGAACGGTGAATTATAATATTAATAGCAATTTTTGTTGCAACATATCCCTCCGTTTCTACTTATACCATTTTTTTTAATTTCGCTTCGATCACTCGTTATTAGGGAAGCAATTTCACACCGAACTCAATTCTCTCGACGCTACCCACAATTATTCATTTATTTCGCTGCGCGTGTAAAGTAAATTATTCATTCGTCCGAGTGAAACTGTACTACTCGCTTAATTATTACATATCCTCCTGTGCTATTTCGTTATCAATTCCTGCCACATTTATCCCCGTTCATATCGCCCGTCTAAAAATTATCATAATCCAAACGGAACTCATCTGTCCTTCCTTACTCTACACCTTTAACGGCCGACCTCGTAGCCCCGATTCAAATTGAGGCATTCTATCTCTTCAAACCGAGGCATTCCGTCCATTCGATTCGCGGCATCGAAAATGTTCGCAAGGGCCTTCGTTTATCTTCATTCGCTGCCCCTCGTTGCAATTCCTTCGCACGTTCTTTCGTTTCCGATACGCCGACGCGTTCCGAAATTCTCGCGACAGAATATCTGACCGGCGCTACGTGCATTCGATTGCTGTATCGATCGTTGGACACGAGTCGCAGTTCGCATGGATGTTCGCCGCGTTTTTCTAGCCCCCGTTGCTCCAGAATTCGAGGTACGCGATCGTTCCATCGGGCTGTTCCTTTGGAATCTCTGCCGCATAGTAAATAGCCGACAGGGCGCACACCCTGCAGAGCATCGTGCACGATCAACTTTTCCATCGAACGCTGTAGACGTGCCTCCTCGAAATGCCATTTTAATGAAACTAATGGTGCACAATTTGGTTTCGTTCGTTTCGACTGCTGTCGGTTCGACGGCTGTTGCCCGACGCATAAACGAATCGGCCACGGATTTATTTCGCGTTCAACGCGAACCGTGTGCAACGTTTCAATTGTAAGAAATAATATTTCGGGGGTGAATGGTTCATCGAAAGAAGATTAAGGTCATGGTAAATCGTACACGTGTGGCATTTTATAAATGAACAGTATACGGAGTCGTACATCTGAGATGGGAGAATAAAATTACTCTTAACAGTAGGCTTACGGAACGCGTCGATATGACGCACTTCAGAATTTGAAATGCAAAGATTAATGGAGCTCTGTGAATATTATATAATGAAATTAATTGTATTTCATTCCAACATGAAGGGTTTTTGATGAAATTCATTTGTTTTAAATTGCTAATCATGAGGATTTTCAATGACAGTGTTATTAATATTCAAATACGGATTCTATTAATTTGTTGTCTTCTTGGCAGTGAAACGTGCCAGAATTATTACCTCGTTCACTTTGTTGACACAGAGTGGCCGCAGTTAAGACGATAACGGGGTAATAGCTTTTTGAATAAACGTGTACTTACGCGATAGCAATTAAACATTTTTTGAGATTAGACAGCTTTATCTTAGCAGATTCTATCGATCATTGATAATCACGATATCTAGACGCCTGTGTCATTTATCTATCATGCATCGACATATATCGTTCACTCACCGTGTAGGGGATGATGTTGAAGTTTAACCGTGCTCTTGAGCCATCTTCGCTTTCGGTATCTGAATCTGAAAAATAATTGAGAAAAAATCATTATTCAACGATCATGTGCCATGGTACGTTTCTGCTTAAATTATAATTATTAATTAAAAAAGGAAAATGACTGCACAAAAATTAAAATAAATCACAATCCCTTCCCTTTCTTCTTCGCCTGATATCGGTTGCAATACAATTAAACAAACTGTTAAAATACTGGCATAGAAGAATATTTCAATAATTACGAATTCAAATAAATATAATTGGTGTTTAAGTAATTAATTAAGTCGCGAAGTCAGGTCCCTCAAGATAACCAACCTCCAGTCAACGATCGTGATAAAACTACATTGTATATGGAAAATCTTGATCGAATGGAATCTTAAAACACACGAACGTTCAAACCAATAACAATAGTTAATTTATAATTCTGTGTACGCGAAGGAATCGTGACGACAGGCAAGTCGAAACGTTACACGACGGTAAAGTAGTGGCCATTATGTTCCGGCAAAAACTGCGCAAATGTTATTAATTGTCAAGTTAGTCACATACTTGTGGATCGCGGAAGGTAGGCGTTTATGCAAGAAACCGAATTGGACACGTTCGCGTCGTAACAATAGTGATAAACCGGCTATTATTTCTTGCTCATTTTGTTTTTCACAAAGCGGAACAAAAAGAATTAAACTATTGCATTGCACGTGTTTCTCTTTACCGATGGAAAGAGAATTATCCGGAGGATAAATTGGTTGTGCACAGATAATAATTAGTCTTTCCATCAATCTTTGTTATTAGATCTCTTTGGAATAAAGAAGAATATATAATGTTGAATATACTGCTTCCAGTCTTTCTTAAATTTTTAATCAAACTATTTGCAATTTGCGATTATCAGGAATAATGGGAATCAGTTGTATCGCTATTTTTATATTGTTCAAAGGGTTGATGAACTTCGCTTTGTTATTATTCAGCGATCACAGGCTACTAAATAAACGATTCAGGTGAATCTTCGACGCGACCACAAATATCTTCGAATAGTCATTCCCTAGAAATTGCCTCGTTATTCAGAATTATATAATGTTCTTTTTGTATCTCGAAATCCGGTTATTACCTGACTTTCTTTCGGTTCAACGAAGAACCAGCGTTAACTCGGCACAGATTATTAACAGGCGGATTTCATCTTTGCGCAAAGTATTAACACGTTGCTTACCAATTTCCCCTGACTCACGCTTTAAGGAACTTAGTTCGTGTAAATTATTTTACCCAGAACGTTCGAGCAACATGTGCGCCAAAGGTACATACCGAAGTGAAGTAAATGAAATACAAAAAACGAGTTGTCATTCGTGCAATTTTCGTAAACTAATTATAAATTGCGACATGTGTTCACAAACCAAGAGTATATATCACTTCGGGATCGTAAATTATAGATGCAAATGTTGATTGCAATTAAATTTATCGTCAGAACCGACGTTTCCGTTAGGCTTCGCCAATAGAAATAGACATTGCAATCAAAATAATCAGAGTTATTTCCAAATCACTTAGTTCTATTTGCGGAACTTTTTTCGATCATAGACAAAATTGAAGGCACGAATAAAATTATTTCGGTGAAAATGGTTATTATTCAAAATTTAATAAAAGCGCTATTATTAGCATTAATTAAACATTCGATTCACCATAAAACTAGGGAATAAAATTTTAATTAATATTGGTAAAAATAAATTGCTACAACCACTCTATATCAATTTGCCTCGCCGTTCAGAAATAAAATTCAATTCAGCTTCCCTTGCTTCAAATTAATAGCCACAATATTGAACTGGCATAAAACCATCTGCACTGCTTGGGCATTTAAATTTTGTCTAGATGGAGTATAAAATGAATAACTAGTCGTCTGTATTAACGTTCTGTGCGCGAAATATTCGGCGGGGTACTTATTTTCTTACGTGTCCTTAGAATTTACTGCATCCCAAACGAATAAAACGTTTTCCGTTCGGGCTAGGGAATCGATTAAGAAGAATTTCGACTGCCTCGTAAATTATACCTGAGCTCCCAAGGAAATAATGTTGAATATCTTTGCGAACGGAACACGGGAAATCGCCGTTCACAGAGAAGTACACTACATAGTCGCGGCATTCCTTCTCGTAGATATAAATATTGTTGGTCTCGTACTCCACGAACTCCCACGACGTGGTCGACATGATTATCCGGACACTTTTGATTATCCGTTTCACCCGTTAATCATGAAACATCCAGCGAAGAATTACCAATCCGATCCAATCGCTGGGCTACCGTCACACATCTGTGAATTCCACAGATTCGCCGTTGAATTAAATTAATCGTCGCATCTGTCGTAACACCCCCATTGAAATATTTCGTAGATTAATGAATGCTCATTTTCTGCTGCTTTTCGTCTGATCGTAATTTCGTGATTCGATTGAACGCTGAACGACGAAATATACAGAGAGGACCCTCGGTTCGAACTTTCTCTAACAACGTCTACGTCGATTTTTTAACTGCTCGTGATCGTGAAAAAACGGCACAGTTATATGTACGTACGTCTGAAAATTCAGGCCCGCAACGTGCACGGAATTAGCATACATTTGATACGGCGGAAAGAAAACGTACGAAGACAGATGGAGAAACGCGTAACCAGCAGTGGCGAAGGCAATTACACCGTTTCTTGATTGATGGCGTTTCGTTGACCTATATAAAAAGAGGCGTCTACGCTCGAAATGAAGACACTGTAAAGTCGACCTTACACGGTGCATTCAGAAGAAACCATTTATGTTTTACACAGTCTTACGGTGATAGAATCGTCGAACGAGCTTCCATTACATAAGATACAGCGACAATGGATCATAGAGGTATTAATAATAATAATAATAATAATAATAATAATAATAATAGCGATAAAAAATCTATGGTTCGATAGACATCGGAATGAAAATTGTTGATTGAAAATTTAGCTAATTTGTCTTCTATTTTTATGATTTAATTAATGTGGGCAATATTTTTATTTACGACTGTTGGCCAAATTAGACGAATTAATTCGGAAATACCGATGACGTGATCGTTTGCTCCTGTTTCGTTCGTTGATTCGGTGACTGGTTTCGCCAAACCTGTTTTTCCACGGGTTCACCTTGTCTTTCGATTAATCGGCCAATCGATCTCGGAAACGCTTCCGAGAAATAACTTCCAGGACTTTAAGCGAACAGGATGCAAAGTGGTGCACGCTCATGGACACTTTAGAAAAAGAAAGTGAGAGAACTGAGTACTGCGGCAATCGTGATTATGTTATTACGCATGGGATGGATTTTATTGTTAAGATCATTCTCTTTAATAGAAACTATTTTTCCGGTTGAAATTTCAATTGCAACGTTTAGTGCATGCAATCTAGAAGCTTGAACAATTGAAACAGTGAACCCTGGAGATAGGTACGGTTGATTTAGATAAAAAAAAAAGACAAATACACAACTCTTCGTGTGGCGAAGAATCAAGGCTCCCGAAGAAAACCGGATTTCAGGACATTCTTGCACCGACCAACCTCGCACCATCTTCGAATAACATTTTTTTAAACAATCTCGATAGTTCTTACTTAGCACCTGTCTTTACATTTCGACGCCACATTTACGTAATTTCTGCCATTACTTTCAAAGTATATACACCCTCGAAACCCTTTCATTCTCTCGCGCGATCTTCGTACTGAAATATTCGCACGCCGCCCCCTATTTATTGTACCAGCGAGTCTTATCGAAATTCGAGAAACGCTGATCGATTAAATAAGCTCTGGCGACAAAGAAGATATAATTATTTTAATCGATGGAATTGATATACACGGTGGCTTCATTATTCCAAGAAGTTCGTGGATTCAAGTTGAAGATTGAAGAGCGACATTTCAATGGCAACTGGAGTACGAAACGGAACGGCAGTGACTTTCTCCTATGAATAGTGCTCATGTGATTCTTGTGGGACAGCCTTGAGATTTCTGGTCGACATTGACTCCGATCTTAGGATGCTTCGGGAGTTTCAGCAGAATGAATAAATAATTACGAGATTAAGCAACGGGAACACCTGGCACGTTTAAGATGGGAGAATAACGTAATTCAACCCCTTTCGTTTTTATATATCCAGAAATTGTTCGCGTATATTCTATATACACGAATGCTCTGTGCAACAATTGTTGCAGTTATTTGTGCATAACTGCATCGCTGTATAACAACGACAGCGGT
Source organism: Nomada fucata (assembly GCA_948146005.1). Lineage (NCBI taxonomy): Eukaryota > Metazoa > Arthropoda > Insecta > Hymenoptera > Apidae > Nomada > Nomada fucata. Next base: position 1,394,933 of record OX411280.1, on the reverse strand, counting down.
AACGAAAAATGACGACAACGCTAGCTCCAATTCCTAAATTATCGACCAAAATATTCCCCCGTAATGTTAAACATTTACCACTCGTTCGAGCAACGTTGAACGTACCGAAACGTCGAACGCCCGAAGGTAAGTCTTAACTTTCTTGGCTAGAAACTAAAAGTGAAAGAGTCTAGACAAATATTTCCTCCGACTCTCGGTGCCCATACGTGACGTGTAGTCTCCAGAAAATGGCAGAATCGAGATTGGAACGAAACTCGAGCGAAGTGTACTTCACTGCGCAAGTGACGAGTGTGAAAATAATTTCAATAATTCCATCTTCATTCAGAGAAGCCAAGGCAGTGTTACGATTACGTTATATTAATCCACAACTGTATCATCTATTCTCTACAGCCTTCCATGAATATTCATCCCGATTAATAGCACGGACATTTCTACTAATCCTCTCTCAAAAGTCAGCAGTAAGAATAATCTCGTACGACGACCGCGTACCAAGTACTGGGCTGTCTCGTACGTAGCTACTTCAGTTACAAAATTCCGTCGCCGAGAACGCAAGGATAAAAGATTATTAGAATTATTACTCCGTGCGTCGCAAGTTCAATTGTGACGATTATTCCAAGTAATACTTTCTACGCGAGAGAAGGATCGAACGAGACAGTTTTGGAAATTCGACGCAGGAATAATTATGCAAGCAAAAGGAATAATAAAGTCTTGGTGGTGCATCGAATGGACGTGCAGCGGGACCTTGACTAGCCGTTTCGATCGCGGGACAGGCCAAATAACTCGATACCCGGCAGAAAAGTAATGAAAGCCATTCCTCAAGTATTAAAAGGCTTGACTAAAAATTGCAGCGTCTTCTCCACAGCTGTAGGAAACGTCGAGTAACGAACATTCTATCCTACAATACCAAATACCCGATCCCCGGAATACCGCACAAAATAATAATTAATATTCCACTCGTACTCCAGGCGAGCTAAACCCACAGGCGGCGAAGAAGCTTCGAGTAAATGCCACCAGTAACACCAACAACGATCAAAATAATCCCACCAGCGACACTAACAGAAGGAAAACAAATAAACCATCGAAAAGCAGCGAAAAAGAAGCATAATCCGTAACTTTCTCTCGACAGCAACTGGAACAATATTAACCAACATTGTCTCCGTTTAAATAACCAATACGAAACCGGCTAGACAGACAATTCACGCGGCAGGCGCCACTCTTCGCGTTTCGCTTAGCCGCCTCAAGTTTTCAAGGCGATCGCCAGCCAACGATACTGAACAACACCGATGCACCGTCACACTTCACGATTATTTAACACCTGACGTCTTTGCGTCGCCGAACATCCGCGCGTTCGATCGACACTGGATCACACCGGGTCGCGTGCCGTTGCAATCAAAATTACAGAACAATTCGGTGGCGATCGTCCGGGATCCAAACGAACAACGACACCGTCGCGAAGACGCGGTTCCTCAGTTGTTGTCGCGCGACGATAGTGCCCAGACTACTCGGGCGAGTCCCACGACCGACTGACTATGGCCATGTTGCAGTCACGTCACCGTTGGCGCGGTTATTTAATTCGAATGCAGGTCTTTTATCGACGCACGTTTGCCCCAGCCTCTTATCGGACGTACATAGACGCTTCTGCCGATGGGATCGCGCGGAGGAGACGCGATAAGACGTGGTGGAAAGGAAGCGTTACATTGTTTCATAATATTAGATCGCGTGTATCAAGTCCTGCCGCGTCGACTGTTGGTATATACGTGTATGCTTTGCGAGAAGTGTTTGCGGTAGAACAAACGTTCGAGTTACTTGAAAGACGATAGGGATACGTTCAGCAAAATGGTATACTGCGTATGGTTCGTTAATTGTATCGTCGGTTCTAAATGAAATTGCTGGCGCTCGGTATTCTTGGGGAGCATTTTGGTAGGGCTTATCGCGGTGTTTAATATGCTGAATAGTTGTGTTAGAATATTGGAAGTACGTAAACGGCTGAGAGCGGCCATGTGCCGTTTGCCGGTGAATGGTACATTTATGTACGCGTGAATCGTACAGTCTTTTGTTCCCTCCTTTCCTGTGCTGGATAATTACTGAGTGATAGCGAGTAGAATATATCACGCCAGAGCAAAATTGAATCAACGGTCTTAGAGACGCGTTAGTGACAGAGATAGTAAGAGGACCTTACTTGGCTAGTCGAAAGGACCCATAGGTTGCAAAATGAAAGAAGTTTTCATGTCTGAGCTGTTTTAAATACACTGATCGAGAAGAATGTAATAGTTATTTCATTTATCTTATCGTATTCAATATTCTGTAACCTATTTGAATAATGAATGCAACTCGAAATTTGTTTGCAGGATGGTATCAGAGCGCGAGAATCGTTGTTCACGTTTCTTCTCTTTTGTCGGGTAATTGTATTGCGTAATAGATTGGAAATTGTTGTTTTTGGAAGAGGTGCTTCTATTTTTAAGAAATGTCACCTGGAAATTTTAATTCTACGAAATTCATCGCGGTACACTCGTTTAGTGATTAACCCAAAGTACTTTAACGACATCTAATCTAATCTTGCTTTTTAATAGTATCGCGATTTTTTTTCTAGTTACTGTATCGTTTCATTTCTGTTCTTTCCTTTTTTTTTTGCATGTATATACCGATTTCAATTTTACTCGAACTGATTTCACTTGTGCTCATTTTACGGTACTGATCTTAAAGTTTGTATAGATAGAATTGATTACGGATAATCTTGCGAATTATTTAGATCTAAATATTTATAAAGAATGTACCCGTATGATTGCAAGTGCATTTTAAAATTGATAATTCGGTCGGTTCATGAGATTCTTTGAATTTGCGTCGGCGTTCAAGTGTTAACGGCAATTCGATATACAACATACATTTGATGCAATATAAGACGAGCGTTCTTTCAAGCGTATGGTCTGTGTATCATTAAACAGATCGATAAGCAACAGTGTAATAAACCAGCGACAGGAGTTTGACTTCCAGTTAATAAATAGATATCGATTCGAGGGAATGACAATCAGTAATACGTATCTTATTTACAAGACAATTAAACAATTGATAATTTCTTAAGATCGTTTATATGTTCGAATTATTCTCTATTTTCTGATATCTTTCTTCGCCTTTCGATTCATATTATCCGCAACACTTTGTACATTTCTGTTCTTTACGAGCAAATTTACGAGCAAACAATAATTCAATGATTAAATTAATTGAAGTATACCGAATTCTATGGCGACGTTTTATCCCAGCTCATCGTTCGCTAATTAGCAAACAGCCGTGCTGCCATAACTGATTGAAATCAATGACGCTAACGCCGGAAAACGTGAAACTCTGTTCACCGAAATAGTAGATCATCTCGAATAAATATATGGAATAAATCAATTTTCCATCTAAAATTCTATTCTGCCCCTTTTTCCTTTTATTCTTAACGAGAAGCACAATTCTGAATGACGATAAAAAACCCGACCCAAAGCATCCTAATATATGTTCAACGATTACGGCCTATCTCGCAACACCGTAACCGGGTAATTAGATAAATTTCGATAATTGGAGCGACTGTCATTTGGCAAATCCTCGTCGACCATTAAAGGCACACGAGTACACGCAACGAGTGTTATTAATGCCCGTGGTGTACACGGATATCTGGGTTAGTCGCACACGGCTGGCCGACATGGATTCTGCGTTTAATAAAGTGTTCGCGAAGATCGTCAGGACGGTGGGATTTAAATTTCCCCTACGTAATCTCCGGCCATGCAAACGACCCGTGAGCGCCTGCCGCACCGCAACCACTCTTCCCCATTCAACACCGATATCGCATTCGTTTAATGAAACTGTAACGAGAACTTAATCGCGTGAGCATTCGTTTCGGTTTTGCATATCCATTCGTCAAGTCCATTTCACTGAATTTCGCTTAATCGCGATATCGTTCCGCTTAACGTTCGTCCGTGATTCTTTTCTCAAACCGTGGCTGATATTGGCCGAGGTGCACGGAGGTCCCTGGACAGTTGTAATAATTGTACAATTGAGGACGAAACGGCAGTACAAATGGGAAATATTGCGGAAGGCAAAAATGGATTAATAAGAATTAATTTTCATCGTCGATGGGCCAATGAGTCGAAGATAATAATTAAGCTGCATTGCATTAAAAAAAAAATGTTGTCTCATCAAAAAAAGTTCGATTTTTAGAAAATTCAATGATATCAGAATTATGGTTAAAAACGCACCAAATACTGCACACGAAAATAGTTAATATCTAAATAAAACAAGTGCCGCACAAGTCATTGCCAGTCAGCCACACTAAAACAGCAATCCGCGTAATTTTTTTATTTACATAATCGCATGAACCGGTGCACGCGTCGAAACAAGTGTGCGATAAGCATACACATATTTACATATCACCGCGAGCATATAGGTGAAACTTTCCTACGATTTACCGATCTAAATATTGAAGAATCCGGAGGTCGGTTGACTTATCTCCGCCTGATTGCCGGTTTAAAATAACGCGGCGCTAATCGACGAAGGAAAGTTCGATCTATAAATAACCGACCGGCGCGTTCGAGATTTATGCAGTCGCGTGCACAGACGATAGTCTGGATCGAAGAAAAATCTGCAGGGGGGGGGGGAAGCAATCGTTGCGGATAAATCTCTCGGGAAGAATGTCAATTAAAAAGGTTCGCGCGAAACCATCGATCAAGCCTGGCGTTTGTGCCACTTTAAGAAAGTAAGTCAATGCAATTCGCATGAGTAAGGTTGCAATAGATGTCCAGCGTCCAGGATCGACTGAGACCTTCGATCTGGATCGCGATCTACACGGTCGCCTGCACCGTTTAGTCTTTCCTGAACCGTTCGATCTGCACTTCCGGGTGCCTATTTCTTGCAACCGGGACAGAATCAGACTGCAGTGCTCGTTATCAGAACTTGTGCTCGCTTTCGACTTTCACTCCCATTTTTTCTAATTTTTTTTTTTGCGATAAAGATCGTTAGGTTTTTTCTGTCTCGCTGAATAACGTTACGCGGCAACGATTTTAACGATGCTTCGTTGGTTCGATCGCGATTTCGGTGCTCAACGAGTGCATTGAACGCGATTTAACGAATGAAAGTGTAATGGAAATTAATGGCTCTACAGCGAAACAATCGTTGCCCTTTCACGTATAATGTTTCTGTTAAAATAGAATTTCAGAATCGCGAATCTACCTGATCGTCGTTCATTATTCGTGCACGTAATTTCCTATCGTATCTATTTTCGTTCAGTGCAAGCAATAAAAATTGTAAATGATTCGAGCTCGATAACGATCGAGTTCACAAACTTACCCAACGTGTGCATGCGAGTGTGCAACGCAATGCACCGTTTAATAAGAATTTCATTTACTTTCTATTTAACTTCAATTTAGTTTCGAGTTAAAATTTTGTCGATCGTGCCATTCATTGACATGCTGATTCGCATGTCGAATTCACCTCCGTCGGAGTGAAATTGGCAAATGTATAATATTGGTCTTAAATTAGGCGAAAGAAAACCAAAATTGTTGCGCGTTTATCATAAATATATTTCGAGCAACTCACCCTTTGCGAACTCGTCGACGGATTCGAAGCGCCCTTCCACTTTGTTCTTCGAGGAATCCCAATCGAAAGGTGCCGAGAATCCATGATCCACGCTGCGACTCTTGCTCCTGCGAAAGTAGAAGTTCGATTACTCGTTGCGGACCGACGAAACAATGCTCTCGTCGAGACTCAAACGCTCCATTTGAAATATCGTTCGACTCGGCGCGGCAACGCGCTCGAAAATTTCTGCGACGTGTACAAATTTGTACACGCTCGTTGGACTATCGTGATCTGGAGCATTTAACCGCCAGCTACGCGAACGTATTAAACGTGGAAGAATTATTCGCGTGTTACTGTCTAACTATTTTTCTTTCTGTTTGCAAAAGCGAGGCCGGTCGGCCGAGGCGAGATGCAATTTCGCGAGGCAACGAGCCATGCGTCGTGTAAATGAATTCTGCAAGACGTGTCTACGGGACGGACGAGCAGCAGCGATAGCAAGCAACAATGGGGCATCAATGAATGAAATTACTGGCGACGAGATAGAGAAAGAGAGAATAAATTTCATTAATGGAAGTAGACGAGGCGCGAATGAATTCTTATCGGATGTTGCAACAAGCTGAATCTCTTTCGATTCAGTGATATCTTATCGGGCCGCGCGATTACGCAATTACGCTTCTCCGTTCGAAGGAAGAGCTTCACAGGAGAATTACTTTTTCCTTTTATGCTCGAATGATCGTTTGAGAATGATTTCGTGCAGGGTGGACGACGATGTGAATTATTGCATGCTGCTGTTTTCAGAAACTGCCGCAGCTATCGATCGCAGCATCGAAAAAAATTTTCAAGAGGAACTGGGTATACGTGTACGTACCTGAAATACGGTGCTGAGATATTCTCGGTGGATCTCGAGTGAGTGACATCCTGGGACATTCGCCTGGACCTGGTGTGCAACAAACAATCCAAAAACAACGGCAGTGAATACATGCAACTGCGTGCGAAAATGCTTAAAATAAAATAAAACCGAGCTGGTGGAAAAATGAACAGCTTCTATTTGTATTTTTATATTTCTTTCTATGTTTTTTCTTTTTTCTTTTTTTTGGGGTCAGTGATGCGCAATTATTTCTCGCGCGACATTATGCATCGCACGTTAGCCTGGGTTCATTTTTCACCAGCTTAAAATAAATATGTCGGTGTAAACGGATAAACGAATGCAATACGAATTAAAAGCTAAGGGAGAAAGTACACGCAATAAAAATGGGGGCTATATAAAAAAGAAGGCAACATAATCCGCTACGCTCATGCAATTAACTGTAATTAATACATTTCTGTACTACCCCGTATACAAATTTGCTTGAAATATTGAGAAACATCTTGGCCGCAGAAATTTATTTTACCAGCCCCGTGTTGTTGGAAATTCGCGAACTTTCACCGTATCATCTATTATTAATCTCCTGAACACGTTCATTAATCTTCAGGTATGTCTAACGATAAATAGCTTCGATGATTATAAGAAAAAGCTTTCTCGCCTCTGTAATCCAATGCGAGACAAATTTTTCCTCCTCCTCTAGTCATCTTGTTCAAATAGTGAAGCTAAATTGTGCCACGACGAAACCGCGACATTATTTCATCGCAAACAGCGAGAAGTATAAAAATGAGTCTGCTGCGTTCAGCCAGCTTACGTAAATCATCGGTGTTCCCCAACAGCTGTTACCCAGTGACAAAATTGAAGCAACAAGGCGGAACGAAGCAACAAAACCGGGCAAGAATTATCCGTTTAAAAACAAACGGGCAAAATTTACGACGAAGAATCAGCCCAGCTGTCGTTGATTAACGGAGCCGTATTTTCGAATGCGACGAAGTGTCACGTTTGGCATGCTGCCTCGCCTCGCCGGTAGATGAAATAATCGCGGAGCGCGAGACGCGAGTAACAATAAATAAACGGTCTCAACTGACTGTCATTTACACAGAAAACTCAGCCTCCTCGTTTTCGCACAGCGTAAACAAACGCGAGCTCTGGTATCGCGAAGAGAATGACAAATAAAAAATGCGTACAACGAAATTCTAGACAAACGTGAAGTTACGCTATAAAAAATATTAACTGAACAGTCCGAAACATCGGCCCTCTATTTTTCGTCAAAATCTGGACACCGTGAAAATGCGTACAAACTGAAAAATTCGTGTTACACAGTTCTTGGACCACGCGTTTCGAACTATTATCGACCATGGCGTTGCACACGCGTCGTTAAGAAACGAATCGTGCAGGCAGACCCGGTGTATTCCGTTGGTCGAACGAGAACGCAGCCGTGTTTATCGTAATTTCGTCGATGCACGTCCCTGATAACGGCCACCGTAACCATACATGCATCAGCTTGATCGGTCGTTTATATCGATTTGGAAACTCGTTTCCACCGTGGCAACGGACGTAGAAGGCAGAAAAGAGAATCGCGACGTCGGCTTCCATCGGAAGGGAGAAAGGCGAGCCGCGAGGACGGACTCTTTCGAAATTTCCTGCGACACCTGCGTCTTTGGTCTTCCCAAGCAGACGTTCCGCAAAAAGGTGTGCGGGCGCAATGGAACCGTCAGGATCGATCGGTCGCGTGTTTCGCGGAATACGCGACGCCTGACCAGTGTCAATGAATCATATCGTTGGGCAATTAATTCCTCAAATTGATTCGCCGTTACTCGACGCATGAATATTCCACTGGGGAAATTATTTCGAGCGTTGCGTAATAAATAAAGCGGACTGAGATTATTAGTGGTGCTCTTGATCGGGAGACCGACAGAGAAGTGATTAAAAATCGAAGTTTTCTTTTCTTTTTTCATAAGTGATTTCGGAGCGCGAGCATACGATCGACGATATATTATTAATAAATTCGAAAATCCGGACAATCGAGGCGAGGAATATTCACGACCCGGTTCATCCAGGTTTTTCTGCATATAAATTATTTATTGAAAATTAGTCAAGCCTGTGCAATTTGAATAAAATATTGATACATTCGTCGCTTTGTTTAAATTCGATCGACACCTACGTTCCGGTCACGTGCAGGTTACAGTTGGATAAAATATTATTCAGTCCTCGTTAGCATAATATTTTAACGGATTACGAATGAAACGTGCCCGGATCATCGCTATAAATCAATTACAGGGATCGTAATGGCGGCAGAGTCGTGCAAGATGCGATATATCTTTTCACTTCCGGTCACGCTTTCACTGCGAGGAACCTCTACCTGCCTGTTATCCAACTTCCTCGCGAAATACTCAAATAATTTTGTACTAAGCGGCTATTAAAATGCGATTAACAACCTCCCACGATTATCTCATCTTTCATGAGTTTCTATTCTTTCTTTTCTTTCTTATCCTCGTTCGATTATAGAATTTCTTATACATATTCACCGTTCGTTCTGGCTATTTCTGGATCTAAGTATGGTATTGTAAGCAAACTGAGGATAAACGTGCGCTTTTCCGTATATTTTTCCATTCATAATTGTCCACATGTGTCCGATACAGGCGTAATGGAAATGTATTACGACCGAAACGATAATTCAGCGTAACGAGAAGTATGCTAAATTGCCGGACATATGCAAATACCAAGAACCATAATAACGATCGTAATTATTCCACGTACACGCTGCCAGATGCGAATGAAAAGAACAAAATTCAACGACACTAAACACGTGCACTCTCCGTCATCTATCCTTCGCATTTCGCTCCTACAAATTCTCCAAGGTGTATCGGCGACCGAACGAGGAAGCCTGCCTATTTCCATGGTCAGAGTGTTACCTACGCGTAATTCGTAATAAAATCCCTCTATTCCACATTAAAAACCAGCAAACTCGAAAGGAAACGACCAGCCCGACCCCTCGAAATCCCCGCGGAAATCGTGATTCGCATCGACGTACCGCGGACGTCTGTGGATCGTCATCAGTGACGACGGCACGTTAAATTAATTTGCCCCGCGACACGAGAACTACACGGCAGCGTTAAAGGGAAGGAAGTCGGCCGTTCGTTCGTTGGCCGTCTCAAACGGGACTTAACTTTTAATTAAATGCCCCGAGACACAAAAGGAACTTCGTCCGGCTCCATTCTAGTGAACTTAGCGCTCCGTTTCACGGATGGCGATCCCATTCTTTGTACCCAAGCGACTGGCTAACGGCGCAACAGCTTTGCAAAACTTTTATCCGACCGCGTAAAAAGGTGAAACGTTTCGCGGCGGGGAAACGGCGTTCAAGCAGGCCGGCGGGTTTTCGTTTCGTCTTGCACTGGTCTAGTCGTGGAAACGTTTTTATCGCGTCGACAACGTCGTAGCGAATCACGCGCTTTAACGGACGCGATGTCGGGGGAACGTTGGCGAACCCGGGATGGCATTCGATCAATCGAACGGAGCAGGCTTTTATTGCACTAGTCACGGGTTATTGCAAGATCGGTGTCTAATAAGGAACGTGTCGTTGTGTTCGGCTGTTGATAACACTTCCAGCCGGGCACAGCTGGCGGATAGCGCGTTCATAGTGGTGTGGGTGTTCGATGAAATAATAAATTCATGTACGGGCGGATGTGGAATATTTTTCTGCGGGAGAATTTTATTTCTGGTTGCTGAACGTTTTCGAACGGGCGTTTAACTGAGCGCAATAGGAATGAGACTTTTAATGTTATTAAATCCCTCAATTTGGCAGGTACTTCAATTCGAATTAATAATAATATTGATATACCCGAACGAAATTATTCGCGATAAGTTTGGCGAAGTACGGGTGTTTCATTTTGTTGCAGTTACCTATTGTACGTCCTTGTTTATTTTCTCCGTCTATTAATTGAATAATTCCGTTTCGGATTGTAACATCACCGTAGTGTCTCGAATAGCAGGGACAACATCCCCCTTTGAATATGAATTCCCCGTGCTAGAAAGTGCGAGACTGTGCCGTAACGTCGTTTCGTGTAATTGGTTGAAATACTCAGAATATCCTTGCGGAAAAGTTACATCTCAAAGAGATTTAATCGCGACCGTAATAGTTTCGCTTTGACCGAGGATAAAATGTTGTATCAACAGAATTCAACTGAAAGGGAACGCTGAGTATCAAACATTTTCCACAGTAATGAAATAAAAACAATTTCGAGGCCGATAAATTGATTTTGAATGGACGCAGAATATGTAATATTGTCAAATTAATAATGCATAATAAAATATTAACACGAATGATAGAGAAAAAAGTTCTATCCTCAAAGAACTAAAAATTATTCGTTCCAAAGGACGAGAGGAAAGAAATTCTCGAAAACGTGTTTATCGATTCCAAGTAAACTTCAATTACGATTTGCCATTTCTTCTAGCATAAAAAGGGGGACGAAGCTATCTATCAAAAGGATATGCATACACAGTAAAAGTATCTATCTTTTATTAGCGAGTCATTTAACGCTCGAAAGCGAGACTTCCGCTTCAAAAAGTGGCCTCAAACGGGGACGCTGACCTTCTGTCGATCATTGATCGATACTATCCACTCGATCGTGGATCTAGGAAGAAAACCTTGTGTAGGTGAATGAAATTTTCCACGCTCTCCGCCGCCGCAAGGATAGATCTAATTATAAACGTGTAGGATAATAATCCCGGAAGATACCAAAGATATAGTGTAATCATTATTCTGTAACGTTATTCCCAACGACATAGTTGAACGAGTCATTTGTAATGTATTCAAATCGAACTAGTTTATATGTCCATTGTGTGTTTCTTCATGGTCACGCGTTCCTTGATGGCCAACCAACAATAAAACGAATACGTTTTGCTGGAGCTGAAGAGTGAATGAACTTTTTAGACTACCTTAGACGTCACGCAATGGAGTAAATGGAACAAAAGGATCGGTGGGTTTTTTCTTGTAAAAGAGAAAGCGAATATAGAAAATTATTGCGAACAAATCGTACACCGATTCGAACACTGAATATCACTTCTATGAACTCGATCTCGAAATGATTAATTCCCTGTTATTCGACTGGGCTATTTTCGTTGGACTACAGATATCGATTTAGACCTCGAAACGTACGATAACTCAGGGCTACTACTTAACAAAAAAAATTCTGTCATCGTTTTCGGTTATCTAATTTCAGAGGCGGAAACGACAAGTGTGTTTAGAATGGAACGGTGGCAGTGCGATAGGTGTGTATTTTGGATACGTGTGGACAGAGCAGATAGTGAAAAGCAGAAAATGATATTCAATCATTGCTTGTTATCGATATCGCAACAATAAACAACACTACAGCTGCCATCATATCGCCAGGAGTATTATTAAAACGAGTCCTTGAAATTCCACGAGTGAAAGAATAAATGATTCTGTCGTTTACGTAGACGGTGCCTAGATAACAATGAAACAACCTCTTCGCTGTGCAACGTTGCTGCAAAAAGAAAGTACCTCGTAGAATATAATTACAAATTGTCCGCCTCGAGAACAACATTTTCCACCTCTCTTAAAATGCAACCAATATTCCAGGCTAATTAATACGACTGCCACTAAATGAAAAGGACAAACACTATTATCGTTAACAATGAAAACGGCACGATTCATGTTGCACGTCGTTTCTCCTACGAATTTCGCTGAGTTCTGTTGCAAATTTTTCTTCCCTCTCTGTAATAACTACGTCGAAGAACCGTCGCGACTGGAAACGTTGCTCGTTCTGGTATTCATCGCGCGGTTCCACGTCCACGTTGGAATCGCAATATTGTCCGTCCTACAATTGACGCGGCTCTGCCTTTATTGATCTGTAACACCATCCGCGGATAAACAATTCCCCTCGTCGATCGGCTTATGAGGCGGTTCATTTCCGGCGAACATCCTTTCGTTTCCTCTCGACCCTGCCGGCTGACTAATGAGCAAGCCGAGTGACTGCCTTCGAACGGGGCTCGCTAATTAATCATCGTATTGGATATTACACACCTTGAACGAGCCTTATGAAATTATTATCGATCGGCTATAAGTGAACCGTGTTACATGTGGACCCCGTTTCTTTATGTATAGAATGTTTTTCCCTTCTATTTTTAATTTCGATCTTAATTTCCTGTCTCGGTACTTCCTCTATTTCATTTTTCTTTTTTCGATATTAATTTCTCCATTCTTCTTTCCTCGCAAGGTTCGCGGTACTATAATGTTTAGATAAAAGCAACAGATTTTTCCTCGCGTCATTACTGAATGTGTTCTGCTGATTAATTGCTACTTGGTTTACTTGTGGACCGATAAATTATCGAGTCAGCTGCAAAACAGATTGCGCACCGTACTGGCTATATCCATTGATTTATTGGAGTTCAATTCGTATTGGAGAACAGTCCGTCGATTCATTTACAATCGACAGAGCAATTGAGGCACGCGTTTAACTCCGTTTTCAATCATTTTTATGGTGTTCTGGGCGTGCTTGAAGATATCAGTGTTACGTTTCGCCTGGCTTGGACGCTTGCACGAGGAACAAAGGCAGTATTCAGCTGAGAGCAGGCAAAAAGAGGAGAGAAAAGAACGAGGAGAAAATGAGAGTGCATTATCCGATAAACAATGAGCCAATTATCGGGTACAACTGGCTCCTTCGATCCAATTACCGTCATTATGATTCCGATGCGTGGCAACACGCTCGCCACGTCTTCTTCGGGGAATATTTCAAGCCGTTCGACGTAAATTACTTGGCACCGGACTGCCGAGGGATGCCAGCAGGAATGCCCGATTCCAATGAAACGTCTCCTCTATTCGCGTTTAAAACAACGTTCAGCCAAGAAATATATAATTCGGGATGTGAACTGCGACTCGTTCGACAAACCGAGGAGGATGATCTTACAAATTTTTGTGCTCGTATGCGAAATCAAATTATTTACGATATAAGCTCACCACCGTGGACGATTTAAATTATACTACTGGAAAATCGATGTAGCCTAGATCAATCTCAGTACATGGGAAAGATTCTACAAAGGCCGGAACAAAAATTGCGTTTGAAAAGAAATTCTCACAATTTTCTTCTCCGACTAAGATATCAATTCTATAAGAAGACACCGTGAACAAATGAACGGTATTGTAACAAGTTAAATCGGACCATTATTTTCAACCCTTGCCGATCGTGCGGCGACACGTTCATTAAACCTTGCCAACTTGCTCTGAACATTCTTGGCAGGTCAGAACGACGCCAGAAAGAGTCGAACGTCTTCCATGGGGAATGAACAATTAACTTCCACAGTGAATAGAATTCAGTCTCTCGAAATTCAGCTAACAGTGGTGATTCCGTCTTTTGCAGCCACGAATTGTTAATTCTGTTCTCCGTTCACTTAAAATAAAAAAGGAAAAAGAAGTAACATCTCGACTATCGTAGGAAAATTAATTGGAGATGCTCAAGGGTCATGTTGTGAACAGTATATATAAGCAAGCAGCATGATATGGAAACTGGAAAAGTTCGAATTGATAACGTGGAATTGTTCCGTTGGCTTGGCGTTTCCTCTTATACTGAAGTGAAATGCATCAGCAATATTCTTTTGTTTCGAAGCCTCGCCCCTTTGTGAAACGTTAATCAGTCGGGATCAGACTACTCCATCGATAATTGTTTTCCCCTTTACCTGGCTACGCCGTGTTTCGCGTAATTATTTGAGGCTAAGGAGACGATGCCCGCGGTGGAAATGTGAACTCGTTTCTTATCGTCGACTCATCGAAAAACGCTGCACGCGAAATGCATCCGGCAGGTAATTAAATCCGAAAATTAGGAATTCAAGAATGCAATTCAATAACGAAAATTGGTACAAGAATATTCTGCAAATGTATTCAACGTTTTGTTCGTTGTTTAAAATCTTCTCTGACGATTTATGATCATTATGGGCATTTTGAAAAACAGCTTTGAACGAAAGCTTCGACGAATAAACTAAAAGAGAAACAGTTGTAATGTCCATTGAAAATGATTTCTTGGGACCACACGGAATACATATACGTATATACACGAAGTTCACTTAAGGGTAATCCAGGTGTGTGATTAAAAGATGCCTACGGATAAAAAATATGAATAAACATTCCCCCAAAACGAACTGGAAACGTTCGATTATTTTCATAGATAGAAAGGGACAAGATGTACCCTCCCTGTCCAGGTGGGCGCATCTATTCTTTTTGCAAACGACAAGTCGATTCTTTAAAAGTTGCCGCCTTAATTACTGCTCGTCCGACAGTCTGCTAATTACGAGCGAGCCTCTTCGTTAAACATCGTCCTTGACATCGATGCTGTGCCATTATATTCGATAGTCTGCACAGCAAGTCGACGACGCAAAAACTTGCACAAGTGCATTCCGCGGGCCGTTCGAAGGTTGAGAATTGCCAGCGAACGAAGAAGTTCGAGTTAAGTCGAACAAATAGCTGCCAGAAGTCGGTGGTTCGTGTTCGAGGCCTTTGGGGATCTCTTTCTCACTGTTTCTTACGAAATTCCCCCTCAACTATATTTATCATTCCCCCGTCATCTCTTTCTCTCCCCCTTTCTCCCCCAATTGTATATATTCCCTTCGTATGGAACCGCTAACTCGACTGATTGAACTTTCTAATGGTATCTCGCAGACAGACACGATAGGCCAGGTGATCGTGCAAGACAGTCGTTCCGATCCATCGTAATTAGAATATAACCGAATGTAGGTTGAGCATAGGTATACGCGGAGTGCAACGAATCGATTGAATTCCTTTTCGAATTTTTCTTTTTTGTTTCTTTCATATTTAATTCAAATATTTAATTCACATGTACCTAAGTAATTGCAAAGTTATTCTTAAATATGAATTGGGGGTTCAACCGAACTTATTCCACAACCACTTCCAACATTGTGCTCGAGGAACGAAACAAGTGATCGGAGAACTGTTTTAAACGAACTTGAACAAAGTGCACCTGTCCGAGATCGCATAAAGTTCGCCCAAAATTTCCCGAAATTCAACGACCTTTCGAAAATGATCCCAGAAAGGAAAGAAGAATTGCACAAGAAGTGCATATGCATACCTACATATAGTGTCCGTCTTGACATAGTAACCATTCCATCCGACGCGTTTTTAATAGTCGGTGCATGTTGCAACAGAGGCTAGACACTCGCGTATACACACCGTCGTTTGACGAGTTTCCCTTTGAGCAACGAAAAGTCGTACTGTTTCCCCTTCCACGAACGTGCGCCTCCTCTTTCATGACTCGTCACGTACGCAGCCCGAAAGAAGATTAACCTCGAGAGGAGGCGCACTGAATAATTCAACTATTTTACATATTTCCCCGCTTTTAAACACCGCCTGCTGGATTAAACGTGCACGCGTGCTTTCTCCAGACTGGCAGACTCTTCGTTAGTTGAACGGGGATACTGTACGGTGCACCGTGAACTTTCGAGGGACATCAGCTGTTCGTCGCGACGTAAACAACGGGATCAGCTGGATGCGATGGATAGCGAGGATTATGGTGGACAGTTTAGTAAGGGAATCCCGGTGATTTCGCGGAGAAAATCACGGCACAGGGAAATCCTTTTCTGTACGGCGTTCGTGATATGTTTGCGATCGTGGACAGTCTTTAGGTGCATTTAATATTGTGCCAGTGCAACACGTAGGTGTTGAACGACGATGAGATTGCCGGATGATTACGTGGAATTTTTCTCGGGGAAATATCGGCGGAGAGGCGCGGCGGAACACTTTTGTACGGTTGATTTTGTTAGTTTTTAATTGATGAAATTGTCGAGTTTGTAGGGTTTCTTGGGTATTTTATCGCGATTGAATTCGAAGGCTTTCAAGTTAGAGGAAACGCCGAGAAAAGTTGCAGCTCGTAACTCATTATGGAAGTTAGGTTCTTTATAAAAGTTTTCACCGTATCACTTTAAGAAATTCATAGATACGGCAGTTCACGATTGTCGACAGTAGTTTAATTAATATTGTTTTTTTTTTTATCTATGACCTAGTATTAAACTAAACAGTGATGATTAAATCTATTAATAAGGTAAGAAATTTTCCAACTATTTTCCACTGCGTTCGCGCTGTAACTCCACTGAAAACTGATTACATTGATTTGGAGTAATTTTGCAATTCCCAGCATCTTTGAACGCGTGACTTGGCGCGCGTTTCATATGAAAGTTCTATTTGCGAGCGAATTTAAAATAAACTAGACACGCATTATCTTTCCCAACAATCGAAGCCTTACAAATTTTCGATCCAATATTGAACTATCCGTTTCTGCAACACTTTTTCGCCGAATGAAAAAACATACGAATCCCAACATACATAAATTCTAAGCGACAAGTATAATTCGGAAAATGAATCAATGAAAGAAGCTAATGAAGTCGAATTTTCTGCGGAACTCTGCCCGCCTAGCACAAAGTCGTACGAGTTTTCCTTTTCTTAACACATCTCGGTTGTCAGGCGCCGTTTTCATTTAACGAACGGAAGACGCCGTTTCCGCTTCAAGAACCGGCTGAATATTAAACAAACCGTGATGTCGCGTTGCCTAACCGATTCTCTCCGTTTGCCAACGAGTCACCTGTCCGCCACGGATCTGTGACAGTTGCACCTGACGTCTGAACGAATGCCAAAGACCAGCGAACGATGTTTGCTCTGCATTGTAACAGCCCCTCTCGATGCAGGATTTTCTTCGAAGCGATTTGGGTCATCTGATGTGGACAGATGAAACCGGTGCATTGAACGGTTCGCTCGTGGAAATCGTATAAATCTTACAAACTGGGCCGGCGATATTAATCTGAAGTATTATCTACGAATGCGTATCGATGATCGCTGTCGCGAGATAGTTGGCGTTTAAAGTGCAGGAATCGCAGATGAATGTGAATGTTGGAACGGCGATATCAATTCTACGGAAACAATTTCTTCGTTCACGATTTTCATTCGTAACCTTCGTTTGAACGCTAATGTAGAATTTCTAAACTTGACGCATTACTTTGAACGAAAGATAAAGGGACGGAATTAATGTTTGTCAAGTGACATAATGCTCATCGCTTATCACGGTATTTTTACTTTCTTTTCTGTCAGCTAAATTAGAATATGTGTTATGCTATCGTCAAGCCCGTATAATTTTCCAGTAGTACACAATTAAGGAGATAAAATATTGTGCAACTACAGATCGATAAAAGAACATTGCTATTACTTATTGTAATGGAAGCCTGACATGTACGAGAATGTATTCAAATAAATGTACTAATTGCTATTCTTGTAACCGTTTGAGTCAAACAAATTATTCTATCCAACCTTATTAACAAAATCGTGTTTCTATATTAAAATTCTATTCCACAATAATACTCGCCGCTTTAAAACGCCTGGTGTTAAGTGGCACCGCACCGGCACACGGTTGAACTGTACTGATAACAGGACTATGCCCTCCACCTCTTGCGCTTATCATAATACGTTTCCAAAGGAAAATCTCCGTGTCTCGTAAAACTTCTCAGCAAGTGCCACGGACAATTGGAGAATCCCCAAACAAACTGTACATTCGAAAAAGGAAAGCGTATTCATCTCTTCCAGAGGCAAAACTCAAACCCACGTTCAAGTCCTGTTCTTTGTTCGACCAAACCAGCCTTCTCCTTCCACACGCTGGCACACGCTCACACACACCTCATACGCAATCCTTTCTTCTCTCATCCGGTTCGACCAGCATTCCTGCGCTAGAGCTTTTATCTTTCCTGGGCGTTTCTCCGTCTCTCGTTAGAGGCACACCCTTATCCGTCCGTGTCTGTTAACAATAATCGGTACCCCTGTACGGAGGATATCTTGGTAAGAAAGAAAATCACGATCGGGCCCGTGGATATTGCCATAAACGTCCGTCGTGAGATCTGGGTACGATCAGCGTGAGATCAGCGCGAGACTTCCACGCGAATCAGAGCGTGATGCCTGAATTCTCAAGCGTTTTCATGCGTTCTCCCGTGTCTTCGTTAGAATAGCTGGACGGGAGCGTTGTCCTTTTCTCTGGTACTCGCGTTTGAATGTTAATTTAAGGCGAGACGAATCGTAATTGAGCCCGTTTCACCCTCGAGCGGCGCGCGTGAAATGGGAATGAAGGTGCGAGGGATTGGTATTCCTGCCGCGATTGTCGGCTCGATTTGGCATGTTTTAGAGAGTGGCTGAATAGTTTATATAGGGGGTCATTATTACTATTATTACCGAGTGAACAATGGCAGGAGGCAGACTTTGCTGTATATATATCGGCAAGAAAATAATTGAACATTTATCGGACAAGAAATCAGCCGAATGGGATAATTGTTGGATCGACTAGAATGTGCTTGAACTGCATTATAATTATAAATGAACTGCTCGAGTTTAAATATTGAATTAAATTGCCACGAATTTAATATTTTGCTGCACCGCGCGCAGCGCTTTAAATCGCCGCTGCTAACATTTAATTATCTAGCCCTATAATATTGATATTGAAACGATATTTAATTACAAGCACCTCCGCAGCCAAAATATGGCTGATGAAAAATTTTTTGCCTCGGACACCTACGAACTTAATTAATTCACACCGTTCTGACACCCACGAATTATGTCTACATATGCAAGACTCCATAACGAACCGGGTGTGGATAAAATTGAAAATCAAACTCTCCCGGATAAACACCCGCGGTAAGACAATAAACTCTTTGTTCTCGCTGGACTATCTTCGATTTTCATTACAATGCATCCTACATACTATCTGCAGTGCTTGTCGCATTTGTTATTCAACGAGTGTCCGAAGTAGCAGCGGGGCGGCAGAGGTTGCGATTTTCTTCGTTAAACTTTTGACGTCACTGGAAACGTGCGTTTTTAGTTTAACGATGTTCAATCAGCCCCCCCTCTACGCAATTGCTATTTTCACTTAATTCTCTGCGGCGATGATATTTATGCATCGAGCAACAGTATCTGCGTACTCAGCAAGGATCGTCCCTTGCAATCTTGGACAACCATTTGGTCATTATTGTTCTACCTTCGTTGCACTTCGACCGATTCGATATACCGATAAATTAAAAGTGCAACAAGTTTTAGATGTTACCACGAATGAAGTATAAATCCGCAGCTTTCCCTGGTCATTCTACTTCTCTAACATTATATCACGGTGAAAAAAGAACCGGGGAGCTGGTTTCCTGGCTCTATAAAATCAACGAACTCGGTTCCAATTAACTTCGCTCCGTGTTTTAACCCGCCAACGTAACAATATAACAACAATAACGTTAAGAGCAAGAAAGACACGATGCTATGAATAATTCATTAATCCCTATCAGGTGTAGAGGTAAATAAGAAGGTTCCCCCGGCTCGAAACCGACCGAAACTTTCCGAGGCAGACGTTTTACAAAAAGCCGAACGGGTCGAATGCGTTTTCAAGTTCTCGTCCGATTCTCCGCGAGAACTTGTCGAATTAGACGAACGTTTAACCGCTGCCAATAAGTAGCCCGTGAATTACGCAAGCGGTCGCACGAAATTGCTTGCACGCGCAACATCTGTTCCCTGCACGCCTGTTTCTCTCTTTCTGCACCTTTTGTACCACCGGGTAAACATATGTACGTGCCATACGAACGCGGCACAACTTATTTGCGTTTCAACTGCGCTAGCACAGCCTGCCCCGCTATTATTTTTATCGTCCATACGGAATACATTATACAATGCCTCTGAATCGTTATTACTTTCGACGCAGCTCAAAGTTTCGTGTTCTCGCGTTAAACGAACCTGTTCCACGCGGCGAAATTGAGTAACCCGCAGCAACTATCGTGCGAGTAGAATTCGTGCAGAAATCTGGACGATTTTTCGGACGACTTAAAGGGAATTTCAATTTGACCAGGGAACGTTTCGCGCGAATATATTCCGACCCAAGAGCCGCATGGAATTTTATGCCAACTACGCGTTATTTCCTAAAAATATGTCATTGTGTCAGCCTGTTCCACGACGAAACGTTCTTGGTACGAGAAAACTTTCGTACGATAATGGCAGGAAATTCTGCGACACTGAAGTCGAGGCTGCGAACGTCAATTGGATATTTATGTTCGTTCGGATCATCGTTTGGCAACTTAACGAACAAGATATGTCTGCAATATTGTGTTTCGCGTGAAACGTAACGCGCTCGGGAAGCAGCGAAATTTGATGAAATTTCATTTCCAGAGAAATTGGAAACTCAGCCCTGATGCGGATGGAAATATTTATAAAAGATACGTGAAGATAAAATTGGTAAATATATTTGCCTGTACCGTAAGTATATTTCACAGGTGGATACTAACAGGGATGAATGTACAGACAAAAATTGCTTTAATAACTTTGCTACTATTAATTTCGAACAACTTCTAAAACTCTAAAAAATACTCCTCGTTCGGAGCAACGCGGATAAACAATTTTGAGAGTCGATTACATAGAATGAGTGCAAACTCTATCGAGCAAAAAGTGGACGAAGTGTGCAAACCGGAAGATATTCTTGAAACGATGTGTCCGGGAACAAAATATCTCGCAGGCGTAAGTATCGACGGTCCTTCAAGCTCGAAAAAGCACGTGCTTCGAAGTCGGCACGCGGTATCGTCGCTCGTATTTTCACGGCCTTTCCTCTTCTTGTTCTTCCGCAAGGAAGCAGAACGGTCGACGAGAAAGAAGCAAATACCGACGTGACTTCGTACTCGTTTTTCGCGCAATCTCGAAGATAAGAATGCAATTCGATTTTCGACACACTCAACGATAAAAATATAAAACGTTCGTCTCGTACAATTACACCTCTGAACCGTGCAATAATAAAAAGTGAAACGCATTAGAAATATCGATCGAATGAAAGAATTACGACATCTTCTTCAAACTCAACCATCGTTCGTCTAGCGAACGGTTTTTAAGCATCGGAAGAAAAAAAATTGCCCGAGTTCCTCGACATCGTATATAAGAACGGCAGCTAAATGTTCGAGAGAAGAAGAAAAAAAGGAGAGAAGGTAAGTACGATACAAGCCTGCTATTTTAAGACACTCGACCGGTTCTCTGTGTGTTGCCAGTGGTCCTGAGAAATTCCTCGTGCATTTTTCTGCATCGATCTATATAGCCCCGACTGATCCACTCATTTTGTTCGGCATATAAACGAAAATTCTTTACCGCCGTTTACTGCTCAACGCGTGGAAAACAAATTTTCTCCGCCGTTATTTATCAACTTGACAAAAATACCCGAGCTATTAATTCGCGGAATAAAAAATTGCTCTACTGCGTTACAAGCTACGTTCTATATTGCAAAATCATGTAAAAATAGACGAGAAAGAAGTTTATCAGAAAAAAAGAAGGCAATCCCACCGAATAGATTCAATGAAGCGGCCAATAATACGATTCAATCGAGGATAAATGTTTCCTCCGACGATCTAGGGATCTGCACGTGGAACGGAATGATTGATTTCGATTCGGGGCACACCGGGAAATTCTGCCGATAAACGACGAGGCTCGCGCGACGTCGTGAATCAGCCAGGGGGGAAAAAAAAACTATCAAAAATTAACGACCAGCGATCTATCGAACGATAGACGAGGGAAGAAAAGAAGGATGCACCGGCGGAAAAACCGACGTGGCTGACTTACGAACGTGAAACGTGCGCTAAATTTTTCGCCGTTGGAAGTGGAAGGTTACAGATACGCTCCAAGACCGACCCAATTTTCCCGGCGAATTTTCCTCGTCAGCGAAGAATTTGAAACCTGGTCCGTGTTGACTATATAGATACCACGGTTCCCTTTTTCTTTCCCTTTTTATTCGCCCGCGAACAATACGTTCCTTCGACACGAAAAATCCCCGAAATTGTTCGAAGGAGGATCCTTGCGGTCGCGTGAAGAATACAAAGAATGAAAAGGGAAGGAAATGACGACGGATTAAAATTAATATCGAAGCTTTGAAGCATCCTACCAATTTGATGTTCTCGATCGCACTGTAATTTTTATTATCGTCTGATGAAGCAACGATTAAACAACGTATCGTTTAATGACGGTCGTAAAAAAAGTAATGTAATTGCACGGGTAATCGTGTATAACTGTACTTATATACTCACGATGCATCGTTTTAGCCGTGGAGCCGATATTTAATGGTTTCACGTGTTGCGATATTTTTGCAGAAACGCTTGCAGCACGCGGGGAAAATAAAACCTGGCAAATAATTATTTCTTTCGAAAGTTTGCTCGATATGTTCGCAACATGCTCGACTATTTACGAAACTGTACACTCGATTCTTCGATTCAATGTCAATAATTATGGCGGTGCTCGGAAGAGCGATAAAAAAAATAGTGTCTGATTTGCAGTAAAACGTCTGAGCAATCAAACAGCGAAGGTCGCTCTTCGTAATACGGTAATTAAAAAATTAAATGCCCCTGCCGAATGATCGTGTGCAATCGTTAACATCAATATTGTCAATCGTCGCCTAGAAAGCGGCGATCGATTAACCGAATCGTCCAATTCGAGTATTAGTAACGGATAAGTAATATTCCCCTTACACCGTACTACATTGTTTTGATATCAAACACGTGAGCGGCACAGAGAAAAAAAAAAAACGAAGACGTATTGTTGCAGAGTTCAATAGTCTTTCCAGTGTTTCACAATATTCTTTCTCGGGGAGAAAAAAAACCGTAACCTTCGTGATAAACGAACGCGATCGCTGATAAAGAAGATCAATATCGAAAATAATAATCCTGCCTTCGAAAAGCTTTTACGCTCGAACATTTTTGTTATCAAGGTGATGGATCGGTTTCGCGTAATCGAAACGCGTTGCAGGCGAACGATGAACGCACGTCGAATCGTGAATGCTCAATATCCGCAATTAAAGGTGCATGGCGAAATCGCGGTTTTACCAGCAAACGGTGGAAACTTCGGAAAAGTGTTCAATGTGCGAAAGAAGACCCGCCGAAGCAGTCATCGATAGCGCGCTATAGATGTGGCACACAGTTTCCGGTATCTCGTGTATTTTCCTGATTGTTAACGGATTCTACGATAAGCTCGAAGCAAGGTCGAAGCTTTTTATCGTTAAAAAAAAAAAAAACAAAACGCGAGAGATCGACAATCGATCGTTTCTAGTGCGAGCACGACGCACAAAATAATATTACTATTTGGCGAACAATTAATTGCCAACGATGTGTGGAAAACGCATCGGCCTTTAGCACGAGGCACTTTTCGCTCGGCTAAACGTAATAGAATCACGTTACAGGGGAATTCGGCTGGCAAATGTGATGCGTACGTAATTAAACGTTCCGTTATCGCTGTTGATAATGCGACTGTCTGAAAAGTGACATGACTACTCGGCCCGGATTACGTCTTCAACCGCGTCGTGTTCTCTAAATATTTGCACGGTGCGTCTGTTTCGCGATTCTTTCCTTGAAACGAAATCCGCCCCAGGTGATCGGCGAGGCACCGGCACACAACGAGTAAACGAACGACAACAAAAGCGACGCTCGCTTTCTCGTCCCTGGAATAACGGACATTGTTTCGCCCACAGTGGCCGCCCTGCTTATCGGAACGGCTTTCCTTTGCTCGACAACACAACAATGACAGTAATAACCTTCCGAATGAGCCGTACCTGGGCTTGGCTTCCGGACTAACGGGCGACAAAAAAGACAAGAAAAGAAAAAGCGTAAATAAAGAAGCGAAGCAGGAAACGTAACCTACGTATGTTTCACGCGAGGGAATTTATTCGAACGATCCTCGTGAAAACAAGACCATCGTGTCATGGTCGAGGAAGGATAACCACGAAAACCGGTCCCGCATGAAATTATCGATGCGAAAGAAGTGCGAAGGGACGTTCCGTTCAGGAACGAAACAACATTGGACGCCGACCTTTTTATCTGCGTTGCAGCACGGAACAACCGTGTCCCTCTCGTTTATACGTGTAAAATGTTCAAACAGTTTAACAGAGCACGGGGCACACCGTGGATCGCTGGATGCACGCGACAAAATGGCGGCGGAACAACAAAGACCGGCCGTTATCAACGGTCGAAGATTTTCCAAGAAACGGATACATGTTTATCGCTCGTCGGGCACAAAGAATACCGAACGGAATCTAAACGATAAATACCTGGCGACGGAGTCAGGCACGAATATATTCCACCAGGAAGGCCTCTTCTGTCTGGCCTGCGTGTACAATCCATCGGTGCTACCAATCTGCGTCGGACCGCCGGATATCCCTTTTCTTCTCTTCCGATCGAACTTCGGTGGCTTCGCAAGGATATGCCACGATTTTCTACGACCCTTCTTCCCCTCCAAGTCCGCCTGTATTCTCTCGTTCTCGAGCAACTCTTGATTCTCTTCCAGGAGGTCCTGAGAGACGTAGAACACCGAACACCTTCTGCCACCCTCACTGGCGCGTCTTTTCTCCTTTTGTACATGCTTCGAATTTTCCTTCTCTTCCACGACACTGCCGCGTCGCGCCCTCTGGAACAGGCTGTCCCTTCGCGCCTTTAGGTCTTCCAGCACGCTGTGCCTCCTCCCCTTGTTATCGCGCAAAACAACGCTTGCGTCCCTTTTACCAACGGCGCCGATGAATTTCGCGAACGACGACTCCTTTTCCATCGTCGATGGTATCGAGTTCGTGGAGGCGTACTTCGTAGCCGGGTGACCATTGTTCTGTGGTTCGTTACTTATATACATCTTGGTTTCCATGCTACGCCGCCGAGCCGATCGAGATCTTCGAAACGAGGCGAGTACCGGCTTCGCCTATACCGTGTAGCGTATTTATCCACGTTTCACTGTACAAACGGGTGCAACAGATCAACGAAACACCGACACACCCGCGACGCGAGCGACCACCGCGAACGAAATATTCTCAACGACACACCGCACCACCGTGGTCGTCCGCGACCATTTTCACGACGATTCGTAAGGGGAATACGGAAGGCATAAGTCGCGTACCGTTAAGGCGCGATCGACATTATACCGTCGCCGGTGAAAGCCGCCACAACGGCGTACCGAGTGACCGCCTTTTCACTCCTCGTGAAACGTGCTATCGGCACGAATACGGACACCAACGAGATCGACCGAACGCTGGTCCGTATCGTATCGTATCGTATCGTATCGTATCGTAACGTATCGAACCAACCTGTCCACAGGTACGTATCACCGGGACCAGCTTGGAGCATGCGAGATCCACCATACAAGATCGTTGACCCGGGAGAATTGCGCGCGGAACCAACCAACGGTGGTCGACTAGCTTCCACCTCGTGGCGTCTCTTGCAGGATCGTTTGTTTCTTTATTTTCTGGCAAGCCGAGCCCTTGCTGGAAAGACGATCCTTCTCCCTTCGCGGTTAAACGTCAACTGATTCGACCTTTGCTTCGGCCTCGAGCCGTCAGATGTCCCGATGTCTGTACGCGACAATTTTCCGTACACTTGCTGCAGGCCTCTCGATACGATTTCGGTAACGGTTTTCGAACGAAACTCTAGCGTCGCGCGAATTAAATCGAACTTAGGAGAACACCTTTTTTTCTTACGTACTTCGAATTCGCGACTTTCCAGGATGAAACTTTGTTTAATCGTCGCGCTCTTTTCTCCCAGAAGGGGGAGGGGGCGGCGCTTTTAGGTTAACGACTCGATCCTAGGGGAACCGTTGTCGAGATAAAATATCGCTTGTTCCTCCTCTCTCTACGTCACCCGTCGAAAGTGTCGTATTAGAGATACAGTATTATCGTGAAGTAATCGTGGCTGACCCGTTGTGACCGGCCAAACGTTGAACACTCGTCCTTTCTCCGTCGATGTACCGACGTGACGTTGCTCGACGTTCACAAGAAGCACAAACCACACCGAAAGTCGCACAAACGCGCGCGTGCGCGCGCAGCCGAAATTGAACGTGCGACCGTGCACGCCGCGAAAAAGCACACGCGGGAAACGATCTATCGATAAAACCGTGGGCAATGAAGCCGACGGGTTCTCCGTCGAGTCGCAGGGAACAGGCTACTTTCTCTCGCCTTTTTCTCTTATTCTCTCTTTCGTTTCGTTCTCGTGACTTTACTGTGACGCGCTGTCGGACATTTAACCCGCGCACCTGCCGCTTATTATATGCACTGCTTAGGCTAAGCCGGTCGCGATAAATCGTGATATCGGGGCACACACACGCGACACGAACGCAACTTGTAATCGACAGGCCGTCACGAGAATCGAGTATCGCAGCGACTAAGCGAGAACGAAGCGGGCTGCTTGTATTTATACACGTCGGGGCACTCGCCGAGACTGTCTCTTCGGGCGCATCCCCCACCTACGGGACCGAGTGTATGTACCCAACAAAAAGAAACAAGCACCGTGGACGCACGTCTTCGCGTACTTTTCATCGTTTACAAACATTTTTTCTTCTCATTTTTTCCCCGTTTCGCTTCGATACGGTCGTAATTATTGGCAATAATTACGGGATAGTACGACGAAGCGAGTGATCCTGTTGGATCGACGAGATGAGGGTTTCGATAGCTTCGATTTTTTTTTCGAATGACGGATGGCGCTTCACCCTCGTTCTTTTATCTCTTTGCTAATTTTGTTACGCGAAATTGTGGCCGGGCATAGGGGCCTTTAATTTGTGCGGAATATTTCTTTTTTAGTAGAATTAACGCGCCACCATTGAAATAATAGGAAGCTGAAGTGGTCCATGGAGTGTAAATATTTCGATTAGAGGAGCGTACAACGATACAGGATATAAAATGAAACCATCGTTCCTAGACAAATATTATGAAATTGTCTTGATTCAGAGCAATTAAAGAGCATCAACAATACACTCAGCAAAGACGATCAGAAATAATAAGAAATAAGACTCGATGGCAACAGGAATCAGTACCAGCAATGTTTATACGAAATTGTAAACGATTCTCGGTGTAACATGCGCATTCGCAATCCCATTAACGGGCAAATAATATTAAATGCCAATATTCGTTATGCACATAATTTCGCACGAGCGTAAAACATTTGCAAATCAATTAATTCTCACCTATCCGAAATTTGTAAATACAAAAATGTTCAAACATGACAATGCTGAAATGCAGAATCCTTCAACTATTAATCTTTCCAAACAGTGGAACTTTTAAATATTAAACTTGAACAAATTAGCAACGAAATTTTATAAAAATCGGGGGAAATCTGCGCAACAAATACAAAATACTCATCTTTCCCAGAAAATTGACGGTTCACCAACAACGTAAACGTGACGCTCGATAAAACGCGAAAGTCTCATATATGTGTACACGCGCGTGAACACAAAGACGGCGATCAATCGTTTGGCGAAATAAATTTTGTACCGCAGACACGCTTACGCGACGGGTATCTTAAGTGGCGATAAAGATGCTCATTGATAATAATGATAAACACAGCGAGACTCGAACCTGAGATTAGCTTCTTCATAGGACACATTGCACACGGCAAACAGTAGACCTCCGTGTGTGTAATGCTCTCGCGGCGAAAACATAGGAAGTTGTCGCAGCAAAACAGCTTTCGAACTATCTACCCAATCGTAATTCATTTCATAATCTACATCTAACGATACGTTGTTATTTAACGACGGAATTGACGAGCTACATTACCTAACTGTCCCAACAGGTGTACAGATTCAATTATACATTACGCAGCGACATCGTGCTTGTGCATTCGAAATTTCATTGTCTTTTCCCCTTCGCGAATCACCCGGCGTAACGTCGATGGGCAATATCTTCGCTCGAAACAAAAACAGATCGATATTAGCTAATTAATATTCCGAAGAGTGCAATTTTGGAATACTAATGATTGGACTGTTGCAATTTCGATTGGAAAGCACTTAACCCATAGCCAAGACGGATTCAATTCATAAACGATTGCACGTAACGTTCCAGTAATCGAAATAAAACGATTATCCTTGTAAATTCCGGCGTAGCGTAAACTACGTACGTAAATTCGATTATAAAAGCCGTGGCATATCGCGGGTATGGTACTCGACTGTGTCACGGGACACGTTTTAGTCGCGATATGACTTTGACCCAATTCCTGGGAACAACCGGATGACCCGAACTTCGAACTCTATGGAGATCGTGCTACCAGGGAGCACGGCTACGTAGGTATATCAAGGATAATTCAGATTTCTTTCGCGAACGGAACACCGAACGATCCGGAAGGCATTTTCAGGAAGCCTTTCCGCTGATCGTGTTACAGTCGGTTCGATTGAGTGCATCCGTTTTTGCGTTTAGTTGGCCGGTGAAACTCCGATGGACTGTTAGAGAATACAGTCGGTCCATAGCGGAGGGAACGGAGAGAGTTAATTGGCTGAATCGAATTAAGAGTCGGCTAGTATTTTCGTCGTTGCAATTCCCTAATTGGCCGCGGACGAATTGACCAATTGTTTCCACCAGTTTGCACGTCCGTCTCTCGTTAACCTTTCAAATTATCGTCGGGAGAGTAGCGAACGATTTGCCGTAAGATTACGATGGTAACGGCGTCAGATAACTTATGATTACACGCGTGAAACTCACAATCAGCGCGAAGTTCGCGGGGAAATCGGCGAGCGAATTACGAAAGAAAAATTGAAACGAAACGGACTACACCGTCCGAGCGAAATTTTATAAATTACGGTTAAAAATTGCGAGAAGAATCAAATAGAACGCGGACTTCATGATTCTCTAAAATATCTCTTCCTACGATTAGCGCTTCGAGTGCAATTAGTCTGCGATTACATCTACCTGCCTGCGAGTTCAACGACGTTCACCGAAAACACCAGCCGTAAAAACAATCGCCAGAAAATATTAAATACGTTAAAGAGATCGTGAAACAGATATCGTGTAATCTGCGCGGACTAATATTGACGGAGCAATATTATGCACCGAACAAAAGACGAACGTCTTCATCAGGGACCTTATCAGTCGACCGCTTATCACCGGTCTCACGCAGGCCCGGGACAGGTTTATGGCTTAGCTACTGGAATCACGAACGAGTTTATCTATTGCAGCCGCGAACAATTCCGATTTTCGTCGAACGTTCGCAAGTGTAACTCTTATTTCCCAACGAAGCCAAACGAAACGACGGTGTTAGGGGAAAAATTGTGCAAACAGACGAGGCGACTTTCGTCGCCGCTGAATACGGACGTGGATCAACGTTATGCGCTTCGTGATCGCGAAACAAGATTCGAGGAACGTGTGTCGGCGTGCAAACAACGTTCCGTCGACTGCACGCGAATTTTCTTAAAGCCCATACCTGTGCCAGTCCGACGGGGATCATTGGATTGGCGTGGGAATGCGATTTAAGTTTTATTCCCGTCGTTTCTATCCCTCTGCCTTTTATTTTCCCTTCGGCGTCTTTGCGCCGTAAAATGAAACGGGGAGAAAAATACGGGTCCACGGATAAAACGAGAAGGAATACGGGAGGGACGGAAAATTCGGTAAAGATGATCGGTGTAGAGAGAGAAAATAAAAAGAAGAAGCCAAGGGGATGGTTATTTCCATCTCGCAGCCTTTCCTTTTTACGATCGTATAAAACTGTCAATTAATAGTGCGCCTTTGGAGATGGAAAACCTTGTTGAACATCGCTCTCAGAAATTCGTGAAAAAGAAAATGGACACCGTGTTACAGAATAGTAGAAATATTTACGACATACAACATTTTTTTAGAATATTCAAAACAGGTTGAAATTATTGCCAGCTGAAGCGTATTGTAGAACTCGAACCACGAAGCACAACTTTCACTATCGTCACGTTGCGTCTCGACCGCGGACAAAAACGATTTATCGTACAGATGTTTGCACAATCTGTATCGCGATTGTTTCTGAACGGGATTGCGCGGTTTTTGGTTAGATTTTTAATAAAAACGGGGCATACGTGAGAGATGAACTTGGTTCACGAGGTTATCTGCATGCAAAGTCTGGCGGGACGCGAAAGAGAGAGAGAGTGATTGTTATGGTTGTTATAATTTCTGTTTATTTATGGTTATATTGCGTTCGGAAACGTGTTCTTTTTTTTCAAGAGTTTCAAAGATGACATAAGAGTGTTACGAATATCGGGACACCCGATAGATTACGACACACGTATCGGTAGAGCGTACCTTTTTTCGTGGATCATTTTGATAGAATTATGTTTCCCATAACTAGTGTACGGAACGTCAGGTGAATTATAGGTTTCAATCTTTTAATTGATCGGATCTGTAATCGGCACACGAATCTTTCAATTATTAAAATTACCGCTGTATCGTAAGAAGATCTACAACCTACATTACACCGCATTAAGCATTCTTACGCGGCTTATCAAGATCCATCGTTAATCACTTCTCGTTGTTCCAAAGTGTTTAACATCGATGTGAACAATTTTTGAAATACTTCAAGACCATTCGGATTCGTGCGATGCCACGATTTAAACGGGTAAGTGGGTCAGAAGAATTCAACTCTATATCCGCACTGACAATTGCACGTACTCTCAACAATATTTTTAAGTCTCAAATGTTTTTTATTTATCTTCTGCGATCGTATAGATCCCATTGCACAAGAGTTTTGAATAAAATCGTGCACACGGTGGCCGAGAGAAAATTACATAAAACGGTATATTGTCGTAATACACCTGAATTTTATCGTGTTTATCAAACTCGTGCTACTTCACTTCGTTATCGAGGACAATTTTTGATTACACCGAATTTTGTACGTGGGGTTCATTATCCGATCGAAACGGAGAAATACGGATTACGTTTGACGCATTTGGTTTGCAAACGATTACTGGAATTGAGAGGTGGATTATTATATGTGTACAAGGGTAGTGTAAAGTCTACTTGAATGTCTCGTTCTGTTCGAGAGTAAAACATTATTCATTAAAACGTACATATTGAATATGGAAGCAAGAAACTGGCAAGATAACGGGAGTTCTTGTCACATTTTGGTGGCAGAAAAATAAAACGAAATAAATACTGCAATGATAGAGGAGTGAAGACCACGTAATGATAATAATAATGAACATTAATGACACTAAGCAAAGATTGGAGTTATTATTATCATTATTTCTCCATTCTACAATCACCAGCACGTGCTAAAAGTATTATACACAAAATATATTATCCAATCGCCGAAAGATTTGCCTGAAATAAAAAAACGTTCCAGATTTCATTTTCCGTCCCAGTTCAATTAATGTAACGCAATTGAACCTACCAACAAAGAAAGATTACGTTATCGAGCGCATAAGCAATCCAACAAGAAACCCTAACTGTTCATTAACAGCTGATTAAACTGCGATTCGAATCCACGTTTCCCCTTTTATCACCGTCGAAGGAACAAAATCATCGTGTCGAGGAGAGACACAAGATTACCGGTGAATGGTTAACCGAGAAAATGAAAGAGAAGAAGAAGAAGAAGAAGAAGAATAGGAACTCGACTGTTTTATCGTTTACAGTGGCCATGCGTCAGGCGAGTAACAATCGCGAGAGGATTAAAGACGCGATTCGCAATAAACGCCAAGCGAAGAGCTCGCAATCGCTTTGAGTGTACAGAGCACTCTTGCTCATTGAAAAAAAATAAAAAATAAAAACCTGCGATCTTTCGATCCTCTAGCCACCGGTGTTATCATAAATCTGATGCAACTTTCCAGATATTTATGTGACGATCGCGCTCGTGTCTGCCTGGTCAAAAACAGGTTTCCTTAGAAGTCCTGACACGAGAAAATTGATGGAAAAAAGAAGAAAAACAATTGAACAGAGTCACTATACAGCCCTATGGATTTTCCGCAGACGTTCGAGTTATTGATCGGTCGTGATTCCCATCGCGAAAAGTCGAAAATTTATTCCGCCTCGCGAGCGCACCCAATGTATTTGCATTTTGTAACTTCGCGATTTTCCATTATCAGACGAGAAATACCTGAATTTTCAAGTGGCTGCAATGAACACGAAGATCGATCTGACAGCGTCACGAATCTGTCAACGTCGGTGCTGCTTCCACTTTGTTTCATGTGAAATGGACTTGTTGAAGTATGTTACATTAAAACCATAACCAGCTGTAAGATTGTAATATACACGACCTTAAAAAAAAATCTGTATACGTAAGTGTATCTGCAATTAATTTAATCTCCAAGAATTATTCTATTCTTTTTCTTCTTACCAATATTTTGCAACTCTCATTTCATTTCATTCAAATAATTTCCCGCAACACTTGGCAATTCTACCATTCCATTGCAATCAAGGCGTTTGTTGTACTACGATTTCAATTCGTATAAAGAAATTCGAATAATGGAAAGGGTTAACAGTGCAGCAGGAATTTTTTCACTCCAAAAAATTATTTACTTTCCTCGGTATAAAATTAGCTTCGATGTATTATTTCATCCGGGCTATTTACGGATTATTACACTAAATTATACTAGAAACTTTTCATTCCGACGGGGAAATGCTAGGCTTCGTTCGTTCGAAACCGCACATCATGGTGTCGTATATTCATTTCAACACAGGCTTCGAAGTGTCTCCCCGCAGAGAGACTTGCACACGTTTCAGCTTTCAGGGCCTTGCCCTTATTTGTCTACGCCAGTGTTCGATTTGTTGTTTCGATTCATGCAACGTAACAACCATCGGTATGCATACATTATACGCGAGAAATCATTGCTGCTAAGTGCTGGCCAGGTGCACAAGATTGTACACATTTGTTCGCCGATCATAACACATACACACGTCCAGGTATAGTTATCTGTTTGTCGATAGAATCTTTGTATCTATTATTAGACGAAGTTGAAGTGAACTGGTGAATAACGAAAAATGAGAAATGTACAGGCAGTAATTGTATTATGTCGTCGCTTGGAAATTTTCGAAAACTGAAATAGACGAGAACCGGAATAACAGGATCGCTTAACACTCAGCTCTTTTTGTATTTCTTTGGTACGATACTTTCGTTTTAACGTTGCGAAACGAAACTGTATTGCATTATTTTAAATGAATCACAAAAATTTACGGCAGTAACTAAATTGCCTGTTAGTAGGATAATTTGTAGATTTAAATTAACAATCAGGAAACGCCAGGATCTGTACAGAATTGAAATAACGGAAAGTCCAACGGGAAAGTCCAACAGGTTGATAGAAGAGTAAAAAATTATTCAGGCTCTTAACAAATACCTGTAATACATCCAAAATACATAATACATCCAATAAACAAATACATCCAAAAGATATTACGATACACAAAAAGGAAAGGGAAGCTAGGTGTGTAGTACTAAATTACAGAAAATGAAAGGAAGACGACCAATATCGAGATATCACACCGTATCGATCGGGTTCCAGGCACGTGGTGAATTTGTACTAATTCCTTCGATTTCTACGAAATCATGGTTCATTATTTCTTTCGAGCAATCCGGATTCAAAAGGTACACCGATAAGATATTCATACGCTCGCGTTCGATAGAAGTGACTCAGTTATTGTGACTCACAGTTTGCGCATGTTTTCCAGCAGACGCGAAATCAACCCGTTCGTTATCACGATTTCAACTCCGGTTCTAAGAACATCCGAATATCCCCATTTTTATTTAACGCACAAACAGAAGGCAATCAGTCCCACGAGTGTTTATATAAATTTCGCGGTTTATACGCTGTGGAATAAAAGTTTCGAGGATCTTCGCGTCTTCGTTCTCAAACAAAATCTTCCAGCGCCTCGTTAAGAACGAAACGAGAGGGAATTAAGTTCTCATGATGCCAGGTGTTCTTCGTTAAGGGGATTTCTCGCACGTATTTCATTACAAAGAACTCGACGAAAGAATATCGCGAGACGGAGTGGTAGAAAGGGTTGCAGGACCTCGTAAACGAAATTGCTCCACTTGAAACTTTCCATCGCGATAAAAGGTTTATCGCGACTAGACCCGCGGCCGATTCTCAATTCGAACTCGTGAATCGGCCCAATATCCAGCCTGTCAATTCGTTTCTGCTAATTTCGGAAACACTTTAGTAACTGATCGCGGAGAACTTCGAGGCGGTTCGATTCGATGGATATGAAACTCAGCTTCGTCGATACAAATAAGTTCGACGAAGAACTTTTTCAGTCGTCCGCAATGAAGTGAATCCGGCGAAACAAAAGGACTTCGTCTAATTAGACATGTTTCGATTCGACAATTACACCGTCACGAACTCTACCGATACGAATGCATCTGTGTCGCGAACACACGAGCGTAATTCATTTCCGCGATGTTTTTCCGCAAAAATAATTGCGCTTCTACGTCAATTGCTATTTCGCCAGCCGTTATACTCTCTTCCACTTTTATTCGTTATTTAATTTTGATCTCGACGTCGCCTTTCGACGTCGCCAGTGCGTGCATTGTATATTGTGCCGCATTCGAAGGAAGAATCGAGGGGGAAAAAAGCTGAAGCCGGGGAAAGAAAGTGGCCGTAGTTCAACCTCGTTTTTGCTTCGTGCTTGTGTGCAAAAGTATCTCGACAGCGGAGAAGAAAGAAAGGAAGAACGAAAAGGTACGGAACAAGAGGAGGGGGGAAAAAAAAAAGATACAACGAACGTGACTTCTCAACGGTACTCTGGACAGAGGATTTCTGGCATAATGGAATGTCAAGTTGCATACAAAAAGAAGAAAAAAGGGAAGCAGCGCGAAAAATACTTGTCCGTACATCGGCGTGGAATGGGACGTCGTTTCTCGCCGTTCTGTATTCGTCGTTTATCCTTCCCGTCTCTATTTCTCGTCCAAGTATCTCCTGGACCGGAAACTACGACGAAACGTAGACGTTTGGATAGAACGGGAAGACTGATCGCGTTACACCGTGAAAATTATACGTAATGTTACGGAGAACGGGTAAAGAAGGGTTAAAATTATGTGCAATTGTTCATTTATGGAAAATTACATCCTCGAGATCAGCACCGTTATTTATTCTTTAATTCTTTATTTATGTGGGCAATCGTACGCTTCGCATCGGTGCAATTTTTCTTTCCTTATTGCAAGCTTCCTGTAAGTTGGCGCATTTCGAAATATCCTCACCTGCTGCACCGTTCCTGCGCATTCCCGTATTTTTAATTACATTCCCTGGCGTTCCTTAACTAGTTCCTTAACTACGGTACTGGGTAAACATTGCCGATCGAACAGTTTGCACTTTCGTTTCATCAAGCCGCGCCGATTCGACTTGTTCGATTCGTCAGGGTCGCAGGGGTCGCGAGCAAACAGCATTTAACTGGGAAAAGGCAATTTTACTCGAGAGGCTCGAGGTCGGGCTTGTTCAAAACTCGAACCTTCGAACCGCTACGAAAAAAGGAGCGCTCTGTGTTAAATTTACACCGTGGGTCATACGCTTCTTGAATAAAAAATTAACGATTCTCTAGAAGTTCGTGAAAAATAGTACGGAGAAAGAAAGGAGAATATGTTGAGGGGAGTGAAACGAATGTCTGGAAATTTTCTGCGTCCACGGAGATCTTTTCCTCTCTGTATTTCTCACTCGAACGAGAAACGTTTCGAGCGAAATCGACAGACGCGTAAATTGAAATCGTCGGAAAACTGGAGATTTTCATGCCGGGATAATTACGCTCGACGTGATTACAAACATAATTAAACTAGGCGACTTCAGAAATATTCCACGGAAAGCCTAAACGGGAAAAAGCGAACGTCACTTAAGCACCTGTCTCTCCGATTCGCGATAAAGCAAATTGTTAATTAACAGAGACGATAAACACGTGGCGGCAAACACGAGGGAATCGGTAAATGAAAAATCGAGCAGGCAAAGAATTAATTGACGTCGAAAAATGACGTACAAAACAAATTTACAAATTCTATTCTGTATCCGACGATAATTAATTATTGCATTATTCTGAACAATAATCTGTTTAACGGAAATCAAATAAAACGCAGAATAAACTCGTACCACTATAACTGGAATAGAAAAAAAACGAAATTTTCTTTCCATTTATGCGTTAGGAAAAAAACAATAGAAAAAAAAAATTCACCAAGTCGAAACGGCGTATTTTTCAGGAACGAAATCGTTTTGCACGTCCCGTCGTTGCGCAGCGACGTCGGAAACAAAAGGATCGCCGATAACATTTTAATTTTATCTCCGAGCAGTGACTCGAAATTTCCCGAACGAACGAAAACCCGGGGGGCACCGTGTTTCCGGCGCGTATAAATCGATACATCGTACCGCACGAAATATCGTTTTCGCGACTTCATGAATATTCCGGCTCGCGTGTAAACGTCACCGAAACGAACGGACGACGACCCTCGTCGTCGATTTTCGAATCCCCGTGAAAATTCCTTCGTCGATAGAAAACGAGAAAGCGTTCATTCGTGTACGATCGGCAAGCTGGTCGTACATCTTCTTCAATTTTATCGACGTTGAAACAAAAGCCTGTATCTGGTTGACTCTGGTCCCGTTCTCTTCTGGGGCTCGTCAAATAAACGTCGTTCCCCGGAAAAAGGGAAAGATTGTCTTCCCTCTTTCCTTTTACGTGCGCGGGCTTGCGTGAATTTTTCTGGCCGTTCTTTTTTTATTCGCGCTTTTCGTTACATATTTCGCTTCTTTTGGAAAATGTTTTGGAGAGGCGAAAGGGTGCTAGGTAAATTCGTTGGCAATTTGCGTCGGAACGTTGCGTCGTTCCGCGCGTGAAATGCACCTGGAAACCGGCCGGAATTTCAACGAGGCGGTTTGTATAAAATGTCATACTCGAAAGTTCCAGCCTCGCGACGAGGTGAAATTTTAGTTGCATCGCAATTCGATGGCGAGGTCGCGTACTTTTATATGGACCTGTTGACGCTAGCGCGAGCTAGTTTGTCCCGTGCGATTCGTTTTCGTTTTACTGAAATGGAATCCGCGTTGCCCGCGCAGACGAATGTATTTAAATCGCGTTTTTCACGCAATTATTCGCGTAATATTGTAAATCCATTATAAATTCCACGATTCGATTATTCCCTTTTATTTTCATCTTATTACTATAAATCGTTTTATCCAGACTCCGCTATTTATAGATATGAAACGCTTAAAACAGTGAACAAAGCATCGAATTAATCGGGCACTATTTACGTACGAACAAATCCAAATGTGCGGAACAATGTCAATAATAAATTATTCAAAAAGCAACAGTCTTGCCGATAACGAGAAAGCCAGCAAAAATAGCTACGGAAAAAAATGCAGTCTTTACCTTTAACAGGAAGAAAAATACGATCATCCACGCAGCTCCCATTGTCGGGGACTTTATTTTCTAAATCACCTGCTCGGCCGCTACGGCGACATTACGCCAAAATTCCATCGACATTTCGACAGAGCCTCGGCGTGTACTTACGTGCCGGAAGTGGTGGAGCACGTGCACAGCGTACAGGATAGAAAGTCTACTCACCTGTAACAGAACGAAAAAGAGAGAAATGAAAATCAACAATGGCGGTTCGGTTAATCTGTTTCTCGTTCGGCAGGACGACGCGTTGAATTCGTGATTCGCGTTCGATTTTTATAGGAAGCGGCGAATGTAGAGATATGTTTCCTACGCAAGCACCTTGAGGAATTCATTACGTTCAGTCGAACGTAATGGCGACCACGTACGACTCGAGGGTTGAACTTGTTCGATGGAAAGGTGTAATGGAAAATCGAAATACCGTGAAGAAGGTTGATAAGAGATTGGACGCGAAGTCTCCAATGCCACGATATCGTGGTGGCAGATTTGCATAAGAAACAGGGACGCGGATGTTTCCGATATCGATTCTCACGGGAATGTATCAGAAATGCGACGAGCACGGTACTCGTTATCTTTCGCGAAGTATACAGATGTGAATTTAAATGGAACTTAAAATAAATCGTGAAACGTGTCGTCGAGTGTGCGAGGAGGTCAGTGCTTATGGGACTGCGTACGTTTCCGACGTTAATGGGACTTGAAGAGACTGGCCATTTTGAAAATTGTGTACGCCAGGAACACACCTTTGTATCGTTCGTTTAATAAATTGTCAATATATAATTGGTACGCGGTATTGCATCGGTAAACTTGTTTCATTAAAGCATATACGAAATCGAACATAATTACTATTAGGATTGATATCGGTAAATTATTATTATCGAAGTATTACCGACATTAACAGTACCGATTACAAATATTCCTGCTGGAATCTGTACAGTAAGGCAACAAAATTTCAGTAACAAGCATTACCGCGCGACGACAAAGTGCAAATAAATAAAACCCAGGAAAAAGCAAACTGTGAAACCACTCTCGATTCACGAGTCGTACAGGTGGTCTCGAAATCACGTTATTGCGATTTCCATCGGACAACACCATTGAAAAGAGACAATCGAACCATGTTCGACGACTACGTCGCGCAATCACGTCGCTTTCCCATTGTTTTCTACCAATCTATCGAATAACACGGCCGTGCCTAGAATATGACTCGTCCGTTTACCCGTGTATTTCCTCAAACGTCTTTTACCATGCATCGAACCGCCCGACACATGCGTGCAAGCTGTAATCGCTATTTTGTGTTCCACTTAATGACTGAGTTAAAAATATAAAAAAAAGTAATCGCAATTCCAGCAAGCTTCAAAATAAGGACAAGAATCACTTTCGATTTCGTTCACCTTTTTTTTTATTTAGTTTAGGTTTCGGAATTGGCTTGCATAATTTTGTAACCGGAAAAGAAAACGTGCTAATAATTGATTAAACGAAACATAACTACACATAGGTACTGGGAACTGTTGACACACTTGAAGCTGCAAGTTTTATGCAGAGAAATGAAAATCACCGTTTCGGAGTGCGTTCAGCAGAAACGATGTTATATTGTTCGTCGAAAATATTGCACGCACGTGCGGTTGAACAAAAGATTCGAGGGAAGTCGGTGTGTTCTAAACAAGAACGCATCTGGCATCCTTCAAGCGAGTGTAAAATTGAAACGGTCTAAACGGATGGGAGGAGTTTGGTACGTTTCAAACGAGTCCGGTACTTTCTTGCACATTCCGCAGCTTCTATTGTGGTAGCATGTTTTTATTAGCCTATCGTCGCTATTGCGGTGTATCCCGGAAATCTGCACAGTGGAACTTTCCAGACGTGGAATGTGCCCGGTAATTTTCAAATTGGAGCGAGACTTGTTAATACAAACGTTCTTTGCGCAATTCATTCAAATATATTATTCAGCAGAATGAGATTCTCGCAATCGGAATGGCAAGTGAAAGTCTTCCCTCTACCGATTAATCACGCGTAATCAAAATTATTATATAAATAGACCTATCGGAGGCAATGCAATTTCTATCGTCACAAATGTAATTTAGAAGTGCGCATATTTAGAAGTGCAATGGTAAAAAGAGAGAGCCATACAATGGTGAAACTTGAGACTACATTATCGATCAGAATTTTTCGGTACACCTAATAATTCCACGTTTCCTTATCCCTCGCGCAAAATAATTTATTCACCCCCCCGAAATTCATCTCCATTCGTATGCAATGTTCTACATCAATTTCCCCGTTACTTTACACGAAAACGATCGAAATCTACATTTCGGAACAATAAAAACGAGAACAGCTCGCAACAATATCTATCAACCTCGCCAAGCAAGCTGCGATAAAAAAAAAGTTCCGCTCAAGCCTTCAATCTCAACGATCGATAAATTGTCCCCGGTATTTAAAAATAATCCGAGGCATCTGCCAAACGCTTTCCCATCGTTCCAAGAAACCGTCGACCTCGTTCACCTGTTCGACGAACAGCACCGCCGATACAAGATTACACCACTCGAAAAAAAAAGAAGAAAAGACAAAAAGAGCATGTCGCGACGCGTGAAAGCGGTCCGAAAAATTTTCGCGACGAATCAACTTCACGGGACAATCGACCCGGGAGGAACGACCGACCAAAAAATCGATTCATCGTCGAGAGATCCAGCAAAAACCACGTCTTCGATCATCCCCGTTATTTCAACCGGGGAATACCATTCGCTGATTGTTCTGCGGACGAACGACCGATGGCATTCCCGGTCGGTCCAACAGCCCCGATGGCCCTGGACAGACGCATCGGTCGTGCAGCCAAGAAGAAGACGGCCTTTCTTGCATGCATGATTAGGCGACGCACGTAAAACCAGATGGAAACCTGTTTGAAGGCCCGTAGACACGCGGCACCGTGGCCGTTCATTCAGGTGTGCCCCGGCTATAAATAGAATTCCCGAATGGCGGGCAGAAAAGTCGATCGTTCGTACCTCGGTCGCGGCGGCAACGGTCCAACACCTGGACGTCGAGCCGGTGCGAAAATTGAAGGAGAATTGACCCGGAGGTGGCTGACACTGGGACAATTTCGCGCTGGAATAGCATGACGGGTTGCTCGAAGTAATTTCATGCACAGTCGACTGAGAAAGTAAGTTAACGCTGGTGCCAACCGTTTAAATGTGGAATAATAATTAATAACGTGTGCTTTAATGTATTCTTTATAGTGTAAGTATATAGGGAGATAGATTACAAGAACGTGCATATATCGTATTCTTTTGCACAAAAATGTCAATCGTTCGCTTGCTTTCAGAGGGGACTGTATGTACGTGTCGTTGCAGGATGAATTGGGAACATTTTTTCTGATGCAAAATTGAGAAGGGTAGAGTTATGGTGGGCGTTGGTAGCGAAAGGGTTAAGGGAGAAGTTGACAAGTCGCCAATTCACGCGATGCAACGAATCGAAAGGCGTTACACGAACGACCGCGAGGGGAAATGGTAATCGTCGATTTTCCGCAACGTTTCCGTACTGTTCCCCATCGAAACAAAATTAGAATCCGCGGATGAATGTGTCGTGGGTGGATCGGAACGCTCGTTAAACAGCAGAAGGGGAAAAATGGGTGACTGTGGTTCTCGTCGGAGCCAGCTCGTAAATGCAACTGCGATTGTTGTGCTTGGCCGATTCTGACAAATAACACCGATGGGATCTGTACTGGGAATCGATAGACGGCCGGCGATTTTATGGAAGGAAAATATGGACCCCGATGTTCCCGATAAACGAGGACCACGGAGATAAAGAAATTTATTAGCGGGAATAATAAACAGGTAAAAGGAAATAATAAAAGATTGGCCAGTAGTCGAGAAAGGAAAGCGAACGAATATGAAAAGTGGTAACGATAATAATAAGGACAACGACGATAATAAAAAGAAACGAAAGTAAAACGAACGATTAAGCGATCAAAAGCGACGTGAAATTACTTATTAATGGTAATAATAATAATGTCCATTTATAATGCGGAATATTATGGAAAGCATAAATATATTTAAAAGGGACTGAGATAAGAAATTAAATATTGGAATACTTTTGTTGGATTAATAAATCGTCTTGAATTCCCTCTTTATCGTAAATTATTCAGAGAAACAATTTACATCCTCTACCACAAGAGCGTAAATAATTCAATCTTTTCAACGAAAGAAAAAGTCGCTTATCTTACAGACGATCGAAAAATTCTACTGCAGGGGGTCTGTCCTGTGTAACACGGGAATCACATGCAAGGGTCATTCTACTGTTCCCAGAAATACGTCTGCGATAGAATCAAGTAGATTGAGGGCCATTGGTCAGACCAAAGCAAACACCAATGCGCCACATTCCAAGAACTCTTCCACGCTGCAAACATCCCTGTTCCACGAAAAGCTCCCTCGTTGCCTTTCTACCCTCAAGCAAGATATATTTATAGTTATTAACCATTATCCATCGCCCTCGAATACCCGTTAAACCTGTTAAACTGTCCAATCAGCAATTATCGGTATCTAATGCACTCCCGGTATCGGTCTATCGAACGTCACGACGTAAGAACGGAAATAATACTCCATCAAATCGGTGATGAGTACACCAGCGGGTACCTCAGGTGCACTCGTCGACGTAATTGAACTTGCGGCTTAGATTATCGACTACCCTTTGAAACGACCAATCAACGAGGTCTGTTCGACTGCTTGTCCGTGCTTCACAACGAACTTGCCAATAATCGCGAGACACGTCGTTACGAAAGAATTATTCAAACGAGAACGGGACCACGGGAGTGAGGCTCCCTGGTTTACTTCTGGGCTCTATTTAAAGAATCGTTTATTTAACCGTGCGTTCAAAAGTCGCCGGCGGACAATTTCGAAAATGAAAAGAAACGTCGACGAATAAAATTCATCGCTGCGCCAAGATTTCCTTTCAAAACATTGTGCACCGTGTATTTCGCGGAAGGGCCGGGAATATCGGCCAGGATGCAGCAAAGAAGTCGATCATATTTGCGGACGTACGCAGCAGGTGCACGGACTATCATCGAAGTCAAGGGAACAGCGATAAATTTTCAACGTTAAAAATGTGAAGTATTTCCAGCTGGAGCATCAATTTTATCGTTTAATTATGGTTCAGTAGAGACATTATTTACCATCATTTATACATTTCTTTCTTCGTCGATAGAATGCAATATAATTCAAGGTGGGGCAATATTCAAAGCTTCGCAATTTCTGTGACAATTTTCGCGACGAATGAAACGTTCGTACATTAAACGCGGCGTATTATTTCACTGGAAACAATAAATCGAAGAAATGGCTCTTGGTATAAACGAAGAAGTATGCCTCGTGTCCCTCAACGTTTAATACCAAATAATGTCCTACGTGTTCCGTGTGAAAATCTCTGTTTTATCTGACCATTTTTATCTATAACAATTTCGACCCCCGCGACGCAAGCACCTTTCCGCAAACAGTGGCCAGGGTATCGTATTAAATTCTATCATCGCGGCAAGGCAGGCCTCAAGGCGGCCCCGTCTTCAAACATCTCCTTCGGGACTTCCGTAAGCCCCCTGAAACATTTCACAGAGCCTCGAGGTATCGAAATTTTCCTCCGACTGGGACAAAGCACCAACACTGTAAAACTCTATTTTCGGTGGACGTACCGTGACGTACTTTCGAGACTGAAACTGGAGCACGGTATCAGCGTACGGGGGCTACTCTTGTTATTCTTCGAGCATCTACAACCGTCTATGTTTCACCGAAATTACGGCTTATCGGGATACTAATTTCTATATCAACTGGCGGCCAGAAGTGCGCCGTTTTGGAAAATCACGCAAATAATACGTGTTTTCGAGTAAGTAGAAGGAAAGTAATTATTGGCATTTTCAAACTTCTTTCAAAGTTAATATCTCGCTAATGAATAAAGAACGTCCAGCGATAAGAATTGATATACACGCGACGACGGTAATACGTTTCTTTCCACTCTGAATTTCGTTATTCCGAATCGTGGCAAATAATTTCACTGTTAAATGTTTCCTCGTTCCGCGGAGAATCTTTCATGCGATATGAATGTTCGTTGCGTTGCTGCAATATTGAAAGCTCGTACGTACAATTTCTCTTTCCGCGAACACCGTGAACTCTTTCGCGCAAACAAATAAAAGATACGCATGAATAATCTGAATCGAATAAACCCTCCCCTCGAAAAGTACATATGCGCGTATATCGCGGTATCTTCGCTCTATCATTTCCAAGAACGCTGACAAAGTGACGAGAGAAACAAGTCGTTCGGGTTACTGAAAAATTACAGAAACTATAATTAACCGCAGAGTGTATGTCAAACTGGAGATGATTTACTAATAGAGAGGTTCGAAAAGAAAAAATGACTGGTCAATTCCGTTACTCGCGTTAACCACGGTTTCCGCGAATTAGCACGATAACACTTGACATCCGTATGAATGGCTCGAGACAGAATCGTCACGTGG
The DNA here is from genome assembly GCA_948146005.1 of Nomada fucata. NCBI lineage: Eukaryota > Metazoa > Arthropoda > Insecta > Hymenoptera > Apidae > Nomada > Nomada fucata. The sequence goes on along the minus strand of OX411280.1, from coordinate 1,350,940 downwards.
ACGATCGCGACTTGTAATTTGCACGAACGTTGCCAGACGCGCGTACTCGGAATTTCCTTTGAGCGCACTTACGTGACAAGAATAGGTGACTTGAAACATTCGTAGAAGATTTCGATAAACATGAGAATTAGCAGATGTGAGTTTGCCGAATAGAATAGAATATATTAATTTTTACAAAATTTCAGTGCACCCAAGGCTAAGGAATTTTAATATATCCAGAATTCTTTTATCCAGATTAATTTTAATCGCATCGACTGCGATCAAGCAATGAACGATTACATTCTTTTCGTTTAATCACGTTCCGTTTAAGTTCGACTCGAATTTAATCTCGTCGATCGCCATATGGAAAACAAATTATTTCATCCTGCTCCGCGATTAAAGGAGCAGTATTCATTCGCGATCCAGTTAGACATATACCCCTTAAACGAATCTATAAATCGTTTTTTTACCCAGATCAATGTCAGGTTCGCCACTCGACCCCAATGAAGCTCGATCTTGACTTAAACACAGTCGATCTCACCGTCTAACGATGGAACCGTCCCGCTTACGTAGACAGCATCCGTTGAAAAATATCTCCTTTCCATTTAAACAAGGCGATCTTCGGAAAAATCAGTGACACACTGCCGAACGCTTTATCTGCGTATCGATAATGTTTATCAGACGGTCAGACGTCTACGCGAACAAACTCGACAATACTTTAGATTCGACAATCGACATTGATTTCGCGCCGATAAGACAGTAATTTCGCACCATCGAAATTCATTCGATTCGCCGAAATATTTCCTGGATTTACAATCATAATATTTAACATTTAACGCAGCGATACAATATTATCGTAATATTATTTACGAGGGCTGTTGTAATCATTCTCGTTTTAATCTTTTATCATTTCTCAATCACTCTCTTCCGCGTATTCTTTCTAATCTGTATTCCACGTTCTTTCTAGGATTATATACGCGCTACGTTCATCCCTGTTACTCACGAGCAATTCAATTAGAACGGAGTGCACGAGGTGGCATGGCGTAGCAAAGTTACGTTTCACGGTTCTCCATTCTCTAAACAATTCCCACCCTACCTGCTCTCCTTTATGTCTCTTAATAAAGGCCTCGTCTTACCCCTTCAATACCGTTAGCCCCTTCGAGCAATCCTTTATCGCAGCAGTTCTTCCCTTTATATTACTAGGTTCAAACCTTCCACGGATCCGCGAACGCTGTAATACCACCGAGCTTACGAACGTGCCGAAATCCAGTACAAACGGATATTCACTGGCAGAATTGTGTCAACTCTGTACAATGGAACGTGCTGTAACTCGATGAAAGCGCATTTCGAATGAACGTGGTCGTCAACTTAAAACGATTAACCCTTTCTCTGTATTTGTTGACGACCGAAGAGAGGGCAAAAAAGGAATATACAATAAAGAGGAGAGACAAAAAAAAAACGGAAAAGAATATGCCAGTGACGAACGCGTGTACGAGGCATGAAAATGAATCATGGTCTCTGGTTCGTACCGCGAGGCAACCTTATGCAAATTTATGTGCGACATAATATGCCACTGACCCATATTCCATCACGGTCGCAGCTAACGCTTGGCCAGGATTTTCTTTCTTTTTTTTTTTCTCTATTTCCATACGTACTGGTATTTTACTCCTAACGTCTCGCGTGAACCGTTCTCGGACACGTCGATACCCGAAACGTCAGACCTGGGATCGAGTTCGGTGCCCGAAAAATTTGCACCGGATTTAGCGTATCGGTACACAATACACGGTGTCCTCCGAATCTGCGCGTCGGGTGTCCGTGGCCACGTAACGCGAGATTTAATATCGAATTTTGTATCGCGAATGATTTATTTCCGTATACTTTCTGGCCTGGATATTTTGAATAGTCGTTTCACGAATACTAAAAATGACTGAATAATGTGAGCAATTATTTCTTTTTTATTAGAAGTAATACGTTTCCCTACTAAATTATCAACAGGTCGTACACGTTAATTCTTTATACGAAGGACAACAAAATACGATACGAATGCCCCCATAAAGGTGTACGTCGTAAACCGTAGGTGTACATCGTTTCCGTCGTGTCACCTGCGTCACGTGACACCGTAAATCGGATGGAGGCGTAGGATCATGGGGTTTATTCACCCTGGCGCACGCACTTCCGCCACCTTTCGCGGTGGTTATTTTCTAGTAGATCCTGCTACACGTGGAATAAATGCTGAGCAACATGAACCAGCTTGGGCGAAATTGAACGATAAAAAAGGATCGTAAAAAAACGAAGCTGTAGGGGAAAATTAAATTTGTTTTCATCCGCAGCGAATGAAATTGTTCCTCTGTAATTAGAAAAGCATGATTACTCATCTGGGAATTTAATATTTTCATTTTACTGTTCACCCTGCCGCAGTTCCTTTGTGTCTCTGTGCTCCAGAAACTGTACAAATCCTAACATTATAATTATTACTGCTGTCAGTAATAACCAGCTTCTAAATTGGAAACACCTCCCACAATTAAAAGAGACGAATTGAAAGAATTTCTGCATAATTAATGAAACGTCGTCCAATAGACGGTGACGATACGTAATACGGTAACACGAAGAAAGAAAATTTTAATTTCCTGCGGTGCAACGAGATGAAGACGAGATGAATCTTCACACCGCTCAGCGTCCTCCATAAATGAAACGAATGCACGAAACCCGCGGAACGTTCGAGGAAAAACCAAATAAATATTACGAAACGTCGATTACCGTGCGTAAACCAATGGACACCTACGAGAAAAGGGGAAATATCGTCGGGGAACTGCGTCATCGACGGATGCGGCTCGTCAAGTTGCTATTCCCGGTGAAGTCGACGAAGTTTCCCCGGCCGATCGATTAAACCAACCGGCGTGTTTCCGTTGCGTAAACGCGTGCGTGGAATGTCACTCCGAGGAAGGGTGCACCTTGCAAACGGTACCGATGATCCACGCCAATCCCAATGGAAGAGGCCCCGTCCGATCCGATCGATTCTGAGCGCGCACGGTGGAACACGAGGGATCGATCGACCAGACGCAGAACCGAATGAATCAGTGCCAATTTCTTATTTTCACACCGTAACGATCGAACTCGAATTAGCTCTCGACGTGCCTCGAAACCTTGTCGGAAGTTTCACGAGCACGGCGCATTATATATCGCGATATTCGTTTGCCAAGAGGAGGAACGACGTACCGGAGTATATTATGTATATTGTGAACGATGCGTTCTATTGAGTAGAGAAGAAGAACGATGGTAATCGCAGCCGTGAATTGCCACGCGTTTTTGTACCTCGTAGAAACGAGGAAAAGGATGAAGGAGATGGTCGTGAAGATACATCCGTGGAACTAGACCGCCGTGATTTCAATCGACGTGGAAAATACGATTCGTTTAATCATTTTGTGTGCAGAACAGAGAGTTGACACGCTCGTCCCTGGACTAATGTATTAAAATATATAAATTTTGCAATGAAATTACGCGAAATTAAATGCTGTGCCAGTGTTCATGCAAGAGGTCAGGCGGAGTTAAAGAAGTAAAATATACGGTATAGAAACAAGCAGTGTTCGAATCTTGAATCGGCTACAAAATCGAGGTCGGTGCACCGCAACTTTAAATATACCTGAACGAACCTGTGAGTCACTGCGACGTATGCAATCAAGGAGCAGTCGTGATCCATTCATCCCAAAATACACGCGAAAACCAAAAAAAAAAATTGCTTAAAAACCGTACACAAGTGCTAATCACAGAATAGTCGAAAGAAGTGACTCACAACGGTGTGATCCACAAGGTAAACGAACGTTCGTAAGAACGATCTCATCCTCGCCTCGTCTCGGACTGGCCCGTGCAATTTCATGCGATTAGAAATCGCCCTGCGGGGTATCGCAGAAGATTGCAAAGAGAATTGCAGAGAATGAACGTCTCGTAACGAGTTTCCGCGAATTTCGGCGAAAGTCGATTTCGCGCTCCATTTCGAAATTCCGCGGGTCGAGTCTCTCTGTTCGATTCGCGACCTTGACACGTTTCGCACAGGTAAGACACCTTCGGCCGCGTACCCACGCGACGTTTGCCACGGATGCGTCGAGCCGTGTGTCACGCGACGAACGTACGACCTTCCTGTGCACGTCAATGGACGCGGCTCTTCTGTCGGCGAATCGCGATCGAGTTTGTCACCTGCAACGTGTCGCGAAAACGGTGTGGCGAACGGCGTAAAACGATTAACAGATCCGACTCTCGAACGTTTTCGATGCGTGCGACCGTGCCACGAGGAGCGACAGGGGAACGAGCGTAAAATCATCGACAGGTTTCACTCTCCGTGCTCGAATTTGATTTCAAGCTCGACGGAATTTTTAAATCGCGCAGGGTCGATGGGAAAGGACGACCCAGGTGTTGGGAAATTTTTATTCGAATTTCCGTCCACGTAGACGGCGCAAAGTCGTACATTTTTATCGGACTTGTTACCCGCGCGTGGGACAAAATTTCACGGGACTCGAGGGCTTCCTCTCTGACTTGAATTTCCTGGATCCTATTGTCCACCCGGCCGGCGTAAATTTATAAGAGAGTCGCGAGGCTTCGGGTTTGCGCGAAATCTTTTCGGGAAATTGCGATTTTCGCGAGCAACGCGAATTTTGGTAACCGTGGACCTTCCCGAGTGTTCGAGATTTAACTGGGAATGAGTTCCAACGAACGCTGCGGGCCACAATTCGAATCACACGGAATAATGATAATATAATCGCGAGGGAAACCGTGTAAGAACGATCACACGGTGTGCAGCGACAATTTAGTTATTAAAGAAACTTGTAGTCGAGATAAGGGGCTTGTGTAACTTCGAAATTTATGTAACGAGATAAGTGCCATCGTTCAATTAACGACGCCGCTCTTTCGTCGCTATAATCTTTTTTTTTCCATTGTCGATTGCCGATTAAGCGGTCGGAGGAGTTGTTCGGGAGCAATTTGGAGGAGGCAGAAAATCGCGATTCAACGAGGAACAGTAACGACTTACGGTGATCGAATAATAAACAGACTCAATTCTGCGGATGAACCAAACTTTGGAATGTTACCAACGTTGCACTCGAAGTAAAATCAAACAAACACGAAGACAGGAAGAAGATCGAGCGCGCAGGAAGAGGGAGGAAGAAGATGAGAGATAGAGATATCTTAGAAGATTAACTAGTTTTCAACGATGTCGTTCGTTACGTCCACGTTTATTTAAAATCGTTGCGTTCCGTAAGTCTTCTAAATGAATCACTTCCTCTTCCCATTCGTTCACGCCAACAAGACCTGCACGCATTTCCTACGGTAAATTTGGATACGAAATGTACGAATAAAGATCGAACTGTATAAACATTTCTACCCATGTAACTGAATCTGTTGTGTTATAAGACGTGGAAAAATGATTCTACGGTTAGACGTCACTGGTACTTTCGAACAAATTTTTATTTTCATTCGAAACATATCCTACTTTTCTGTAGCAGAAAACTGTACAAACTGTGCACACTAGGAAAGAACAATAATGTTAATCAAGAGTGCAATATCTGCATCATCGTATGGATCATCCCAGTGCATTATTATTTCGTTCCTCGCTGAAAAACTCCGTTGGAAAGATAAATGCTATAAACAGCTTACATCCGATAAGATACAAATTGATATAACTTTAAAATAACTGTTACCGCTACCGATACTCCGCCCCGATACAAAAGAAACAACGAAACGACGAAAAGAACAGCGTCGTGATCGAAAGTGGACTTTAAGGATTAACTATAAATACTTGTTGGAAATCTGTCCAAAATGATAACGGGCGGGCCGGATGAAACATTACTCCACGTTTCCAGAACACGTTCAGAAGGACGCGAAACTTGGTCCGGTGGAAGACGTAAGGTCGTGCTCATGGTGTTTCGAAAGTTAATAACGGCGAAGTGAAGACGAAAGAATGGGGCGAGCATGTATATAGCTGGATCCTTGAGCCGAATCCTTAAGTCACATTGGACATTCCCTGTGCACACCGATAAGGTCGACCTTCGTCCTCGATCATTCATCTTTGTCGCGAAACACTTCAGTAGTATTATAGAAAAGAGTAAAAAAATGAAGCTGGACAGCACGACGTTGCTAGAAGCGAGCTCGAATAAACGCACGGTGTTTTCACGTACATGAGTGGGAAAAGTGGCACTTGTTAATCTCACTCGTCGCGATGCTGAGTCAGGTGTACTTGCACGATTGTATACCCCGCGTCGTCGATCGAGATTGATTTTAATTCTGCTGTTATTGCTAGCCGACGAATACTGCAGTGTAGCTTGATATAATAACGAGGATTTGTCGTTTTTGTGCGATTCGACTGATCAGAATTCTGAAACCAGAATATCGCCGTTAAACGGTACGTTCGAAATTATTTTCAGTATTTATTAAATGTGCAACTAAATTGACTTGTTACTTAACTTGACTTGCGCTTCTTTAATTTTTGTTTCGCATATGCAGTAACCCTTGAAGATTAGAAAAAAGACCAATGGAAAAACAACGGGAAAGAGAGGGTTCAGCCATAAAAAATAAAAAAAATAAAACAAAACGAAACGAAATAGCAAGGTTACACGCGACTACAATACGAGCAACGTTCATTTGCTTCACGCCAAGAAACCATAAACCTTGAGCCATAAAAACGCGGGCGGATTCAACGACCCCGTTTCCCAACACTTTTTCGTTCCTTTCGTCTAGATAATGCGCGGCGCAAAGTGCAACGATAAGGAAGAACGGGTCACGTGCGTAGAACGGACAGGTTAACGAACACGTTTTCTCCCAACGAGTGTTCTACCGTTTTACGCGAGAACAGAATTCATTAGCGTTTCGCGTATATACCGTGTCCCTTTCAGTTATCTGCCCACGTTTATCGCGGCAATTGGTCGTTACTTTTACGACGAACGAACCGTTTTCTGGCACGTCAATGGCGACCCGTTAATTCGATCAACGACTAATACTACTTCCGAGTTGTACAATGATACTAGCGATAAATATGTATCGCAGCTAAGCAATTTTTCGCGACAAGTCATCCATGCTCATTCGTTTGATGGCAAGTAATAAAGAACGGGAATGAAATAACTATAAACAGCGGCTGTGCGATATGTTAATCGAGGAAGGTCGTGTTCTTGAATATATTGAAGCTGGTACTACCACGTATTGCACACCAACGAAAGCCTCAAGAATCGCAGAGCGCAATAAACGTTGCGGCTTCCTACTCGATGCGACGTTAAATTCAGAAAGATACTGAATCGTCGTGCAAGAAGGGAAAGCCGACAGTCGTGTTTAAGTGAATTTATATTTCGCTTCGTTCCGTCAGCGTTTCCCTTAAATATCATTCCCAATATGCAGGAACATCGAGAGCCTGCAATTTTATTATTAACACGCAGGAATTGATTGCAAGTTAAATTACGATGAATGCATCGTCGACCGTCTGGATGTACCCAATCAACCTCAGAAACCATGATTCCTATGAAACGCAACATTGAATTAAATAAAAAAGAAAATTAATGAAGTCGTTTATCCATAGTTACAACCGCAAAAAAAAATTAGCAAAAAAGTTAACCTTTTGATTATTCAACGTTCGCACAATCAACGCGTTTACCCACCTTTTCACGCACAACAAGTGAACGTCGTTTCACCATCGAGTACTCTCTTCCCGTTCAACTAACAATAAAGACAGTAAACCATGTGTATCACGCACCCACCAAATTTTCCCCATTGACCCAATAATCTCGTGCTACACTTCTGAACTCTAATCATAAATCTTCGATCAACGTTCGCGACGCCTAAATCAAAATCGGTTCCTCCGGATTCCGTGTTCGATATCCCTCGTCCAAATTATTTCCTCCAACGCGAACACCCCGTGCATAGTAAATACAATCCACGAAGAAATTTCCCCAAGAAACAACCCCTAGTCAGAACCGAGCTCGATGTATCACTGACCGATTCGCCCAGAATTCCAAGCGTTCGCGATTCAACTTGCAATCAAGCTTTTACTTGTCCCGGCGAATTATTTTGCGAAAACGGATAACCCGCTACCTAGGAGGCGGGGGAGGGACGAGAGAAAGAAAGGGCGGGGGAGAAATGTAGACAGATAAATAGATAGATATATAAATAGATAGATAGATAAATAGATAATTAGGTAGATAGATAAATAGATAATAAGGTAGATAGATAAATAAATAAATAGAGAGATGAACAGAGACAAAGAGGAAGAGAGGGAAAGTGTGAGGAAAAGAGGGAGGATGGACAGGTGTGTTACGGGGCACGTGCAAAGGCAAACAGCTTTTACGATCGTGGATTACGTTGTTCGCGAAGGAGAAACGCTCTGGAAATAGAGTTTAAACTAGTTTAATGCGTCCAATTAATCTAATCATGACCGATCGTTACTCGTCCCCGCACGAAACGCGTTACGCAACGTTCCCGGTCGATCGAAGTCTCCAACCGGACTGTCAATTCTTCTCCCCGTAAATACACACAACCACGCACATAGGTGCGTACATATATTCGTAATATATGCATGTATAGACATGGTACGCGGAATCGCGACGAACAACCACGTTTAGCGAACCACGGGCTTATCAATTTATCGACCGTGCATCGCATTCCGCGCGAATCGAACGACCTGGTTTGTTAGGGAATATCGAACACCTCGTTCGACACGGGTTAATTAGGCGGGGCACGATTTTGAACGACAATTTTCGCTCGACTTTTCATTGGGATATACGTGGAGGCTGAATTTTTTCCTTTCTCTTTTAACCCCGGTCAAAAATTTAATGCTCGATAAGTTTGAAGCTCAGTTACTTATTTCGCATACATTTTTGCATACATCATTTTAAGAAATGTTTCGCCACAGTTTCTACGTCACTGTCACTTCGAGAAATGTTCAATCGTCGCGAACGAAGATCCGAATTACACGGAAGAACAGTTTGCAACCGTCCAACGGTGATCGTTAATAGGAAACAATTTAATGTTTGCAGTCATAAACGGATGAAGAGCCGCTTTGGAAACACATATACGCATATAACTTGATTGCACCTGCAGAAACCCTTGAGCGGGACTAGTGACAAGCAACTTTAACCCCCTCGCGTTCTATAATTAAACGGACCCGCTGGAATTCGAGGCGTCCGGGCCAGGAAACTGTCGAGCTGTTGAACTTTCGCAAACAGGAAGTAAACGCAATAGCGCTCAATCAAAGGGTACAGAGAGCGACTATTTCGTTTTCGTCATTGACCCGAATTACCGCGAGGAAATACGTGGCTGGCCTCTGTATCTTGACATTGAATCGTTATTATAATAGTCTGGTCCAGGCTGGACTTATTTCCGCCAACGAAAGCGTCGAAAGCAAACGCTGCCTTATGACTAAGGTATTCCTGTGCCCGTATACGCGTTAAACAAAAAAAAAAAATAGGTAAAAAAGGCAGAGATAAAAAATAACAGTGATTTAACAAATTTTTAGGAAAAAGTCATTGACAAAAAGTGGATGTTTATTCTAACGGAAGGAATTATTCTATTCCTATTATCAGCAAATCTTCGAGAAACTTTTGGAAACATGATACGATTACAAAATTTCAGCTTTTAACTTTTGCAGTTACGAGTAACGATTACAGATGATTGAAAGGTTGCATTATTAATGAGATATCATGTCAATCATGCCAGAAAGCATGGTTTCGTTATTTAATATCTCTGACTCTATTATTTTTACGATTTCCGGCATATCCTTTGACACAAATATTTTCAAAGACATGTATTTCAAGAGAACGCAACAAAAACTTGATTTTTTCAAAGTTCAAAACATAGACCACCTTGGAAAAGCTGACTATTTATCATTGTTCATGAATGAAAATCCAGAACAGCTTTTCAAAACAGATCTGGTTCCTACTAACGCGGTGTTCTTTCTTATAATTCGTAAGAAAAAACAACATAATTAATCGTCTAAAGAAATAAACATATGGATAAAACCGGTGAAGTAGGTCGTACAGCAAATGTCAATTTAACGCGTTTTAAACTTCAAGGAGAAATGTGATTTGTATTTTTTGCTTGAATATTTTTATTCCAAGGCATTGACCGAGTTCATAATAATTTTCTTTGAAAGCCAGGCGTTTACGTGGGCCAGGGGAGACAAATTTCGTGTCGCGATTTTTCTGCGTAACCGTAATCGACAAGTGAGGTTATCCAGAAGCAATCGTAGGATACGAAACGACAAGTCTTGGAAAGTGAATGAATCGCCTTGTTCGCTAATCTGTTTGTATGTAAATTTTGTTTGTAAACACCGATTACTAGTATGAACGACACGGTTTCGTCTTCAGCCAATGGTTATGGGTTACCGTACGCAAAGACCACCGTGTTTTGTTGTACGATCTCTATCCACCCGTATTTATAACGCTGTCGTATTTCGTAAACAATTTTTATTCATGAACGTACCTTGGAGAAAGCTCAATTAAACGCAGTTGTTGTCGAAGCGTGATTTATGGTCCATATTTTTCTTTTGCTGCCGGACGTTCGAAACGTAATTGGCGTGCAGGGTGGCCAACGCAACATTGTACCAAAAAATCGGAATATAGGAACAGTGTCGCGCGTCATTAGTATGCACTGATGGGATACGATTGATCACTTCGCACGGCTGGTTCTCACCAGCTAATCGCGCGCGCAAAAAAAAATCATGGAATAAAGAAGTTTTTTCGTAATAAAGTAAATCAATTATGTGTAAAACAATTAATGCGCGTTGAAGTATACTTGTTAAGAACGCCGATGACAATAAAGATGGATTAGAAGATTAAATAAGAGACAAAATGTTTGATTGGTCATTGTCGGTAATATGGACCAATGAAGACGCACATTCTAAACGCTCTTTAAAAAATTAAGGGGAAGGGATGTCGGTGAAGAAGCAGAAGTGTAGTGACAAGTGCCGGTGAAGGAAGTTCTTTTAACGAGACATTGCAGGTAATGATTTTAATAACTATTTATCGCAATTTGGTCATTTCTAAGTATGTCGGATTCCGATTCAATATTGTCGCGACGGTTTTCTTGTATTCGCAAGCTGAAATAGTAGATATAAAATGGTAGACGACTGAAAGTTCATCCGGCTTCCGATTTCTAGAAAGTAGAAACGGGCCGCCATGATGCACTTCGTAGCCCTTTGACTTTTTTGTCGATCGCAGACAAAAATTGATTTTTTTGAAATAATCCAGGTGCGTTGTTGGGTAGTAAACGTCGTTTCATGCTCATCGTTCATTGTTTCAGGTGTGCCGCGAGTGACTGTTTCAGAGTTAATAGTGCAAAGTGCCATACACCCAGACATGGATACAGTTCGGATGCAAAAGCTGCATGGATTGCAATCGGGCCTCCATCTTGTCCAGACGTCTTCTTGGTGTTCACGGCAAGGCGACTTCGTCAACGGACGGTGAGTCCTTATAATGTACAAGCTATTTAAAATATTCTTACAATATTATCGCACACACAAGGGAATTTCGACCTAAAGTACAATTTCGACACGCGAAATAATTAATTGACATTCGAAATCCAGTAGTATTGCCCATTAACGTTCGAAACAATTTGCAATCGCGCTTTTCATTAATTTTTATTAATATATATCATTCATATGAATATTTAGTGAGTAAAATTTTACGAATTATTTATATACTTCGAAATTTATTCCTCGCAATCGGGATTTCTGGATAAAAAAGCGCACGGTATAGTTAAAAAATTACATTCTCCGCGTTCTCGTTTAATTATTTATTCGGTCTGCGTAACCCCCCTCCCCATTGCAATGTACAGTGCCGGAAACCTTCTAATGTGCCCGCGTACCGAACTGACCATCCACGGAATATGTGTGCGATTTTTATATCATATTTTGCATATTTTATAATATACGATAAGATTTTCAACATCGCCAATGTTTTAAAGTCCTCAAAGGGTTAATTCAACTAACAGCGAAAAGAGCCTTTCTCTTCGTGTATCATTTGAGCGTTTCGTTTTGTCGCCTGAATATCAAAATATTTTATTGTACTTTATTAGGGTACATCGGTTACTCGATTCTTGGTTTAATTTCACGGTAGGCAAGCTAAAACGATAGTAACGAAACTAAAATAATTAATTTAAAATAACATAGAATCTATATTTATTATCGAAGTTATCAGTTATATCTGGCAATGCCGAAAGTCAATGAATAATTCTCAAATACTTTCTTCTTCTAACTTATCATCAATTACCTATTTTCAATTATTCATTATCATGTTAGCCCACAGCGTTATTCCCCTATTACTGGAGTACTATTCGAGCAGCTTCGAGTTCGCCAAATCGACAATGTATTTCTCAAGAACTTGATCTTCTTGCTAGCCCATTATGATCGTTTCGTAACTTATGCACTTAATTTACAAGGAAAGGTTCCTATTATTCACTCCTTCTGGGTAACGAGTTCTCGTCGGATGGGAAATGCTACCCAACCGAAGTTCATTATATTGGATGCCTATAGTTATTGCTTTAAATTAAATTATTTACTTACTAGAGGGTTTACATTAAATTAGTTTCCACCAAAAATTGGAGCCATGCGTTAATTTCTGTACGATGAAAAAATTTGCGAATAGGATCTGCTGCTTAACGAGTAAAGTGTTCGCTTTTTAAAACGAGCTATACATTTTGTGCCTGGGTTCGCTTCATACAAACGCGACAATTTTTTTTATTTATACATGGACCGCTAATTGTTATATACGATTTGCAACAGTCAATCCTATTGTAATTGCGCAAAGCTTTTGAAGCATTACGCTCGCATGTGAAGAAAGGTTTGCGCAAAGGAAACTGACGATTGCACGTGGTAATGATAATAATGGCAAGTTCGGGTGTTTGCGTGCGAATTAAAAACGACTTGACATGGTAAAACGCGTACTTGAACAGAATACATTTGTATAGCCCGCTGGAAAGCAAACACTGTGCTCATGCTTCTGCATGTTTCAATCTCTTTCTGCATGTTTCACTCTTTCTCTGCACGTTTCAATCTTTTCCTGCAGTCCCCTATTGGCAACTATTTTATTATATGGAAATTGATGAACCGTTCATTGGTACGACGGAAGTTTAGATCCGCAACTTATTTGATTAAAAAATATCATGCAACATTACCAATAATCATAGACACCCAAAACATATGTCAAGAATTCAGTACGGCAGTATTTACCACTCTGCAAAAACTCATTACACGGAGGGAGAAATTAGTAGGAATTTCTTCACCTGGTCGTTTTATTTCATCATGCCATGGAGTCAAACTCTGTTTTTCAGTCGCTCAGTTCGTCGTTTTTATATTCTTACGAGGTTTTATTATTTTGTGATAGAACCGGTTGCCCTACAGTTTGAAATGTTGTCCCTTTAAAAGAAAATCTCGATATTTTCAGTCACCAGGAAATTTTGTTGCTAATGTTTCTTATTGTACGTCACTTATTCTTAGTTCATTAGACAGTACCAGCTATTGGTACAAGGGAAACGTATTTATATTGGTTGCCTATGACTATAAATTCGAATTAAATTATTTAGATAATAGAACTCTTACGTTAAATTAATTTGCACTAAAAATTAGAGCTACGCGTTAATTCCAGTGCGATGAAAAAAATTTGCGAGTAGGAACTGTTGTTTAACGGGTAAAGTGGTTGCTTCTTAAAGCGAGCTATACATTTTGTGCCCAGGTACGCTTCAGACCAGCCATAGCGTGCCAATTTTTTTATTTATACAAGGACTTCCAAGTGTTATATTATATATACATCATGCAATTGTCAACCCTATTGTAATTGCGCAGAGTTTTTTGTCGTCAAATTAAGCTCGCGTGCGAAGAAAGGTTTGCGCAAGGAAAATTGACGATTGCACGTGGTAATGACAATAATTACAAGTTTTTGTATTTCTGTGTGAATGCAAAAAAATTGGCATGCTATAAAGCATACTTGACCACAACACATATGTACAGCCCGGCTGCAAACGAGCACTGCGTTCACGATAATCTTTGCTTGCAGTTCTCTACTGGCTATTTTTTTAGTATGGAAAGTAATAAATCGTTCATTAGCAGGACGGAAGTTTAGAACTAGAAATTATTTTATTACAAAATATGTGAATTAGTAACAGTCATAGACACTCAAAATCTGTATCAGTAAATTTAGCGTTCTCGTCAGGCTTTTTGATAAAGAGTTAAAGGAAATTAGCAGGACCTTCTTTGCCTAGTACTTTTATGTATATAATCGTGTGACAGAATCGGACTCTATTTAAGTAACATAAATTTCGACGACTACAATTTTTCGACGTTCTTTTCTTATTTTGTGACAGAACCGATCGCTCTACTGCTCGCAAAGTTGTCGCTTTAAAGGTACATCTCCCCAGTTTAAATCTCCCCAGCACGTTTCATTATTAATGTACATTTTCTCGTATTGGTCACTCCTCCTGATGCATACAGTCATCGTACAGGTTGTCGCGATACGAAGTGCTGGTTTCGATTAACCGACGTCTCGTATGAAAAAAATGCGATTGAAATTGCATATACAACGATCGAATACTATTCCGCAGCTGTTGTCTGTTTTTCGTTCGGAAAGCCAAAGTATCCTGTAAAACGTATATACGCGCGGTGTCAAGTTCCCCGTTTGAAAAATAAAATAAAAATTTAGACGCGAAAAATATCTATGAAACGCACTGAAAAAGTAATCGCCAGAGGAGAGAAAGGCTCTGTTAAACATTCAAATGCCTCGAGTGCATTAAAAAAGCGGTGCTCAGACTTGGTACGCTATAATTCTATAGCGATATTTTGAACTTTCATACATATACGTGCATTGTCTTCCATTACGCATATATTTCAAGCATTATTTCATGTACAATGTACACGTATTATCATGCGGACAGTATGAAAAGGTAGGCGACGTACGGATAATATGATTGTTTTGTTTGTGTCGAGCGAATCGTACGATGCAATTAAACCACTTGATTAATACTTGAGAGCGTTCATTATATATTTCGCGATCTCGATATCCGTTCGATTATTATCTACCACGTCAACACTATTTATTATTTTAATCGTACTTTTTTTAAATTTTGGTTCGACAATTTTATTAATTATCTCGATGTTGCACGCGGGGGGAGAAGTATCGATTTATGGTACAAAAACTCTTGGGTTAATTTAATTATTTGATACATTTATACATTTACTTGTCGAGTATCAGGCTTTTCTAATCATTCGTCGAAGATATTCAGCTTATGGTTGCCGAATTCTCCGGATCCTTCGCGACTTTTCCAACGTGTTTTCTCCTATCGACCCTCGGTTTATCGGGATTCTTTCCACGACGCCCTTGGTACATCAGAATTGTTTCCACGTATGCGTTGAGTTTATCAGGATTTTTTTCACGACACCCTTCGTATATCAGGATTATCCTCAATGTAACCCTGTATCGTCAAGATCGTATCCCACAGCGACGAAGTCGTAAAATATCGAATAATTACATTTACGACGAAAACTTCCCACACTTTCTGAACGATCTGGTTAACCGTTCAGTGTGTTACACTCCTGTGTTCCATATTTTATTTGCACCTCTCGGTCGTAAAAACATTTCGCTCGCAATAATTGCACAGTAATCGCAAGAATATCGTTTCGAACCGACTTCCACTTGATATTTGTCTCGTGAAATCGTTCTATCTTATTCCTATTCTGCTTCTCGCCTATTGTTAGATTTAATGCCAACCATATTTATTTAAAGCGCATAATTTGTTTCAAACAGCTAAAGCATCGGACACTCGAAATCGTCTATTCACATGCTAATAAACCGTAGGAAAATTATTTTAGTTTTTCACGACCTGCAATAATCTACCGATGTATTCTTACTTAGCGACGAGCCTTCGTACACCTGCAAACTTGCTTTAACGACGTTTCCCTCCACGAAACGCAGTGCATTAAAAGTTCGTTCGCATATAATTACATTTCAAGTGCAACGACTTCGTCGTCCTTATACACTGCCGACTTTAACAAAGACCGTTAATATCCATTATCTCTTGCGAACAAGTTCGTGTGTCGCCGTGCGTCCGTTTCGACGCGCAATAAACGCGCGTCTCTTGTTGCGACTCGGCTATTATTACCATGAATATTATTATTATTATCATTAATCCACGGGAGAAGAGTTTGCCGACGTCTGGACGGAGTGCTTGCACGCTCGCATAATTCATAAAACGAGCACTTATATACGTTCGCACGTGGAGGCCGTCCCGTGTAATCTGCATCCCCAAGTGCACGCTAAGTACCTGGCACGTCTACTTGACCCATTTACCCGATGACCTCGCGCCGGGACATTTTCGAAGAGAGTAACTACCCAATGGCACACGGCCGGGCTACTTCGTTTCTCCGGGTTGAGAGATTCCCTCGGAATTCAGATCCGACCCCGCCACCCACCTTAACCCTTCGCCCTGTAGCGAGTGGTCCACAGTCCTCGCGAAACAAAGGTGACTGTCGGACCAAAGGAACTCGTCGTTCTGTCGCGACGAAACAGATCAATATTTGAATCCGAGTTGGCCTCCGCGAGTAACCCGGAGAACCTTAAATATCAGCGACGGGGGCGAGGAACTTCGCCGCGAAGCATCGGAACCAATGGAATTGGTTTATATAGAGGATTTTAAGTCGCTGGAATATTTTTACCGCGGTCGTTGAATTCGCGGCGAAGCGATTAGTATTATCGAATTATTCGCGCGAACACAAATCGAACGACGAGTTTAGTTATTAATATTTCTGAGATCGTTCGGATATCTGGGAACAATCTCGCCACTCAGTTGTCTATCCAACTTGATATAAATAGTACAATTTTCGGGGAAAATGAACGGAACGAAGCAGTTCTCCATTACCTTTGCTCCTCTCTTTTTCAAACGCATAGCGTCTGGTAATGCAACGAAATGCAATATTTCCAATGGAAATCAAGAAAGTTACTCGAAAACTGCAAGGCACAATCGAACTATGTATGTACATTTCCGCGAGGAAAAAAGTAGCCCCGAGGAAGCTCCCAATAATTTAATCAAGCAACTTGGATCTGCTCGCCTGGCAGTCTCGCGAGACGTTCGTGTTAGCTCGACTCTTTTCAAAGAACCTTTTCTTCGCCGCGTTCCATACCATTCCTTAATTCCGTCTCTCACTCTCTTGGCTACTGCCAGCCACCCTACTTCGCGAACGGCCAAACACTTCTTCCACCGCCGAGACACCCGCAAGGGTATTTGATCACGTGGACGAGCTTGCGAAAATCCCCTATGGGGAGGGAAGCTCCTTTTAATTCGATTTGTATGGCCCCTTTTTCCGGTTGAAGAAGGAAGAAGGGTCGCAGATAGGTGTCTGTATAGTACCCCTGAGGTGATACTTTAGTTCTAGGGTGTGTTGTCTCATTATTGGCCTGTTTTGGAAATGGGGAAAGAGATAAGGGGCTCGTGAAAGGGCGTTAAGTTATGGAACACGGGGTGGGTACGAATGGGACAGACAAAATGGTGATGGGCGTAAAAAGTACGTAGATACATAGCATAGCAAGAGTTATAAGAACTTTCGTGCAGACGTAATATTGTACCAGTGTACACTATATTCAGGCTTGCATAAAATATAAAAAAAAAAGGAACATTTAAAAGATACTTTACGCGTTACAATTTATTCTCAACTTCTTCACTCGCTCGTTCAGAAACAGAGCGTATTGAACGAAACGAGAATAAAAGTCGACTGCAAAAACACCTCCGCTAGCGTACGCGAAAGAAAGAAACCTCCGAAAACAAATTGCATCAATTAAAACCTAAAAAAAACCGCTGGCGACGTAATAGCGTGAAATTTTTTCCACTGCCGGAAAAACCAGTTAATTTTCCGTCGGCCCGAAACGCGCCTGCGGTATTGATCTCGATACGTTTCGACGTCCAGTCCACGGGTCTGTATCGATACATCGACACTGCGCAGAATATGAGGCGACACAGGCACACGCATACGCGCATACACAAACGACGTTCTATAGATCGCGAGCACACCTAGCGCGGAGTTTCACGAATTGTGTCACAGGGAGGCGTGTGTACCAACGGGACATATCGACGTCGTTTCGCCCGAAGGTGACGGCCACCGTCGTTTCCGTCTCCGCTACGAGGAAGGACGCCTCGTCGTTGCGACGCGGCACCATAATGGATCCAAAATGACGAGTGTCGGGCGTCGAGTCGAAACGAACACGCTCGGATTGTCCTGGGTGGAGAACGCGCGTCGTTCACGACGGAATAATTATCCAGTGGCCCAGTTTCGTGGCTCTGGGCGTGTGCTGGTCCACCTGGCTATATTTTAGGGACGCTCGTGACCGATTAAACGGGAACCGAAGTGAGGGCGAAAGGTGGACGACGAGATGCGAAACGAAACGCTTGATACGCTTCGAATTGGCGCGGGGTGAACTGTGCTGCGAGCAGACTTTGGGGAATACGTTGGAAATTAATTTCTTTTTTAACCGTAGAATAATATAGACGAGTCCTGCTACCCAGGAACTGTTTTTGTTGTAACGCGGAGGATTTAAGTAGACCGCTCAGTTGACGATGTAGTTAATCGCTTCGAGACAGCGTTGTAGTGCGGTGCATAGGTATCGTGTCGAAGGGGTTGAGTTGGGAGGGCGAGTTAGAAATTCTTAACGACCATGTCGATTATCCGTGTCGAAGTGGAAGGAATTGTAATTGTAGCAGAGTGAGATATTACAGCTGCTGTAATAATAGTGAAATTCGTAGTACTGAGAAACGAACAGCAATACGAAATTAATAATGACAGCGTAATTACTATTACAGTCGGTCGAATAATGATCTATCGAGGGCTACCAGCGCGTCTATAGGAATTGTACCTGACGATGTCTGATGAACAGGCACAAATATGTTGCTGAATGCATGCACACAGGCGTCGCCTCCTTGCACAACGAGGAGGATGGCTCTTTTATTTTCGTACGGGCGAAAGAAACGACACAGAATCCGGGTTTTTTCATCGGTGTTCGACAATGTGCGTGGCCTTGATCATCAGTAAACAACGGTTCCGACGACATATTTATCATTTGAAACGGATATCGCGAACAAAGAGTGAATACCTGTATCTTCGATCAATCATCGCCCGGCTTTCAAACGAGAGTATTTTTAGATCGCTGGTCTCCGTACACGTAACCCGGTCTTACGAATAATAAAGAGACGTGAACCGTGAAAAAAGAAAAATTTCATAAAAACAGAATGATAAAGTATCGTCTCGATTCTGTTGAATGCGTTGCGTTTTATGTAACGAATTCATTTCAATCAGTCTCGCTTCTAATTATTGCACGCAGTTTCTTCTACGCTGTTTCAATTATTATCGCATTATTTTTTCTAGCGTAGAATAGCCCCTCGGTATCTGACTTTAATGAAACCTAAACATTTCATAAAGGGTAACCGAGGCAAATCGAACATTTCTTTCTCTTCCTTGCGTTATCAATATTAATGTTCCTCGCATTGTGTGCGCGTATTATTTGTTTGCCTCGCCTGCACAAGTTGCAGTGCAGATTATTATTAAACTCGAACATTTCTGCTCACTCGTCCTTTGCTCGCAGCATTGCTCTACCGTGGAAGGGTAGGACGTACCAAAGCCAATGAAATTCTCAAACTTTCGAAAACGTCGCGTCGCGGGCCGAGTGTTCTCAGATCGAGAACGATAAAAAGGGCGAAAGAAACAAAAAAGAAGAGAAATAAATAAGAACAGGCGACCGAGCGGCAGAAAGTCGAGCACTAGATAATTTACGATATCGAACGTAGCTGGCCGAATTGGTCATTCTGGCCGACAATTTACAATCCGAAGAGTCAGGGTCGTACGTAGGAACGGGTTTGCAAACCACTGGGTCAATAACTGCTATATAGGTGACGGCTGTTTATTAACTTTCTCTTTCGCTTTATGGAAAAAGCCCAAAAAAGACAACAAATAAAGGAAGGAACATTGGCAATGAATGAACCCGATGTTACATCGATGGGCACCTGCCTCGGGCGATTATTATGTCGGGATTAATGATAATCGGATGCGGCCGGATTTGGTTTTAGCCGATTGTTCGCCATTGGCCATGCCAAGCATACCTACTACCAGCGAAAGTGAACTACGCGATGATTCATGACGCTTAAGGGGCATCGAAACTTCTTTCTTTCGGTTTGAATCGTTAATGGTTTTCCAAAAAGGTTTCATTGTCTTAATGGTAATTCAATTTTCAACGCATTAAATAATTACGTTGAAGTATTCGTTTGGAATTGATATATAGGTGTTACAATTTTCGTCGTTAAAATCTTCGATTAAACTTTCAATGATTTATGCAGCTGGACGTTGCAAAACTTCGTACTTTTATTTTTTGCACGGCAGTGGAATTTATTTGGGAATACACAATTAGTACATAGGGCACAATTTTCTCCGGTCCTTTTACAGAGGTATCGTGGAGCGAAAATTAATTAGAATTTCTGAGCTTTTTCAACGATCCGTTTAAGGTACCTCCACGTGTCGCAACTGTTACAATCTAGTTAAGGCACCGCCTGCAACGATGCAAGAGTCGGCCAATTAAGCTACAACGTTTGCCCTGGCGAAAATGAGGGACTGTTGATACACAAATCGTGACGAAGGTGGTAATAAAGAATTCGTAAAATATCACACAGACAAACCGTTCCTTTTCTTCAATAAAGTTCGAAGAAAATTTAATTCGCGTAATTCGATGTCGACACTTCAATTCGATCGATCGATCCAGAATTCACGCGTCCGCGATGAAGAAACGAAAGAAAGTAATTGTCGCAATTGTATGGAGACGCACGATTACGATTAATTCCTCGTTATTAGGAGCCGTCTGACGATGGCGTCATAATTTCGCGGATCTATTTAAAGTGGAACAACGGCGAGCCCCTGGGATCGCTGCTGTTGCTAATGACAAATCGATAAACCACTGACTAATTACCGTATTCGATGCAACAAGGCGATCACGGTCGTTAATCCTTCGACAGGGAATTTTTCGTCCCTGTTTCGCGAACGCTCACTAATTACCGGGGCAAGCTTTCCTACTAAATTGCAGGAATTTCGTTTCTCGTCTATTTATACGGTTCGTGAAATAACGCAGACATTTCGCAGATATTTGTCAATGCGTCTATCTAATAAATATTTATCGTTTTGTTGCGGCGCAATTCGTGTTGAATTTTTAATAAACTGCAGGTCTGTTTAGAATTTTTCAAGCTTCCAATTCGAGACGGTAAAGAAAATTGTACGGTAGTTTGAATTAAATAGAACATTTGTAACCACGATTCATGGATTCGCTCTATCTATGGGTTTTCTATGCGAATGTATCGTTCGCAAAGCCTAATGGTATTAGAATACTTCAAGGAACCACTGGCGTACCCACACCAGCATCGACTGCCATCTGCAGATTAGACCCTGCACTGAGAAACATTGGTCTGAAGATAATGCATGAATTATTGCCGGGAGTAATTAAATTAAGCGATGTTGGATATTTCATTTTTCTGCCCTTTCCATGCGAGAAAGTGTTTGTTCCCTAGAGAACGATCAAGAAAAATAAAATGCCATCAGTATGTTTATATTTGTTTCATTATACTGATAGGTCCATGAACTGTAAAAGATTGTATGTTCAATTTCATTAAGGAGAGCAACACTTTTATCTTTTCTATTTAATAATTAGATGAACTTAGGCTTTCATTAATATTTCAAATATTACACGAGTCGCAGATTTCTCTGTTCTAGCCTCATCCAATAATTCAGAAATAAATATATTCCAGATTATACCTGTTACTTGCGTTCATCATTTATTTCAACTATAAATAATTTCGACGAGAAAAACAGTTCTACGCCCTCTGTTTTATTCGTATCAAGCATCTGAATGTATTATTAACGTTCCAACGATACACAGATCTTATCTGCTATCAAGACTTTGCAACATTCATTAAAACTTAATGGACGCCTCCCCGCTACAACTATAGTTCGAGCAGAATCACAAATGGGCCAATAAAAGTGGAGCGATAGTCTGAGATAATGCTTGTCACTTATAATAATGTTATTCCGTCGCGGTGGTCAAACATCAAGTAGTACAGCTCAATCATTCACCACTTCCCCACGTGGAAATTAATTCCTGTCTCTAACAGCCGAAAAAGTAATCAATTCCGATCCGAATCGTGGAGATATTTCTCGTTCCCGTTTCCGACCTGTTCGTTAAAGAGCAATTAATACCAATTACTCCCGCAAAAGGGCACGAATATTTTCAACCACGAGCAAGAAAAAAGAAAGCCGCAATAATCGAAGGAAATTGTAACTTCGTTATCCATCCTGACTCAGCATCCCTCCCCAAACTGGATCGTCGAGCAACGATCCGCGATAATGATCGCAGTGGCTCTTGCCAATCCTAAACTGCCATTTCCACACAGAAAAAAAAGAGATAAGAAAAGAAGCCCAAACGAACCTCGTGGGATACTCGTGACACTCATAGAGAGAATCTCTCCAGCTCTAAAGTGGGCACTTTCGGCCCCCTAAAAATTCAAGTGACGCATCCACTCCTCTGAAGAACGAAAGGGTAAAATCCGGTGGAATAGTACTCACTGCCAACTGAATCTTCCGGTGATACCATCCCTGAGGCGGTCCTTGAGGCTTCGTTGTCTGGACGGCAGCAAAGGGCTGTCGGACTCCTTCGGTTTGATCGGTGGCGGGCCACTTCCGCCCCCGGCACCGCCGCTGGAGAACAACGCCATACCCTCCACCCCTCGCGCCAATCCAAATTCGTCGACCTTTCACTTGCACAAGCGTCCGCGACTCGCACGATCTCCGCCGACTGTCTTTATGTCGCTGGTCGTGCAACCGTTATCATCGTAATCATTATCATTGTCGTCGACGCACTCGCGGAATTTACCACCGAACAGTTCTCCACTTTTCACCGACGGATTGGAGGAAAATCGATCTGCGAATAGTAATAGACGATTCTAGGATTGCTGGATACCCTTCCTCCCCTTTCATGTCACTCGAGGTGCAAGTTGAAAGTATTGTGGCTTGGGTTCTTTTTATTCTTTTTTTACTGCGCTGGGCGGAAGTCTTGAGGGTGTTGTTCGACCCCTGGGTAACGAGAGGGGATACAGCCATAAACTCCTACGATTATACTTTATGCGTCCCTCACTGGGCTTAATGTTCGATCAATTTCAGACGCGACTGTTACTGCCCGGTCTGTCGCAATATTTGTTAGATAAATATTAATGGGAACCGAGGTGCGCGGTACACCTGAGCCAAGGGGTAGTCGTACGCGGAAAAATAAACGGAAACTGCGCGATCAATTATGTATAATTACGGAAACGTTAATTAGTACGCACGTGAATTCGAGGGTGGCTTCGAGATTCCATTTTCTCGACGGACAAGTTTATTTCGCGAAGAAAATGTTATCTCGTGTCTACGGTTTGTTTTAACAGAGTTGGAATCTTCCTCCGCCCAGTTGTATCGTCGACCCCGTTCCACTTTGTACAATTAAAACACGTGAATAAGTTAATTCTTGACAAAGTATCGCGATAAGTGCTCGTCTACATTTCGTACGAGTGCACTCGGAACTTTATGGACCCCGAATGGTTCGTCTCAGCTGTTTCTTCGTTCCTAATGCGACGTCTCAATGTACTATGGGGGGGTTGAATTGATGAACTGCTTCGTGCGAGGGATGCTTGGACGAGTTCCTTATCGTCGCATCTGCGACCGATTATGTACGATCGAATGGTGGAAGCTTTCGGTAGATTGTACGGGACGATTATGGTATGGCTTTGGAAGGTTACGGCCTCGATCTGGTGTAGGGTGGAAGCGGAGGGGTGCAAACAGCGTCGGGCTGAATTTCGGTTTGTCCCGGGAGTGTTAGACGGCGATCTGGATTTTCTGCTGTCTCGTTGCCAAATTCGTGTTAATGGCACGCGTAGTGCGGTGTAAAAGAATCAAGGCTCAAATGCGAACAATGATAACAATGTTGTCGACGGACTCGCGAAAGGGAATCCTATTGGCCGGACAATTAATCGTTTCGAACTGTTCTATTAATGAACGGTGAAAATAACAAGCAATACGTCCATGCAAATATGCAAAAATTAAATTTATTTCTGCAGCATATATCGAATTTAAATTACTCGAATGTAAAATATTATTTTACTTCGATTTATACATTCGCCCATCAATTATATTTCTATCGCGCCCTTCCGATTTCCAATTAAAACCTCTGCCTCTGCAATCGACGAGACGAAGCAAACAAAATTGACGCACTATCGACGGGCCTCAACTCGAAAGAAAATGCTGTATTTCACCTCAAAAAAAAAAAAACAAAGAATTAAAATAACGTCGCGATACGCGAGACACAAGGATCCAAAATCGATCACAGCACTCGCGTACAGAAATCGATCGAGACTGATCCCAACAAAACTCGATCTGAACGCTGTCTGCGTACCCAAGACCGATTTTCCAACCGCGTCGACACTTTTACGTTCGTTTCGGTTCGTTAAACAAGCATCGAAACGACGACGATTCTAATTTTCACGCGTATCGCCCGAACCACCGTTCTCTGGCAACGAAAGCATTTTGGCCTGTCTTAGTTTCACGATTGAAGCCCGACAAGTTGCCCGGCAAAGCATCGCGGCGTATCGTCTATTTTAAAACGCTGATCGAATTAATGCATTCGCCGCTCGCGACGGAAAGTTACGTGCGTTTCCTGTTGCTCGTCGTTCCGGAGGAGCAATGATGTTCGTGCCGCAAGAAAATCTCGCTCGTGTTAACCCTTTCCCCGTTGCACGAAACTGAAGGGGTTAATGCTGCTTTATAAATGTTCGACATTTATCTGTTCCAACAGTTTCTGGCCACTTCAGAAACACTGCCGTGTCATTTGTTCGCCAGGAAAATTTATCTTCGGCAGAGCTGGGCCACGCCTGAAGGGATAGTATAAATCGACCTTTATTCGAAGATCCTTCTACTGTGAAATAAAGCTGCGTGGTTCGGTGTCGAGTCCAAAGACGGCTCGAGTGACGTGAAACGTTCTCACGGCTGTTCCGAGACGTATTTATCGTGTTCTCTATGGAGAAATCGATGGGATGTTGGATGGGTTCTTCTCGTGCTCGAGGGCGAATCGTATCGAGTGTTCGTTCAAGTCGGTTTTGTGATGTAGGGTCTGTGCGGGTTACATCGATTAGCCCGGACATGTTAGATTTATTATTCGATCTTTTTTTTTTTTCTATTTCGAAGATGGGTTATTTATTGATGACTTTTAATGGCGCGAGATAACGCTAGCCTTTGGATAATATTGTTGATGGTATTTCGAATTGGACGCGTCTGTTTCGGTAAATAATAATAATGAACAGGGGATGCATTTGGCGTTCGTTGAGAATACGAACGATGACTTGAACGGCCACTATGCAGCAAATAAAAAGTAGCCACCTGCCAAATCGCAGCGGAAATGAATCATTCTGAATTCTCTTATCAAAGAAAGGGAGGTTGAAGGAAAACTGTACGGCTTTTAGCGTGGACATCGGCTGGTTTAACCTCAGTTAAATTTCATTAAGTTGCTCGAGCACCACGCGTCCCTCAAGGTTGGAACGCGCGATTTTAATTGCACAAATGCGAGCACCGTCGTCGAGATCGCCGATCGATATCCTCGACGGCCCATCGAATGCACTTGTATCCCTCCAGTTTAGCGAAAATGCGAGAGCAAAAGAAAACTAACGAAAATCGGACTACCGTATCTGTTAAAGGGATTCCACGAGACGCTCTCGATTCGAATGAAACGAATCCGGACGAAATTGTATCCGGGGCAGGAAAGATCCGCTAAAAATCCTGCCGACTATTATCCTCCAAAGAAATACAATTCGTTTGTCGCACACAGTGTCGCATCAGTAAGTAGAAAAATGAATATTCGCGGGGCTCTCGAATCAAACAGTTGGAGGATCGAAACAAAAGACACGACTTCAAAGACCGAAAGCACTTCTCCAATCATTTTTTTCTTCCGCGAATCTCAATTGCAGCGAAGGGTTCTCAGGTAGCGCACGATGATCACGGGGTTGTCAGTCATCGAAAGCAAAGGGGGGAGAGCAGAGGAAGAGGAAGACTGTTGTCCAACGAAACGGTTCTCTCGCTGTAATCAGGCTTCGCTGAAGGGCGTCGCCAAGGTCAAGGCCACCAGCAAGGTCAAGGACTGGTAGTTCCGATTCTGGTGAAGTGGAGAACGCCAGCCTACGCCTCGCGTCGAAAGCCTCCCGGTATTGATCCCTTTTCGCCCGGCAAACTCGACCAATCCCGCGTTCTATTGCACGGTAACCAACTACGATTCGATATATTTTCGGAATAATCGAGGCTAGGGTTGAAATCGATTAGGTATCTCCCCCACGATCGCCAATTGGAGCAACGATTTTGTATTTTATTGTTCGTCATTCGATCGAGATCCAGAAGTTTAATACAGCTGAGGAAGTGGTGCTACACCTCTGGCCAGCAATGTATATACTCGCGCAGGTAACTATATTTTGGAGTAATAGGTCGGTCGAATAATTCTGATGACAAGAAGAGAAACGCAGAAGCTGAAAATTGGAGAAATTACGGAAAAGTGTTGGGAGAAAAAGAAACGCGACCTTGTCCCGAGCCTACTGGATGTATCGATCGAGGTTCCACCAAAAGGTTCCCCGTCCTTTGATCTTCGTTGAATGCCCGGCTGTTTTCCGCGACACTTTTCGCCGCGAGCGGCGTGCTCGTTAATTAAAAGAAAAATCACGAAATTAGCGCAGCGCACAAAAGCGACACGGTCCCGTTAAATCGTTAAGAACGAACCGGCATGCCAAGGGCCGCGACAACGTTCGTAGTTTTTACAAATTCTGCCAATTGAAAACTCGCGGCTGCATTTATTACCGTTCGTTCGGCAACTTTTCAGGCCAATGTTTCTCTATCGATTTCAACTGAACGCGCGGTACACTTGTTTCAGTGTCGACTATAGCAATGAATCCCCTCATTATTTCTATTTATGTACACCTTTTGTCTATAGGTTTTGTCTGCGTTCAATAGCACGATATTTTAGCGGCACAGCTGATCGGTTTACGCATTTTTGCAGTACCGTATTGCGAGCGATCTTAACGTCTCGCGTAACGTTTTTCTAAAAATTGAAATTCCCAGAGGTGGTACGTGAAAATATTTGGAGAGGCCAATCCTGGTCTAGGGAAACGATCGAATCAGTACATTCAGCTATGGCCAGACAGCCTGTCTCCTACGCTATTCGTAATTTATAAGCAAACTATGGGCCATCTTCCAAGACATTTCTTTGCCCCTGCAACTGACGAATTCCTTCTTGTATGTTTAAACAGGGTCGAGTCGAGTCGTTCGGCGACCGACAGCATTTTTACTTACTGTGGTAATGTGTGTCAGGGAAACTACGTGCACAATAATTTCGCTTAGATCTGACTTTTCGTGAAAAAGTAAGTCGGTGAATTATCATAGAAATTATCTTTTTTCCTCGTTTAAAGTACTGCTTAACCCGGCTATATTATTTATTTTCCGATTCCAATTATATTTTTATTTATTCTAGACTTTATTACAGTTTCATCGTGACCACACTTTCCTGCGTATTGTCACGAACAAGTATTTTAATAGTTGCGTTTGTTGAACGTTTAACTTAACGATTGATAAATTGAACGTTCGCATGCAGCGCGAACCGGACAATCTCGTCGCAGAGCCACCAGCATTGTCCAAGCAAAGTAATTAATAATTAATCAAGATAGAAGCAAGAGGCAACCTTCGTGTGTATGCAGTTTCGAACCGCGGATGATGTAACGACGAATGAAGGTTTTCACGTGACGTTTTCTAAACAAACCGCTTATCTTGTACGGAATCTAATAGGAAATGCGATGATGAAGAAACGAACAAAATTAATCCAATAGAAAAAAAACTCGATGCAAATGCGAAAGCAACGAATAGAAGTATTCTGCGTAGAACTTTGTACCACGAAGCAGCCTTCGAAGATTTTTCCGCAAAAATTAATGCACAAATGAATAGTGAAAGGCGAAATAATGATCCGAAAACTAAATCTTTCGCGATATTATTAATCTGAACGCAACGTCCGATTTCTTTCAATCTCTCCGAATTTCCAAATCGAAAAGAAAAATGTTCCAGGGCAATCTTGAACCCGTTCACCCGCACATTTCCAAGGATATCGAATCCTCGGTGTATCGTCGATCGTCTCGTTCGATCGACGAGCAGAGAAATTGATTGCCCGTTCAAGGGTTAAAACGACCGCGATGACGTTCGTCGCATCGCGATTTATAGTTGCATCAACGAGGTCGATATATCACCGCGAGGTTATCCCAGGCGAATTGCGGCGTCGCGACGCGAAGGAAACCTCCGTGAGAGGCGTCGAAAACAAACGTTATCGATCGTTTCCTCGAAGGGAGCATCCACGACTTTTCCGTTATCGCCGTTCGATATTCCACTTAGCGGAGGCAACGAAAATCGCGAGCTGGCCCTTCTCAGCCGTCGCGACGCGTTCCGTTCTAATTTTAAAGCGCGATAAATGTGCTCCTCGCGCGTTTCCTTTTTGTTGCTCTAGCGAAGGAGAATGATCGATATATGTAAGATTGTTAATAGGTTCGATTTGAGTTTGTCTATTAATAGGATCGTAAACAGTATAGGCGAGTGTTTGTGGGATACGGTTATCGCGTTAGAACGATGCGGGGAATAAAGTGTGCGGACTATGCAGTCGGAGGATGGCTGAGCATGTGTGTTTTTTTAAATACGCGAGAGGGAATTGTGTGTTCCATCGTTTCTTTTCTTTTTTAGCTATTAGTGTTTCACCAGTTTCCTTTAACTGTCCGCGCTCTTGCAATTTTTCTGCGCTATTTTCGAAACGTTGTAATATAGAATAAAAAATATCTCGTAAACTAAAAATTACAGCCAAAGCCCGCGTCCATAATTTTAACAAAACAGTATCTGTTCCATAAAGACAAAAAATACATTATTATTGAACGTATCCAATAGGGAGGACTTCTTGTTAGGCGTTAGAGGAAAAATTTGTCGAATGTATTAGGGTCCACTAAACACCGTCACGCGTTGAATGACGCAGGCCTAATTTTCGCATAATTGAAAGATCGATAATAACGGCGGTTCGAGGGGGAGCAACGATCAAGGAACAACGAAAAGAGGGTGAGCGTGCTGTCTGTCTTTCCGGCGCCGCCATGATATAATCTAGCCAGGTGTGGCCTACTGGAACGTAACCTGGCCACCTTTTTATCAAGGACGCGGGGCTTGATTGATGAAGCAAATATTAGCTCGTGGAACTACCCTAGAAGCTAACCTTCTTATCGTACCGTACGGTTTCTGATTTCGTTCGTCCTGAAGCAACCTCTGCCTAAACGATTCACCTGTTTCTTTAATCCTCTCTGTACAGCTGTTATGTCTACGTGCAACGATCATGACCTAGTCGACGAAGAACTGTCGACCCATTTAAGATTTCTGCCTAAATATGATGGCTATAATTTTAGAAAAACTACGCGTAAGAATAAACTAAAGAATAGGAAAACTGCAATATTAATCTGGAACCGATGAGTCGTTGATTAGTCACTTAAAGATTTCCATAAATATTTAGTTAAGAAATTGGTACCAATAAGTTGGCCAATTGTTACTTATGTGTGCAATACATATGTAGACGGGTGAAAGCGAGAAGAATTCGAAGAGTGAACTTGTGTCAAGCTCTGGTGCACGACTATCTGTGCGATTCGAGGGGACTGATTGTGCCGACCTACTTCCCGAGACAATCGCACAATGCTGGGGGGTGTAGGAAAGGGGTTGCTGGTTCGGGGCTGTGGAAGGACTGCTTTCGCTGTTCTATGCGACGTCAAGGCCGTCGTATCGACGATCGGGACGAGCTTTCGCCCTTTTTCCCTGGTATTTCGCGGAGTTTCGTCTTGTTTCTCTTGGATAAAGTTCGCGAATCTCGCCCGACCACCGTCGAGAAATAATATACGGCGGATAAGAAAATTTTCGACGCGTAAAAAGAATAATTCGTCTTTCCATCCTAATTTCTCTACGTTATCTATAAATCTGTGCAACTAATTCGCAAGTAGCAAATAATTTTTAATGTTCTCAATCGTTTCATTTTTTTCGCACGTCCAAAGAAACGAAGGGGAACATGGGGGCTCGCGAGGTCAGAAATAGCCCGTTCATTCATTCATTGTCATAGCGAACAAAGAGATTAGGACGGGAGGTAGAAAGGTATCGGGTGTCGTTCAACGAGAAACGCAGTTCTCTCGATAGGTGTGGCACAGAGAACTGCGTATAGGTGGACACGGTATGCCGCTATCGGCTAGTAACGATCAAATCAGTTCGAATTTCGATTAACCTTCGTGAAATTACCTCCACCGTTTACTGCGCTGTGATTCGAGGCTGGATGTTTCCTATGGATCACTCTAATTCACTGCGCGACTCATACACGATTGTTTTCCACCCACTTGCATGCGGTTTGTCAAATGTATATATGTACACGTGTACCCCGTAACTGTGGCAAAGGCTGACGAGAAACTGGTAAGGGCGTAGCAGGGAATTTCTGGATTAAGGGTAAGCGCTCTTAACACGTTACGAGAAGACCCTGACTTTTCTAGTAAAGAAGCGACCGAGATAAAACACAAGGATGCAAGGATTACGATCTCTTGTAGTTTGTTTCGACTTTCCTCCTTTCTTCTTTTTTTTTTTTTACGATCTGTTCGGGTTGTACCGTGCAACACTGATTCGCAGTCTCTGAAATAAAAACGATCCGCCGTAAAAAAAAAAGTAGCGTGCACGGTATTCTCGCGATATGTTCAACGAAGGTAAACATATTATGAAAAGGCGGAGCTTTTGATATTTTATGCATGACGATCGTTGGCCCACGGCGCCGCATTGTACACCCCTCTTTATTCTATTATGACCCTCGAATCGATGATCGATTGGTCGCAAGAAGCAAAGTTTGCATCGGTCGACCCGCAACCAGCGGTAGGGTGTGAAAGACAACCCTCGACGTGTGTCGAAGTCACTGTTTCGAGTGTAATACATTAATATAAATAGATTACCACAGTGATAAGGGAAAATATGGTTACTTATGAGGAGGGAAGGAAATCTAGAAGCTACTAGACTAACAAAATGGTGTAACCAAATAGCGATAGGCTGATAGAAAAAAGGATCGACTGGAAATCTTGAAAACTTATATATTTTTATTACCAAAAAATATAATTCTAAAATATAATTACTTTCATAGACTTTCAAGTATTCAACAATTTTACTTGATATATCGAGAAAGGATCGAAGGGAAAAATTTTTGTTAAAATCGCTCCACATCCGTGAATTAATTTTTCATTATTTTGATACGATTACAATCGATCGAAAAGCGAAGAAGCGTGACAAATATTCATCTACGTTATTGAACCTTTTCGTATTCATTTGGACGATTGAAGTATTATGCAATATTTGAAAAGCTTGGAGTCACAAACAGTGTCTAATAAAAACCGTTCCCACTGCGACCAGTGAAACCGTTAAATGAAAACTGGGCGACTGTAAGCCCCGGTAATTTCAATATTTCGCAGCGACCGTCTCGAACGAAATTGAATTAACCATCGAGAACGCGTCTCGCCATCTTAGTTCCAGCGTATCTGTCGTTCGGAGTGTTTTCAAACAACATTTCCAGATACAGAATATTGTGCAACAATTATTTTGCTGGACACGTATAATGAACAAATTTCGTGGCTTCTTTCGAACAATATGCACTATCATAAGGACTGTCTCAATATTTATAAGTATTTTAATCGAACGAATGTATAGATCGGATTATTCTTTGATACATTTTCTATATATGAGAATATAATTACGCCAGGAAGTGGCAGAAGAGTAATAATGATCTAATATAAAATCTGATGAAACGTATCTGCTTGCTACGCTACTCCAATTTACATCTCTACGTTCATATAAAATTTTCTTCCCCTTGTCCCAGTTCTGCCGCATCGTATATTCTAAATGAACGCCATTTGAATATTTTCCCGAGGGAAATAGCCGCAACGTCGAAATCAAACAAGTTCTATCGCACCGCAACATCCATCTAGTCGCAAAAATAAAATTGCCCGGTCCATCATTATTCAACTTAACGACCAACCCATGTATGCATATCAAACCCTCGTATCCTGGGCAAAAACGTTTCCCCCCAAACATCAACTGCCGTCATACACGTAGCAGAGACGTGCGTACTGTTTTGCACAGCGTACACCATTTTAGACACATGAATGAAAAAAAATAGTTAACCCATGGTTCACTTTGTCACATAAATAATATCTACTGCCTGCTGTCAAATAGCGTTGATAACGATAGGTTCCAATATATTCGAAAAATGTTTAGAACACTTACGAATATTATATATATTATTTCCAAGCTCTTAATTTCACATTCCACGAAGAGTGACAGAAATATGAAATAAATAAGATATTCCAAAATATTGTAGATGCAGAAGGGGATGAACCATCTAAATCTGACTAGATCAACTGTGTAGACAAGTAACTCATCCAGAAAATAACAAACGGCCCACATGGCGCACATTAATTTGAATATTGACCTATCACAATCTCGTGCTGACCATGCATACACAGTTGCAGTGTTATCAGGAAGATAGCACGTGGCTCATATTGGATTACTACGAATCCTCTTACGAATCGCAGTCTTCAAGGTTCCACGACGACCTCTGCCATTACGACAAATCGAAATGAGTAAGCTGCATGTGGAATTCGTCGCGTGGAATCGCGTTACAATAAAGGTACCCATACTAGCGACTGCCGTTTCGACGCTGAAACCGTCTAACCGACAATAATAATAATCAAGAGGGAGACGTCTCTTCTTGATGAGGTTGTACGCGACAGGTGTGAGATGATTCAGAATTTCATTCGAATCGTAGAAGATCGTCGTTGGTATTTGGAAGAGTTTTTGAATTATTTCTTCGCACAATAATGTATAATAGTTCGGAATTATTAATTTTATTTAGAATTTCTTCGCCGTTTTATCGGGGAAATAGGAGGAAATTATTTTCCTCCGTGTATGTGTAAAAACGAAGAGGAATGATTTATTTCCCATTTCTCAAAGGATCTTTTAACCATTCTTTTTCCGTTTCTCGTCGAGCAAGTCTTTGAAACATTCTGCCTTGCACTACCGGATACTTTTGCGAATCGTGCAAGCGAAAATACGTAGACATCGTTCGCAACAGTACTGGCACAAGCGGTCCGGTTGCAGAAATGTTGCGAAAGAGTAGTGGACCAGGGGAAAAAAATAAATGAATTCGGAACCACGTTACGTGCCCTGTGATCCAGAAGCCGAGAACCTTCGATAAACCTACTTATTTCGCTGCGATCTGGGTTATCGCGGCCATGCAAAATCTTTCCTACGTGCAGAATCCGTGGAACTATCTACATATCGCGTTTCTATCGGCGACTCTCTAACGGAGGCTGGACACAAAGGATCACGTCGCTTCGAGCACACAATGGACGAAGAGTACGCAGGAGGATTGATTTCCCATGCAACTGTACCGAAAACAATATTACTGATACGATCTAATGCCCGGCGTGCTTGCCAGACCATTGATAAACAATCTTGCAAACAACGAGCTATTCGCAGAAAGGATATTTGTCGACAAAATATCAGACGATACGTAAATATTCTATGGACCCGTAGAATTAAAAGGCATCCTATCACGCAGAATATTCCTCGCGAAGGGAGAATACATTTTTCATCCACTCGATGAACGGAATAATAAAACAATTCAACCGAAGTAAACGTGCGCTCGACAATGCGATTAGTCGTGCGACAACTGATTAACGTTTCATTCTGCAATTAAATACAGAACTCTACCATCTCGAAGGGGAGAACGGAAACGAGAAAAAAGACGCGCGAGCGTTTCACGCGTTAAGGAAATCGCGGTACATTATTTCACAATTATCCTCCGGGTTCTATCGTCGCACTGAAAACAACGTGGTCGTTGAGTCGCATCGAGGCGTCTCGTTGAAGCGCACCGTTTCCCAACGCTAGTTTATGTAAGATTAAACTTTCTACAATGTATCATTAGCACGAAGTAGGGCAGATGGAAACTCCTGGCCACGATTTACGCGATTCCGTAACGCTCTATCCGTCTCTTGTCTGAGCGCGGTTCAACGCAATGTAACCGGGGCCGTGTATCCTCATCAACGCCAGAAAGGCGTGTTCGGGTTGATCAAGCAAACACGTGAAAAGTTTCGAATCGACAGATTCGTCCTGGAACATTGGTGCAGCATCGAAGAACAAGACGTTCCGCGTCGATCTCCAATTATAGGAATCCGTCGAATTCCGCGGGGATACACGAACACCCGATAAAGTACTGTTCGAGAAGTAAATGATTGTAATCATTGCTATACTTCGAGTGATCGCTGTAAAGGGGTGACGTCGATCTTTAATCCTAACGATGATTTAAATAGCGGAAAGAATTGTTCAAACTGCGCGGTGAACGTTGAGACGTTTCGACGGTGAACAATTTTTCGAGTCGAAAAGCACTTTCGGTTTTCCGTTCTATTTTTCGATATCAAAAGCGTCCTCGAAAAGATCAATTCGGGGGGGGTCTGAAAGTACAGTCCTCGCTCTTAAAAACGAGGCCAGGTGGACCGTTGTACGATTTTTTTCCATCGAGCTACAGCAGTTTAAATATTGGCAATTTTTCGGCCAACATCTGTCGATCGATTTTTAATATCCAATCCATACATCCTTGGCGTCGATGAAGTTTTCAAAGCATGTATCGGACGAGATGATAGTTACCCATTCGCACTGTCATCGGGAAAATCACTCTCGTGACGTGCAATTTTCCGTACCTTCGCGTACGACAGTCAAAAGTGGTGGCAGAAAAATGGAGGAGGAAGAGGGTCCGATTTCGTGGGGAAGTGGGACGCGTTAATGAATTTCCTTATCAAATCGCGGCCACGTCGTGCCACGGTTCGCTATTATTATCTCTCTCATCGATCAATACGACGCCGCGGCCGTGTTGCAGGACGACTTGCAAATAACGTGAAAACGTTTCTGCGCAGGACGTGTAGGATATCCGTTTTCTATCGATACCTGGATTTTCGTGAACGGAACAAATCGACCGGATATAATACGTTCACCTGGATAGAAATTGGTAGAGACGCACCCGGTGATCTCGAACGGGACGAGAGTTTATGGTATCGATCGATAAGACGGAACTTACAACAGCTAGACGACAATTGGTTACAAGTGCTCCGCTTTCTTTTTATTTGACTTAACCTTTGGACGAAAATTTGGGTTGGCTTGATCTCGAAACGGGGACCAAGTTACTTGTCCCTTGTTTTTAACTTGCCGCTCGGACTGTCTTATTTAATTACTCAATTATTTCACGTGCTAGAATCGATGATAAGAATAGCAAACGATTTTTCGCGAAAACAGAGTCCCCTTTGAATTGAAATTTTTATCCCGAAGTAATTTGCATAATAATTCCATGAAGCTGCTTCAGCGCGTATTAAAATACGCGAATTATCATAATTGCAAGGCAGAAATTAATTCGGGCAAGAAATTGCATCGCGTTCGGATTACACGATCGAAGTCGTACCCATTTGTCGATTATTCCATACAAAGACGTCATACTTGCGGCAGCTGGCCATAATTTGAGGATTGCCAAGTCCCTTAAGCTAATACCGGTGCAAATAAGCCTGTCAGCCGCGGGAAGCTAGTTAAATGTCTCGAGGATTATCCTCCGGAGGCTCGATTAAGATTAAACGGGAGAACGGTCGTGTCGAATAATCGCGAGTATCTCTTCGTCGCCTCGCTTTGTCACTGATAACTTCTATCATTTTAATCGAATTATTCCATCCCTCTCATAGAAATACCCTGGGATAAAACGAAAGGAGATACATGCAATGCTTTCGCGACCGTGAATTTGCATCGTCGAGAAATTCCTTTTCTATTTAACAGACATATATTTCTGTATGTAATAATTTTTTCTACATTTTAATTTAATTTAATTTAATTTAGTTGCCGTGTTAATGTAATTATTCTAACGTAGGATTGTTTCATTTTTCCATTGGAGTGAGAACTAGTGGAGAAAAATTGATGGAAATTGCGAAGGGACATTCGAGATTGGTCGTAATTGAAGGGAATCTCGAGTACAAGATATGTTTGCGTGCAACTCGACCGCGATATTATACGCGACACGTTTTAAGTTAATGGAATATTGAAGGCATGGTAAACCGTATAAAAGTGTTCAAGGGTGGCCACTATCGTTCATTAATAATTCATTTATTAACAGTCTGCTGGAGTATTTCTTATACACTGGAAGCACTTCGGTAACGTCTCACTCAACAAGCGTGAAACTTTTACTATGCGATGGAAAACTTTTCTTTCCCTTCGATACGCACGCTCATCTATCTTTAACCTGAATATTTCCTTATCTGCCACCAAATATTGTTATCCGTTAAATATATTATCTACCGAACAAATAGGTGGCACTAAATTTTAATGAAAGGACAATTTTCTCTAACAGTAGAGGACCCAAAAGAGAGCGACACAAAAAAGACACAACTTACATAATCACAGAATTATTCCACGACAAAATAAGAACCGAACCGCACCAATATTCGAACGAACACAACCTTTCGTTCTTTCCACTGCAACAAGGTGGAGCAAGGGAACAAGGGAACACGGGATAATAAGAAAAGCCATTCAGAGGTTGGGGAACAGAGGAAGGGACAGCAGCTGCAAGAAAATCCTCTGGAAACCATGGTTCGGCTGCAACACCAGAGAACAAACAGCGACAAAAGTCTGGCTGCGGTGAAACGGCGTGGATTTTGTTACGGTTTTCATTTTGTTTCGCGCGGTCAGCTGGTTGCGGTGGAATTCTGGTGGAATTCCAGTGGCGTTCCAAGAAAACCGAGACACTCGTCGAATTGCCGCGATTAATTATGCCCCCGGGCTAATACGATTAATTAGTTCCAGCCAGATGTCTGACACTCAATAGGGGCAAAAAAAATTGCTTCTTTCCTTTTTCTCCATACAAATGGAGATATCGTTAATTTCATTTGCAAACATCGTTATCGTTAATATTGTTCGATGAATGAAGTTACGATTAATTGTTTCTTTCTTACCGATGAAGTCATATAATTTGGAAATACACAGTGGAATTGTATTTTGGACAATTTCATATCTCCTTATCGCGTGGCTCTAGATACGCTTTATTTTCCTTGGTTAAATAATATTGTTTCGTGAGGCCAACCCCAAAAAAATTCGACTAATTAACCGATAACGAGAATATTCGAGTGTAATAATATCGTTCCACCTGAAACTCGTGTTCTATACAAACGATCTTAAATCACGTCTACGTTCGTCGACGCAAATACATGTAATTCATACGATTATCACGTTCCTGACGATGCACGCCCCTCGAAACACTGCAACCACGAAAAAAACAAAAAGAGGAAGAAAACATCGAAAGCAAAACGAAATCGTCGAGTGAACGAACGCAGAAAGGGTTACACCTAAAGTGGCAAGGAGTGGAACGTCCGAGGCACGTTTTAATTCGTCGTTAATGCAAAGTGGTCGATCCTCGTCGTGGCCGAGGGTGAAGGCTATTGTCCGTCGCTGGCAAAATTCCAGGAGTTCTCGGTTCGAGGAGAAGGAGAGGTCGATTTTTCTGATCGACGCACTTAACCCCTTCTTGAATTGAAAAACGATAAATGCCCTGTGGATGATCGAGCAACGCGATCGAGTGACGTGTTATTCGATCCGAAGCAACACGGTCTCCCCTGTTCCTCTCCCTTTGCCAAGAAGAATTGTAACAGCTACGATTTCCCCTCGTGTCGGATTGATATCGACGGTGCAGGATATTTGAACGAAATCCGTAAAAAGTACGAGGCAGGCGGGGAGGATTATTTGAAAATGGATAGGTTGAGGATTGGATAAGGAAGAAAGAAAGTGGGAATTTCTGGTTTCGAGGGGTTTCAATGGGATAGTTCTTAATGGGGTACGGTTGTATGGCGCTAGAGTGGCGGAGAGAAGTGAATATATTATATTAAAGTGGAAATGGCTTGAAGACCAAGCAGTTTCCAGTGGAAAAGTAGGACTGAAAACTGAGAAGAAGACGACACGTTTGTTCTAACTATACGAAGAAATATAATCGATTTATTCTAGATTCATTTCTGGGGAAAGAATAACGATACATCCGGATATTTTTTTAACAATCGCAAGATCTTTGCTTCGATGAAAAAATCTGAGTACAATTGGCAGGAAAAATCGAGACCGCGCGATGCTTTCTTATCGAGGGAAGAAAAATAAATTATCGCGGAATTGTGTTGTTGCACGATGTCCAATTGAATTGTACGGTGTTGAAGTCAAATTGTCAAATAAACCGTGTTTCTTGTAGTTCGTGAAGAATGTAGAACGATCGTAATTTATCCCAAGGAGGGAAATTATTTTCGAGAAAGAATATCCACTCTTCGCGGTGAAAAAGAAAAGAGGAAAAACACGATTTACATTTCTCGGGCAATTGCTCTTTAATCGATACGGTGTGCTACGATCGACTGGTCTTCCATCAAAAACAGGTGGAACGGGCGGGAATAACAATTTTCCGTAATGGCATTTGAATTCAATATCTTCATCGTGGCCGAGGAAGGAATATAGATTTTCCATAATAGCGTGCATCTGCTCGGCGAAAGAGAAAATACGCGAACCACCCGCAACTGTAGCGACATTTCAATTCGATTCGAATGCCAGAGACGTTCGAGCGACTAGTCTTTTTTTCTTTATTAAACACTCCCGAGAGTTCTGAAGAAAAAAAAAGATAAATTAAACCGAGTATTCCGAACAAGTCCAACAAATGGAAATAAAGAGCAAATATTTCTATTCCTATAGAATCGTCGATAGTGCCGCACTCCGAGTGTATTTAAAATTATTTGAACACGCTTCGAGATGTTTGAATGTTTGAAAATCATGCGCTATACGGTTTCTTGGAAATATTATTCTTTCGATATCTTTGGAGATGCGTTAAGCTTCGTTTATTTATACGAGTACTGGAATTCTTCTTTTAATTTCGAGAAGATCGATCATTCAGACTTCGTTCAATGGAAGAGAGATGAAAAATAAATGGTGGCAAGATAAATCTGCGGATAAAACGTGATACAGGCGTAAGTCGAAAAGTGTAAGAGGTTAGAGAACTATTGGAATCCGAAGGAACGCGAGTCTTCCGTAAATATCGCGAAAAGGTAATCGATTACTTAATTTGCTTTAAGAAAATGGATTTCATATTTCCCGTAATATTTCCAGAAACATTTCGCACGAAAAACATTTCTCCCTTTCTGTTTCGTTCGCACAGAAATTGAAATACTTCATTCTGAACGGCGATGGCTTTGAATCCCGGCGATTTAAACTTCGAACGAATTTAATATTCAAATATTTAAATTCCCGCATTAACTTTCCTAATTTCGCAGGATGAAAGCGCTGGATATGCTTTACGGGGAAACGATGTTATCGTACAACCTGATATAATACATCATTTTGAAGTAGCGAGGGATGTAAATAGGTAGATGTAGATTCGAGAGAAGCAATAGAATCTATGCTTGATAAGACGGTTGCAATACCAAGTGATCTGGATCCATTAGGTGCGAAATAGGTCAGTGTGAACTTATTGGGTTTGATATAGATGATACAGGGACTTGGTGAAGGCGATACAAATAGCCTTGGAACCATTGGACTAGATTTACGAGTAGATGAACTTTTGATTCCTAGGTAATTAATAGACCTTGAGGTGGCCAGGTAGCTGGGCAAGTATTTCCAGATGCTGAAAATCGTATCAGTCCGGGCTACCCCTAAAATGTTACGGGTGATAGAGGGGCACATTGAGGTACCGCAGGTCTAGAATATCCAGATGATCACGAAAAACTATGAAACCTTGACAATTCGGAGAATCTATAAAA
Organism: Nomada fucata; assembly: GCA_948146005.1. Taxonomy (NCBI): domain Eukaryota; kingdom Metazoa; phylum Arthropoda; class Insecta; order Hymenoptera; family Apidae; genus Nomada; species Nomada fucata. The sequence continues at coordinate 1,310,986 of OX411280.1, read as the reverse complement.
CACATCAAATGTGGAAAGCAAAATCGGTAAATAAAAATCGTTCGCATCAGTCCATCGATGTACAAATTTCGAATACATTGCCCCGAAGTTCTTTTCAATTACATTCCAATTATCGTGGCAACAATAAAACCGGATATCAAACTGGAACAATTGTTCATACGAAAACAACGCTGTCCAGCAACGAGACTTTGATACGTCGCACGTCGGTCAATCTATTCAGTTCAGCAACCGGCACGTCGCTCGGTTGTCGAATTACGCGAGCAATTACAATGAAGATACAAAAGTGCAGTCGCGTTATTAATCTTTCCGGCAAAGCTAGGTGTGACACGGATAACAAAATTGCCACGGGAAGCTGGGAGCGGCACGTCTCGCACGTTAAATCACGTTTCCGACTTTTATTATTAGCTCTCGCGCGCCGTTTGGAGGATACGTGACGCTTCACTTTCATATTCTACGAATTCACCGGCGTCTGAAAAATACGTGATCAACGAACGCAATCATTCGAATCGCAACGGGCATTCAGATACTTTATTGGAAATTTCCCGGCGGAATTGATGAAAACAACGGGAAACACGCGTACCGTCTATGTTGCGCGACGCGCGGTTAATTAAAATCGAAACCCGCGGAAACGTCGAACTAAATGCCAGCGGCGAGGGTCGAACGATAAGAAACGGTCTCGCCGATAAGAGGGGCGTGGAAATTTCGTGCAACCGAGAACGTTAGATCCATCGATAATCTTAAACTTGGCGTTTTGATCGTCGAAATGCGAGGGAGAAACGGACGAAAAAAAAGGAGGAGCGATCGCGTTTTCCATATCGCGTCGCGGGATAATTATCATCGGCCGCGTAATTGACCGACGTATCGTCGTTGGAATCGCCTTTATCCGACATGGAATCGCGTGTTGAACGACTAGTTAACGCGAGCTTTAATCTACAGACGTTTCGTCCTCGGTAATGCATACGAGCGGATAAAAATTTTCAATTAAAAAAAATGCAGTGAAAACTGAATATCGCACTGTTCTCTTTCCTCTCATATTACACTATTATTTTTAACAATTCGGTCGGATAAACACGACGCGACTTAATAATAATAGTAATAAGCACGATTGCGAATAGCGTTTATAAAATTGGAAATAATTGAAATAATGCACGGTGGTCGAAGATTTACTAGAAGCACGCTTGTGCCAATGGAGTAACCAATGGCACGCCTGAAAATAGTTTTCCATTGTTTTCCGGATATCGGTGGAAAAAAGATCTCGCCGGAAGCGTCCATCGAAATTCTTGGCTGGAAATTCAATCATTTCCCACGATCGGATTTTCCATGGACGCGGAGATCCGACAGGGCCGTAAAAATCGATTTCCACCAGGCGAATGAAACTTTTCTGATACGTTTTACTCTAACCGGTTTAACTATTACATTTCGTTGTCCTGCCTCGACGATTTGGTTATCTCCGCGGGTTCGATGGAAAACGCGTATTACTAATTCCCTCGGTGTACAAATAAGGGAAATTCGAAACGAGCAACGGGGTGTTTCGACATTTGAAAACGTTCAAATGGAAACGAAGATAACAGCAGCGATTTGCAAATTCGTCGGCGTGCCGTGCCATCTCGAAATTGCGGTCGGAAAAAAGGAGGATACGAAGGGGAGAATTAAAAGACCAGCGAACGCATTGAACCTCGCCGAAGCGGAGTTCGACATTAAAATGTTTCGTTTACATAATTCGAAGACAAACTGGGTCAGACGCGTCGAAAAAGCCTGGAAAAGTGGTCGTAAAATTACGAAACTAAAATTTTACTGGATATTTTAGCGGAAAATGAGAAACAGTGCAATACATCTTGCACTGCATAGTTAAATCATTTGTAGTTCTCTCAGTATTATTGACATAAATCATTTTGTGAACGAAAATATCCTACCATCAAGAATAGATAAAGATAAACCTATGCAATGGTCGAATACAGAAATAAAACGAAATAGAAGAATTAGGGAACACGAAGTCCCGAAGGGTGAAATAACTTATAGAAATTATCCCAATCGTTCAACACGTAGGAAATATTTGTCATCCCTAATAGCTATCGATTCGCCCTTAACAACAATTTCTCTCGCTTTGCCCCGCCTCCTTTGCACGCGTGTGCACAATCAAAATATTGAAACGATTTCTCGCCCTTAATCCAATGGGAAAAAAATAGGTCAGACACGTGCTATCGGGAGAGCAAGGTATCGTGCCCGTTACGCAAGGTGTACACCGAGCAGCGAAACAATTAAATCAATTGGAAAGGAATAATAAAGAAGAGACGCAGAATAGATTTCGTGTACAGGGTGGCTCAGAACTCGGGGAACATCGGGAACGTTAGAATTGATCAATTCGTTGTTTCGATGCCACGCGAATTTTCCAGACGATCCGACATTTCCCAAGAATTCCGATCTCCGAATTACAAACTATTCGACCCGATCGAATATTTTCCAAGAAATCTGGGTTACGAATTTCAGGCGGGGCAAACTCTATGCGAAGCTTGCTGCTTCACTAATTGGGACACCTGTGTATTCCGCATTCGTCGCACATTTGTCAATTTTCATCAACGCCGGATGATGGTTACTGTGCGAGCATCGCGCATTATCGTGCTGTTTCCTTTTAAATATTTACACGAATGACGTAGACGATATAAATATTTAGACGCGGAATCCATGAACGCCGCCGATCGTCGGATTTCTTTTTCCTCCTATCTTTTTCTCTCCTTCTTCATACTGATTTTAATGTTTAATTAAAACGAACGTCAACGAAGCATATATAACGTGGTAAATTGATGGCAAAATATCACCAGTCCCGCATTAATTGGCCAGGCTGTCAACGACCGAGCAGGCGCATAAACGTGTCTATTAATATTATAAAATTGGTCAGTGTTTATCCGAGAATGGAATTTTCATTGGACATTGATATCATGGAATACCGAATTTTCGTATGCTTCGTGAGAACGCTTTTTTAAATTCTTTTTCGTTTCCCTTTTTCGTGGAAGAGCTGGAGCGCTCGTGCGACCAAAAGAATTAATGCTGCACTTGAATTTCATCGAACAAAGAATACACTCGGAGTTAATAGTGAAAAAAAAAGAGAACGAAAATTGACCACGATGTTCCACATATTCTGTTATAATAAGCTCTTCGCACATTGCAATACGAAATAATGAAAAATACGTCGACATGAATTTTTTTTTAATTTTCACCCTCTCTTTCGCTAATAATAAACTCGCCAATAATAAATATGAAAAGCACTATTTTTCAATAAATTTTTTTTTAACCTAAATAGTATTCACAATGTTTTTATTACGCAATGCATATATTCAGTAAAATGAAAAAGTCGGAAGAGTTCATGCGTGAAGGAGCTGCAGCGAGATAGAAATTGTAAATAAAAATCGGAGGCGCGACGTACGAACGGGGAAGAAGAAAAAGGAAAGTGAAGGATTAAAAATAGACACGACAGATTGTCACATCCGCGTGTGTCTTTTAAATGCATGTCCTTCAAAAATACCTGTTCAGTTATCGATTTCTTTTATTCTATATAGAATACTGGTGGACTATTCTTAAACAATAGCGCGGAGCAATCGAATTTGTGAAACGATGAAGCACCTGTGCAGAGCAGGGATGTGACTCATTTTCTATAATAGACACTCGTGAACTCTCGTCTGAAAAGATTGTTAAAACTACCACGAGGGTACAAAATTAAACGGCAAGTCCTTCTCGAAAATCTGTCACCCTTCGGGATATTCACTGACCAACCCCCAATAAATTAGGAAATTCAACCATTACAGGTACACCAAACTCCCAAACATATTTCACAATCAAAGGCGTCCATAAATCTCGAACAACTACGCCAGCTAAGCTACCCCATTAAAATCCCCATCAGCAGCACTGAACCAAACAGTTGCGGCAAACTAATTACGTCCCCAAGACGCGCAACCACCCCTCGTATCATCGATAAAAAAAAAAAAAATAGGAAAAAACAAAACGTATCATACGTCGCGTTAAAAAATAATGAAAATTCACCCGCGCGTACCCAATCGCTACAGGGACGAAAGAATCGTAGGACGATCGAATTACGCATCTGTGGATCGCGTTGAATGTTAATAAAAATTCACCCGCGCTTACCCAAGCACCAGAGGTCGTGAAGCTTGCGGTCGTAAATAAAAAAAAAATTACGAACACGTCGTATCGACGCAGGAATAATTCACGATCTCGTAACGACGCAGAGAACGAGGGTTGCAACCACGACGGGCAAAGTCCTTACGGAAGGATCGTCGCGGGCTGACTGACGTTTCACCCTCCGGTTCTACCTCTGTCTCCGCCACCCAGTCAAGCTTTTCCTCCCTCTCACGACCCCGGAGAACACCGTTGCCACCCCGCCAGGAGACTCCACCCCCAAACGGCCAACGTGTGTCGCGTCCTCTCTCTGTGACGCAGATGGACGTTGTCATAGGATGTGGCGGGGGATAAAATGGACTCCACCTCGCCATTACCTTTCAGGGGGATGCGTTTCGTCGGCGGAAGTGTTCTAATGGAATTCCTTGTGTTTACCGAATGTTTGCTTGTAGGCGAGATGGGGCTGCGCGCTGGGACGGGTGATGGATTCATGAAAGATTTTCTGCCGAACGGAGATTATATCTGTGTAATAGAGATCATGGATATTTTGCGAGGGATGCGTTCCGCTGGCAGAGGACTGGACGGAATGGAATTTGTCGGATTTCTTGACACGTTTCTCTCGACCCTCGTAAGGAAATTCGGTTCGTTCTGGCAATAATAATCGCGATAAATCGCACCTGCTTGTTTCTCGTTTCGTTCTCTGCACGATATTCGAAGTATCGTACTCGAGGGACACATTTAATTGCCCGGCGAATTTTACGTCGGTTACCTCCGGTGAATACGCGAAGCTTTCTTTACAAATTATTAACGGTTAATCAAATTCGACCGCAGCCGTGAAAATGATGGAAGAAATAGTAGATCGTCCATTTATTCCTAACTGCTACCACTTACCCGGCATTCGTGAATGCCAGCATTGTCATTCGTGCAACTTCCATAAATAAAATATCGAGAGGCCGATACTTTGCGTTTCGTGGAAACGTCACGTGTCACTGTTTCGTTTTCAAACGCTCGACCGTTCACGATCACAATAAAATCTACCGCAACCCCGGTGGCTGCGACGAAACACAACCGGAAACGAACTTGCAGTTCCCAAGTAGAACGTCTGTCTGCTCTACATAGTCGGGCAACACTACTGAACTGGTTGCATCGCACGAAGGAGCACGACCGTTTCCAGGCGCGTCAGATTTTATGGGACACGTCGAGGATCGGAAAACGGCGTACGCCTTTGTTCTATTCGCGAAACGCGCAGCTTGATACGCGGTCGGTAATTTTCATTTAACGGAGACGGAGGCGTTTGCGGTGGTGCGCGTTGTTACTTTTATCCGAAGCCTCGACGAACGATTTTTGTTGCGAAACGCGTGACCCAGTATTCACCGTGGAATTATGCATGCGTTCGGAAACGTTGCGCATAGTTTTCGGAACAATGATACCAGAATGAAATTATCGCGAGCGTCGCCGATGATAATTAATTCATTATATTCCGGTACCCGTCTGATAGCGCGAGCGAAGAAAAAGAGAAGGAAGAAAACCGTCGGGCATAACGGGGAAGGCGTTTCAATTTGCGAAATATTCGCTGATATTTGTCCGCAGTCCTCCGCTCTTGTAAACATGAAACGTTTCCTCGTACGAAAAATTTCCCACGCTGACGTTTCTGGAACGAAAGAAGAAAAATTATAACCCGTTGCTCCGCGACGCAACGCTATTATTCCGGCAAAGTTTCCCTATATTTTCTCCTTTTCCATTTTTTTCGTTGCTGTTGCAAAAGCCCCCGTACGTGTGCAGTTCGGCAACGTAACGCCTGATCAAAGTCCGTAACGTTAGCGACAGGTGAATTACATTGGCAGAGCACAGTGCGCGCTGTTCCGAAGTCTTTTTTTATCATTGAATAAACTTTACGACGAGTCGAGGTCTTCTGACCTGGTTCCACGTTCGTTTGTTTACTTCGAGGCGACTATAAATTTAGACAGCAACGCGTTAGAAGATAAAGCAGGTGATTTGTAGACCGATCGGTCGATCGAAATGTTCCACGAAACGATCGATTCGGTTCGAAAATTAATCGGTTCCGTTTGGTCGGAAAAATGAAACGGGGAGGAAAGTTCGCGAAATTATCGAACGAAAGTTTAGCGCAATCAACGTAACGACGATTGCAACGAAAGTAAACGCTGCAGATAGCAACAATCGAAATTAGATCGCGATTGTTAAGTCTTTGGCTGAGTGTATTACAGATATATTATCGAAAATGTATCAGGCCGTTTGATATGGGTCGTTTCTATAATTAACGCGTTTCAATAATGTAAATCTAATTAGCATCAATGTTTAATCCTTCGAACTTAAATTCTTCAGTCAAGATGGTTCCTCTACTATCCACTCTTAACGTTGGCCTAATTTCCGACCCCAATTACCTACTCTAAACAACCCCCTTCTGGAGATCAATTTCGCAGAAATTAAGCATCCGCCTGAAAAAATGTTATACTCGATCTCCAGCTGCACAAACAGTTCGTATTCCTATCCTTTCACGAACCTCCCTATTATTGCCAGAAGAAAAAGACACAATTAATTATGACAGGTCTTCAATCAAAACACTATTCAAACAAATATCCCAATATCACTCTCCACATTTCATAACTCGATTACTCTCTAAATATTTTATACATCTTCCAAAATTGTTTCATTCCAATAATATCTCCAGTAACATTTCCACCTTCAAGTACCCCCGCTATTTTTTTAGCAAATTTTTCTTACAAAATTCCGTGCACGCGAGCGACAAGATCGTCCTGTTCGGGGAAGGTCGCCGAAAGGGGTGGAACAGGGCACGTCTGCAACGAGGAGGGTACAAGAGGGTGGAAGGGTGCATAGCGGTGAACGAAGATGCCTCTCTGTGGTGAATCGAAAAGGCAAAAGGGAAGGGTGGAGGATTGGTCGATGCCGCAAGGTCGTTCAGTATCGACGGCCTTTCCGATCTCCTTCTACAGGGTGCCTCGAGGCAATCTACCCTCCGGCCTATCGATACAATTCATTAAAGTGCAAAAGTCTGTGTTTCGACGTTCCACGACGGTGTCGCGCATGAATCAGGATATCTTACCTGGAACTGTGTCAGTCGAAAAAACGATTTTCAAGGACACCTGGTTACAGCGCGACGTACAACCTTTTGTCGCCGTTGACCTATTTAACGTATCCTATCCTATCGTTTAAGCGTATCCCATTTTCCAGCCTACACGCTCTGCGGAGCTCGCGAAATCGAGGATTTATTAATCTCGACCAGTATCGCGACTCGGTATTGGATTCTTCTCTTCCCCTCCTGTTTTTCATGCCTTTCTTCCCCTTTTATTTGGTCAAGAAAGAAAACGGACGGGGGAAGAAAGTACCGTACGTTAGGAGGTTCTTCTAGCCCTAGAAGGGGAATCCTATGATTCTTAGAGATCGTTTGATTCTGAAACTTCTTTTGTGACGGGGCAGAGCCGCACGTGGAATGTTTCGACGCACGATTTTATTTTTCATTATTCTCGTAAGTAACTTGAAACCGAACATGATAGATTTCGTACGCGAATCTTGATCGCATTGAAAGAGCAAACAATGTGATGTATTTACAACGCGGCTGTGTTTGATACATTTGCATGCGAGATTTCATGACTGTTATCAGTGGCTTGCTTGCGATGTGCCCGCGGCTAAATAATAAGTCCACGAGGGAACAGAGAGTTTCCAGGAACATATCCCTCCGCTTATATTACTTGGACCGTTGAACCGCGTGTATATCGCAGAGGCTGGGCGGATCTCTTAAAATCTTCGCGAAAGCTACTTTGCGAAAGAAGAAGTCCCTAATCCTGACAAACCTGAAACCTGCAGTTCCCTGCGCATACGTATATCACTTTACCAGCGAGATCACCGCCCGTTTCAAACTTCCCGACGTAATTCCGCTTTTACATTTCTTTTCATTCGGTCATCCGCAGGAAATTCGAGAGAAAATCCGACAATCTTCCCCGTACCTCTAAACACGCATTAACGTTTGCGATTACGGGTAAAGAAACTAGGGGGGGGGAACGAAAATAATGAAGCAATTCGCTTGTCGTCGGGATTAGAAAAATGTCACTGCAGTAATTGGACGGAAAAACGATCGGCAATTTCGAGGGCGACGCGTTACTTTCCCTTCCATTATTCGCACGGGTGAATTATTCGTCGCGACGTGGGGATCGACGTGTATTTAGCGCGTTGACTGCCGTGGGGGTCACCGGTGACCGGCGACGCGACCAGTAGTAAAGATACATAATTACAGTAAACATTGATGCTGATAAAATTGTGTAACGAGTACAAACTTTTGGTAATATCCCGTCGATATTTTGTTCATCCATAAATTTATTTTCTCTTTGCCGTTGATTGAATTTGCTTTCTTTGAAATCGTCGTTCGGTATTATACAAAAAATGCATTCAAAAAAGTTCGTTCAAATGTAACAGAACAATGACATTGGTGCCAAAAAAATTCAGAGTGTTCTGCGAAAATTCGCAATCTACTCCATCGACCGAGTGCGCATCTGCTCTCCCGAAGAAAGATGCGGGAAGAAAATATTCATTCCACCCTAACGATCCCCCAGGTCGAACCGTAGCTCTAGATTACACTAAATGATTCCGTTTCTCGTTGCGGGGGCGAAATGAGAGAAACGAGCAACGGAGGACGGGCGAAAGAGCTATCTAGGGTGCATAGGTGCGAGAACGAAGTGCGGCGAACCAAAAAGAAATAAAGAGGCAGGGCCGCTGGAAACAAAAATAAAGGGAAGAGAAAAAATCGATGCGGGGAACAAGAGACGGAGTAATCGGAAGAAGAAAGAAGCGGCTCCAAAAAACAAAAAAGGGGTAGTTCGTGTACAAGGCCATCTCTAATGAGAACTCGAGCGATTTTCCATCGGTTCTTTCAAGCAAACGAAGGTCGCGACCGAACCACGGAAAACGAGGAAACGTGCCTAGAGAGGAGGCTGGATGATAAAAGTGGATGGCTACGGAGAGAAAGGAGATAGAGGATGAGTCCTGGGGAGAAATAATCAGCCTGAGCGTTGCTATCATTATGCATGTGCTGTTGCATCGGGGTTCAACGTGTCTGGAAAGCATTGTTTCCTCTTTCAGCCGGTTGCACGACTCAAGGGCAACGAGACAATGGATTTGAGTCTTCGATTCGAGCCCCGGTACTTTTCTTTTTTAACTCCTGCGTGTGCGTGTGTGACGTTGAATTTTTTAAACGTACTATTAAATGGGGTCTAAGGGAAATGTGCGACGTTTAGATACGCGCTGATAAAATTGCAGCTCGTAATCGAACGAGGCTGAATTTTTTTAATCGCAAAATTGAAAGGGATGGAGGTTAATTTTTTTCTTTTAATGGATGGAAATGAAGAAATCAGGATATTTATTAACTGCGATACACTATAAAAATTCATCTCCGCGAAGATTTACACAGGTAGAATATTAGAAATAGGTGGTGGAAGGTTTTAAACAAAAATTGTTCATTCGTATCTGGTAGAAAGGGGGAAAAGTGTGCAAGAATTAATACAGAAGTAAACGCTGACATTAATCGGTATGCTCGTGCAAAGAAATGTTCATTTATCAAATGTAAGCGTCCGCTCCTGTTCCCCAGTGTATTCCAATAATGGCAGACAAGCGTGTATGAGTCGACGGACAAAGGAGCGCACACACCGTAAATAATATGCAATTTCACGTCGCCTAATTGATATGACTTATTACGCAAGTGGCACGATTCGAACGGATCGCATCGAACAATTTAACAAGTATCATTTCGTGGCCGTAGGAGACCCATTAGATTTAATATTTGGCTGAAAAACTCTACATAACAATCGTGAAAAATTTTTCTCGACGAGATTTTCTTGGCAAAAAATTGGTCAATCCACGCAGCTGTTTTCCACTAAAAGTAATCTAGAATCACTGATCACATTACCCAGCAATGGGAATATAACAGACGCACGTATGCACCTTAAAAAATCATCCATCACCTTAACCATCGATTCGATCTACCTTTGTAAACCTTGACGAACCTTTTATCAATTGTTTTCAGCATTTATCTTACGTTTCATAGAAATACGAAAACCCGTAGATATTTTTCGCAACAATAATATTACGCGCATCCACGATAGGTGCAAGCCCAATAATTACAATTCTTTTAAATACTTATCTGTTCTTTCCTGTCGTATATACCAAAGTCTGTGCAATTCTGGGGCTGTTTATTCCGCTTAAATCGAGCTACGTTTAACAACAGAGTAATGCGAAACACGCCGATGAGCAAGCACAACGATTCACCTAACCGCGGTTGGATATGCAACCGTGTGCGCGTGGGTCTAAGCAAATGAGCCACAATCTGGTGCAGGGAATCGTGACGAAACAGAAATTGGGTAAAATGCGTGCCTTATCTTTCACCCCTTACATCCGACCTACCCTTTCACCCCTTTTCATTTATGAAACCGACACACACAGTCCGCTGGGTTGCAGCGAAATTTCACCCCACCGTTCCTATTGTACAATATATCTTGTCATCGTTCTATCGTTCCGTCGGACAAAGCGATCGATGCCATTTACAAAACACCATTGGCGACGGAATATTCGAAACGCGGGGAAAATATGAACGATGAAATTGTGCAGACGCAGGTATCTAACGATAAAAGTTTCTTGGGCGACGCGTTCACCGGGAGTCTATCCTCCGGTGGAAATAGATTCAAGTACACGGTCACTCACGGTTCGTTTAGAATTTATGCATTGACTACATACGTTTATCAAGGCTGGCAGGCAACGATCCACGCGTGAGACGCATGAACGGTTCACGCGTCTACGTGGTTTCACAGTCAAAACTGTTGCTTGTGCATGCTGCTTCCGATAGGAGATATTATTAATGAGATCAAATATTTACACTGCGAACATGGTTCCGGATATTTCTGACCAATTTAATCATGGGTTTGCGTCGTGAATGTATTAACATTTTAACGCGTTGACTGCGGAACAATACAGACGACAAAGGATATCTTCAGTTAAGATCGATATATGTTACATTCCTGCAGTCAACGTATTAGAGGGCCGATAACGGAGCATCGATTGAAAGACTGATTAAACGAGAAATATAATAACTAACAGGTAAATTAGAACATATTGCCAACGTTGAGGATGATACGCTGATTATTTTGTAAATAGCTTATGCGATACACATAACACATAATACCTTATAAATAAATCAGTTTTATTTGGTATAAAGGATGTCGATATGTCAGGATTAATAGAAATCAACTTATCAATTGCCCTTAATCATTTTTATTCTGAACAACAACAACAAAACATTCTTACACGCATATTCTTACATATTCTTTCATGCAATATTTGAAACGACTAAGCGACAAACTTATCGAACATTTCAATTATCTGTACAAAATCGATGTTTCTCGAAATAATGCATAAGAGATTTCTCCGGGTGAACCGGATGCAATACGTATTCACGTCGGGATGGCAAAAAGAGGGGCGCAGAAGCCATTCGAACGTACTTGCATACCTGCAGCAAGGGTGATAGTGTAACCCAGATTACTTTATCGCGTTAAGCGCGTTGCGATGACAGTGTATCCATAGGTGTGCATAGTCAGGTGGAAAGTTGTAGCAACGTTAACTGGGAACCAGGTTGATGTGGCAACGCTAATGGCGGCCAGTTCAACCTGCGTCGCGAGAAACATTTCCAGCACGGAAAATAGCTTGGACTTTTTGATCGATCTCTATCGTACGAGAGAAGGCTGTTGCTGGGTGAATTTGTGTGTGCGCGGGCGCACTGTGTCGCACGTGGTCCTAGTATGTATGCAATATCGCTCTCGGATCCTCCAATTATAATTACTTAAAAAAAGAAAAATACGAGGCATAGAGCCGGCAGTACTCCAAATTTATTACGTACAACACGCTGACCCGTGTTCCTGACCTTTTGTGGGCCTTGAATCGTGATAACCTTGTACACATGTATATACAACTATGATTCCGTTTGGACCGTCCGTGATTCCAAGCAGTTTCGTGAATTTATTGAAATTTCCAAACTATTTTAAGAGCACGCGACAAGATAAAGGAGCTCGTACAAACAGCGGCGACAGTGTACGCCGACGCTGCTTCGTAATAAGTGACGTCAGGCGTCTATTAAATATGTCGGTTGACGCGTCTAAAACAAGAGGGAGAAAGAAACTGCGTTCCACTATGATCGTCAACCATAAAACTCCAGTACGAAGTTTCCATTTTTCTCCGTCCACGCGACAATTGGAAAATTGCAGCGAATTTCTCTACCGCTCGGTTGGGACGAAGCTGTTACCGGTCCGGGCGATTTTTCGTCTCGAAAGAAAGCGGTGAAAAAACGCGAAACATTGGAAACGGATATCGTGCAGCGAATAATGCAACTGCAGCGCGAGCATAAAGATGCGTGGGCCGAGTTTCGTGTAACGCGAGCAAATATCGATCGGTCGGCAACGAGGGGCCTCGTCGCCTAAAGCGGAATACTATAATCCTAGAAACACTACAACGTCCAGGAAGAGAACGTCGAAGTAGCGAAATGGAGCGTAGAACGATCCCTTCCGTGTGCTCGCAATGCAGCGAAAAATCGGCCAAGTGACGAGCCGTCAATTGATCTATAAAGCCTGGCAAGAAATTTATTGCCCCGTTCTTTATCACGCGAAAGCATCGTTGGTCGCTAATCGCGCGATGCTGTAATTCACCTTCAATGCAGGTCAGATGCCACCACTGTCATGCTCGGTGCACTGCTATACGTGCACTCGCGTTCGTGTACGCGTTAGGGCGACGCAAATCTACAGGAGTCACCGCGTTCAAAGCACACCGATATACATACCCGTAATTTGCCCATTCGTCGAGCAGTTACACCGACGAGACGACACGTATATAACGTCTTCTAAAGAACGATCAAATGAAACCTGCCCTTAGAACGGGAAACTCGAGTTACGCCACGGCTCGAGTACTTGTCGCGAGCAAGAGGTCCTCATTTGCCAGTCAAAGCGCGAGGAAATCTTTAAAGCGATGACTTGCAAGGTCACGACGAACCTGGGAGAACGGTTTAACTTTATTGTCCGTTCTCTCTTTCTCGTCGTTGTCATTCACGACGAGCGACAGAAACAACGCTCGCGCTCCGAAATAGCATTCCGTCCCGGGCAAAGAAAATCGACATCATCCGAGCGTGTCAACGAGAATGAAAGTAAAAAAAAAGGGAAAAAAGAAAGAGGGAGAATAATATTCAAGTGCAAGGTTGTGGCGACTCGTGAACGTTTCGAACTGTCACTGGGACAGCCGTTTCACGTTCGGGCACCTTTGCGTACGGAAGACCGATGCGATGCAGCTGACGTTAGCGCCGAGGGGACACGGTTAAATGGGATATCGATTGAACGTATTAATTATAATGGTCACTTACATTTTCCCGTGATCCGCCATCCGGTTGGTGGTAGATCAGCAGAGACGTCGCCTTCTCGAAGCTACTCCGTTTAGCCCTCGTGTATGCAGCTTGTATTCGCACCTTATTCGACAGCACGAAAGACCACTGACGTTACAGAAACGAATTGTGACGGCGCGAAAAGACGCCACGACGATCACGAGGCTAGATCGAGAGGTGTAGACGATGGCATAGGGCCGGCTCGTTGGAGGAAAAAGTAAGAGGAACGTTTGCCGCGTGTGCGACGCCGCTTGTTTCGTACTATGTATTCACCGCTGCCTCTTTCGCTGTCTCGTTTCTTCTTGGAGTCACCGAGCTTCTGATGTCGCGTGAAATAAACGACTACACCGTGATCGATTCACTCCGACACGAACACACGTCACGCGTTTTCCACGGCGCGAGATACGCGTCAACTATTACGCAGGCAATGATAACACCGCGCGAATGAAGAAAGTTTTTTTTCGAAATGCAATCGCGGACAATCCAGCACACCCGGCCCAGACTGTCATCGATTGTTGACGACCGCCCTGGCTGATCGTGTCTGCTAATGGCGTAAGTGTAGCGCCATCGTGCGATACCTGGCGGAAGTTGTACGGGTACAACAACAAGTGCAATTACTTCGGCTTGCCGGCGAGCTGCATCAATGGTCGCTGGGCATGAGTTAAAGTCAGAAGTACGAGCCACCATCTACAATAGGTGTGAACCTTATTCCGTCTCAGGTTCATTTGTTGTCAACAATTGAACAATTGAAGTTGTTATTGCGGACAACTGGATGTAGTTACAGCAATGGGATATTTTTGTCTGTGTAGCTTATTCTCTTCCCTTTCATTTGAGACCTTTTTGATTAAAATCCAATAATAAGGAGCCGAGATATGAGTTTTTTAATTTATTTTAATTTTATTGCCGAAAAATACGTGTGGCGCCATCTCGCGTTTGCCGCACCTCGAGCAGCTTTCTGCACCTTCAAACCAACATTCTGAATTGCATCGTTAATTTTAATAATTACGTTTTTCTCAGCTTATAAGGGGTATTTGTATCCAGACTGTTCTTAAATTAAAGGTAAAAGAAGTTTGAAGGAGAATTAAATGAATTTTCATTTTTTGTTGTAATTGATAGTTACGCCAATGGGAAACTGGAGAATTTACGAGGAAATCGAGATTAATTTGGTATTACGACAATGCATCGTCGCAGCCTTGCAAGGACGTTCCCACGCGTATCGCTTACTCAGTAGTAGTATTAGCGTACGCATTTCTAGGAACTTATATTGGACGCGGTGTCAACCCTCATTCATATTTGGGCAGGTTCTTTAAACGGCTGTAACTCGACAAAGAATTATCGGATCGAAATCGAAAAAAAGCGAAATAATCAGCGCGACGTACAACCAATTCTGTAAAGTGCTTATTAGTTAGTGTTAGTCTCCCTTATTAGTGTTTCCTTGTTTATAAAAAATAAACAACGCTTGGAGCAGTTGTAAATTGTTTCTTGTCGCGTAGCAGCATCCTTTACCTTCGTTTTAAGCACTCGATTATTAATCTAGCGCCTCCAGAAGTCGAGATAATTGAAACGACCCAAAGGGCATTTTTGTCGGTTCTTTAGTTGTTTATAACTGTTAAACCACAATTGCCATATTGTTGGAACTGGCGGAGAAGATAGCTATGGTTCTCAGCCTCAATTTAAGACCAATCCGGATAAAAAATATCAATTGCAAGCTGAGGAAAACGCTATCGCTTAAATTAACGATGCAATCTAGAAAATTGGTTTTGAAGGCGCAGAAAACTACTCCAGGAGTGGCAAACGGAAGATGGCGCCACGTACTACATTATTCACTACCTGCTCGACCGCCGCGCTCCAGTATCATTTCCATGTCACTCACGACGTTACCGATACATTTTTAGAACATTTGCATCTCGGTTCCTGGCGATTATTTTTTAATCTATGAGGGGTCAAATGAAAGGTAGAAGAACAAGCTACTCGCCTGTAATTATGTCGTTGTTGTGACAGTATCCAATTTCACGTAATTATTATTTAAATTATTGAATTGTTTGTAACAAATCGATCGCGCGTAGAATATTATTAATACCTGTTGGAAATTGTAGCTTACATTCCTAACTTTAATTTAGGTAATTTGGTCATTGATTTTGGCTCGTCTGCATGTCGAAATAATCGCATTTGTTTGTACCTTCCTTAAACAAATTCAGTTGTCTCGCATTCATATATATTCACACAATCGTATCCCTCTTGCTATGTACCGTATGATAAATGCATAAGGTCTAATGTACCAGCAACGTCAGAATTGTTGTTCTATTACGTCTTACATAATTTCACAATCCCCTGTTATTATAAATATAAGAAATTATTTAACGGCAACCAGGACGTGTCTAAACATATGATGAATTACATGCACACAGAACCATAAAGATTGGAGTTGGACCGATATTATCGTACACGTTTTTAAATTTCCGGTCTAGCTGGCGGTACGGGCTTGCAAGTAAACTAAATAGAGATCACAATGTAACATGTATTAAACCGCTTCTTATCTCGTGGCATTTAAGCGTTAGTATCTCTCGCAGTTCTGCTCACGCACAAAAGCAACGTTCCACCGAAGCATTTCCTGCACGCTTAAATCTTACTCATTCTCGATAGTGATATGACTAATTGCAGCGATAATCGTAACATATAACGCGACTTGAAATCGGCTTTTTTTTTTTGCAATTACACCGATAGTCCGCAACTTCCTCGGATTATGTACGTGACATAGAAGCGTTGACTTTTGCCTTGCTTGTTAAACGCACACAGCAATTGTCAGCAATACTTAATGCGTATTACAGATTAATGCTTCTACAGATGTGCAGCTGCTCGCATTAACCGACTGAATATTTACACGGAACTAAATCTTTCACCGCGAACGGACCTTTTAATTTTTCTTCTCGGGTCAAAATGATGGCACGGGCAATTTATGCGTATAACTTCGAGATGGGAATATTATTACCAAGGTTCCTACTGCTTTGCATACAATAGTTTGTTGGACTAGACGTTCCGCCGAATACAAGAACAGCACGCTATGCACGCTGTATCTCTACCCTTTAGTCGCGTATGAATACCAAAAAGAGATGAACGAAATTTAAACTCGCCACCTTAAAATTTATAATTCCGTTCTGGCGACCGACCGTTTACGCCCACGTACGACGAGCACAAAACACGCACCTCCTACACTTCAAAGACAGTCGACCGTGGCTGTATTAAACGGTTTTAGTTAACAGCTTGTCAGAATTTTGGTGGATTTAATAATTCGTGACTGATGCATTCACGGAAATTGTAATCCAAATTATCGGTTGTAATCGTAAAAAAAAAAACTTCGCTCCGCTATTTACTCGTATCTCTATAGCAAATATATGCTCCCCAGCAATGAATGCAATCGTAACGACCTTCGCAATTTACATTCTTGCCGGTGCTTCCAACGAAATCAGTTTCTCAGGCAGAAACAATGCCTTTGTTACTTTGTTCCGTTTTTTCCATCAGCTGCTGCATTGCCTTCCTCCTCAGTCGTTAACCTTGGCGGGTACAAAAAGGGATAGCCGTGATAAAATAATTTCAACTTTGACTTCCTGCTCGTTGCAATAACTACGACAAACAGTGTCACCCTGCCGAATTTTAATCCGACAAACGCAACAAATCCTTTCCCCGAATAACTTACATTCACGCGTGCCGTTGCGTGTACATAGTTATTGCGATACAAGAATCGGATTGATTGGCAATATGCGCACGTATGTGGCGCAAAAGTTGCATACAATCGTATTGTTTTCGCGGCCACCGGTCCGAATTTGTTAACCAGCATGTCTGTACGTACACAGATACAGCCATTGTATCCTCTTGACGGGGGCACGCTTTATCTCCCACGTTTGCAAACAGCACAAACGGACCGAAACGCACGTGCGTTTTGCAAGGGACAACGGGATCGGGTGTTGACTCATTTCGCGCAATTTCGTTGTTGCTTCGGACTTGCTCTGCAGCTGCTGAGACCGAAGGAGCAG
The DNA here is from genome assembly GCA_948146005.1 of Nomada fucata. Lineage (NCBI taxonomy): Eukaryota > Metazoa > Arthropoda > Insecta > Hymenoptera > Apidae > Nomada > Nomada fucata. The sequence continues at coordinate 1,293,388 of OX411280.1, read as the reverse complement.
AGTCCACATGGTCGCGAATCGCGATCTGCTATGGAACGTATTGTTCGCAAATTGTTCGCAGCGGCCGCACACCGGCATGGAAAAAAATAAACAGACAGGGCGTGCATGTGGATTAAACGAAATGTTAATGCACGTGCAGCTAATTCGCCTTTTTCCGTATTTCATTGGAACAGTTTAGGTCGACACGCTGTGTACGTATAAGCTGTCTGCATTCCAGTCTAGCAAGATTACACACTCGCGTACCGATATCTGTACATTCGGGGGCATTATCGAGACGAAAGTGACGGACGGGCCAAAAAATTAAATTAAAGAACGTAGAATACAACTGGGGAATATGTACTGCGAACTGGTCGTAGATGGGCAGACAATTGATATCGGGAAATGTGTGGGTACTGCGTTGCAAATTGGTTCGCTAATCGTTATTTATAGTTACTACTAAAATAGCTGTTTCTTTTTTATCCGTATTATACGTAGATAAGATAAGGGAAGGGAACTTAAGCTGGTGGTTGCGTCAGTAAAACATCGCCGTTTCGATTCTTAAATACGTACGCGTTGATATCGTGTACGCCGTGCAACGGCATATGATGTACCTATATCTAGATGACACATGCGTCCCTCCCGATTTTTTTCATTAGGAAGATCGGTGCGTGATTTCCTAGCCTCGAAAATACATACCACGAACACGGTTTAACCTACATTCCCTCGGAGAATCAGCCGATCGCGAAACAGACAAAACAACGAGACTCGTGTATTCCCCGAGCACAATGTGAGGCACATCGGGACGGCATCGATGCGCGAAACGGCAATGACATTCCATGGCGTCGTAATTTTTCCAATCGGGTAACGTTTCAAATGTGGCTGTTAGGCCGAGGCCTTGGCTATAGGCAGAAGTTAGCTCAAGGACGTCAGCCGCCTGTCTATTCCAATTTCATCATGGTGTGAAGCTAAGCAGGTGAATGTCAGCCCCTTGCGCCTCATGCCCGTAATGAGACATATCTTTCGAGCATAATCTTATGCTCGTTATATAGGTCTGATTAGGTGAAAAACACGTACTACAAAAAGCAATTGCAAGTGGAATTGAAAAAAAGGCAGTAACTAAATCGGCTAATTGCATCCGGTTTAGTATTTGCTTATACGGGCGCTGCAAAACGATTCTTCTAAAAGTAATTGTATCAGGTAGTGACCTGTAATAACTTTTACGGTCGTGCACCAACCTGCCTTCGTACACACCAGAATTCACTCAGGTGTTTTCGCACTGACAGCAATAAAAGCATGTTTGTTTTCGAGTGCCGAAGACCTACCTCCACCCCAATACCATCCATCCTATTTTGTGCAGAAACGTTTAAGGTCGCTTTACGATAGCCTCTCTGCTTGCTCTTGATTCTCAACAGTTGCCTCGGTATTAAACAAATAAATCGTTTAGCTTTCCTTTTCACCCTATCGGATCGGCGTGTTGGAGTTCACGGTTAATCATGCATAATGCAGTACCGAGGTCGAACGATACTACTAACCCAGCTTCCTCCTAGATCTTGACAACTCGAGTCAGTCAGGTGGCACCTGCACGCTTCGGCGCTGATTGCGAGAGGAAACGGCAGGTCGTGGACCGTCTAGCCATCCAAAGGTAGCAGGTTAAGACACGAATATCCGACATATCAGATTGGTGAGTCAGGCGTCTTGTTCGATATGTTCCGGCTACCCCGTTCACCGCCCACATGACCTGCCGTGTGAGTCACCGACGATTCTTGGAAACGGAGCGCGGGTCTCGTTTGAAATTTTCGTCGCCAAGCGACGCCATTGCGGATTCCTTGAGAAACGATATCTTCAAAATGTATTAATTGCGGATTCTGGCATCTGCGACAGTATTCTCCAATGGCACTATCGATTACGCAATAACCACGCGTATCGCTAATAAGAGGGAACGAGCCACGAAATGACTGTGCAACAATAATGATAGTCAATCGGGGATAAAATTATGAAACATTTGTCGATTTGTTTGATAGATACATGGATACGATTAATCTCAGAATATACACTGTTCGGGTCTGATTGTTAACAGTTACTTATCGTGTGATAAATATAATGAAGGTGAGATTAGAAAATGCAAAGTGTTTAATAATGTTAAGTTATCTCTGCGTACTTCGATATTGTCATTCCATATAAACAAAAGTGTTTGATTACAATGTAAAAGGTAATCAAATATTATGCGAATATCATTTTACTCTACAAAAGTTAAATACTAGCATAAAACAAAACATTTTACATTTGTTGCATTCGATCCGATTAATCAGTCGTTAAAATAGCAGATAAGGTAGCCACGTCGAACACCATTGCCACAGTCTGTACAAGTATTTACCAATTTATTTTACTATTACTATTTAATGACGGCGCCCCAACATGTGGAACCCATTGATCATTCCCAATATTTCGTCCCTGCATCGTACATCGCGAACGTAGCGCACGGAGCACCGCGATTGGCTGCCTGGGAATAGCTAGTGACGTCATACACGTTCGTGGAGACTCGGCGAGTAGAGAGAGTCGAGGCAGATCGTTGAGCCGAGGACCGAACGTGCGCGAACCGTGAGGTATTCCCCCACGATATGAGTCATCGGGCGCAGTTTCACACAGTTTCGGGCAAAGGAACCTGCGATCCGTGTGTGCTGCTTTTAAGTTCTCCGTAACGAGGTTCTTCAGTACCTTTTCAACCAGACAAGGGTGCATCTTTCTCGAAGAGGTTATAAAACGCCGCGAACTCGTTCGTCGACTTTTCCTTTCGCGCGAGGGAACGGACCAAGCGTATAATCCCGTTGCGCCTTCGCGACGTAAACATGAAGCTCGACGTGTCGGACGTACTTTACGATAGCTCGAGTGTGTCCAGCGACAGCGGGACGTCACAAAGTTCTCGCGTCAGCCATGATTTTCTCTCCAGCATCGCGAATTCGTCCATACTACCAAGCAACGTGAGTACCGGTTCATGTTTTTCTTTAAATACTTTGCAAAAGAAACGCAACGTTCCCAGGGGAAAGGATAGATTTCTTCGCGTGCATATGGCAACTTATGCAACTTGCGATCCGTGCGTATGCGTGCGGCGCGTGTACGTGCCTCCTACGTATCTGTATATTGTTTGATAAGCAGCGTTCCCGCGATTCGCGGAGCGCGGTAATTTATTAGAAATATTCTGGCAGAAAGAATAATTGTATACAAACCTGATAATTTGCATGCGTTACGTAACACGTGCTTCCCTCGATGAGTAAGCGTTATTTTGTTTTTTTAACGACACAGCTCGTTGTTCGCGATAGACTCGAACCTTACCAAGAAAATGGTAATTCTCTTCTAGAAATGACGTTTACGGTTTCCCGTTGCCAGCAATGAATTTTCCGTACAATAACTCGCAGATTTTGTTGAATACATCATTCGTTCGTCGAACGAGTTGGAAATAAACAAGCGCTTTGTATTATCTGTCTCCTATTATATCCAGATCAGATGCTTTTTCCTGGCACTTTGCGATTTGATAGAGAATTAGCGATAAGAAAAGCTATCCCGTTCGTTGAACAATACTAATTAACGATATTGTACTTGACAATCGTCAAGTCGGGCTGCGACCGTTCCGTCACACGAGGATGGTACACACATCTTCGAGATCTAAATTTATAAATCGCGTGGCGTCATCGCTAAACTGTACGACGTGAAAACATGATTTTCGATCTTCACAATATCCAGCTGTGCGTCGAGGAACGATTACGATAAGAATTATGTGGATTTCGTCCGAGACAATAATGGCAATGCTTCGGTGTATTTCGCGAAATGTACATATTCAGATAAACAACTTTCATTTTTATATCAGCTAGCTAGGTATCCATTTAAGGTGCAGGTTGCGCATATAAGTATCGCCAATAAACATCGGAGTTACTATAGAATTAGCCAATGAAACGCAGCCTTATACATTAACATCCATTCACTGATCTCTGCAGATCAATGGCTGTCGTTGCAACAGTGTTCGCGGTAACGATGTATGCATGAAAATATTCCTTCTTACAAAACTTAATATCACCTCCTTAACTAACAGCAATTTGAAAAGTAAAACATCGAAATACGTAGTATGTATAAAGGAATTAATTTTGATCGTTCGATTTCGTCTGGACTAAAACTGCGTAAATGACTGATCGGAAAGATACAACATACATTTCTTATCTAAAAAGAAAAACGACGTAAACCAGACGTGAAATTCCGAATACACCCTGCAATTCTTACCAAGCTCTTTAGCAAAACAGGTTTCAGTGTCAGACACAACACGTATTGCGCGTTGACGACGGATACCTTTATAGAAGAAAACGATTACGCTAATTTCCGTTTTCTTTTCCTTACGTCACCCTCCGCACAACAGGCTCACGTAAAAAAAAATTACGCGCCTTTTTCAACTACCATAGAGCGCTGCACTAACGCGCAGGCGAATGAAATGCAATAACCTTTAAGATACGTCGAACCGACAAATACCTTAAACATAATGATATACGCGGCCAGGGTTGTCGATTCCATGGAGGGCTCAATGTGCGTCCCCATAGGCCAGTTTCCCGTTTCACCCCACGTAGAAATTCAGTGGCAGACGATAGTATTGATCTACTAGCATTTCGGCTGGCATGGCTTCAACTGTCTCTCCCCAACAGCTGTTTTATAAAGAACCCGTACACGACCACCTCGTGACAGCGCGGTCATTTAAAAACACGTGCGGCTGCACCAAACACACGGCACGTGTGCACGGAGTTTATAACGCATATACATATACTTATACACAAAAAGTACGTGATATGTACAACTATGGCTACCTCACGCGCTCTGAACCATAGATTGTGCCGTGTGGCATACGTATACGTGTGCATGTATGTATCAACTGCGTAGCATTAATGTTATGAACAGATAACAGACCGAGCCAGCTGTTGTCACTTAATTATCTCTGTCGCCATTAAGGGTTCAGCCGGAGAAATCGTACTGATAAAATGCAAATGTTTCTCATTGCGGAGAAGGAACATTTGCGAATTGTGCGTCGGGGAAAAATGTGCCGTGCGATGGGACAAAAAGTGGTCTGGCAAATTAGAGTTAGGGTATACGGGGCTTTCTGTTTTATTTCTTTGGGGGATTGCAGAGACAGCCATGTTTGGAATATTCGCTGAAGGGAAAGAAAAGTTTAGGGCAGCTTATGGTGTATTCAAAAGGGAGACCGATTTTTGTTTCACTTGTGAGGAGTAAAATTGGTCTTCATTTTTTTTTTTGTATCCTGCCTCCTTTCTTGTTAGTAGTCATCAAAGAAGGTCAGATTCGTCAGGCTATAACTTATGGACGGTCGTTTTATATCAGTGGACTCAGGGAGAAAGTATCAACCGATGTCCTACATAAATTCTTGTTCACACTTAACTGACGAGCCCACTATTTTTACAAATACTAGTATGCATCCCGCGGAGAAAGACATCGGACAGTACCCGTGCCCCTTGTACTGTTTATCGGCAAAGAAGCAAATAGAAACCTCCCCTAAAGAGAAACCGTAGAATAGTAAAATTCAGCCTCGTTGGTGGTATTATCTGTTACGAGCGCATCTGGCTATTCTTCGAAACCAAAACCTTTCGATTCGTCAACGGAACGTGCTGTGGTGGAATCGGTAATCGTTCGATCGGCAGCAAAGTCACGGAGGTGTAATCTTATTTCCACGTGCTTCCTCGTCTATTGTGTCTTCTATTTTATTTTAAGCATAGAGCGTATGCGTACCCGGTGTTCGTGTTTTATCCGCGGCGAGAGTAGAAGCACGCGGATCCTTTGACACGCGTACAAGAAGAAAAACCGACTGATTCACGCCGCGCTGACTGACTATTTATCCCCTTTGTTCTTCTCCGTATTCAAACCACCATCGTTGCCGCCGACACAGTTCACGGCACAGTTTTCCATGGAAAAACGGCCGATCGGGACATCCGCCTTTCCCTCGATTTTCGACAGCGATTATTATGCGGCACGCGCCACGGCAAGCCGATCTTATGGTTTACCCACAAACATGCGATTAACCCCGCTGCTTCGACGCGTGCTCATTAAAATGTTTCTTTGTTCGCCGCGAGAACAAAGCCGTAATCCGTTCGCCTCGTCGACGTTCGATCTTTGATTTTTTCCACTCCTTTGTGTCGTCTTCTTTGGTGAACGTCGCCGTAAACAAACCATCGTGTGGAGTCCTCGATTTTTCCTGCCACGTGACCGATGTGGTTCATTAAGAGTCCTCCTTAAACAAAAATCTGTATAAAGGCTCTTCGATTTTTTGACTGAAACGAGTTTCATTTGGACGGTTCCCGATTAGCAATTAGCAGGGACGCTTTTGGCTCGGGTGCGCGCAACCTTCGGGCTGCAATTAAAAAGCAATCCACGGAAGCACACGTTTCCACCTGAAACAATTAGAACGAACGCGAGCGAAATGATCCTTGTACATGATTGCATCAATTGGCTGCATAGTTGCAACAGTTGTGGGTGGTTTACGATATGCGTGGCAAAAAAATTGTTTACTTCTTATAGATAAGGTAGGTATAGGTAGGTGTAGGGATTCGGTGTGGTTTGCAAGGAACCGTTAGGAAGGTTTATTGTAGACAAGTTGAAACTGGTATTAAATGAATCACCGCATTTCTTTGTTGGCGTTCTTCGTTTTTACGAGACTTTCCACCAAAACAAGGCAATAAATCTGTCGATAATCGTAGTTTTCCGGATGCAGTCGAAGGTACTGTTTGCTGACCCTACGCAGATTTAAAGGACTGTCACCTTTATATCCTTGGCGCCCGGTATTATTTTGTTGACGAGGAAAGGAAAGTCGTAAATCATAATCCTTGGGGCACAGTATATACCTGTTCTTGCTTGGCGAATGAAAGATTTATTAAATACGGAAGTTTCTCGAATAACTAGGTTAATTTTATTCGTAAACAAAGTTCACTTGCGATGTGCAATGAAAAACATGTTTTTTTACTAAAGTATAAAAATAGAAATTTTGATATGCTCCAATTTTTTTTGTAATATCGTTTATATCATTTCCTCTGTGTATACAGAGGGTATGCGCATATAGTTGGGTTTGTGGCTGTCTGTTCTTTTTTCTTCATGGACAAAGTACATTAACACGTACATTGCACCGATCCGACGCAGTTCGTATCGAGTTCGTTGCACGTGTACGCGCAGTGTGTATACGTGTCGAAAGAAGAACAAAGAGTTGTGCGTGCATCAGGGAATTCCCGGGGCACCGAAATAGTAAAAAGCCATCTTTACTCGTGTGACAAACGATCTTTTCCAGCTGCGGCCGCTCTTTATCGCGATAAGTGTTTTTATTTTGGTTGTTCCCGCGATGTACCAATCTGAACCCTCAATTAATCGCACGTTACGAATACGTAAGTCAATACGACATCGTTAATAGATAAGAAGACAGAGAAATGACGACTGAAGAGACGAGCCTTGAGCTTGTACATAGTTACGGACCAAATCTCCCTAAGTAATTCCTTGACATATTTCCAGTATCGCGGTGCATTGTATTCAGTTGTTACACTTCGCGCACTATTCGCACAATGGTTCATGAAAGTGAGAAAACCATGGCCAATTGTTATTTTCAGGTATTTATACTCTTTATACGTGCATACGTTTGTAAAGCTCGCAACAACTCGTTGCCCCGCTACGCCTGATTCGGACTGCAGATTATTGCCATAACATTGCGATTTTAATTCCGGTGCAGTATTAATCAGGAGCGCGGGGGAGTAATTTTAACACGTTTCTGTCCTGTAACGTTTGAATAGTTCATTAGCGCGCATGCGTCAATTCAAACGCAGGAATTCCTGAAAATCTACAATCGTCCAATAGACGAAACAGAGTTAGTTAATGTTGTCCATTAGATGTTGCGAATGTCAAGACGGTCGGTATTATGTGTGATTGCGCTAGTTAACGACCCTGCGTCGGTAATCTACCTGGAAAAGGGTATCCAATTCTACGCGGTGCGTTCCCCGATTCCGTGGAAGCGGTACGATACCGAACGGTCCCCGTAAGTACAGGCCACGTTGATTGGCCGCACACTATCGCGCGAATCAGCAATCAAGATGGCGATGACGTCACTAGGTGCTCGAGCGGCTCAGACTGGTGGGGGGTCGTACGGCTGTCTTTCTATATAGTTTCCCAGTCACATTGGCGGGCTCAGTTGGGATACGTAAGCACACGCGACACTAGCTCGAAAGCAAGGCGACTCTCGGTTGCTGCACGATTTAACCTGAACGTGACAGTGACTGGAAGACCGACCATTCGAACGTGTCACTTTTCAACGAATCGCGGAGTGGTACTTTCAAACGGAACGTGTTATCGGCGAACGAGAAAAAAGAAGTGACACCGGGTTCTCCATCACGTGTGTTCTTGGCTCGGGCCCGTTCGAAGATTCAATTCTTCCGATAAATTCTATCGCCGAGGGACTACCAGCAGCTACTCTACATTTTTTGTTTCGTGGTGAAGTTTCGAAATCGTAACCAGCCCACAGATGACGCAACGCGTGCCTAACGGAGGCTTTTACGACACCATTGTCGAAGACCACAATTACACCATGTTTTCTATGTATCCACCGGCTTCTAACCTATGCGACCCGTGGCAGCTAACCAAAGAGGAGAAAGCTATGGTAAGAGAAATTGTTTGATAAAGTTTACCGGTGTTTCCTTGCGCGTTATTCGCGTAAGATAGAAGTGTGCGATTTATGGCGGGCGCATATTAAACGTGGGTGGTGTATGTTTATATGACAGACATCGATTGTCTGTGCACTGTCCAGGTGTCATGGTCGAAGGTCAATCGATATTAGTTGAACTAGAGCTATCCCTGAACTGCGACGCAGTTCATGGAACAGTAATTGACTCTGATCCCGGTTACCACGAATTTGCTATCGGTTTTTAATTAATTCATCATCGAATAATATTTTCAAGTATTCTGTCTCTGGTGGAATTTAGACGGACGTACGAAATACGATTAAAATGCTAATTAAAAGATTAAGTTCGAAATTGGAGAGCGTTGCACGATGATAAGTGCACAAGCGAGCTGGTAATTGAGGGCGTTCTGGCGGTGACGTTTTACGCTTAAAATTTCTAAGAAACATCGTTATCGTATCGAATCGTTCCGAGCTTTGCTAGTCGAATTTTGGTAAGAATTTTCTACAGTCGCTGAAAGTTAATAATAATTCTCTATCGCCTTCGAATACAATTTTTGTATCTATCAAATTTTCGATTTACTATCTTAGTTGCGTCAAATTAGGGGAAAAAAATTAAGATCATGTCGCATAAATGTTTGAGAACCAAATTCGTAAAATATGCTGGAGATTATTATCGTTAATTTTGTAACCTACTCTTAGATAGCCTAATAAGATTTGGTCCCAGTGAACCTACAGGGATCTTAAAAGTCTATACTTCTTATAGCCAATTACATAAGCGGTTTCACACGGTGCTCCAAAACCTCTTCACATATTTTGCCGACTAATGTCGCCATTAAGACCTCACGATAATTCTTGCGAACCTTGGCTCGATTTTTATTATACATTCGAGATTTACTGCTACCCATGTACGAACTAAATTCTTCAACGTCGATGTCCATTATAATACCTAGACCGTAGTTTAGGTAGTCAGCCTTTGCTAAGGCAAAGTGACCATTATATTTACAGCTTTCCTGCACAACAGTTTACTGGACTTGTTTGTCCAAGTAATTGCCACGAAAAGTTAGACGGTCATTAGAGACACCATTAAAATATTAACGTCGTCCAAAGTAATTAGAGAAGCAACTACTGAAAGGATTCTGCACTTTGCCAAAATACCCATTACACTTCCAAGTGATTTAAAAATTAATGTACTACCATCCTCGATAAAAATTCATTGCAATATATATTTCACCACCAATTTTCGTTGCTCAGCTCCGTATTTTTTGGGGGGTTTTTTCAAGTAATTCACTGCAGTTATTAAACCTAAGTGAATTGTCTTGCGAAGAAAAGCTTTCGAAATTCATTGTCAGTACGATACCGAAGGAAAACAGTTAAATCTGACAGGAAGCCCGGAGTTAACGCTCGTTAACCCACCAATTAGAGGGTTTAGTTAAACGAAGGCAGGGTTAAGTTTAGCGAGAGGAATATGAACGGGTCATAAGGCAAGAGGTGTCATCCTGTCTCTTACTTAGCTCCGCGAGCAAGACAACTATTTTCTTCGTCGTCTTCCCCGAAACGTTCTTCATAATGAGTTTAAAAAAATTCTTCCAAATAGAGAAGCGAGCACATGTTGCTTGCCACCGGTATCAGTCAAAAAATTTTCGAATTCTTGATTAAACAGAATTATTTCCATTATAAATTAGCAATAAACTTAGATTTCGATTTCTCCAATTTTTATATATACGAAAGCAAATTCTCCCTAACGATCCAGTATCGTTACTACTTTTCAGTTCAAAAACGAATTACTTTTCGATAACAGTGATCAAGTTTATTCCTGCACCGTTCCCGGCTTCTATAAAAGCATTGCGCTGATCTCGAACGCGTTTTTCATTGAACCACGTCAACCAGCACCCAGAGTTAATTTACACGAGAAGACTTGAAAAGAAGAAACGGAAAAATATCGGTTATTATTTTCGCCAGGCTTACCTCAGTTCTACGTGTACATGCATACGTGCACGCGGGGATGAGTCATCGGGTTCTTGTAGTTTTTACCAGCGATTTATGAATGAAAATCCGCGCACGTGTCGCGTGCACGGTTTGCCGTGCTACGACACGCGAGATTGTCCGTCATTATTATTTGCAACGTCTCGTAAACGTATTATATATCGGTTATAGACGTGGCTCCATCGACACATCATCCAGTGCCAGGAACATTCGTTTAGACCGATAATTACGGGCGTACACGGCTACGTTTACCGTGGCAATTGTAACTGACTACAGGATTTTTATTTTTCTCTTTTTTTCATTCTGAGAAGTTCAATTCAATTTTTTTATTCTCAGAATTGCAAGCATGGTTTTAGTGCAAAGAAAAATCGTCACTATTTTCGAGTATATTTGACTGGACATAAGCTTGGATTGGTCGATGCCATTCTGTAATTTGTTGCAGATATTCTGAATGGTTTTCTGCCTTCTCTATGCGTGCAATGAATGTTGGGGATATTAATAGCCGTATTGAGGATACACAATTAGGATACACGTGAAACATTTAATTTAATTATTAAGATTTAGAAATCTTTTCCGGGCGAAATGCGAGTTTCCTTTAGTAATTGTTGCAAATGCAATGTATGGAAGTGTATTAGACAATATTTACCTTTATCTCTTTCCACGCTCCATCGTATCGACAGTATAGAAAATCCTGCCGTCCAATTATTCAACCGCAACGACGCATTGAAATATAATTAACCTCGTCGAGAAACCTCTAGAAAATACTGGATGTACCTAATCACAGAAAACCAGAGGATTCGCAATATTTGCACGGGATATTATGTACGTATATACAGCCGTCGTTATATTATTCCCCCCCTTTCGGAGTTTGCAGATAAAAGGAATCGCGTTGGAAGAAATGTCGATGTTGCGAAACCGCTTTTAGTACGCTGCGCAAAAACGTTTCACAATAGAGATGTGGTGGAATTTTTAAGGATGAAATTATTCCAATCTAAGTAGCGTGTTACACTCTGCGAGCTTCGTACGGTTTCCCACTAGTCGGCTGATCGCATTATTTTTTCTTTTTTTTTTTTCGTCCCTGTGAAAAAGGTACGTGGACTCGGTAATCCGGTGTGGTCGACCTCGAAAGGAGGTCGGTTCCACGGAAAGATATCTTGCGTATGAGTGACGTCAATACGTTAACACTTTCCCCTCGGGAATGCCTCCACCGACTGTGTGGATCACTTCAGGTTCACGTCTTCGTGCTCCACCTTCGATACATCTACCTGCGGGGTTTTCCCATTACTCGATTGCGAAACGCTATTGGACACGAGGTAATTTCGAAGCTCGTTTTATCGAGTCTTTTTTTCCACGGCAGTAGGCGTTTTTTCCCCTGGATAAAGTATGATTAATGATGCACGATTACGGCAAAACTTTGATTCTGTGTTGGCGCGTTCGTTGGCTGATTAGATATTTTATTATGTTACGTAGGAAATTCGTCCGATTATTTTACATTTCACTTAATTATTATACAAAATATGTCACGCACTCTGGTTCTTTCAGTGTCACGTTGCTGCCACAGATCAATCCCAAACATTTTCGAAATAATCTCTCGCTCAATTATCCCCCTGGAAAGCTCCAATTCTAAGCGTATCAGACGAGCGTCGTACGGATCCAAGATTTACGTTCGACGTTCAGTGTTATCACATCAAGATCCGTACGTTTCGTAAAATATTTAACATACCTTCGTTATTATATGTCAGTCACGCGAAGAATAGACGTTACGTGACCATGTGGAGGATGGTTTCTTAAAAACACGCGCCTCTATCGCGTCGTTGGTCCCCGTGGAAATCGATTTCGGTCACGAAGTGACGCGTAGAAAAAAGTGACGAAGATGAAACTCTTTATTCACGGCCCTTTCGGTAGAAAGATGCAGGAGAAAACGAATCAGGTTCTGGAGCTAAGCCGCGTGTGATGGGTTATAATTCAAAAAGGAGCTTTCACTCCCTCTGATGGTATGATAAACTACTCCACCTATTCACGGGGTGATATTCTCGCCCCTATAAAGGGCTCTGGTTCGTTTAAAAGGTCGTAGAACCCTGGTGCAGGCCTTTTTCGTTGCAGCTGATACGCATGCCCGTGACGGACTCGAAAAGTCTAGGAATTGTATGCACAAAGGAGACGTGGGTGCCTTTGAAATGTTACCCTATCAAGCAGTTCATTATGATCTGATGTATTCCTAGGTGCACGGGGGAGAGTTTCGAACGATATCAAGTTCTTTCGTTCGGGGGAAAGAAATTTGTTAACTTGTCTCGAGTTCGGTGAAGACGATGCCCGGAGTTTGGATAATTAATAAGGGTCGTGATGGGTCGTTTGTCATTTCGCTCGCGGTGCAGATGTATCGCGTTTCATTTTTTGACCACGACAGGGAAAAGGCAAAGCTCCGGCTTTTACGCGAAATATTGCTTCGCAGTGTGATGTATTATGGAGACAGTGGCGCTATTACAAATTACGTTTCTACAACGTTTTACACGATTCTAAATAAAACGAAAAGCAACGTCCATATACGAATTAAAGGAAAAACTGAGACACGTTCGGGAAAGGTACGATCCGGTAAAGTGGAGTGCTTTAAAAGGAGAAGCATAGGGATAAGGGAAAGAGACTGTAGAAGTTCACATAGTTGCATTATGCGCGCGATTATTGTGTAGGTATTCTCAACGGAGAGCGAGATGCCGAAGTGCACAACCAGTCGGAAATGCCTGTGCCATTGCGTCATTGCTCAGGAATTTACGGAACGTTTTACCCTTGGAGCGTTTTCTTTTACACCCGTGTTACTTTTTTTTTCCCCCTCGCGTCGTCTCGTCATCTTAGCTGATTGTGAGTTCTATCCTCTGTCCTTAAAGCGTCCCATGTCTGCGCAACTTGATTTCGAGAAGTGCACTCCATTCTTTTTTCTATTTTTCCCTTCTCGTTTCCTTTTTACTAATATTTCCCTTGCCCCCTTTCTGTTATCGGTTTCTCCCCTGTTTCTGTTTTCGTCCCTGTTGCATGGTTCATTTCCCTTTTTACCCATTTCAATTCGAAGATAGGTACGAATTATACGATTAAATTATTAAGCGAGGTTTTGAATTCCAAGTACACTCAGGAGTCCGACTAACAGTGGCTCAAGTGTTTCCTGTTACAGTCGAGGAACCTTGCAATTATCGAACGATTTCTCGCGTGATCGTGGACCGTTTTTCTGCCATATCATTCGAAATTGCTGTTCCACGGCTTAAGAACGGAGTCGACGTTCTAATAATCACGTTGGGGAATTATCCTCCGACGATTCTCGAACGAACGTTGGCGGATCGAAAAATTAAGGAAGAAGTGCATTCGCGAATCGATAGTTGCAACAATTTTTCTACTAATTGAAGCGATCGCATTCGAGGATCGTTCACCGAACGAAACGCAGTTAATCGATCATCCTTGGCGGAAACTAGGCGATTGGACACCCTCGAGGCTAGGTCGTCGCTTTCGCAAGGCTGCTGACTGTTCTTCATCGCGGGAGATAGATTACACGATCGCCAGTTCATAGAGGACAGAGAAATTGGCATTGGTTGGAAATAGTATATTATTTGCGCTCTCAAATTCATTTATCCCACTTATCCGTGCTAGAAACCCATAATATACGTAACCGTAATTTAGAAAGAAAAAAACAGCCTAGATGTATTGATAACTCGCGAGAAAACTGACCTACAGCGGGAATATTCAGAAACGCAACCCAAGCTGCCATGATAAAACTGAAATATTATTTCCGCGTGAATGCGACCGGGGGCAGGGGGCCGTGTTCGTGCAGAGAATTTCCAAAATTACACGGGGAAGCCCGTTTCTCCATCTGGTCGTTCACCTCTGTTCGTGAACCGCGTTTCTCGAGGGACCTCCACCACAGTCGCCGTCGTTGTGGTCGTCGTCGCCGTCCTTTTTTCTCCTGTTTTTCGACTTTGTTCCGACTTCGGTGCTAAAAACAGTCAGTCAAAGCACTTTGTCCTTATCTACGTCTCTTTATCGGCTACTGACAGACCAGGCCAAGTGTACTTTGGGCGGTGTTATGAGCGTGATGTATATACGGTGTCTGGCAGGCCGTCCAGAAGAATGCCACACGCGTGCATTTCTCGTGTTCTCGCCTCACGTTTTCCCATCTTTATCCCGGTATTTTTCCAATAATCGTTCACAGACGGTTAACAATGGATATAAAATATATTCAATAATGTTTCCCAAGAGAATCTCGTAAGCTATCGTCTATCGTGCGCCGTTGAAATTAACAGAAACTTAATTAAACATATTAAATATACTTGAACGAATAATAAAATCTTAAATGAATTGCGGTATCAAAATTCTTCATATCAAATAAAGTAATCGTCTTTGTTCGGTGGATAGATGAAAATCTGGGTTTTTTCGTTTATGTGCGTTACTTAAAGTAATTGAAGGGTTGTTTCTAAATGGGATTAAACGTGCTCGTTGTCGAAGAAAGATTGGTAACAGGGTGTTCGTTGCTGGTAGAAAAGGCGGCGTGGAACCAACAACGAAGCACTGTTCTCAATGGCGATCGTTAATCGAGGCTCAGGAAAGACCAGACTTCAATTAAGAGCCCTAGATGCAGTCTGAAGAGAGACTGGCTGCGTCGGGGCGGACTTAAATGAGATCTGAAAGAGGATAGTCTTATGGAGTAGCAAGCTCGTATTTATTCCCTTTCGTGACTTACTGTCGTTTTAATCTTGCGTACATATGTACGAATATGTGTGTGCGTTTGCGCGCGTTTGATGAAGAGTTAAGGGATTTTCTGGGCCATCTCAGTGTTAACTATTCAAGCTTAGTTAGTTATTAACAGTCGAAGTATTGATACTCTTTGTACCAAAGCTTCCCAACCTTTCTGGAGTCGCGATAACATTTTATAGTATTCTATAAAATTTTGTTGCTGGTTTATAAAATTTATTGAGGCTGAGAAGGCACGCAAAAAATAGGTATTACAGAATACACTTTTGATTTGGCAATATTTAATTATCTTGATAAATGTATTTAATATCCTCATAGAGATTCTAATCACAGTTTGTGAATCGCGGCTTTATATATTTTGCTACACCATGCTTAACGTATTTACGTAGCATTGAAATATAGAATAGCAGATTTAAGTATCCATTATCTATTTTCTTAACAAAGTTTCCCAAAAATCTCGACCGAACTGCTATCTCTTTCGATCTGAAAACACACTAATACTATCGATACTTCCTTCCAAAAAAAGAGGACCAACCGGAAGCCTTGTACAAGCTGGAACAATAGGATAACCGTAAGAGAAACTAAAACTCGGAGCGGATACGATTTTCTTTCTGATTTAATCTTTGTACGGACAACCGGGTTACTCATTTCCATATTTCCCTGAAAATATCGCAAAACCACTTAAAAAAAAATTTGAACGACCGAATGAAATAAAAATAACCTTCTCAGCAGAGTTGGCTCGAACGCGAATGTATTATAAAGGATATCATTCTTCCGTGGAAACGCGTTACGCAACCTGGCGACACTCGGGGAGGAAGAAAAAGAATTCGGTGACCCTTTCGGTAAAATTTATTAAAATATTTCCTGGAAGAGAAGCGGCGACGAGTTACGAGCAGTTCTATAAAAATTAACGTCGAGAAGTAACGGCGCCACGTATAATGGTGAAACCGCGACGACGATATTTTATATTCGTGGAAATCATCCGCAGAAATCGCGTTTCGAACCGGAAGTGGACCGGTGTCATGACGCAAGTACACGTGCTCGACTTCGTATTTCTCGGTACGATGATTCTGTGACTTGTGCCATCGAATCCCAGTGACTCATTCACGGTTGGCGCCTATTTAGTAATCAGTTGCATACGAGCAAGAGTAATTCCCGCGTGCATGCGTTCGATGCATTTATGTAAATCCTTAGTAGATCGTCAGGAGTTGCCCGTTGTCGATAGATCTCGATCGACTCCGTTTCCACAGCGATAAGAAACCGCGTGACTCGAACGCAAACCGATAATCGCATGCTTGTTTGTTGCAAAATACAGATGCATTCACCCTTCCGATTTAGATAACGATAAAACGCGATAAGCTTCCAGTAGAGAATGAGCGTACAGTTTCTCTATACAAATATGAGCATTCTGCGGCAATACCACGTATGTGTTCGTGAAAATTTTTTACCTCGGATGTATTAACCCTTTATTGCCTGGCGGTAGTTTGCGGTACCGTTTATAGTAAACAGCTGTCGTGTATTTAGAACCCCGATGAAATTTACACGCCTATGACTTGTTTCAAGTTTCCTGACATGCTAACAGTTTATGATGAAAGATTTGAAATACGTCCAATTTGGTCATCCTTGAAGTATGTACAATAAAACTTGTGAAAAAATTCGAGAAAAGAAAATAACAGCACCATAACTGAGAGGTCAAAGAAGGTGTGCAAAAAATAATTACAATAGCATATACAATATTCTTTTTTCGAATAATCGATTTTCCCTTCAAAACTGCAGCATGGTGTAATTCGAAAGTATTATAAAATAGCAATTCTATCTAGGTCATTTCACAGCGCCAAGAGAAACCGCGTTACGCAATGCCCGATTCCAATAATCTGATCCCTAGTCATATTCAGACTGTACCGTAATCTACGTAGACTACTCGGAAATGCCAAGTATTCTGGCACGGTTACGTTTCTTCGAACTTGTGACGAAAAAAAACCTTTGGAACCCAATGACTCGACGAGGTACAGATTTTTTCGATCTTCTTCCAATACGACGGTAAAGAGAAAGGGAGATAGAGAGTGGCTCCATCGTGTTTCGGTGGCGGAATGAAGTCATCTCTTATCCCCGGCTAATGCAACCTCTTCCCTCGTGTACAATCTTTTTACGTGTCTCTTTATCCGCGAGGATTCTCCTTCGCCACGCTAGCCGCGTATTATACACACGTATATACAGGCAATCGTGTCCTCTCGAGAAAGGAGACGAGCGCGGCCGAAGATAGCCGATGTGGCGAGGCCGAGTACGAACGGCGACCATGTGGTGATAGCGCGATGACAGAAGCACTGTCAGTGTCACTACGGCTGCTGTTGCGCGCGGTAGTCCAGCGCAGCGAGAAGGTTCCTTCTCGTTCTGTCCACGTTATCTAGAATCCACGTTTCTCTTTTCAACGAACGCCAATGTTTCCCCGTATTCGTACAATCCTTAATCGTTTGACTGGTATATCGAATTAACGCAATTACACGAAGCTCAGGATAATTCTCGGCGTGATTATCCAGAACGGAAATTACACGACGAAGGTTAAGATCGGCCTCTGTACAAGTATACTTGTACTATATATATATACAGCCGATATAGTTTTCGTGAACAGGCACGAGGTCGAGTGTCGAGGATCCGAGGTGAGTTCACGCTTCAAAGTTATTGCCATTTTTGGTGCGCGCGAATGTTCACCGCAAGCGTGTCTTATTAAACTGGCAGATAGATGTGTTGCGATGTTATTAATGATACGTGTACTCGGAACGATTATGAATTCCACGATAGATGCTCGAGGCTAAATAACAGCGTGGCGAAAGAAAACAAAGTGGAAGAAGACCGTACGAGTGGTTCGTTCTGTCCAGAGAGACACGCGTGTTACTTACATACACTCGCGTTTTATTAACAAAAAGAACAGGGTAGCTGGCATATTTCTTTCTTTCTTAAATAGCATCGTTATCTTGTTCCCCCAGCTGATAATCGATGCCTGTGCTTTTTGTTTTCCTTCGCTCGCTGCACTTTAGACTTCGTCACAGTTCGCCTCGTAACACGTGCCTTTTCCCACGTATCGCGAGCTTTGACGAATCGGCTAGTCGAGACATTTTCAAAACCTTGACGTCGTTGGTCGATAGCGTTCCCGGAAATATCGTACGTGTTTCCCTTTCGTAATTACCGAATACGAGTAAAAAAACGTTGCTTCGGAGACTGTGTGCACGCTTTTACCTTTTTATTCGCTCCTTATTTTCTTCTGCGACTCGAAACGGTGTATCGATGGTGCTGCGCTATGGTGTTCCAATGCTATGTTACGATAGTACACAGCATTGCGTTCACGATACACCAATGTAATGGAAACCGGTTAAACGTATCTAAGCGTGCAGATACAATTATAATACTTGTCGATGATAGTGTAACCGTGCAACCGACTGATATACGCAAAAAAGGGGGTCATCCCGCATTTTGTTATCTTTTCTATAGGATCCGGCGACGGTTTCATCGCATGCAAAATGAACTTGCGGGTTACGTAACAGTAATAGGACAGTACTGTGCCTCGGTGAAAAGGGTAACAAATTGGTGGCGCGGGAAGGGAGGTCGTGTATGCGTGCAGTTTGATCACCGCGTGTTATCGTGTTTACATTCTTTGTTCTTTGTCCCGGGGTTGGCGGTGCGTCAACACGTGTGTTTTTGCGCCAGATCGGTCCGAGGAAACATATTTTCTCCCGACGAACCAACGACCAGACAAACCTTTCGTGCGCTTTCCCCTAACGCGAATTTAAACGTGGCATCGGTTCGTTCGTTTTCTTTTGTCGCAAATAATTTCTGACCGGCGTTTTAGAGGGTTACAATTTTGGTACTCGCGGAATTGTTGCGATACGGCGTAAAAAGTTATCGGCAATGCCCATTTCGCTTGAATGAAAGTGGAGAAGAATTCGATAGTTTCGAGCTGGTTTTTTTTTTAGCGAAGTTGAAAAATGTTACAGTTTCCAGTAAATGGAAATTACATTCTTTGGTTACGCTTTGCGCATGTTGTGCGTAGACAATAACCACGCTTGTGCTTTCAAAGTTCGTGTAAACTGCGCATAGTATTACTATTGTCTTCTTATCGAGTCCGCGGATGAAAAACAGCGACCCGTGCAGAATAAGTGATTACGAAATTATTCCGCTATAGAGTTTTCCGCCAGAGAGAGAGAGAGAGAGAGAGAGAGAGAGAGAGAGAGAGAGAGAGAGAGAGAGAGAGAGAGAGAGAGAGAGAGAGAGAGAGAGAGAGAGAGGAGCGAGTCGGACAAAGGAGATTATAATTCGAGACGAGAGCAGACACTTTCCTAGCCTCCGCGGAGAATTAAACTAGTCTGGACACTTTCAATTCATTCTCGTGGAATTTGAATTCAGAAGACATCGAAGCTGAAACGAAGCGTTCCCGAAACTGGCGAACGACTGTTCAAATATCGAACACAGCGCCCGCCCATTTCTTTTTGATCCTTTCGACCCGTCGAGCGAAAAAACATCCGTTCTTTTCACTCTTTCCCTTTTGTCTTGCTCCGGTCTGTGTTCCCGCGTGGCGCAACAATTTTCTTGTCACGCTCTTGCATATACACGCATATTTTCGTTTCGTGCTACGATAATGCACCGTTGTTACGCGCACCAACGACGTAATTGCGTTATTATTCGCCGCGCGCAATGGCGACGGTCGGGGAAACAGTAAAAAAAAAAAAAGAAGGAAAAGAAAAAAACAAAAAACGCGACGGTGCTCGCAAGCGGGAAAACACGGCAATAAAAACGTGGTTACGCGACACCAAGTGCGACCACTGGACCATCGAGGCTGGGATTAAAACGAGATTAGGAATTGGAACGCATTCTCGATCGTGCCGCGAACCTTATTTACGCGTCCGATTATTACTCTGCTCCAACGATAATTATTGCATCCTCCGCGCTGGATACGATCTACCACATATATTTTATTTCATCTGCGCGTGCTTTACAATCGCACGTGTCTCTGCCGACCGGAGGTTATCCACCGTCGCTGTATATACACACAAATCGGAGTAGAGGATGCGTCTAGGCGGATCGGAAAAAATATTTGTCAATATATTCGACAGTCGATTTCGATTGCGACGAAATTGTTTCGTCGCCGATAGCCGAGATTATCGACCAAGATAACACGCAACAACTGCATTTGTTAATCGTCGAAGGATGATCGACGCAATTTGTTTGGTCGGGAACACGTCCTTGAGTCGCCCACGGTCGAGTTGAGCGATCCGGTGATCTTGGCCTGACATTTCAATGCCCTCCGTGGAAAGGTTTTCGTGGAAAAATCGTTGCCCCGTCTCTGTCTTCCCCTTCTGTGTCCTGCTGTGTGTCCCGTCTAAGTATACACGATGCTCATTTTGTTCGATGCACCGCACGAGAGCGCGTGAGACCTCCGATCGACGAGTAAAAACAATAAGGAGCGGAGCGTGAGAATTTAGAACAAATTCCACATATCGGTCTCGTGCAATATTTATTTATCGCACGTGTCGAAACGTATCCATTTACCAAATCGTTTTACGATCGGTAAACTGCATCGGTGCAAATGTATTTCGCAATTTCTTACTTCATCGCGATAATTTATTTCTCGTACGCTCTTCGCGCAGCTTAACCAGCGACTTCTTCGAAGTTCTATTGCAAGTTCAGCCGGCGGAATACTTTCGATATTGTCGTTCGAAGTGCCGCAGTATCACGCGTACGTCGCGTGTGTTTGTTGGATCCGCCAGTTTCCTGTTAATCGGACCCCCCTCCGCGTCCTTATCGGGGCCGGGAAAAAATGCCGGCAGTTCCTGGAATTCAAAATTGGTGCGTGGGTCGAGAGGGAGACGTTCGAGATATCCGTGGCGAGTTTTGACACACAGTTGTATAGATCGATGCGGATATTGGAGGCTGCCCCGACTTTTGGAGCTGCGACGAATTTCGTTCGAACTTTCATTCTAACGCAAATAGCCGGTCCGCGTCGACGAAAGTTTTCGAAATACTCGTTTTAGCTATACATCTGTAGTTTGCCGGAGATTTATGTTACGTTGGCAAGACGAAATATCTTGCTTTATTGTTTTCGGTTCGGTTAGCGGTGTTTAAGAAGGCTAGGGGAAAATGGTTTTCGTAGACGATGATCTTTATTTACCGGTAACGTAATAAGGAGCGGTGTACACGTTACGCCGTCTTTGCCTTATGGTGTTTGGTGTTTGAAAATTCCACGAGTACCGCCGCCGTTGGTAAAACAAGGTAGATTGTTTATTGTAATCTGGCTGGCACACATGTTTTCGTATCAAGTCGCGGAGATAAGCTGGTTTTGTATGTCCATCTCGTGTTCACGAGCGAGTTTGTGCCCGGTTGCGACTCGGTTGTTTCCGAATGACGCAAAAGGGAACAGGTTTTCCGTCGCGGCGCAGACTGTATTCCAATTATCGCCATTCCCCCGTTTTATCGCGAGCGTTGCGTCGAAAATACTCCTCTTAAATAATTAATCGTCCCCCGCGGCGTAAACAGTAATCGCCAATTATTGCAAACATTCGAACGAAGCCGTTTAAAAATATTTTAAATTCCCTGTTCCGATGCACGCCGCCGCCTGTTACGATAATCGTTCGGATGTTGCTTCTTAATCGTGTCTCGTAACCACGTGCTCAAGAAATTTCCAGTAGAAAAGGAAAAAAACCGAAGCGTCGACGCGTGCACGGTTTTAACGACGCGAGACACACACGAAAGAAGCCACATCCTGGAAATGTTCTGCGTGATAAAATACGGACAGAAAATCGCCAACGTTTCGCAGTCGCGTCCACGAGATTCGAGTACGAAACGTTCGTGCAGAGCAATTTTATTGGGGGATTCAATCGATTTATTCGAAGGAACGATTTTGATCCGAGAGTTTCGCGATTGAGGCTTTTCAAAATCGAAACGTTTCTCAGTCGGTGGTGTCTCGGCTGTTCTTCGAAAAGATCTTGGCCCGTTTCCAAGACGGCGAATCGCGGGGTAACCGGCGACGACGACAAACGATGCTCCACAGGTGTTTAAACTTAGAACTCGCAGGCTAATTAAGATCTTCCAGGCGGCCGCGTGTTCGGGAATTTCGCGGATGCCGGGAAAAACCGCCGCTCATGAATATATTCGCTCGACCAGCGGCTCGCGTTAAGTGTGCATCGGACGCTTCAAGACGATTTCATACTCGGGGCAGTTAACGCGTCTATTTTAAAACGTAGAACATTGGATAAATTTGATAGTCGGCGCTGTGTTTCGTTGAAATCTGCGAAAATAAGAATTTTCCGCCGCGAAACGATACGCGATGAAACGTTATCCCTCGGCAGATCTTAAAGATACTCGACGTTAGCGATATTCACGGTTAACAAAGATCTTCGGGCATTGATATAAATTTCGTCGGGCACGGGTCGCAGATAAATCGACCGGAGTGTTAAGAAACTTTGGGACCATTACGCGATTCCGAAAGAATGTCGCTGCTGGCGAGCGGAACAATGGAGAAAGTCGTAAAGGCACCCCTTTCTTATCTGCCCGCCCGTAAACTTTGACTACACACTTGCGTTAAGTATCGAAGGCTTACCTTCGAATGCTTTCACGGCGTATAAAACGGTCCGGACGTAAATACGATATTTAGAGGGGGAAAAAAATTGGAGATTCAGTAGCCAGGGATCTCGACCAGTGGCGTCCCTTCTTTCGTTTGCCAGATCACTGCTGTACCAACCGAACCGACACCGACAATAACTTCGATATTAAAAATAGCCCGGCGTAAGTAATATTGCAAATAGCAATTTAATATTTTCAAATACGAAAATATATTTTCAAAGAAGCGCGAAGGAAAAATATGCGTGTAGTCGGTGTTGCGAATTGGACAGGGGGCGCGGAACTCTCTCCCACCTTTTTCTCCCTTAGCTCTCTCGTTCTCGTCGGCCCGTTCTCGCTCTCTCTCTGTCGGGCGTACATATTCGAAATTCGAAGGTTATTTTTAGATTAGGTTTCCTCGTCGCGTATGGCCACGAAGAGCAGAGCGGCATCGAGAGATTCAGTGTAAGAGAGGCGTCGGTGGAGGACGCAGCGGTGACGAACTCTTTTCGAGAAGTGAGAAGAAGAGCGTGTGCTGGGGAGGAGAATCGAGAGAGTGGTGAAAGAACGGAAAGAGAACGATTGAGGGGGTGGGGAAGCCGCACACCGACGTCTTAACGATCTCTCACGAACGAACGATCGACTGAAATTACTTTTTCTTATATTAACCCCTGCGACCCTTTTTCTTAACCCCCGAACGAAAACGAGTTAGCTCGTTCATTCGAACGAGCCCCCTAATAGGGGCCTCTGCCCCCTAATCCTAATAAAACTTTTCCTTTCTTTCCCCCTTTTCTATCCTTTCTTTTTCTAATCTTTTTCCTAAATCTTTTGACGACGAAACGAATAACTGAACGAAATAAACCGATACCCTCGAACTATGGCAGCCACCGCCATGGATCCAGTCGACATTGCTAATATACTCGCGCAGGAACTGCTTTATCAGCAGGTAACCCCCATACATGTTGCAGATTTTATTTTCAGATCATTCTTGACTCTAGTTGCTCTTATGTACGCGTATACATTTCTCACGCTAGATCGCGCAGGTGTTTGTTTGTTTGTTTTTTTCGTTTCTGCTTTGACAATGCAATAACATTAGCTTAAGATGCAGTAGCCCCAAGCTAATTAGCGTATCTAACCCGAAATCCTAACATAGATGTTTAAGCAGCCGCTCCGAAGTGTAGTACCGCTCTTGTTTTTATTCACGACCGAACGAATGTCGGTGTCATTAGGCGGCAGGGCTTGTTGAAACAGCTGTACGATTTATTTTGAAAGAGACGGGCGCTCCGCTACGCGCGCATCATATTTTCCACTTTGTGGCAGCAAATAAATCTAAACATTAAACGGTTACGAATATACATATACGTTCAGCCAGATGGCCCGAACACGAGAAACTTATGAAATCTCGCTTCAGCGGAGCCGTGTTTACTACGACAGTCAGAAACCTCGTGCTAATCGCTCGAGAAGTTGGTCGCGTTACGCCACAGACGAAACGTATATCGAAACGGAGTAAAAAGTTGTTTAATTCGCGAACAATCACCCGACGCGTGAAAGCAACCGGTCTTACCATAGGAAAATCTCTTCGAAACAGCATAGAACGGGCGTGTAAACGGTTTCTGCTATGGACGATGACGCGTCCAGCCTATTGTTGTCGAATCGTCGGTCCTTAGATCACGTTCAATTACATTGTGCCTCCATAGCGAAGTAGCTTTCTGTTCAAAGAAAACGGTATAAAGGACCTCGAAGGGGCTTCGAAAGCGATCGTCTAAAATAAACACACCACTTGGCAGGCCTTCGAAATAGCGTTTCATTCACGTTGTTTGCGCGGTTACAGAGTCGATCTGGCAAATTCAGTTTCCTCGGGGGAAGTCTGCGGATCGCAGCGGGGCACGCGCGTTTCTGTTGCACTCTCGGCGGCACCCGGGGGCCGTTTTTTTCTTTTTCCCTCGAAACGGGGCGATTGCGAGACAGAGACGACACGGCGGACGGGGACGACGCGCCTCGCGAATGATGAACTTGAAGGAGAAAGTCCTATTCGGTACGCGAACGCCTGCTTATCGGACGGCCTGTTAACAAATGCGGGACGATTATTGCGATGCGGACGAGCCAGAATTGTGCAACGTTGTGCAACAAGGATTGGAAGTTCCACCGGTGCCGGTGGAACAAACAGATCGTAAACGAGCCGACAGGTTGCGTAGGAAACCGCGTTGCGAATATTTTTACGGTCCCGTAAAATCCGCTGAAATTGTGCCGCCCGCGTGTCCCGGATAACAGCCGTCCAGTAGAGGAAAGGCAAAGTCGATCGTCGACGACACTCTCGATCCGCATATTTGTACGGATATTGGTCCACGTTCGATTGCAATCGATTCACAGTTCCGCGCGTCTCAGACGACTTTCGACGCCGACGGAAATCTGCATCGTGCGTTTTCCTCTTCGCACCGCGACTGCGTCTCTCGCGTTCCCCCTCGGGTTTTATTCCGTTTTAGAAAAGATGAACCACGCGTCCCGTTGATTCCCGCACGGCAATATTTCGCGCATTTTCCGGCGGCAGATATCGCCCTTTGTCCGTTCGTAACGCGGGCCCAGGACAGATTAAAACAGCAAACACATTTATTTATAGAGGCGCCACGCTTGTGTTGCGCGTAAACGCGTGCGCTCGCAAGCTCGCGTCTTCCTCTGCGCGCATCGGTGTGTCGCCGAGTGTCGCGCGCGCGTTTCCCTCGTCTCTGGTGTCGCGAACGGCGGGGCAACGGGAGGATAAACTGCATCGCAAAACGGAAAGACCGCGTGTGCATGCCAACGTCGAAAAAAGCGCGTCACGCAACCGAGTGAAATATTTCTGCACATTTCTGTCGCGGGAGTCGTCCGCGGGCTCGACACTTCTCCGACCGCTCTTGTCGCGCGTCTTATCGCTCTTGTTTCCCTTTGTCGTTAACGACGATCGCGCGGCCTTGCCGTCGCTTGATTGATTTCAAAATCGCGATCTCTAGAACCTCGACGATAATTGAAATACGCGCTCGGCGAGATGCGCGTCAACAAGTCCTCGTTTCGCTTCGAAATCGTTTCTTATTGCAGATTCGTATTGCAGTAGGCGCGTTAAGATCGATACGTTTTTTGGGATATATTTCGGTGTTGTTTTCTTTTCTTTTTTTGTTTGGTGTTCCTAGGGTTTATCGTTTTCAACGTGCAGCCCAGGCGAGCGCGCATTCGTTTGACCCGAATGCACGCAGCCTGGCGCAAAAATCGGCTGATTTATTACCGCATACTTTTTGCATTACGAAAAGAAAACGTATATGCAACGCATCCACGAATGTTCGGCATACCAGGCGTCGCGATTAAATTAACGATGCACAGGTACGGGCAGATACTAGAATCGAGAGTAAGGTGTACAGCTATTTGCAGAAATCATGCATTTATGCATTTTGCCGTTGCAACACGATAACGCGAGACAACATGTTCTGGTTAACTATACCGTAAGGAAATTCTTGGAACTTTTATCGTCCCGTAGAAGTGCATTCTAACATGATGCGAATAGTGGTTCGAGATTCTCAAAAGAGCTAGACTTTCCGAGAAGTTCCTTATCTATTTCGTCCTCCGCTCTGGGGATTTCTACGAGGTTTGCATAGGATACGTTCGAGTGAAATAGGTGGTCCTGTCCATTGAAAACGTGCCGGAACGTGCCACTCTAATGGGCGCTGACTTGTCGGAACTCGCACAGGCTTGTCCGACAAAATGATACAGAGTTCATCCACCAGCGCCTCGTATCGTCTGACATATTCAAAGTGACGATGCACTGTAAGGTGAACGGCCCGTCGGTCAACGAATGTACCGTGGCAATAATCGCTGTCTCGTGACTGCTAAAAAAAAAAACCCCCCAGAAAAAAGCAGATAGCACAAACATTTCCTTTCGTTGGCCTTCATTCGGTCTTTTACAGTCTCTTGCAAAGTATAATTCTTTTAAATTCACTCTTTTTTTTATCAAAACGTTCTCCGGTTATATCTTTCTGTCGAATCAGTGTTCGACGTCTAGCGGTGAGAGGCTGATTTTCAGTCTATCAGTCGCGGAGTAGACGCGTGCCAGGTACACCGCGCGTTTAACCCGTCGCACTCCGAATTATTTTTCCAGCGATTCGCCAGCCATCGAAAGGTTTCACTCGAAATCGAGCGTGACTCGACACGGGATAAGAACCCCGTGATAAGAACTGACGTCGAGTCGCCCTCGACGAACGAGTGCAAAGGGTTAACGTGTGGTATCGGAGGTACCCAGAAGTTTGACGATACTTTCGCTACAGATAAGAACGCTCCGAGTCGAGATCGCGAACTCGATAATCGGTCGCTGCAAATAGGTTTTCGTCTCTTTCCGTGTTCCGCGGATAAACGAAATCGAGCGAGCGCGTCGATTTCTTTCTTTCTTTCCTCATTCCTCCAAAGGGTGGCTCTCGACGATACCGCGCCTTTGTTAGTCGGACGAGTTTTTGGCCCCGATAGAGCGGCACGAGTGCAGGAAGTAAATAAGAACCGATAACTCCTCGCGCCTGGTAAACACCGCGCCTCCGCGATGACTCTAAATTTATCGAGCCTTCAATATCCTCCATTAATAACGGAATCGCTTTTTCTCGCGTTGCTGACGGTCGTAAATTTCGAATCGTGCCAAATCGAGGGACATCTTCCCAACTTGCGCGCGGTATATCGCGTGATTTATGCGCATGTGCGTCAGCTGCGGCTTACAGCAATTTATGAACATGCCCCGAGGTTCTGGCTGTGCGTTTGCACTGTCCCGGCGTAAATTTCTGCCCCGGGAAAAATCGCTGGACAATTTTTCATACGCTGCGCGGACGTCTGTGGCGCTTTAACCCCGCGAGAGGATTTTTTTTCTTAAACGCCGGCGGCGCGTATCGGACGCGGCGAAAAAGAAACGGCAATCGCAGAAAAGACAAGTGACGCCGCGAAAACGGTTTATCGCGCTGGACATTCTTGAAATTTCTCGCTAGCAGCGGGATCGTGTATAGACGGGCCATGAATCTCGCGGGTGGGTGATTACCTCTCCGCTAAAGTCGCCACCCGTTGGCACGCTAAATAATTTTAGCGATGACACACGCGTTTCGAGCGCGGCAGCCCCCGCGATTATGAATCGTAATCGCGTTATAAATACACGCGTAATAAATTCTCGTCGAAAAATGGACGGCCTTCGCGTCAGGTACACGCACGCATACACAGAGGTACGAGCGGCGTGCTACCATTCGCCAGTGAAATAGTTGTACGTCGGAAAATCGTGGGCAACGAGGAATACGTTTAAAAGGTGGACGACCTGGTGGTTCCCAGCTGAACAACACGGCCGCGGACCAGTTTCTAAAAGTTCGACGACCGTCTTAACGATACGCGCGAAAAGTATCGAATACGATGGCCGACGACGTTTCAGTTAATTACGATTAGGGGGGGAAAGGTCGCCGGCGATCCGTCGCGCGGTCTTCTCCGTTCGAGGAATCTCGATTCCTGTGCAATGACGCTTGAACTCTCTCGGAATTATTCAATGTTTCTGACGTGTGTCGGCTATCTATCGCGGATCGGCCTTCGTTAAACCGTCGGGACGGCTCGTAATTTTAGAAATGATAGAGACCCGAGCCCCGCGGTGTCGTTGTCTCCTCTCCTTATGAGAGCGAAGGACGCGTTTCTCCTTCCTGCGTCCTTTTGTGCTTTCTGGGAAAACGTGCGCGTCGAGTATAATACGCCGTCTGCCGATTGGTCGGACGCGATAATGGCGTACGTGAGGTTCCCGCTACGTGAGCTGCGATTCGAGCCAAGTCATTAATATCGCCCGTAGTTGGACGTGGGCACACTTTTATATCGTCGACGAAGGCCCGTCGAACTCTGGCCCGAGAGACTTCTCGTCCCCGTTCCTTCCCTCTGCTCCGTCGCGCCGGCTCGATCGGTCGATACCCGAAATCGATGGTCTCGAAATTGTTCGCGCGCGCGGCGGAATACGCTTCTGGGACGACCGGTGGCGCCGCTCGATCGCGGCTCACGTGTATTTCCCCGGCGTGTCGATACGAATCGCGTATTCGCCGCGCGTTGTTCATAGTTAATGCCGACAGATTGAATCTCATTGTTCGCGATGTGTACGTTACGGAAGTCGTATTGAAATTGCGGCTAAGCGTCGCGTAAGGCCGCGAAATGCCGCAACTTTTGAAAGGCCCGCTATTTTCGGCCGCAAGGTAACCGAGATCGAGACGCGTAGAAAGAAACTGCGGGGGACGATCGGTGGATAATTGTTAGGAAGGTCGCGATAATTCGTCGTAATTTTAGCGACGATGATGATACAGGCCGACGAAGATGGGTGTAACTTCGAAACGCGAACCCTCGGACGATCTAGTTGGTCGTGATAGCTTATCGTCTATTAGATCATGGATATATTTATCGGGAACATCTTTGCCGGATTAACGTCTCGCGATATCGAGGCGAAAAGGAAACGATAGCGCGATGGAAGTGTGCGCGTATCGTTTTGTATTCGTTCCACTTCAGTCTTTTCGTTTCTGGTTACAACGGTGCCCTCTTTTCCCTTCAATTGAATATTTTTGTCGCTTCGTTGCTTGATGGCTGTACCACATCGACAACAGGAGGAACTTGATCTTTTCGGGTGGGCAATAAAACACCGGACCGACGCGTCGATGCGTAGTTGGGTTCAAAAGGAATCGACGAAAACATCGGTGCCCCACCTGTTTCGTTACCTATCCGACACCAGGTAAAGTCGTGTTTTTACGCCGCGAACCAATCTCTCGTGTTATGCGGGCGTACCCCGCCGTTGTTTACTCCGAAAATAATTTATAGGCACAAGCGCGACACTCGATTACGAAACAGTAGTCCATATTAAAGAAATGCAAAGCTTGTCGCCCTGATCGATCAGGGAAGAAACGAAAAAAAGGATCGGAATTAAACGGCAAAATTATCTTTCGTTGCAGCTCGTATCTCTGGACGGACTGCACAGTGGAGTGCCGACCAGGACGACGCCGACGCTCACACCGACGACGCTCCGGAGCATCGAGCAGACGTTTCTGGAGCTGACCAGCGAGTCGGCGTCGCACAGTCGCGAGGCAGGATTCGTGCCACCCCTGGTGGAGCCGTCTCAGCCGACACCGGCCCAAACGCAGAACACGGCGGCGCACCACATCGTCGCCGCTGCCGCGATCGCCCCCGTGGTCACGAACACCGCCCTCGTGGACAACCAACAGACGCAGCCTCAGCAGCCGACCAGGCGCAACATGGGCGGCAGGAGGCCCACCAGGACGATCGGGATGAGCCCCGAGGAGGAGGAACGACGACAGGTGCGCAGAGAGAGGAATAAAATGGCAGCGGCTAGATGTCGCAAGCGAAGAATGGATCACACCAATGCCCTGCTAGAAGTAAGTCCGTCGAGATCAATTTCATTCGGAGACATTACCAGCGAACGCGTCGATGGCGCCGGATGAATTGATTTAACCGAGCAATTTATTTCACCAGGAGACTGAGGGTTTGGAGCAGAAGAAACAGAGCTTGCAGGAGGAGATCCATCAGCTGCAGCAGGCCAAAGACGAGCTGGAATTCATTCTGGAAGCTCACAGAGCCGTCTGTCGGCTTCGTTCCGCGTCACCCCCGGACGTAAAGCCGGTGATAAAGCCGGACCTGTCAGCCCAGGAACAGTTCGCCGCGGCTGCCGTCGTCGCGGCCGCGGCTGATAGCGCGAAACGCGAGTCGGCGAACGCTGCCGCAAGGCCGAACAGACCCAATTCGCTACCGGTCGGCTTCGACAATAATAATCGACCGAACTCCTTGTCGATCTTCAACGAGCCGAAAGAGAGGCCGGACACGCTCGCGTTCAAAATCGTCGAGACACCGTCCTTCATGAAACCGTCCATGGATATCGCGGGGATGCCGATCACGACGCCGACCAGCGGCATACCGTTCAACTTCGAATCGTTAATGGAAGGCGGCACCGGTCTCACGCCCGTGTCGACGCCGTTAATACCGTCCTGCTCGACGCAGCAGAGAAACAATCTGTCCGCCGTGGACCTCAGCTCCCCGGATGCGAATCCCCCGAAGCTGGTGAGCTTGTGACGCCAAGATGACCTCGAGTACGGATCGAACGAGGACGATCCCGAATGAGAAGAAACGCGCCTAAGCCATCATGTCTGTTGAGAACGATCGACAAGAATATTTGTACGCGGAGGACCGAGAATACCATGATCGCCGTGGATCGTGGAGGACGGCTTATATTGGATTCTATTTTTGTTTTCTTCCTTTCTTTAATACACGCATCACCGAGGAGATCGTATGTCGTTGGGCAGTATTAATTTGTGAAACGAGGATAAACGAAGAAGCGGCTGTATCCCTCTTCGACGAATTTCACGTTTCTTGGTGTTCGGTCGTTCCTTTTGGAGAAAGGGACAGTGAATTGGGATCGCGGAGAGGCGCGCGTTCGACTGCATTTGGTAACCGGTGTTTGTAAGACGGAGTTCAATTTGTATGGATTGCGGGACCCTGTGATGTTAATTTGTAACACAGGGTCGAGACTCGTTTGTAACGCGAAGGAACGTAGATGTAATAGGAGGCAGAAAAATCGGTACGACGACACCAGTTTATTGTATCTGTATGATAATCCACGTTACCGTTGTCGTGAGATTCTGGTAACTGTTTTTCCGGCGAAAAATCTTTTACTAGAACCTGCGTCGAAGAATTCAGTATTGCGTGTCTCTCGGTCTTAAATGGATTCGCGCATCGCAATAACATTGTCGAACACATTTGCCATCTCTCTCTGTGCAAAGTAACTTTGATAAATACGTTCTTTTTTTTCATTTTGAGGCTGGTAATAAAACGGGGAAGAAGGACGGAATCCCTTCTGTTTGTTAGTAGCGTGTCTCGTGAGGCGTGTTAAAATGCGTAAATGCTCGAGAAAAGAAGCGAAGTATTTCTTTTTTTTTTTTTTTTGGCATATTTTAATAAATAAATCGTAGCACACGCGGATGTGTGTTTGTGCGTGCGTCTACGAGTAAGCAAGTGATATATAATAATAATAATAATATATACTATACTTAATTGTATGTTTAACTCGTGCAAAAACGTTTTTACGCAGATAGAGTGTATTCAAGAAACGAGCATTTTTCAGATCGTCACGGTTTCATCTGTTTGTAAGAAAGGGATCGCTGGTACACAGCGACCGAAGTAATTTTATACAGCAATTATAGAGACGTCGACCGTATAAATAATAAATCGTATTTAGACGTTTTAAGTCGATCGATTCTAGCGCTCAAAAATCACATCGTAGATTTAAGAAAAACGCCGCATACACGTACGACTATCTTTGAACCGTGCCTGAACCATCGATCGTACGTTGCTGCACAATTCGGAGACACCGGTACGTAGCGACCCGACGACAAAGAAAATGATATATATATTTTTATTGTAAAAAGCTCGACGAATGCCAGCTTTTTGGCATTCCCAGGTCGACGTGAATATTCGCGCGTAGCGTTTTGCCTGTATGTGCGTCGAACGAGGTCGCTTCCGGTTACGCGTATGGCGAACGTGCAAGTTGAAGATTTTTACGTGCAACTGACGTGTTTTGCGAGTCTCTCATCCCACAACATGTAATCCCTCCATACACATAATATATATATATATACATACATATATTTTACTATGTATGACATTTTTGCATGATCTTTAAGCAATATTAATATATTTATGCGCGGCTGCTGCTTGCGAGGCTGGTCGATGTACTTTTTTTCTTGTTTATTTTTCCTGATAAGACTTTTCTTCCTCTGATTTTTTTCCCATACGTATGATGTATAAATTTGTTAGACGAAGAAATTGTTTTTATGATCTGCTCGATGTCAGTCTCGTGAACGGCGGTCGGGATCGTAAGGAAGGAAGGAAGGAAGGAATTGTAACGCACTATCGATAAATGCTGCAATATACTTTGATTAGAATCGAACGAATAAAGGAACAACTGAGCATGTAATTGACCAAGAATAATAACGATGTGTTTTCATTTTGTATATTGTAATTATTGTTAATTTACTTGCGTGGAAAATGTCAAAACCTGGCACAAATCCCAGCTACCCCGATTATTTCCCCCACTATCTAATATGTTACACCGATAATGCGCGTTTAAAATATTTCAATTCATCGCAAACTGCAAGTATATTGAAATTATGATTAAAGTTTGAACTATTTGTTACTGTAAAATCGTTTAAACTTCATATATTTAGAAATCACTATATTTTTGCATTTCCTTTTCTTTGAATAAAATAAAATAAAATAAAATAAGAACAATTGTTTAAGAAAGACTTTCTTTTAATAAATTCCTTTCACAATTTTTGTTTGCTTCAAGTTCAAGTTTAAGACATTTTCTCGGCTTTGCGGTGATGTCTCACCTATATTTTGTCACCGATGAGATATGGAATAGAACAATTGTTCCTCGAGATATTGATTACATCTTACTATTTCTATACAAAATTCGTCGGTCAGAACCTGCAGAAGCATCCAAATCCGTAAACTTTAGTTCGAATTGAATATGTGGGGCCATCTATTGGTTGGATATCGGAATTACAGAATGATAGTGGAAGTCGGTGCCAGAAAGAGAAAGGAGACTGTGGGAGAAGGACAGAACACAGTATAATAACTCTTGTTTATGCGGCGCCTGCTACTCTAGGCTAGACAAGGAACGCACCAGTCCAAAGAAGGACGAAGAGAATGCTAGCTGTTGCGCCCCGCCCCCTTATGCAATAATTATATTGGTGGGGAAAAATCGCTAATTACTCATTATCCACGATTAAATTATGCACCTTTGTAATCGTAGAATAATCTATGAAGCTTCACCAACTTTCTCGTATATAATATTGCATCATTCTTTGCTTAAATAAATAGATATTAATAATTGTTCGACCCGTACAGGAATAGCAATTAATTATTCGATGACAGTCAGTAAAGAAGTTCAATCTGCAATCACAGAAGCTTCCTTGGACTGTATACTTGTTAATCCAAGCACAGAACATTATTAATTAATTGTAGGAAATCTGTAATAGATGAATTATCCGTATTACTATTCCTACATCTAATAGAAACCGGTGACCCTTTTAATTGCTTCTGCCTCGCTGATTGAATCCATTAATTCATAATGATGGAATTCTAACGAAAACGTTGCATGGCCGGATGAAATTATCCTCACAGTTGTCGAGTATCCTAAGAGCTCAGATAGTGGAGCAAGACAGAGGATGACCTGTTTCAAGCATTCATGGTCGTATGAGATTGTTCCAATGTTGGTTGTGATTTTTAGGCAACAAAAGTGAATTTATTACCTTGTTCTGCCCACGAACGTCGACTTGCTGTATATCTGCGCGCCTCTTCGACAAGTCCCTTGTGACTGCACTTGAATATTTGTCAGGTACCACAACCTCCATTAACATTATGGGTTCTAAAAGGGTAACTCCAACATCTTGCATTAACTAAAACAGAAAGTTAAAGAGAACTTTAGTGTTCAGAGAAACTTCAGACATTCTTCAAGAATTTAAAGAAGATTCTACCAATTTGAAAAAAACACCCAGTCCTACATATAATAAGAATTGAAATGGAATGGAAAGAACGTTCAAAAGAAATTGTAGACCCGATATATATCTTAATTATATCTGGTGTAAGAAACTCAGTAATTAACTTGCGTTACCACTTTCTATGATACCACAATCTTCTACTTGAAGATTGGTACAACATGGATGTCACTTAATTTTGAATGAAAACTTCTGTTAACATTGCGCAACGTTCCATCGATTCTAAAAGAACGTAGCTGTGAATGAACATTCTCCGTATTGAAGTTTGTCGTTGAAAACAAGCGAATGTAAAGATGCAAATTCTAAAGTGTACGTTCTGCATAAAAACGCCTTCGGATTTCGGGAAATAATCTTCAAATTTCATGGTTGCTGGCTATGTATCTCTTTTATACAGTATCAGCGACAAACCTTTGGAGTACTGGAGCAAACAGCATTCCCAATCAGGACGTATTCGTAAAATCTTAGATTCCGATCTACTGGAAAATGTACGTCACTTTTCCCTATCTATTAACCTTAACGAATTCGGCTGATAATTAATTTCCTCGCTAATCGTGGACAGGTTATCGAGATACAGGACTTTGAACAACCACACGGCTATGGCACCTCCATCCTCTGTCCCTCCGATTCCTCTCAGTTTCTCAATATCGAATTGCCAATTCTGGTTCTAGTAATTAAGAATCTAAACTTACACTGTCGCCTGCAAGTTCAGGTGACTCGATTAAATTTCTCACAATTCAACTAAACACTTTCGGCAAACAACGTACAGAACCATTTAACAACATAAAATTCGTGAATCGAATCAGGTGGCGGACACGCAAAATTGCCAGCATCATTTTCAATTCACCAACGCGGACAACGAGAAGCAAAACGCGAAAGGTGTGATTTGCCGGGCGAAGGTGAAACTGGAAACCGGTTGGAATAAACTGGAATTGAATCTGTCGAACCTGACCGAATCCGTTTTTAAGAGACAATATGCTATGATACAAAGGCTGCAGGTTTGCGGTAATTGTCGTTTGCGCAGGATATACTTTATGGACAAGCACTATGACGATCAAGAGCTGTGCCCTATATTGTATCACAAGTTCCTCGACTCTTATATGATGAAATGGGGTATACATTCGGTAGAAAGATCCACGCAGACGAGCGTAAAAAGGAACAAGAGCAGAACGAAGGGGTATCAGAATTTCAGGAACATCGCGAAACCTTTGAGCGTCGAGAACTTGAGCTCCGGTGAAATGAACCACAACCATCCTAAGGATTCAACCGACTACAAAACTGCCGCAAATAATAATTTCCTTAGAAATCTGCAGATGAAGACGGACTTTGTGATCAACGAATTTTTGGACAGGCAGGCCACCAGGCTGCCACGGATTCTTGACTTAAAACAGAACAGCAAACTGAAGCCCTACGCTCTTCCGATAGCTGCCACGAGGTTGAAATCCTTCAATTCTGCTGGCGCCTCTGAGGATGCCCTTAAGAAGATCGCAGTGTTCACGGAGATCTGTGTGCACGAAGAGGAGAAACGCAAAGCTGAGACTACGGTGGAGACTATACAGAATAATTGGAAACACAGGTATTACCTATCTCGGGAAAAATCGTCGAATAATAGTGGGCCGATCGAGCAGTCTACAAAGAGGACAATGTTGGAACGCAAACCTAAATCTCTCCTTCTGTTGTCTGACGCTGAGCCCAGTGCTGAAAACAGAAAAGTTTTTGGTGGACAGAAGAAAAGATCTGCGACGACCAAACGTAACGAGAGCGATACACGTATCGCGTAATTTATAATTCGTGTAGCTTCAATATTAAATCATTGCAATCAGATTAATGGGTCCTGTCTATATGTATTACCCATATGTATGCACAACGCCCTATGCACATTTCCCTTACCTGACTTCGTTACATTTTCTGCTTTTATTATATATCGTTTACAGTGCAAGCACTATACAAATTGTTTTACCTTTCTAATGCACTGCGAAACAGCTGCGGTTATTATAGACGTTGTAGTGCCAGGCCCATATTCCAGCCAATGCAATTTAACGCCAGTATTTAAAATCGGATATCCTAGTTTCGGACCATGCATAAGGACCGACTGGACTCCAATCTTCGTTGCTTTCATTATTTTCAACGGTATGGCGTCAATATTGGCGCTGGATTCTGGCGATCTGTCTAATAGCAACTTGTCCTTCTTCTCGTAGTTTGGTATCAAGGACATTGTCAGTGTAACTTTTAGATTCTGATTTCCTATTTTATATTCGAACGTGTGGGTCTCTTTTATCGGGTCCCTTATAGTTTCTCTATACGATATTTGCAGGCTACCTAGGTCAGCGTCGATTTTATACTCCGACCTAATTCTTTCTTTGATGATTTCCAGGTGCAATTCACCCATACCTGCTAAGACTATCTGACCAGTTTCGTCGTTTTGAGTTACTCTTAAACTCGGGTCTTCTCGCTCAAGTTGTTGAAGAGCTGTTTCTAAGGCTGCTTGGGTAGACAAAGAAGGTGCCTCTATAGAACAGAAGAAGACCGGTTCCATTTTTGAATTGCAATTGAATATTTTTTCCACGTCTTCCGGATTCACGTTCGCCTGGGACTCTAGTCTCGCTCTAGCTTGCTTCACCGCTGTTGGCCCGGACGCTATCAAATCTCCCGCAGTTGTAGTTTTTAATCCCGTGACCGCTGCGATATTTCCGTGACCGATTTTCGACACATCCTCGTACTCGTCAGCGTAGGCGATGTATAATCTTCCCGCCTGTTCTCTTACTTCTTTGCGAACGTTGTAGATTTTCGTGCCTTTATCTATATTGCCGCTGTAAATTCGGAAAAAGGTGATAGGTCCTTTTTGCTTATCGTGAACTACTTTAAACGCTCTCGCGCATAAATTTTTGTCGAAGCAGCGATAATACTGTGAATACTTATTTTCATTAGGTGATGGTAAATATAGGAGAACGCTATCCATCAGTGGTTGCACCCCTATATTTTTGTACGAACTGCCCAATAGTACGGGAACAGCTTTTCTACTAATGGTAGACCTATAAACAGAGTCAAGTAACATTTGTGAGGAGATCGTATCTAAGGATTCTTGTTCTATGATTATGTCAGCCAATTTGTCATCTATGCTGGACAATTTGTCAGTTAGATTTCTGCGCTCCGAAATCGCCATTTCCCATAAACCTTTGTCCTCGTTTTCAGCTAACTTTAACCTTGTGAATTTCATTCCCATATCCTGTTTATTGAAGATCATTTTTTCCATCGAAATAACATCAACGATTCCTTCCAGGACGCCCTTCTCTTTGATCGGTATTTGTGTAGGTAATATTTCTGTGTTCAATTTCGATTGAATCGACTTTAAGCTCATGCCAAAATTAGCATCAGGCCTGTCCATCTTATTTACATAAATGATCCTAGGTATGTTATATTTGTCAGCTTGCCTGCAGACTGTCAATGTCTGTGCCTCAACCCCGGCGCTACCATCTAATATAACTACTGCGCCGTCTAATACATGGAGGGTTTGTTCGACTTCCATGGTGAAGTCAATGTGACCTGGGGTATCGATTAAGTTAATACGATGATTTTTCCAATGAAACGTTACCGCGGCCGAGGTTATTGTTAT
Organism: Nomada fucata; assembly: GCA_948146005.1. Lineage (NCBI taxonomy): Eukaryota > Metazoa > Arthropoda > Insecta > Hymenoptera > Apidae > Nomada > Nomada fucata. Next base: position 1,255,233 of record OX411280.1, on the reverse strand, counting down.
GCCACGCTGACGTTCCTGGTCCATGTAATCTGTCACCGTATTTCCATGATGAACCTCTCCCATATGTTTAATAAGACCAGAGTAATATAACATTCTTTCTGTAGTGGTGGTTTTTCCTGAAATATCATCGTCACGGTTACAGGCACCTAAATGTCGACGATTTGCTAGGTTATGATATGAAATATGTAAAGCATACCGGCATCGATGTGTGCCAAAATTCCAATGTTTCGAATTTTCGTGATTTCTTGTTCTCCATGTTCTCTTTTCACGATCGTTGTCCCCTTCGACGCGTAACGTTTTTGAATTTTACACCGCGAGGTTTTTATTAATTTAGACGTGAACATGTCTCCTAACCTACACGTTTATGTACATTCGAAGTTAAAGACCGTAACGGAACCACGTGCGAAGTTACTAGTTGACAACTCTCAAATATTCGAATCGATTCGATACCAACAAAAGAATATAATCGGCAAACTTGAAATGCAACGATATTCTAGATTCATTTATTGCACGTTTTACAAATTAATACTTATATCTAGCTTTAATGGTATTCTCATCGTAATAGCTGTTGTACTTTTTCCACTTTCTCCTTCTTAAGGGATGAAGTAAACCACCTGCAGGATCCCTGCGCTGCATCAGTCCTAAAAATGAAAATACTTATTGTAGCCCTTATAAAACAAAAATGTAGCGACAAATTGTTGCCTGACATAATTATTGCTTTATTAACCTGCACTCTGTGCCATTATTATCATATCACCGATCCGTTTTTGTTGTACTTTACAAAGCCCTGTGATCCTACGCGGTAATATGCAACCATCTGATCTGACGAATTGATTCAGAATAAGAACATCCTGAAAAAGTAATATGATTATTCCAAATTAAATTGCATTGTTGATACAATAAAATGTCGAACTCTTACTGTATGTTTAATGTCGAGGCCAGAGGCACAGACAGGGCATGCTCCAGATTTAGATTTTAACAATCGTTCATCGTTTGGATCTGGTTTTATCACACCCTCAAAAATTACAGTATTTCCATCCCTTTTTTCAATAACTGTAGTGTAAATATGAAAGTAAATTTGTAGGTTATGTATACGTAGTAATAAACACTAGTTCATGCTGTACCTGAATTAATGTTCCTGTTTAATTTCACTTACTTTCTTTTAGGTGTGTCGTTGCAGATAATGATATATTCCTGTTCTGCCCTATCGAAACTGCACTTTTCGCTAAACTTTGAACAACGCGAAATAACGCAGCCATTTTATTGATACTTGAAGAATGTTATTATCCGCGAAGATATAAAAATTAAGCAATCATTTTCGTACTGCTCTACAATATTATTGCTCGATAATTGTTATTGTAAACAAAAAACCATACAATTGCAAACTTAATTGCGTTACATAATTGACTGTATCATCATAATAATCACAGAAAGAGGAAGCGAATATGTTCATAGGCTGCCTTATGAAACGAGTTCTAAAACATTTTACAGTGCTCCAAACAACGGGGCATAAATCTTGTTAGATTTAACGAAAACAATTTTCCTTTCTACCTAAGTTTTCTTATGAGTGCGGATATTTTCGTTGAATTAAATTATATCAATATAATTATGAAGCTGAAATATCAGTTGTGCGCCGGTAGTGGCTGATGAATCCTATTGGTTCATTCCTCTATATCTTTCACGGAATATGTCAGACGACGTGGCCGAGGAAATATGGAAGCCGTGTCGCACAATACAGCTTAATAATATCGTAAACCCAGGATATGTCACGTGAAATAAATTGATTTTGGAAAGTATTTTTAATTACCTAGTCACTCGTCGAATTGTTCTAATTTATTTCATGGAATAGACCAGCCATTTCGTAGCAACATGGGGTTGTGCAAGTGTCCAAAAAGAAGAGTAACAAATCTGTTTTGTTTTGAACACCGTGTCAATGTTTGTGAACATTGCATGGTAACGAATCATCCAAAGGTATTAAGTTATCCTCTGAATTAAATTGCATTATGCAAGAACTTACTTCGACAATGAAATTCTATACATTCAAATTTGACAGACGATTTTGTCAGATACAGTTTCATGTTTCTGTTGGTATCGATACTAACGAATCTTTCGTATCTTTCAGTGCATCGTTCAATCGTACATTTTATGGCTCCACGATCACGATTATAATCCAGTTTGTACAGCGTGCTCTGTAAACTTAAGCGAAGGGGACTGCGTAAGGCTAACATGCTATCACATGTTTCATTGGGCGTGCCTGGATAAATATGCCAGAGAATTGCCAGCAACAACAGCACCGGCGGGATACACGTGTCCAACTTGCAAAGATAGGATTTTCCCAGACTCGAAATTGGTTTCACCTGTGGCAGATGTGCTCCGAGAAAAATTGGCTGGCGTAAATTGGGCACGCGCCGGTTTAGGTTTACCTTTAGTATGTGCTTCAAGTAACATTGTACAAATGTTGGTAATTCGTAATGTACATTCGTAAATATCTGTTTTACAGCTAAGCGAAGACAGGGAACAAAAGCCGGAGCAGGAGCGTCCATCGTTGAGAGTTGAGACTACGTCGTATCAGAACCACACAATAACAACATCAGCACCGTTAACAGCTACATCACGTTCCATTAGTAGTATTAATTCAGTTCACTCCAATATAAATAACGTGCATTTAAACAATGAAAAAGTTGGGCCACCTTATTCGATTGTAAATATTGTTTCGCCAATGGCATCATCCCAGCCGACATCCAGAAAAGTTTGCGAAGCGTACGATGATCCGAAGGAAATGTCGTTCGATCACGATGAAAATAAATATAGAAGGAAGTCCCCTATTGAATGGTTCTTAAGGTGGTGGAAATTGATAGTCAGTCCACCAACACGACGTAGAAATGCACCTGGTTCGTTGTATAAGAGATACGCGGTGTTAGGTATCATGGGAATAATAGCTTTCATAGGAATACTCATTTTGTTCTCATGGCTCGGAAGAATGGCTACGGACGGTGATCCTAGTTATGATCTGCGTGCGGATCCAAATATCATGGTGGACGATAAGCCTGCTGGTATTTAATATACTCCGATTTTCAAAGCGACATTTGAAGGGAAATACTGGAGTATCTTGTAATCGGAACGTATAACGTGTGGACGTTCCATACGGATCTAATAATTGAAGTTTGTAAAATAGCGAAATAATTATCAGCCGCTATCGGGCGTATATGTATTCATCGAAATATTATTTCATTGTGAAAGAAAAATTAGTTTAAGGTACAGTGTACTATTAGCTTTAATATTTGTTAATTTTTGTGTAAAGTATATTTCACTACGTAAAGACTTATAAATTTACAACAAGTTTTGTGTAATGATTATATAATCCGTAGATTTTTTATACTATGATGGAAACACTGAACAAAAAAAAGTGCTGCCAAGTCCATACGAATCGGCAGGAACGAACTTTGTGGTAAACTGGTCTTACAATTGCGTTGTGATTTTAATTGTGAACGCACTTTTTATTCTTTACCATATTACAATTATTTTAAAAGATCATTATAATTTATTTCACGTCACTACCATGTATTATCGACCTTACTATTTTCAGTTCCGATCGAAGAAACGAAAATACACATATATTAAAAAGAAACATCATTTAGTATGTTAGTAGTAATGTTTTTGTCCCAGAAAAGAACATAGTAACGGTAGTATAAGCAAACGAAAATTCATTGTGCTCCATTTATTCATGTGCAAAGTATTGTGCAATGCTCGCAATTCAAATGCGACTTGCGACGGGTTCAAGACATATCACTTCATGAAATATTAATACCTCCTTAACTGATCAAACTGACGCGTAGGATCAATTTTTTATAAACAAAAATGACAGTAACATCGATCAATCTTTTAAACAATGGACTACACCAAATTTTGTAATAAATAGAAATACACTACTTTTAATAATTGTCAGATTTTACTTCTCGCTGATACTTACTATAAATAACACAAGGCTTTACGAATTCCTATTTAAATTTTAAAGAACCACCGCAACTTATGGCAGGAGAGTGGGGGAGGTTTGCCTTTCTTTCTTTTCACGTGCCATAGCAGCCATTTCCGATCAGGACAAGGATAATATCGTGTTGTTTCGTTTGATGTGCTTCTTTTCGAGTTCAAAAGTTGAATGCATGTTACTTACGCATAGTGATCGAGTGTTTTCACGACGATTTCCAGTTCATGGATCCATAGATCAATTAGGAAATCATTGGGCCTCGTTTTGCAACGAAACCGTTCATCCTCATCACTAAACAATAACTGCTAACATAGAGGAAGCGTCATTTTTATATATTTCTTGAGAACCATTTTACCACTGTGTCACAGTATCAAGCATATCATATATAGACTACTAACACCGAGGACCAATATTTAATCAATTTCCGGATGCAAATATAGTAAAAAACGAAAGAAAAATAATCAATTTGTAAGTCAAAAGAGCAGAGTTATTTTTAGCGTGTGATACAAACTACACTAATCGCGCGCAGGAAATTATAAACATGAGATTGTTGAAGTCAATTGGCAGTTGTGAATTAGTGAAATGCTTGAGAAGATATTCCACGATAATCGCTGTCAATTTAACTACCTCGATTGGTCTTCGTTATTTATGGAATAGGGGGCACAAGTATTTAATACCAACGGTGTCCCTATGTTGTGTAGGTAAGAACTTCATTCATTGTACAATCAAACGAATAAATATTCCGCGGGTGACGCTAAAAATATACATGTGCCGCAAGCAAGATGCGTATCGCCAGATATCGCGGTGTTTAGAAACTTATATAATCGTTTTATTATCGCTTTATCGACTTACCTTTCTTCTGAGTAGGTGCATGTATCAAAACGCGTCATCAGCACGAAAATCGTTGATCCACTGCAATTAAGATCCGCCGTCATTTATCGGTGAATGCATTTAAATTGCAAATGACGAACCATAAACACGTGAATAATTATATTCACCGTGGCAGCACTTGATTTTTAATTCGACTAATGACCCATGGGATTAACGTTCAATGGGCTATTACACCGAACATTTCTTCCAGGTGTTAATTACATGTACTGTCGATTACACTCTCGTAATAAAGTATCCTCGAGTCAGGCTATTATCATAATTGGCTGTGATTCGGGATTAGGATACAGTCTGGCACTGCATTGTCGAGAGCTTGGGGCCACTGTAATTGCCAGTGTGTTGGATGTCGATGGTCCTGGCGCTAAAATGCTAAAAGAAGAAGGTGTCCTCGTTTATTACTTGGACGTAACGAAGATTAATAGCGTTGAAAATTTCTCGGTCTACGCTCGGACGGTTTTGACGCAACAAAATTTAGGTAAATCGTATGCGAACATATTTAACGAAATTTTAATGAAACGATATGACGTATCCAATTGTTGCATTCTTGTTTAAATGAATTGTAATTGAAATAGTCAAACGCATAAAGAAACTTCATAATTGAAAGTATGATTGAACTATGTTTTTTTAGTGCTACAATGTTTAATCAATAACTCGGCGGTAATGATCTTCGGTGAATTTGAGTGGCAAACGGAGGATATGATCAGGAATCAAGTGGAAGTGAATTTTCTGGGCACTATGAGAATCACACGTGAACTAATGCCGATGATTCGTGCACACGGTAGCCGGATTATCGTAATTTCAAGCCACTGTAACATTCAGCCGCTTCCCGGTGTGGCGGTTTACAGTGCATCAAAGGCTGCAATCACTGCTTGGACCAACGCCATTAGGATGGAATTGAAGAAGTATGGCGTCAAGGTCGTTTGCTTTATTCCTGGTCCGTAATCAATGATTAGTATGTATGAATTGGAGTGCACGATTCTTTCACGAAGATCGCGCAGCTTTATACAGAATATAATTTCCCATGGAAAGACCGTTTAGTAAAATCTACGGTATATAAAAACCTGATCTTAAAAATAATTTTCGTATTTACCGTCAAGCCATTACGTTCATAGAAAATTGAACGGAAATATTTGCCCACCGAGTACTAAAATTAACAGAGTTACTTATCGGTCATTGCTTTCCATTACTGCTTAGCCGAGACATTTAATTTCCTTCAGAAACATGATTGCTCGTTACAGTTTAATTGAATTAATTGTTTTCCGCGGTTCACGCAGGTTCGTTTGTCAGACAGAGTAACATATTGGCTCGACAAGCTGAACATTTCGATGCAATGCGGCGGTTGATGTCCGAGGAGGCGAAAACATTTTACGGCGACTATTTTTCTACCTATTCACGATACTTTGGATCCGTGGTAAAGGCTACCAGCATAGTGAAGATAGATGATCGTGGCATTTACGAGACTTTCGAAGGCGCCCTCCTCGACAAGTATCCATCAGCAATTTACAAGTGCGCCTGTCATTCAACTTTTCCTACTTCCATTTGTTTCAATCGCGATCGTTCTATTGAAATCGATATCTTTGGCAAATTCGAGACGTTCAGTTGCATACCTTGTGACGCATCTTATTATTGAGCGGAGGGCGCATTGTTATCGGAAACAATGTTTTCATATTTCACGCCAACTCGTTACACGTCACTCGCCAATTTATTGTCTAGAATTTGGATACGCGATTAAGATACAAAACTTTCTTATACAGCTTAATATTACACAGTTTTATTAACTTCTTTGAACACCGATTTAGGAACGAGCCATGGCGGTATTTCGTTTATCACACGTTGTTCTGGATCACGCCTGTCTGTGTACAAGATATGCTGGTCCTGAGATTCGTCCAAGGACCACCTTGGACGAGAAAGGATTTTAATGATCCCTCGACGATCCACAATTTCGACGAACTGAAGAGCCTACCTTCTACATCTAGTTCTGCTGATTGAAAAGTTCAAACAAAGGATTTCAATGCCTTCGCGAATGATAGTAGAACTATGGACACGGTTCTCTTTGAATTCTTAAAAAGTGCAAAACTTATTAAACGATACGTAGACAGCGGAGAAGTCATTTTCTAAGTTGATCAATTAAAACAATTTTAAATAGATTCTACGTATTGAATTTTATACTCTGTTATTGTAATGATTGTTATGTACACGTTGAATAAATCATTTTGTAAGGCAATTGATTAAATTTGTTAATACCTTCGACGTCGTCTCATGATAACTTGTTTCTATTTCATACGAACGTAACAGGTAGAATGAACAGTAATATTAATATTAATTATTACTAGTAGATACTAATTTTGATTACAGTACCGGACTAAAATTATGAGAATATTACAGAATTAAATAAAACTTATATGATATATATGATATAATTTCAAACATTTAGTTAGCTTGTTTGAAAGGATACACTGCACGCTGTAGCATATCCATTCAGTCGATAGACAGAATCATTCTTTTTCGAGCAAACCTTCGTCGATGACTGAAGTATTGTCTCGTAACAGTATAAATTTACAGCAGACTCAACTTACACTCTCGCCGTCGTTAATTAAGATACAGATCTTCTTACAATAAAGATAGACGATTTTTCATTTGCTAAGTGTACACCTGCATCGGCACACCTGTGATATGATTAATGGATGAAATCAATTGTGTGTGCAGTCATAAGATGTATTTCTAATCTATGTCTTTATCGCACGGCTTTACGAATTTGTTTGAACATCGATTTGGAGATAAATCCATGGCGGTGTTTCGTTTGTAAAAAAAATTATGCTTTCAATAATGTACTATAGAGAGCACAACATTTACGGACTTAATTTAATAAAAAAAAAGTTATATGCTCTATTACAGTAATAAAATAAAAACGAGCGAAATATAAACGTGCATTTAAATGTAAATATGGAATTGAATTTTCCTTGTGATTTGTCTGTTTTGCAAATAAATTTTTCATTCCACATGTGCAAGACTAGGTATGTACAACTGTTGCCACCTGATAACGTAGCGATTTCTGTTGATTCAGTGAGATTTTATCGATACCGCTAGGAATAGTTTGATGGGTAACAGGTGTACATTTGAAGTGTTTTTGAATATTGCCGATGATCATTATTTTCGATGAACGCCGGCTCGATTAGATAGTACCTCCAATAAATACCTGCCCGCAGAACATGGCCATCATCAGTTTCTTTGAACGTGATACCAGAAGCACACACAAAAATGGCAGCCCTCACTTACGGTATGTACCATCATTTATTACCTTGCATTAGACCCATCTGACACAAAAAGAAATTAACTTCGTATTAACGATATTAATAATTACTATCCACCTCGAAGATTGCTATAACATGGAATCACTTTCGAACCCGTGATTATTTTCTTTCTTCTGGAATCAAAAAGTATTGGATTAGCATAAAAATTACTGTGCTGTATATTTAATAACTATTGAATAATTTTTTTATTATAATTATATTAAAAGTACCTGAGATGACTGTAAATCATTTAAGTACTTTGCTCCCACTATCTCCTCAAATATATGAATACAGTTTATTAGAATTTCTAGAACGGATGGTTGATATTGAAAATTGGGATTCAATCAGTTGCATAATTTTTTAATAAACCAGCTAATTGGACTTTATTGTTATTTCAGTTTACTTGCTCGCGGTGCTCTTCATCGCCGACTCCATGCAGTCCACCTACTTGCCTTGCGATGGAAAACCAACACCAACCAATGTTAACATCCTTGGATGCAACTCCCTGCCATGCAACCTGAAGAGAGGAACACACGTTGAGGCTTCCATCAACTTCGATGCCAGTAAGTGTAACACGATATTAAAATAATATTACGAACAAATATAAAGTAACTTTCATTGCCCCTCCATTGAATGTTAAATAAATTGCTAAGGCATTCATTTATTAATGCCACCGAATATAAATTGGAGCCACGTATTTAAATTAATTAATGACCTGTTACAGCCGCAAACACCAAAACCCTGAGACCGGACGTGAATGTTCAACTTGGAGGCCTGAACATTAAGTACCCATTCCCTGAACAGAACGCGTGCAAGGGCCTCACAAACGGACAATGCCCATTGGAAAAGGGAGAGCCTGCCACCTACTTCATGAGGATGCCCATCGAGAGGGCCTACCCCAAAATCTCTTTGACCATTGAATTCTCTCTGGTCGACGAGCACAATAAGTCGCAAGTCTGCATCAAGATCCCAGCTAAGGTGATCGACTGAACTGTTTAATGGATTACGATGTTGAAATTGCATTCGACCTTTGACGACACAACTGATGTTATATTATTTATTGTCCGGAGAATAAAATATTATTTTATTAATCAAAACACCGCAGCCCTTATTTTAATTATACCTGCACGCTCACTGTACAGCTTGTACAGTTTTTGTAAAATTGAGACTTTACTTTTACATCTTTCGTTAAAACGAAGTGGATAATTTTGCCGGCGGTAAAGATAATGATAAGGAAAGAAAATGGAGAATTTAATTGGGATCTTAAGTTAGCGGCACTTTCGAGGTAGTTGAGATTTATTCTACTCTTACGGTTAGAAGTAATTCCCATCGTGAGATGCAAAGCGCACGAAGAAATGGTTATTGTAACGATGATTCTTTTCTTGGAATAGATCAAGAATTTTAGAAGAATAATTGCGCGGGGAGTAGACGTGCTAATGAATAAGTACTGAAATCCCGTGAAACAGGAAACAAACGATGCTGCGTCAGAATTATGCTTTACAAACGTACTTTTGCCAGAGAAAGGGACGAGATGAAAATCCAAGGGGTTCGGGCGTATGCCTGACCCACATCTCTGCACCACGATCGACCCGGTCGCATCGCTCTGAAAGATATCTAGTAATATCTTTGAACACACTTCTGACGCGAACAAAAATTATTCAATCAAGTTAGGAATAACCGTAATTTCTTCGATAAACGACTACCAATTCTGAATGATTAGAATGATAATTTTTTGGAAACGAATTTTTTGATCGATCTGTAACAGAGTACATTTAAATAAAATGCATTTAATTAAGAGTGCATCGTTAATAATAATAAATTAAACTTGTTCATATAAATGAAGATTGTTATTTCATGAAAAGTACAGTATGCGATCTGGACAGTTGGCATATTCATTTCATCTTCCTGTACTCAATCACAAATCCCTAAAACAATTCTATAAATTGGAACGGAACTAACGTTTCATGTGTACGACATTTGATTCAGTGATTAAGTGAATTATAGTGAGTATCGCATCGATTACGAGAAAACAGGGACCCGTGTGCATGCTTAGTCTGATGGAAATTTATCGAACATTCACAGTACACCGGATAATTTTGTTGGAAATTCCGCTTCGCGAGTTACCAATTATTTCCACCCTTTACTTTACCGAATGATTTATGAATGCAACATATTATTAGCCACGGGACAAAAATATCTCGACAAATCCAACGCGTACAAAGAGAGCTGTAATTTGTTACCTGGCAATTGGTCCAAATAAAGCATTTAATTATTATATATCATATGCATGGCTACACTTTTTAATGACTTCCTGTTATTATTACCTTTCCACATAAACAAAGGCAACAAAAATGCTCCACAAACGGTCATTTCCCCGGGCAATTCCCGCCGAAAAATTCATTCATGCTATACGTAAGCGGAAGGTAGGTCTCTAGCGTCCACGTGAAGCGACCAATTTCATCAAATTAGTTGATTGACCGTTCAAATGGTACACAAACTAGCGGACTCATCCTCGTCTCTATGGAGGGTGTGCACCTTGCGTCAATCGTTTACAAATTTGTCACTTCGGACGATTGAACGTCTCCTGTCCTTGACATTATTTCGTCGGAATGACATGCTCACGAACGAACAGTCAGTCGGCGCGTCTGATAAAATAGAAACGGTACGCGTGGTATCCTGTTTGCGCCCGCGCGTATGTGTCCAGTCAAACATTCGTAACGCGAAGGAAAGTTTCTGTATGCGGTCGTTTCCGTTTTATAGCCATCGCTGATTCCGTTCGAGGCGACTGTTGGAAAGGGAACACGAGCGTAAAATGGATTTGCCGACCCACGCAAGGCTACACGGGCCTCGTATTCTCACCGCCGTACATATTTCTTTCCCACCCTGCCTTCTTTCCTATCCAGGCTCCCCCCCCCGTGCCTTCTACTTTATGGCACGCGTATATATGTGGTAGCGATTCCATCGGAGATCTGTGTGCCAATAATGATTCAGCAGCTGGGCGTGCCTTGCATATGAGAATCGGCCCGAAAATAAACAGGTCGTACTCAACTAACGTTAATGCCTTTAAACCGCATCCTCATGAACACGTGTAATCCTGTAGGGAGCGCGAGCACGGCAGCGAGACAGGAAGATCAGCAAGGACAGCTTTGAAGAAGAGGGAAATGTAACAGACGTGCAAATGCGATGGAGGTGATATTTGGTAATATATTGAAAGGAAACTAATTACACGTTATGGGAAATGTTTGAAGGAACTATGGGTGATTATTTTAAGTTGGGGCTTTATAATGGATAGCGATGCATGTTTTTGGCATAAGAAGTTATAATGCACATTGTTTTATGTTGAGAGATTGCGGTGTTATTAATAAATCGGCAATGATCAGCAGGACAGACTTTTGTATAGAAATTGCAAAGTTCGCGTTCTACCTACGTTTCAGACCAAGCACTGTACAATGCCGATGCAATTCTATCGCGTCGCAAATAGAGCTCGCTCCGTGGCCTAAAACGAATTAGCAATTAAGTTAGGAACGTTGGCGCCAAATTAAATTTTTTTTAATAGTATGTGATATTTATAAAAGTCATTTAATTGAAGTATTAAGTATTCCATTAATCTAACCATCTTTTGAACTTTATTAACAAATCTTACATTGAAAGCGCCATTTTTCTTTGCAATCGATTATCCGATAGGACACGTGATGATTTTGTCAATCGATGTAGCCGTTCGAATGCACGGACTTGCGCAGTAAGTTGCCGCGTTTTCGTGCAGTTCGAAAGTCGTAAAAAGCACGCGACGGTCGACGGTAGTTAACAAAGCAAGATCAGTGAGGTCGAAAGCGTGCAGGCGGGTTAATTCGCTTTGAATTAAAGCGAATCTCTCTTCTCTACGCGAGAAAGAAAGATTTGTAGAGAAAGAAAGATGGTGGGATGTAATAATTCTCTCCGGCTGACACCTAACCTCAACCTCGTAAGTTCATTTATTAGCTCACGTACAAGCCAGGACACAGAAGCGTTTATCCGGAAACGAAGTCGTAATTAATAATCTCTTTCTTCAATGACTGTTAACAGTTGGAGAAATTGGGGAATGCAGGTATGAAGCACGAATTCCGCTCGTACATCGAAGCATAGTGTAGGAAGACGAAGAAAAGTTCGAAAGGGAAGAGGTATTTATGTATCATTCGCGTGACAATACGATAGAATGAGAGAGGATAATATGCTTGCGTGAAAGAGGGGGGGAGAGTTACTGTATTATAATTATCGAGCGAGCGAGTGAAAGGGACTTGTATCGGTCGCCTAAAGTGGTGGGGCATGATTGTGACGAGTCGGGGTGCCTTCGTGCTGCTTGTAAACTCGTACTCTTCGTAGTACGTGTAGTACGAAAAGAAGCTTCGTGCCGTGACGTCAGCACAGTATTTCGGTATAGCAGCGTGAAGCATCCGTTGCAAAACTGTAGTTCGCGGCTGTTTTATTCGGTTCCGGTGGAAGTGAGCGTGTTTGACTCCGATGCAGGTGTGCTACGATTGAATAAGATCAGTGCCGTGCGATACACGCAGGATACGTTGGGCATCGCAAGTACGGCGTGTGCAGCAGGTAGTCGGAACAACGACCGACGGCCATCATTGTTGTCAAGATGGCGTCGAAAGGGAAGCTAGCATCCGAGGTCAGTAACACTTTTTCACTTTCTTTGTTCTTTGACAAATTCGACACGGGTTCATTGACGATGTAGGTTTAGGATACGCGACGAAGAACATTCGATTGTAGCGTGTTGCGCGCGTGTCCTTTAGGTTATCGATTACTTTATTGGATTCGTGATCATTGCTAATTATGTTCGCGCGCTTACTTCGATGGTAAGCCACGCGTCGCGTTTATGCAGGAACGTCATGCTGTCCGATAAAACCACGCCCTTGAGTGGACATTTCCACGGAATTTCTCATTTATTTTTTCATTGCCTTATTTTATCGTGTTATCGAATCATGATTAATGATCCGGCGCCCATGGAACAGCGTATTTAATTTTTTGATATTAAAATAAAATTGTCTATTGTCCACGCAAAGTTATTCTTAACGTTGTTTGTTTACAATCGCGCTGTCTCGTAGAATAACTGAGAACTGATTAGTCGGTCGGGAAAGAAATGCAATACGCATGTAATTGTATCTGCAAGGAATGATTCCTTGTCAACGTTAAAAGAAATACGATTTAACCGTGAAATCAAGCAATCCTTGAATTGATTTACCTCTTTCACTATTTCTCACTTCCCTTCTCTCTTCTTCTCTCTCTTTGCGTTCCTACGTATCTGAAGAAATAATATGCCCGTGTTTCTGAGTATACAATATCTGTTTGTTGTTTTGTCCTTAAGGATCTTGTTGGCCTACAAACCGGCCAAACAATTCTACATATTCGTGTGCACAAATAATATCACCTGCTGGTATTTTGTGTCGTATCGGATTACGATTTCTTGCGCGTGCAATATTATAAGGTACTCTATATCATGGATAGTGGATTTTGGTTAAGTCCAAGGGCGAAATGTATGTAGCATGGTAGCAACATATGTATGTAGTGCCCTTCGAATTATGGGGATCTATGTATGTGTTTAATGGGCTACAATGATGTTATTAGATTGAGGAAGGGAAAGTGTCCAAAGGTCGTGTTTATGCATACAATTTTGTCCCATTAAGAAATGTTTGAAACGTCCATTTTTTTACCATATCATTAACGATTTCTTTTTTAAAGTAAACCACGAAGTACACGGATGTAACGAATACACGCGGTAGTAGCTCTTTTTACTATATTGACAAGATTAAACAGTTCTCTTACGGTTTTTTTATTGTTTAGTATAAATGGTGAATTACTCAGACCTATTTAACATTGCTACGCTACAGCAGTACTGCTAATTTTGATAAACAATTCCATTTCATTGTACCATTGGATAATACGGGATATATTTAGTTGTACTTGGAATTCTTGTGTAATCGAGGCGGCAAATTACTTTCGACGATTTATGATACTTCAATGACATTCGTGATTATGCTAAACGAATCGTTAATTCTGTTTAAAAGTAACCGTGCGATAAAAAGTTTTTGAAAGTTGCAAATGATTAGCACTGTTATGTATACAGCGGCGCTTTCTACTAAAATCTTTTGATCGCTGATTATAAATAAAAATACTTCATACCATTTTATTTTCTAACGAAGTTGTAAGATATTCACATTCTTTTATCATTCTTTTTGCTTCGTTCCTAGAATATCAGAATATCAGAATATCAAGAAAAATCATGTCCTACTTTTTGGTTTCTTTTCACAATTTCTATGTACGGTATATTTTTGGAGTTGAAATAATTTTCATTTCGACTTTGGTTCACATTTGGCAAGCTTCCAGGTTCAAATATGAAAAGCAGTCTTATTTTTATGGGGCGGGATATTTGACCCCGATTTCGAGCATCTATAACACATAATCAAAGCTATAACAAAGAAAATTGAACCCCATTCTAAAATTGCAGCAACAATGCCTATTAACTGGGCACGTTGCTTTGTCCTGCAACCCCGAAGAAAAAATTGGTAATACAAAACCACGATTGAGATCATTTTACTCGTGAAGAGGTATGCTTCTACAATTGCTTCCTTGATTATCGTTTCTATCCAAGGTCGATGATCCCACATTATAGCATTTTTTTTCTGTATTGCTGTTCCAAATAATATATAATCGTTTTCTTAGCTATTTCCTGCATGTTCGGCTCTCAAGATATCGAGATTATCTTCAGTCTAATAAGACGTTTCATATATTTAATATTAAGAATGAAAAGCATTTAAATAATATAATGATGTACCAGAATGCTGATCGTTAATTGAATGTTTATAATAGTGGTAATCGGAATTATGTAGTGTAAAGAAGAAAATGTATCAGTACATGCCTTAGCGAGGCAAGTGTTTCACAAAACAGCCGTAAGATGGCAGGAGATGGTCATATCTAGAATGCAGTGGAGTCGTGGTTTCCCTCTTCTTTATCTCTTTCATTCCTTGGATGCTCCTCTTTGTCGTTCGCGTCTCACCTTCGACGCTAATTTGAACGATACAGTTCGCGCTTATTATCACTAAATTAGCCATTATGTCGTTATTTTAACGAGTTGATGTGTGTCAGGGGACCGTGCACACGCTTCCAGTGTGTCCACTGTATTTCCTCGTTCAATTTCTCTTCTACTTGTTCGGCATCGCGGTCACGAAATGACCTCTCTTTGAACGATGTCCCTAGTGATTGTTCGCGGTTACGCTGTCACATAATTCATTATTAGTATGGTATTCTTTTTATAAACGTCTACGATATAACAATTTTCTCTATCGTTAGGACGATATCTACCATTATTACAAGTTTTTATAAGTTCCCGTGCAGGCAGGTTTTACTCGATCAATGATTAGATGCCGCTGACGTCATTACGCGAGATTCGTTGATAATATTTAATGTTTCAATTATCGCTGTATTTTCGTCACGATACGCTCACGTGTGTGTATCACCCGAAGAAATAGACGGAGAACGAATCAACTTTAGATTTGAGGCGCTGTGGAAATTGCATCCTAATGCACTTTGCTCGTAAATGAAATATAAATTTCCACGTATATCTCACGGATACGATTCGCCTCCGTTACACACGCGATGAAAATGCAGTATTTTCTGTTCGACTGAAAATAGATTCCAAAGATATATTGTTTTTTAATATAACTGTTCTCGGACAGATCCATGATAAGTTTACGATAATACATTTCATTCGTACTTCCACTTACATATCGTACCACACAAATTGTGACAACAACCACTGCACAACGCAGGTTGCCCACGCGAAGTCGTTTCAACCGCGAACAATAGTAATTACAAACTGAGATTTAATTATACAACGACTAGAATTTTTCCACGATCCAAAAGTTCTTCTCAGATACAGAAATGTCTCCACTGTTGATCTTCATAATTTAAGTCGATAAAATCGAAATATAAATCAACGACCAAATCACCCGATGGGATATCGCCACCGACCATTCCATACATTTGCCACGCCTTCCAGATTCTCTTTACGAGCTAGCTGTCTTTTCGCAAAGAAACGTGGCCACCATTTTCCATGGCCGGAAACGTGTCTTCTGGGAGTGTGGCACGTTTTATTGGCCATCCAGGACTACCCGTGAGATTTTCACGGAAGACTTATCGATGGATTCGAGGTCAGACCCGTGACAGTGAAGCGGTTGGATTTGTCTCGCGAGATCTGGCTCAATCCAGCTGTTTTAATGGTGAACTTCCGCGAGACGACGAGAACACCGGAGGGGTCAACCCACGCGGCCAGGGGCCATAATTCCTGGGAAGGAAACCGCCCTGTATATTGGCCCTTTTAAATTTCTTTACCATCTAATTCACTGTCGCATCCGTGCGCGACGCTGCTCCTTGATTATTTAAATGCCTTCTATGCTCGTTATTTCTCCTTTTCCCCTACGTGTTTACTTTGGTGTTCGTTGATCTGCACTTTTGTCGCGTCACGAAATGCCACCTTCTTGGGGGGAAATAGCGGAGGAATTAGCGCAGCGACTTTGTACGACTCTTCATGCAATTATATTATTATAGGATCGTTCTTCTAAAGGTTAAAATAGAATTAATTCATGGCTAGCTTAGAGGGAGTGCAATCGCGGTGTGGGTGCACAAAAATATATCACGGTTATTCTTGTTGGGACTATATTTCATTCTGATATACACGTATACAGTTATTCATATCGACGCGGTTCTTTTTATTGAATAGTCGAACTCGCGATTCATTCATTATTTGAGAATTGAGGGTGTTGTTAATTGCGGGAAGTATGGAATAGGTAGAAATTTCTATGTCAGGCGTGTATTGTAGCCTCTCCATTTTAAGTGTATAGTATTAAAGTGATAAGGCTAAGTAGAATAATTCGCGTTTCGCTTAGGACGCTGAAACGACAATGGCCGTGTAACTTGCAAATGTGCTTGAGCAAGCGAGATCCTCGTTTCCATTTGCTGATGCACCTTATTTTCACAAACGGCGCATTATTGTGCTAGGGATGTGTAGGAGTGTGCAGTGTTGCTCTCTGGCGACATATTCCACTCGATACCGTGACCAGAGATAACGGCTTATCCACCGATAAAATTATGTAACGCGGACACGCGTGAATGTGCACATGTACATGCGCATGTTAATGGGTTTAACTTTAATTAAGAGCCCCTCGAAAATTGTTGCTGGCCTCCAGCGCACGGGAGAGACAATTCTGGTTTAACTTTGAAAAATTCCCATGTGGGCGATAGAGGATTGAGCGTTCCATTCTTTTTTAATCGTTTTTTTCGAGCTATTGAAAATATACATTCATACAAATTTTCGAACGAAATGGATTTGCAAAAGGTAGTCGTGATTGTATAGAAATAGTTTCCCTCGCAGATTTACCGGGATATTCGAGTGTTTGTTTTCGGACGAATTGAAATTTACCATTGTGCATCGGAAATCAAACAAAAAGAACGCTGCAGTAAATTTATAACGATGCCAGAACGATAGGAGAATGAATTACTTAGAGTAATACAGCGAAAAGAACATGTCAGCTTAAGGTAACGTTAGGGTAGCCTGACAGGTACGACCAAGGACCGTGGTACCTGCTTCGGAATAGCGAAATTCAAGGAGCTCTGGTAAGCAGGATCCTAAGACCGTAGAACTAGCCGCAGAACATCAGCGTATCGCAGGAGCCCGGTCAATACGTCCCTAAGAATGTGAAACTTGCCCCACGACTTCTAGAGATCGCTGGAGTTCAGCAACCGCAACCCGAGGGTCGTGTCTTTTGCACCCATCCGACATTTTGGCGTCTCGAAGCTGGATCCACGACGTTCAGTCGTCCTGGACCTGGGTCCATGGTCTTCGTTCGTCCTGTATCTAGATTCACGATCTCCTGTGGCCGTGAATCGGGACCCACGTCCTCCTGAATCTGGATCCAAGACATCTAAGTGTCTTGAATCTGGACCCACGATCTCCAGTCGTCTTTGGACCAGTTACGCTGTGCTAGGGTCGTACTTCCTTGGCTCTCGCAATGTTTTGATGTTCCGTGTCTGTCCCAACGAACATAGGGTCTGAACTGCCGGCCTTCCTGGATCTCCGTCTGTTCAACTAGCTGGTGTCACGATCTGCTGGTCATGCATCTCGTATTCTCCAAACTACAAGGAAATTTGGAGTTTGTCCAACGACCCTTAGTTCACTTGCAGGACTTCTTCGGGTGGAACCGGCTGCAGGACACTCTGAGGCGTAGGAGCCCAGTCGGTGTAGCTTTACGATTCTGAATTGTTTCTCCCGGACTCGTTAGATTTCACTGATCGCAGGATCGTCACGACTGTTTTCGCGAAACTACGAAGCAGACCGAGTTACTTTCGACGGACTGACGATGGTGTTATTCATAAAATAGAAGTGCAGGGGGCGAATTCGCTAAATTTAGGGGCGCATTCTGACGTCGCTGCTAATTCCATTCGCTGTTGACCTTTCGTATTAAGCGCAGGATTCGGCTTCTGATTCGATGATATCGTTTCGTCCCGGGGGGGATCGGGATTTAGCTGGCATTGAAGTCGGGAAAGGGGATAAAATGTGTGGCTGGTAGTTTGTAGAAGGCTCCAAACTCCGAGCAATGTCGTCCTACTGAATAACGAATTTGGAAAAAAGGTCTTCGATACATTAATCGTAATGCTGGGAAATCTAATAATGACGTGCAATAAATAAAGTCCGGAGACAGAACGTGGGCGACCTATATAGGTATATAACAAAAAAAAAAAAAAAAAAAAAAAAAATAAAAAGCCGGCAGAAAAAAGAAACGTAACCACAGATGGAACATCAATTCATACTTTTTTTTACCACAGTCGTCGTGATCACGTGTGTCTATCGTGGCGTATCGTCACCCTTGCGTGTTAATTATGCACGAGCCCCCTCGTCGACGATGCACAACCAACTCGTTGCTACTTTGACGGGCATACACACGTCATAGTCGACGAGTGGCACGCGATTCGCTTTGCTTGTTTGCCCGTCTTCGTCATCGAGTGGCGTCATACTAAGGGGGTGAAGACGGTCTGACATTTTCGAGTTTCCTTGCGTTGGTAATTCTTGCTCGCGTAGAATACCGCGAGCCTGACCTATATTATTGCGAAACGGCTGTTAGAGCACGGGTCACGTGTCTTCGCGACGCCTCGACGTTTATGGTGCGTCGATATTTTCGTGGTTGTAGAAGCGTGGAGGGGTGTGCTCGGTGTAGAGAATTGCGCAAAGTATTTTTAACGATGATTAGTCGACGTTGAACGAATCACTTCCCATTCATGCAGATTATTAAGGGATTGTGGAAAATTCATTCCCTGGGGTGGAATTTTATGTGCTCGTAACCGTGATTAAAGGAATTACGGAGCAGGGTGGTTTTCCTTGAGTTTGGAAATTATTTATGGTGATTGTTGAGAGGCAATTGTTTCCTTAATCCCGGCAGCAAGAGGACTCTTTATTTTTGTCCGTTGCTTTCTCGCCGTACTGCTGTAATCGTGTCACAAGAAAGTAGGGGAGCTAACTGAAGTCTAGAATTATAATGATAGCGCCAGGAAGCTCCGGTATCGATTGTTCTCCGTTGCTCGGGCTCGCGTACGTGTGTTAGCCCCTTGAGACAGATGTTGACTGAGGGGAAAATGTTAAAGAAGGCCCCGAGGCACACAAATGTAATTAAAGACAGCTTCCAAGCAGAAACGGAGAAGGCTGTAAATTACACTGCCTACACGTCACTTACGTTTGCACGCGTAACAGATACCTGATCCTTCGGACTGTGTTTACTCGTCAGAGTCGAACTCTTCCAGGCTTTTCAGAACAATTCGTTGAGCCAACAGGAATTTGTTTCGTTAACTTCGACCCCACCTTCATCCTATAATTGCACAAGAAACATTTCCGATCAGCAGCTACGTTCCCAGTACCATCGAATCAATCGATGCAATAGTCCAACTGTTTATGGTTATGTGACGCGATGGATTGGTAATGATCGATAGCCGGATGACACGAGCGTTCGCCCGTAAACTAAATTCCGCCTGGCGTGTCGCGGCAGCTGGAAACAGCCTAACCCTTTGGCCACTCTGCCAACGGATTGCGTTTTCCACGTCCTGCGGCGAGATACTCGTGTAACTTGGTCGTTTGTGTATCGTGGAAAATCTAGCGTGGCATTTAACGCGTGCTCTATATAATCCAGAAAGAGTTCCACTTTAGTCGGGGATAAAGGAGGAAGGATGGCGCAGGGAGCGTCAGGTTTCTCGTTAAATAGAGTTAGGGATTTCGGTGAAATTGTATGGTCAGAGTGGTACGCGGTTTGCTCTGTTTGCTCTGGTTCCATTATTTCTAGAGAGGACGGAGCAAGGAAGAAGTAAAGAACGGTTAACAGGAATTATATACTTAGACAGGCGTTTGAGGATGATTAGAGGTGTAGTTTGTTTGATCCGTCGAAGTTACCGAGGGCTCTTTGATTTCTTCGACCCTTTAGAAGTTGGTACCCTTCTTCCTGGGGTTCTGGGCGCTTTGGGCAGTTCCTGGTTTCTTGTACTTTTAATAGCTCAGGATTATTGAACTTCTGGTGTTCTGGATTTGTTTAGATTTCTCGCGGTATGCAGGGTCTGCGTGTGATCCTGAATCTTCGAACAGTACCCTACTCTCTTTTATCTCCTTTTTATTGCCAAGGATCTTGTAAGTTAATTGGCCTCCAGTTGTCGAAATTTGTTGTTCTATACTTTCTATATTTTCGTGCACGACAAACGTTTCCATTATATCGAATATGAAATCGCACGAGTGGCAAGTACCGGTTAGTTAGCTGCTGGATGAGTTGAATGTCCACCCCTCTCAGTCACTCGTCCTGCGACACATTAGCCGTGTTTTATCAACTTTTCACGTGTCGATTGGCAAGTCCGTGATGTGTACACGAATTCAGTGATTCGGGTCGGCCCTTCATTTTCCCGTTATTTGCGTCCGGCGATCAGTTTCCGCTGGAAATTTTCCTACAATGCGCCGTGATTGCACGGTCACGGGAAAAATGATCGCGGCCAAATCCAGGACGATTTTATTGCGCACCGAACGCAGAGAATATAACGATGCGTATTGTTCTTTCGACGCCGGCGTTGAATCACTATTCCAGCCGCGAGTAACGATAAATCGATGCTATTAGAAACGTTTGTTTCGTCTTCTGATTCTCCACGAATTATAAATACTCTTAACACTGAAATTATTCGGGCGAATGATAATTTGTCTATGGACATCGAGGAATTCCCCGCACTTGCGTTGCATATTTTAATTTTTCTCTTTTAGGGTAGCCTGACAGGTACCAATCCAGGATTGTAGTTTGTGTAAAGATCCTTAGTTAGTGTATAGTGCTTGCTCTGGCGAAACCAGCTGCAATGAAAATAATTATAATTGGAAACGGAATAGATATATTACTAGCAACAATCAGTTTAACATTAGCATTCGAAGTGTTCTAAAATGATGTCCTTGCTTCCGCGTTCGTTCTTTTATTAGCGAATATAGAAAAAGATTACGTCTTTCGTGGATGCCCGAAGCGAAATTATATTATGGATCTTCCTCGAGAGCCGAGGTGTCTGAATTACTCACTTTGTCGAACAAAAAAAAAAACGATAGTTGCGGCAAGGAAATATTCGTGAATTTCCCAGCTTGTCATTTATTTTCTTCTGCTTATTCCTTGATAATGTTGTCGAAGTTATTAAAGTCGAATTGCGGCCATCGTGAGGGGAGCCAAACTTTATAGGAATCAAACTTTTTTTAAAGTTGTACTCTGGTCGAACTCTGCAGGAAACAGCAAATCTGTATCCGAGTAGGAAACAAATAAGGAAACATCGGAAACTTAAATCATCAATTATTTTTCACAAATTTCCAAGATACAGAAATTGAAACACTAACGCAAATAATTATAACTAAATAAAAAGTAAACACCATTTGAAGATGATTTGAAGATGGTTAATATAAAATAAAATGCAAATTCCGATTGCACTGTGATTGAAAAATATTTATTAGTTAAGGGATACAAAAGAGAGAGAGAGAGAGAGAGAATTTTCTCTGGGCAAAGGGTCAAACGTTCATCTTGGTTGCGTGGAATTTCATTGGACAGCTGGTTGGTTTGCAAGTAGACAAGCTTGACCGCAACGCATAACAAATTGGCCGGCTTTACAGATTAGGTGTGAAACGCTTGACCATGTTCGTCGGGACGTGATCATCGATTATAAACGTTAGTCCATTGGTTTAATTTTGACATATTTATTTCCGACTTGCGACCACTGAGTATTGCGGTCTATTCTTTATCAATGGAAAGTCTATTATTTCGTTGATATCGGTCGTTCATTTATTGATTTGCAAAGAGTTTAAAAAGTAAGGACTTCAAATATACATTAAATAATCTTAACTTTTCCCACAACTTCGAACTGCGTACAAATCTTCACCAGTTATTTCATCGAGACAGAGGAAGCTGAAATAGGAGCTTGGTTCTGATGCCGCGTAAATTAATTTAAGTTTTCCTTCGCTATCCGTTTACGTTTCATCAGGAATAATCTTTTTTGTTTAATTAAAATTCCACCCACACCTGGCTTAAGCATCAGTTACACGAGACAATTGAACCTTCGACATGTGAAAAAGAGGCGGAGGCAAAGAGACGGGGAAATCTAACGCAAATAGACACGCCAATGTCCACTCTATTGAGCGTTGGGAACAAGGGTGGAGAAGGTGAAATCGCAATTGGAGAACGTTCTAGAGTGGTCCATCGATTCCCCTGAAACTTTCTATATTTGGAAGATTTTTTGCGACAAATTGAACAATCTGAGGATTTTGAAACAGATTGGATCGTACTCGTGACTTTTCGATATTTTCTGTACAAGAATGGAAATCGAGGAAAGGGGGGAACCTCGATGCTTTCAATGGGGATTTTTAACAAATAACAAATTACATACCCCCCGTTGATAAGATAGTACGACCCCTGGAAATAAAACGCGTGGGTATAAAGAATGAAATATTTGCATAATATTTCGCGGTCTAATCGCGGCGTTCGTTAGTTTAATTAATGTTCGTAGGGCTAAAAATAATGAGAAATGAACCGAGCATATGGTTTTAAATATAGTAGCTCATTATAGGGAAATAAAAGGTCTTTCTATAGCAAGGTGCTTTCACTGTGGTAAAGTAGCCGAACGAAGAATGCTGATGTATAAGATTCTTCTTAGGTAAGTGATTAGGGTGTCTGATTACTAATCTAAGAGTCTCGGGCTCAAGCCACTCTTAGTTGGGTCGGTGTAATTTTTCTTCCGGAATTAATGTTTCAAAATTCCCTGGAGGGCCGGTTTTCCGTTCGTTCTGGACGAATGCCACTTTCATGCGAAATCTAAAATTGAAAAGAAATTTTCGCTGTCGCATGCAATTAATGTTCTTGTTAAATACGATTAATAACAAATCGCTATAAAGAGACAGCGTGACACTTCATCAAATAGTAACCCGTTCGTTCGTAAATAATACACGATATTAAAGTGTTGCGTTAACGAGACGCGTTTCAAATGGTACGTTCAACGGATGCTATTTGGCCACACTCCAATTTGCTCAATATTCAACACAGTGGGAAATGTCGCGGCTTCAAATGAATTAAGTACTGAAGCTACTGAGATACAGAGAAGGAGACGCGTTTTTGACAACTGGTCCAGGTCCTGCTACGAAGGGTCGTGGCAAGGGGAAACATGATCGATGGATTTGTCGTCTAAAACCCTATCATTGTCGAATAAATGTTACGTGTAAATTCAACGAATTTTACCACCGAAATTTACCCTCAGCGTCCGTAGATCGTTTTTTCATTCACGATACTTTATAATTGATCCTTCGCACCCTTGAGAAACGACCCTTCTACTTTATTGAACCATAAAATCGTCTGTCCTTCGACGAACACTGTGCACTTCTCTACAAAATGAAATGAATCTCACAAAATTGGATCGAACGATTCGAATGTAAAGATAAAATTAGTCGTTCACGATTACAGCTTCGAAATTCATCTTACAACGGTACAGGAACGTCGTACACGAGTTTGTACATTATCTTTTTTTGATGGATCAGCTGATTCGTTGCGTCACGTGGCACGTAATATATTTTATCGCGTCGTAAATTGTTCGCAGCTCGATACAGCAAATTCTGGACATAGAATTCGCCATCTCCTCTCTGTCCCTCGTTTCCCCCTTGATTCTTCCTGTTTTCCTTCTCCTTCATCGCGGAATAAACGTTGACAATCGATATCGCGTCTCGTTGTTGTTTTATTCGCTGTTGTGTAATGGAAGAAGGCGGTGAATTCGAAAAATGAAACGTGCCGCGATATAATATTGCGCAACACTTTTGTTTTGTTTGCTACTGATTGAACAATTTTTTTCACGCTCTAGTGAAATTACTAATTCATAGAATATTATCTTTAATAGCTCGCGGAATACTTTGACAAGCCGTTTATGGTTCCCCATCGATAGTTCGGCATTC
The DNA here is from genome assembly GCA_948146005.1 of Nomada fucata. NCBI lineage: Eukaryota > Metazoa > Arthropoda > Insecta > Hymenoptera > Apidae > Nomada > Nomada fucata. The sequence continues at coordinate 1,230,557 of OX411280.1, read as the reverse complement.
CAAGAAAAGCAAAGCAGGATCGATTTAAAGAAACGCGTTATTAAAGACGAGGATTTTGGTTATTTATAGCAACATTTCTTTTCTCCTTTCTTTCTCGGAGCGAACATTATAGCTCAGTCATTTCTTATTTTTGCACGCCACTGCATACGTAATTTAATCGCGCGTGACACGGGGTCGAAGAAAGACATTGAGGCAGATTAACCCCGTTTTCAAATATTATACGCGGAACATAAATTACATACAGTCAATTTGTTGATCCTCGCCCAGCTAACAATGCACGACTAGCTCGAGACAAATTGTGGAAAATGTGGCAACCCGTTACTGTGACGTTAGTTAACAAAAAATATGTATTAACTTTTCATTCGCATTCGAATGCGAAGGGACGAAGCATATATTATTGTAAAATTACTGTTTCGCCGGGAACATTTTCGAGCCACTGTTCGTATGCTCGTATAACTCAGCCAAAACTAAAAAAAAAACTCAGCTGCTACATTTTCCCGTGAAAGAACCGTAGCCCTGAAAATTCGTGCAACCGAATTCCAGTATATTGCAACAGGATTGAACATTTCGTGACCGTCGGCATCGCAGCAAGTGGACCTAACCTTGTCCAACATTTCCTTATCGTCACCTTATCATTTCCATTTCAAGTCCTCCAACATACTCCCTCCCCTTTTTTTTAATCTTCACAAAACGAAGCCCGGTGAATTCCAGAGGCATCGCCCCGTTCCGTGCTCGCGTCTTTCATTCGATTTTCACTTCCCGTCTAATCGAGCACCCTCGCCGCCGAACAACCCTCCACGTAACAAGCTATACTTGTCAACAAATTCCCGATGCAGCAGCAGACCCTCGTGGCCTATGCAACGAACCCCCCTAGCTATGGCCACTTCGATCAGTCGCCAACACGAATTACAACTAGTTCCTCGTGCGTAGACACGGGGAACAGGGGTAGCGAAAAATCCGTATCTCTTTGACAATTTTTCCAACGGAACCTGGGACCCAGTTTCCGGAAGCGCCGGGTTACTGACCGATACTCTGGAACTGGGGGTTGAAGCGAGCCAGTTCAAGGAGGGGCGGCGATACGGTAATAAAAACGGGTGAGAATAGTTTTATCCGGATGCAGGAGGGTGTAACCGATATTGGAAGTCGAGGAATAGAAGAATCGGGATGAAGCTGTTGGAAAATCAATGCGTCTGTGCTCGTCAGGGTGGTAAACAGGGTTGGGAATAAGGAAAAGCGAGCACGATTAATATTTCGTTTCAAACCGGGCGAGCGGCGTCCTCTGGAGTGCTACGTAATTGTAAAGTGGAAAAAATAATTCCTCCCCCCCTTCGAATCGAACCGCCGTTATCAACAACCCCAATCGGAACCGCGAGGCGTCGAAGGAAAGGTGCAGAAATGTGTAACGATAAAAAGCAGGAACACAGTCGGGGTAGCGAAAAAAAAGACAGCGGAAAGACAGCGGAAAGGAAGTAGGGAGGAAAAAAAAATAGTAGAGGGACGCGAATCGAGGAAGGGCGACGAGAAACAGGGTGGTGTGAGAATGTAGACAGGGGGGTGAGGATGCCTAGAAGAAGGAGTACAGTCGCTCCGGAGGTCTAGCAGTGGGGATTTGGACGAAAGGAGGGGATAAAGCCCCGCAGTGCGGCGCGGTCGATACAACCACCACCCCTATAAACGCTCACCCCGTTCCACCCCCCCCCCCCGACCCTTTTTCCGATACCCCTTTTCGCTGATCCTCACCCTTCCTCGTTCTATCCTTACCTTCCTGCCTCGTTCCACCGATTCTATTTTCCTCTTTCAATGCAAGATTGCACCCCCTATCGCGCCAATAGATGACTCTGTCGTCATTCTATCCCTCTTCTTTCCACCGTGCGGACGTTCGCAGGGGGCAGGGGCGAAGGATGATTAGCGTGAGCGCCATCTAGAGGCGATTTCACGTGCGCTGGCCGTTGCACCGAGGCACGGGAAAGAAGGTCGAAACGACCGGAGAGTCCCTGTGACCGACAAAGCTGGATGGAACCGCCTCCCTTTGCTACCCTTCCGACTGTCATTCGTTCTCTGTTTCTAATTTCTTGCTCTCCTCTCCGCTCGTACGGGATTGTTTCCCGTCCTTTTCTCCTCTTTTCTTCTTTTCTAGTCTACGTTTCTTTTCTCCTTCGCGTCGAGCGTACTGGTAGGTGGTAGGAAGTCGATGCGGTCGACGTCGCGAAGGGTCGGTTGAGCCGCGGACGATCGAGGGTCTAGAGGGTGGACCGGGATAAACGGAGGCAGGTTATTCTCGACCAGGTTATCGATACCCGTGGACGATCGACGCTATTAATGGCTCGACGGAGGGAAGAAAGAGCTCGCGCGGCGATTATTCGAATAAATTGGCCGGTCTGGTCGTGACCCGGATCCATAGAGGTCGCCCGCGAATTTCGATGCGCGATCTCGCGAGGAGCTTGCATCCCGCGTGACTATTCGACGAGTTAATTAACCTTATCGATCGGACGGATTTAAAGTTGAACACGCTACACGCGAGTGGATCTGCACGGATTTATTCGTTGATACCAATGACGTTAACGCCGATACGTTTGGACGTTTTTGTTTAAGTTACTTAAAGCGTTAACGTCGATTCTCGATCTCTCAGACACTGTACGCCAGCTGTATTTCGTGCGATGCTGTACTTCGTAATTGAAACAGTATTGTATAAAATGTTTATGTTCATATTTTAGATTTACATTCGTTATTGCTATCGTTTGATCCACGAGAAATAATCGAATGGATGTTAGTTAATGCAGACTAGCTTAGGTTTATTCGTCGAATACGTTTTGCAAGCGGTGACACTCGCAGATGTTCGTGACGATTTGATCGGATGAGAAATGTTCAAATCAAATGTTGCCTGACAAAGTGAACCGAAGGGCGAGACGATATCGAAGGGCCACGTAAGCTATGGAAATCGAGCATCTTTTGACCCTGGGGATCGCATCATACCCCAGCTCCTATTTAAATCACACCTTTCTCAAATATATAAACATATATCATTGCTTCGATCGCGAGATTGCAACGATTGCTTTATTTACGGACCGCTATGTGGACCAGAGTCGATCTTGTTGAAATGTGGTCGTACAGTTGGACAGCCAGGTGGGCGATTTATTACGTGGGAAATTGAACGAATTGAACGGCTTGTAAAATACGGAAGGAAAGTAAAATCAGGGTGGGACGCGTTTGCACGGGGTAATCAAAAGTCAAAGTGTTCACTTGGAACTTCTGAATGAATGAAAAATTGGGGGGGGGGGGGGAATTTTTCAAGATAATTAAATACGATTAATTGATTAAATTATCTTGGTTATAACGATCTTCAATTATAATCTTCTCTCGTAATTGCACAAAGATCTTCGCTCGCCCGAACGATCTTAGCAATCGACGAACTCCGTTAATTCCAGGTTGACGAGCAAAAATAATAATCGTCGAGTCCAATCTCCCAAACGTATACCTGTAATTAGTTCGGTGAGAAATAATCCTCGACGTATTAAAAAAGCGATCCTCTCCAGATAATACATTTAATCAACGCTAGGCCTTATAACAGTATTAATAACGAAACCAAATTCATCCTGTCACTGCTATCTTTCTTATCCTTGTCGGCAAATAAAACCAAGCGAACTTCTCTTAAGTTCGTCCCACGTAAACTGCAGCTTTACGATTCCTTTCAAAATCACATCCCCATAAAATTAATTAAAACGCGTTGAACGGGCGAACCCTGACGAACGATCTCAATTCCCAATGCTCGTAATCACGTCGTTTCCGCTCACGACACGGTCGAAACACGTCTCTACAGTTTTCTTTTCTCTTCCGTTCTGCCCCTTTCCATTTTTTCTTTCTCGCAAATCGCGTTCAATTTCGTGGCAGTCTGAAAGTGGCAGAATCGCGGCCAGGAAACTCCACAAAGCGTTCCATTTGCTCTGGCCAAGTGGGCGAGTGCTGTTACACTCCCGACGGACATCGAGCACAGTGTCGACGAACAAAGAGTTTTGAAGACTTACTTAGGGGATCGAGAACGCGACGATTTCTGTGTCGTTTCTGGCGTCAACGTTAATACGTATTCATACGACACGTATTTCGAACGGTTCTCGCGTAAAGGGCAGGTCGGAGGAAGAACCGGGGGGAGGCAACTTTAGGTTGGCCGTAAAATTAATCGCAAAGATTCACCGCTGCAGCATTACACCGTTTTAATTGGCCGGCTAAAACAGCCCGCGAGAGTAAGCGGGATAATTGAGGGGCAAAGCTGCGTCGGATGAAAAGAACGATAAATGGGGCTGGACCCCTCGTCTGCCAGAATTCAGGAACGCTTGGTAAATATGTGGCGAATATCCAGAAGAAAATAAATGCGCAGTCTGTCCATCCATCGGCCACACTCGGTGATAATATCGTAAACAACATTTAATAATAAGCTCGAAGGGTTAAATTGAATATTAACGCGAGAGAAGTTTTATGGGTTTTATGGATGGGGTATTTGCTTCGATAATTTGCTGCCGAGAATCAGTTGGACGCAATTAGTTGAGAATATGAAATCGAACGGATTCTCAGCAATTCTTTACAGGGTAAGTAAAGGAGACCCTACTGTTCGATTTCTTGGCAACATCGAATTCCCCACAGGGAGTGCCGTGAATCGAACCATAGAACAGCGAGGAAATCCAATTACCTTACGGAGTATTGCGTATCGGAACGCGGACGTTCATGTAGTTCGTTTCATTAAGGGTCAAGAAAATTTCCATCCCACGACTTCGAGAATGGAAGTTATCACGCGGTCGTTGCTTTCGTTTATCGCAGCGTCGAACAACTCATTGCCCCCGTGTCCAGTCGAAAGGGTGAACCCGTTTCTCGCATAATATCTCGTTGCGAAGCGGTAGTACATTGGCAAATAATTCTCGAACATTCTCCGCGCCGTTAAGATTTCGGGGTATTCCGCTGCCATGATTATTTCAATTTTCGCGAACGCGAAGAACGCGCGGAAAGTTGAATGGAAATGAAATGGCGAGGGGGCGATTCGTTGCTAACATAGTTGGAGAGGGGGCACGATGGAATCGAGGCACTTCGGATTAGTTTCGACTGAAGAATCCAAATAATTCGGTGCAAGCGCGGCGAAACAGGGCGACAGCGGGCGATACGGGCAAAACGAGTTTCGTATAGATTTCGTATAAATTTCTAAACAGGGTCGCACGGATTTCAGAACTCCTGAAACCTCAGGATCGACCGGGGGTGTACGCGTCGTGGTGTTTGTTAACTTAATGCGCTGCGTTCATTAATTGAAAAAGGGAGGCACGGGCGTAATGGTAGAACCACTGTTCATTCAAGGATATTTAAGGTTGACTTATTAAAAACGATACTAAGTATATGCGGGAATACTAAGAATTACGATGATAGAGGTTTACGAGTAACGATAGTATTACTCGGCTTAACGGACGTACAATAGACAATAAAATATCATTCTATACATTCATAAATAAATTGGATGCAAACGTACCGTTTGTCCATCATGAGTATCTCCACTTTCGTTCCAAAATACCTTCAATTACGGTGCCATCGGTGTTATCAAAATTGATTACGATCAATCCACGCAGACGTGTATCGATAATTCAATATCGTCTCGTCGTTCGATTTTATCTGTCGCTGACGACACAACGTTACGATTCCCGGTAAACGCGTTTCCATTAATTGTCCACGGGTTCCTCGGGCACGTGCACGGCCCTATCAATCAAGGAGCCTCTCGTTATCGTTTGGTACGCGCTAATGAAACGTTGCTCGAGTAATCGCAGCTTTTTCCATGGTCGAAGACAAAAGCGACCGTGGTTCCGATGGCCGTAATGATGCAAAAAATAGAGTTGCTTGGCGATCGATCGATTAGGAAATATACATCACGGAAGAAATATTGCTGCCACGTGAAGGGCTGATTGAATACAGCGACGGGGTGGTGGGTGGCGCGACTGCCAAATAAGGGACGCTCTTAATTACGCGATTCGGGACAGGGCCAAGGAACGGTGTCCCAGGAGAATTGTGTAACACCTCTCCCGGTGACGATCAGCGTCGAATTGATCGAAATTGTAACGGTCTCGGTTTTTGTGGCACACGTATGTACGTAAGTCCGACAGGCGATTAGCAGAGCTCAACAAATAACCGTGAGTTGGACGATCCGGTCGACTACTGTTTAAACTTGTAACATAATCAGGAGGCAGGGGTAGTTCTCCACGGGGCACACGCGTTTCGCCACCGGGCAACCCCGTGATTAGGAATTTTCATTAATGACGAAACGAACCGGCCACCGCGGACACGATCCCGCGGGCCGTTCTCTTAATTGAATCCATTTCGAGTCTCATTACGCCATATCGGCCCGCGAGTTAATTAGAATCTCTGTCCCTGATCGATGGACGTTCGTTCGTCGAAAATATTTCGATTGCTCGGCGTTGTGTAGAAGCGTGCTGAAACGATTGGTTCGAACGTGTGCGACGCGCGATGCGAGTCTCGCGGACCAAGTGCGGACGGAATAATTTCTAATCGAGGTAATCGATCCTCAACGCGGTTCCGTTACGCGTTTCGTTAGTAGACTGCTTGCTGGCGTATCGAAAATAATTACGGGAGGGCTGCCATTGTTGCAGATATCGTCCTGCCCGACGATCTTTTGTAGGTTTATGCAGCCCTGGCCAGGGTAACTGGGTTTATCGTTGCGATTTAAGTGCAGGAGTTTCTGGAAGGGCAATGGAAATTAGCTGGAATGATTTTATGGACGTGGATGTTATATACTTGCTCCCCGAGCCAGGATTTATAGATCAATAAATTGTAAGTGGTTTTTATTTTGCCATTGAGAAATGCAAAACGACGGTGGTGGAGTTGAAACGTTCAAAGACGCCACGAAATCATTCTTTTTCTTTTATGATTTAAAGAAAATACGAACCGGCGGCTGAAATTTCGATAAATCTGACGGAATATGTTTATAATTATTACGTACCTAAACGATGCAAAATTTGGAAATAACAGTATCTCAACTATTCACCCATTCCTCTGTTTCCGATAATTAATTGAAAAACCCTCAGCCAGCCAGCAGGATATTTAAGCTTCTCGTATTTGCACTTTATTCTTAAAGCAATAAGCCATTCGATTCCCATTTAATTCGATTTTTCAAAGCGGATCTCTAAACAGAGATCCCATAAAGACCTGATGGGAGTGCCGTTTGAACAAGCGTGCTCGAGTAGATTATGCCACAATGGCTAGACGTTCCGAACGATTTCACGGCTTAGCAGTGAAAGGTTATTTCCGAGCTGTTTCATGGAATATTCTGAAACACCAGTAGTTTTCCAGTTAACGCGACCCACAGTAGGCAATCCTCGTTTGCGGATACGGTCTCGAAAAAGATCGACACGGTCAAGTCTACTTCAATTCTGTGCAATTGATGAAATGTATATTTTTTGCTCCTGGTTGCTTCTCCGTTGCTCTTGACGCGTCGCGTCGTCGCCGTCGTTCCGATACGCAAACACGTGGACTTGTGTGCACAATAATAAACGTTTGTTTGCACTCAATTGTAGGTGGCTGAGCCCACGTAATTGCGGTGAGAAACGAGCATTTTCGAGGTCTGTTCAATCGTCCTGCATTTCACGATTCCTGAGAAAGTTCCTTCGTGTACGATGGAAAATGAAAAGTGATTGGTCATTCGATGTAGAAAAGAAGAAAAGAAAAAAAGAAGATGTCCGTTGCATCTTATTTTTTATTCGTTAAATCGCGCTCGTCGTAAGTGTAGGACGTAGTTTATTTAATTTAGAATAATGGCGTCACTCTGGATATTTATTTCGAATTTCGGCAGATTGTAATTTTCGAACAATTAGCCTTCGAATCGGAAAATCGAACGTTCGCAGGGCATTCTATTACAGGTGAATTTAGTTTTGCTGGGCGGGTAATATTTTTGTACGAGCTGCAACGAAACAATCGCGGGATTTATATTCGGCTAAATAATTGTGCGAAACAGTGAAAAATGAACTGCGGTGTAGCGCGTAAGCTAGCAAAACGATATAACATAATACCACTTTTTATACGCCAGGCTACATTTTCGTGAAAACTAATTTTTTGGGGGAAAAAGAGCTCATGTAACAAGCCCATTGTGCGACAAAAATGTACACGAACAGCAATTGGCGGTGCGCTAACATTTCGTCATTTACAGTGCATTTTAAATTTGTATTTTCGTAACAAATTTACTCTGCTCTAATTTACAGAAAAACGGTTGCGATCTTGTACATATTTATTTAATTCGACGATACGATTCAATTCAAATGGAGCCGAGCATTTTAATAAATAAATTCTTCAAGTTTGACGTATACATCCCAAAGTAGTTCGAATCGTGAACGAAGAAGAAAAAGTAACGATTTAAATGATCGTAACTCGGCATTTTTGCTCCCAGGTAATTAATTGGTCAGTGTTGCCGGGGCGAAAAAAGATTCACCGGATTGCGACGACAATTACGCGAACGCGTATTCAAATATTTATTGAAAAGAAGGAGGGAGAAAAACCGACTGGCGAGACTAAAAGAGAAAAGAATGCTCTTTTCACCGGGTATGAAAAGCTCTGTAGGTGTTCGTAATTTCAGAGAGAACAGCAGCCTGTCTGTTCTCAAAATATCAAAAACGCTGCGGACACGCCGGTGAACCAGTTCTCTTCCATGATGTGCTAGAAGTGCATACTCTGATCCACCGGGTGTCCCGGAAAAAAAGCAGAGGGAGAAATAATCGTTGCATAGAAAAAAGTACCTCGTGGCATCCGCTAAATTTTGAACCTCGTTGCTTTTCCTTTTTCGAACAAATGCATTGATTCGTTTCGTACATTTATAACGCCGCTTTTATTCAATAAATAATTCCAATAATTTTTGTTTCCCTCGATGCCGGTATGAAACGGCACAAATATTTTAACGCGATTGTCGCTAGAGTTTCATCCAGTTTACGAAATATATTATCCAGCAAGGAACCCTTTTCCACTTTCCGTAAGATGTGGATCCGTTTGAAAGAGGAATATTGAATCCCAGATCTTTTCGAAGGGAAACGGTTGAATTCCATTCGCCTTGCAACCAGTGTGCCCACGGTGCCTCCATCTTCGACCATGACCCCATCAACTAAATGCAGCGTAATCTTTTCATACTTCAACGTTCTTGCGAATGCAATTTGCCAAATTACATCGATAACTTTTCGGTATTAAAAAACAATAATTGTCCCACATCTCCAACGTAATTCAATTAACGCAACCATTATCCACGTTTGCAATTTGAATCCGCGAAATTAATCAGCATTCTCGATACTTGAATTTATAGAATAAAACGAAATTCCACTTTGATTCGTATACAGGACAGGCCAAGTGATGCTATTAATAAATGACAAGTAACTGATTTTCCAACAAATCTATTATTCAATTTCTGAACGACCGTGCATTCGTTCCTGTTTCCGAAGGGGTTAAAACTGGCGATTAAATTAAGACAATTTTATGGATATTAGTGTAGGTGGAACGTTTTACGTATTCCCATACACCTGACCTTAAACGCGTTGGAAAACGCTGCTTAACGTGCTTTAATGGCGCGTAATAGCGCCAGGTATAATATCGTTCTCGGCATGACGGTACCACTCTCTCACGTATCGTTGTAACGTCGCCTAACGTTGGCCTAATGTTTCCTTTAAACGTCCTGCCGTACACCACGGCTACGTCAGTGAACGTTGAACTAGTTAACTGATTGTTTCTATGTTGAAACTGTACGCCCATACCTGCTGGCATTTTGCTACCTACAAAGTCAGCAGTGGCTCTAAGCAGTTCGAACAGCGTACGAATCCCGTGTTACGAGTTTGGAAAATTGCACGCGATTATCTAGGTGAATTCATTCTGTCATTGGAGTTTCGAGATTATAGATTATTTTAGCTTGGCTTCAACGTTGACGAATAATTTGTCGCGGTTCCATATTCCGTTTGTAATCGACGCGGAGTAATCGATGGGGTTAATTTTTTTTCCTCCCCGTTACGTTTGAACTTTTATCGAATTATTTCGATCCATACAGTGGTTCTTCAAGTTACGGTTAATTTGTTAGCGCAGTTGGAACGCTTAACGTTCGCAGTTTAATCCCGAGAATCGTTTGTATTAAAGGCGATGTACGATTGAACGTTCACGCGGTCAACGTTGCCCGCACGCGGACTTTTTTCGCGGACTCTTTTTGTTTTTTATCAAAGCACGCCTGTTGACTCGTGAAAAATATCCATGGAGCATCGCCGATTTTTATTTACCGAGGGAGAAAGAGCGAGACAGGGATCAAAGGGACTAGTGTCATAAGCCATGAAATAGAATGAAAACGTTTCTCGTGGAGATATCCGGAAGCAGGATAAAAATGCGCACGACCGACGGAACAAATAACGAAATTGAAACTGACGAAAACAATGATACCGTCCGTTAACGATCCGCGCATCCCACATTTTCCTTCGTTTCTCTGCTGTGCATCGCGCGACACGTTCAATTTCAGCTTCTACGCGTTCGTCGTAACGGTTGTAATTGAGAAGCGCGAGAAACGTAGGAGAGAAAGTACGTGATCGAAGTAGGAGAAATTACGGGAAAGTTGCGGAAGACAAAATAAAATAAAATTACAGGAAAGGTGTGCAAAATTGACGGGAATAGCGCGAGAAAACGGCGGTACACAGAATTGCGACAAAAATTCGTACGAATTAAACACCGCGCTCGACGCGTTAATAAAACGTACGAAAATATTTATTCAATCCTGTATATCGTTCGCAGAGTCGGAGGCAACGTTCCGCCATAGTACCGTAGTCCCAAGAATTGTCAGTGACGAACACCGCGACCGTTAAAGCTGGGAAAAAGAAACCTTTATCTATTTAAGCGGGGGTGTACCGAATGCGAACTGTCGCACCATGTCGGATCGCAGTGAAACCGTGTCGAATATCAACACCGGTTCGAGCCACTTGGTCCAGGCCGCGTTTTCGTCTCACTTTGGATCGCAGATCACGAGCGCGAAACGCAAAGTAGGAGTCGAGCGGAGCGGAGGTAGATTGAGCGTAATGTGCCTCTTCCTCCGAAGCAGATACAGTCACGGTCACCACACACGTATATCGATGCGTGCACATGTGGATATGGGTACGAACGACACCGGCAATTCTAAGCCCTGTTTCAGACGAGACACTTTGTCTCGACACTTTTCGCGGCGCTGGCTAGAGAAACGTTTCTTTGCTTATGGGAAGTCTCGAATGCGACTTTCCGCTTGCTCGAAAGGCTGGACTGTTGTCGTTTGAATAAATAAATGTTAATAAATATGAGAACAGATATGCCGCGGGGGCTACGATTAGGTTGGGTTAATTAGAATAATTAGGGGGAAAGATTACCAGCATTAGAAATGAAATAGGGATGTATTGTTATTACTGTCTTATGAAAAGTCAGAATAAGTACCTGCGACAGTACCTATACTATATGAATTATTCTAAAGCAAAATTCTTAATTGGCCTTAACAAAAATTGAACAAAACAAAAGAACAAAAGAACTATTATTATGTCATTCTTGCATCGAAGGTGTGCGGTAGAAATAAAAATAGACGAAAAAGGAAAGAAACATTTTTGCCATACGCAGCACATATAGATAGCGAGAAAACACCTGGTTGCCTTGTAGTTTCAATTGAGCGAGTTCGCGTTTCAATATTCCGTTCAGCATTTATGAGTAGACTCCCGAGAGTGTCAGGCCATTCATTTTCCTCGCGCCATTGTCCAGAAACGGACGAGCCCTTTCAGGCATTCCGCTACACCGACTAATTTATCGCGTCGGTATAGCCGGTTCTCGATACTTCTCGAGGATTCAGGTAAGAAACGTGGCGGCCGTTATTCAGCTCAGATTGAGTCGGTCGATTGGTCACGAATGAATCGTGGAATACGATAGTTCGTTGTCCGAGTGCAGGCGAGATAAAAAGTGGGAAATGTTTAGAAGTCGTGACGCCCGCGGGATGGAAATTTTTCTTAAGCCGCGGACCGCGGAAGCTAATGCACTGCAAGTAGACACTGTACTTTATCAAATGAAACGTATTCAAGCGAAACAAGTTCTCCCTATCGGAAGGAGGCGATGTTCCCTTGAAAAACAGAATTCCTCAATTCTGAACCGCCTCGGCAAGCAACCCAGACGTAACCTCTCGAATTTTTCTCGCGAGCTTTGCAAACAGGTTCGTCGCGCCGTACCTCAGAGTGTAATTTTTCTTTCCAGACCGTGGAAAAGAATTGCTCAGGACCTCCGTTGTTCAGCTGGTTACCGATATGTTTCCAAAGGATTGCCCCGGTTCTATCGGAGGCCTTGTAGTATATCGGGAGGGGCGATTAGGGTCATTGGTTTTCCAAACCAACGAAGCTGGTGGCCGGGAACCGCTTCCAGGCACTGATAAAGCCTGGTACACCGGCCCTCCTCCACCACATCGATCGTCCTCGATGCGTTCGTATCCGCGTGAACTCGCACGGAAGTCGCGCACCCTCTCAGAGAGACGAACTTTCCCTGCTCCATTCACGAAGAAGCTATGTTTGTGAACGCGCCGCCCCGTTCAAGAACTCGCGGCGCAATGGATAGAGGCTTTTAATTGGAAATCCGAGGAAATATTGAATTCCCCGTGGGTCCATTGTGACTCACGACCAAGCCAGTTCTAGAGAAGTTCGACTCTTGGACTGGTTTCTGGCGTGATAGCGAGAACGGCTATTGTGGCGTGGATGGGGTACGCCGACGGTGTTATTTGCTTGGTAGAAATTTTGTTATTGCTGGTTTTTCAATTACAGAATTACTGAGTTGGAGGGTGGTCACTGGTTCTTGATAGCGATTTTAAAAACTTTATTCGACGGATGTTACGTTCGCAATTATAACACAATTTTTCCCGTGTATTCCAAGGGAAAGTCTCCCAATACAACCTACGTAACGCCATGTAACGTAGTATAGAAAATAATTAGGGCGAAGCGGAATCGAAGTACAGCGGGGTGACGAAAAGAAAAATACGATGAATTAGATATTGCCTATTAAATTCTCGTCCCTCTGTTCGCTAATCGTTTGCACCCGCTGCAAATGAAGCTAATCGATTTAACAAACGTTTAGTACTCGACAGGGATCGAGACCGTCCGCGGTAAATTTCAACCTCTCTCGAATCGTGCTACTCGTCGGAACACCACTATCCCTTTCTACTTCTCTCGTTGTCTGACGATCCTGCGCCACTTCACCTGGCGGGCTCCGCCAGTGAAAGGAAGGTCGAACCATCCATGCTTTTTTCCACTTGCGTCTCCTCAGCCGATGTCTGACTACTAACGGGGCGAAGCTACTTCGGGAGCAAGCCGGAATCAGCGGTTTCCCTCGGCCCTTATAACGGACGGCCAAGTTAAATAATTAGAACGGCGGCGTCGTCGTTGAAAGAATGCGGGGAATTCGAACGAGCTTTAATTACTCGCGCGAACTGTTACTATCTCGCTAGTGAGATCCGTTGTGGGCGGGTTTTATTTCATTCAACCCGAGCTACCGTTCGGGGGAATTCTAAAAGAAAGGTGCAGAGAACTTTCGAATAGATTCGATGCTTGACGAGTTGTTCGATTTATTTGGCAGGGTTCAATTAACTAATTGCGCTTCGAGGGTGATATCAGTCGATGATTTAAGGGCGATAGACTGTAATTATAATTATTCATTTTATCGCGATGCTTAATTTACAAGCATCGAGAAAATATGATTCTGAATAGAGACAGAGATATATAAACCGTGTTACCACGCTGGCTCAGATGAATAATTTACACCTTTACAACTTTAAAAAATTGATTGCAATTTTCATTTCGATGCAAGTGGTCGGGCAACGCTGCTCTTATTACCAAAGGAGAATATTATCCCTCGAAATTCATTAACCTCTGGGTGTCCAATTAAAAAATCAATTAAAGCCCATATGTTAATCGATGTATGACAACTTGCTCTAGCCCCAGGGATAAATAAATATCGGTGACGCGAGCGCGAGACACGTGGATAGTAGGTACGCGAGTGCATCGTGTGCACTTAAACGAGCTCAATCGTACGCGACCCCATTTAAATAACGACGAATTGGATCCCGGAGTGTTTCCTCTTCTCTGTTTCCCCTCCAAATGTCACAGTTTATAGTGCTCGCTGGTGACGTCAGTTTCGATTTTTTCCATTCAGCCTTTGCGTACGAATAATTGAACACAATAATTGCGACAGTAATAATGAATAACAGTTAAATGCAATGGCAACAATTTGCCGATAGAGCATTAGAATGTGCGTACTTGTTAAAATTATTTTCCGGCCGTATATTCCATTGGATTTATTTTGTATAATTCTTTTGATCTGCAAGCACTCGAAAATTATTAAATAATGGAAGTAAGCGAGTAACGTAAGACGGACGTTGGTAACAGACATCAGCGAGAGATTAAACAAACCTTGATTCGTCATAATGTAATCGTCGGTTAATAACAAGTATCGCTTACGTAATCTATTAGATAACGAATAAAGATCAGGAATGTGGCAACTGTTGCTCGGTATTAGGAAACGGAGTTTTCTGCTCGCCCTTGAAACGAGATTCAAGATCCTCCGCAGTATCTATCTATCCGTATCAGCGTCGAGGCACTCCGCTATCTTCTCTAATTTCAAACGTGAAATAAACTGATGAAGACCGTATAAAAAAAAAATGTAACGAATCAGTACAATTTAGATTGATAAAAAATCTAAGGAATCGCAGAAATTGGTGAATACTTATGGACGAGTGCACTATCCTCGACGAGAAAGAAAAAAAGCAACGATTCGAAAGAAATAGAAAAAGGATGATAACGATAAAGTCGCAAAGAACGGGATCTCTCCTAATCAGAAGAAGCGCCGCGTCTCTTCGCATGTTGCAAGTGCCCTCCGCAACGAAAGAGGAAGTCAAGGCGAGGTTGATCAACCTACACTTGACGCCTCGTCAAGAAGTGTTTAACGTGGAAACGAACCGTCGAAACGACGGAGAGGGAAATAGCGGTTGTCGATAGTATCCAATAACTGGTGGACGGTATCGCGTCGCCTGAGACCGCCAGTCGCCAGTTTTCCGGTTCAAACTGGATAGAACGTCGGGTGCTCTGTTCATTGTTCCTGAATGACTGGTCGAAACGGAACTTTGGCATCGTGTAGTTCGCATGAGAGCCAAACGCGGCCTTCCGATGTCGCTTTCATTCACGCTTTTTGCTATCACTACTTGACATATTTCGCCTCAATCGCAGCCAATTATGCCTGTGTTCCGCGTAAATTATGTACCGGGTGTATCCGAGTATGCACTTGGAGTGTCTGAGTTGAACGAAAATCAAAGGTAGTCATACCCTATGACTACCTTTACGGGATAGCGAATGGATAGAATAATTCTGTTCGATTTTTTTTTTTTTAGTTAACGTCGTTGTGGTTTTATATTCATTTTGATAAATGCAATTTCGAATTTATCGACCCTTTCATTTCTCGAGAAGTAAGGTTGCTTGTGAAGTTCGTTTTAGTAGGATGGTGCACAACAAGTAGAATAGGAATACAGGGGATAGAGATTATTTAAAATATGGAAATATTTTAGCCTGGCGTTCAGGATAATCGGTGCTATGAATTTCCATAGAGCAGGCAGCTGGAATTGTTGGTAATTCCGAGCGGCTGCTGTTCTCTGGTTAGATTTTTGATACAGCGCCAGGAACAACGGTGTGCATTATCGGATCTACCCTTTTGACGCAGGAACCCCGTTTATACGCGTTTTGGCAGCATCACCTGGCCGTTACCTTGAGAACCCTCGAACGACAAATATTTTGCGTCCACACGAAAGACTGGATCATCGATCGATTTATCATTGATCAAATGATACTATAAATAATAAACGTTCTATATGCTCCGCCGTTTGCACAGCAATGACGCGAAGATTAGACGATTAGATAATAGATGGATCTTCATTTTGCGATAAAGACACTTGTGTACGATTCATTGATAGGAATTTAATCTAGAGACTGATAGTAATCAACTTTGTTTCTGAAGCGAGTTTTCAAATTTTCCACTTAAAATGATTAATCGGTTAACAAAATTTCGGTACAATTGAAATACCTGCTGGACCCGTATTTTTGTCCAACCGCGTGTGTATAGAAAAGCAGACATTCACAATTCTCTCTAGGGGCATTAACGCCAGACACGCCGAAGATAATATCCGGCTGCGATGGCTGCAACCACCCCGCAATTTTCACCCCCGAAAGGCAAGGAAATCCACGAGGCAGGCTGACCGTGAAAACGAATCCCAGATGATAACGAGGAAATGAAATTTATTCGTGCACCGTTCGTTACTCGCGAGTTTCGAAAACGTTCCAGGAATTATAGGTAACGTGAATCGTTCTAAAATCGGCTAACAGCAGGTTGCAAAGGGTGTTCGTGCTACCCCTTTATCGTGATCTTCCAGGGGTAACGTAGGTGCACGTTACACCTAGATATATATCGCGCCTCGTTAACCTAAATATAATAATAACGCACTAGCCGGTTAAATTATTTCTCGCTGCCAACGAGATTACGTAGTTTATTCCGCAGTAAAGCTGTAATTTCGTAACAGAATAGAAAGGCCCCATGTATCCCTTGGTTCATTTGAACCCAATTCTATTAAATAACGCAACGCTCCCACGAAATTCTACGATCGATGGCTAACAATTGCTTCTACCATTTCCAAAGAAAATCGTTTTCGATAAGCGTCCTCGCAGAAATACCAGTAACAAATTTATCCTGCCTCGGCTATCCAGCAGTGCGATTCAATTCGATCGGGCAATTGTTTTCAGAAAACAACCCCCGCTATTTCCAATAAGCACCCCGAAAATCACCTCCCCCATACATTCCTCGATGCAGCTTAATTCCTCTTCGAAATCGCCTCGCCTCTAACGTCCCTCGATAAGATTCGATCATTCCGGAGCATCATTTCGGCGAACGATCGAACCCAAATTCTTCCAACAATAATCCTCAAAATAATTCTTCGCGCCGGATCTCGCGATTCGTTGCTCGCATAAAATCGCCCGAAACTCTCCAAAATAATTCTTCAACCAGGTCTCACGATTCCGTTTCCCTGCCAAACGATTTTCAAATAAGTATTCCCAAACGGCTCGTCGCTGGAACGTCCCCGATTATACACCTCGATCCTTACACAAAATGGTCTGCGACGAAACGTCTTCGCGACCCATCTAGGTCCACTTCTAATAAAGACAACATCTCACCGCCATCACCACCACCGCCACCACTAGTAGTACCACCGCCTCCACTGCTTCCCCGTCTTCTTCGTCATTCACAATGTTCCATCCCCGTCGTCGCTCACCGTCGAGGACCGTACCGTATCCACGCCACGGGAATTAATCAGAATTAATTTCGCGGGGAGGGACGCGACGTGAAAAGCACACGCGCCTTGGTCGTCGCGACGCAGAACGCGCGTAAAGATATCGGTGGCCCGATTGAGGAAGTCGAGGATAAAAGCGGAGAACCTCGTCGTCTGCCGGCCGGCCATTCAATAATTGCCGTGGCGCTAATCGAGTCGAGTAAACCGGGGGACCTAGGCGGTTTACCGGTTCGAACCGGTACGGGCGAGCAGCGGCTTCGTCGGCGATTCGGTGAATGGGCCGCTCGAACCAGAAAGAACCGGGGGCGTCGTTTCACCGCCAGCGGAAGTCAATGACGTGACGCGTGCACGCGTGTCGGTCGACACCTTTAGCATAGGTGTGCGTTGGATGCAGGCTTGACGCAGCGCAGGGCGATTTCAGTTGGAAGACGCGTGATGTATGCGTGTAGTCGTTGCGGCAGGTGACAGCCGCGGAAGGGGAAAGTGAGAGTGAAAGAGGGGAAAGTGTGTTTAGATTGGGGGATTTATGGAGTACTGCAACGCTGTCTCACACGTGGCAGATAGCGGCGTGTCGTAGCTTCTGGCGTGAAGCTTAGACGGGCTTAGAATGGAGGATGACGCAGCGCGGCGCAAGGTAGCGCGATTTAGCGCAACGCGGATTGACGCGCCGCAAAGTAGTAGAGTCGAGGATAACGCAATGCAGGGCACGGTGGTGTAGCGCAGTGTAGCGCAGCGTGGTGTAGAATAGCATCGCGCAGAGCACTCCGGTACAAAATTGCTTGGTACTTGTATAACACACGTGTCTGTCTACTTTTAAATCCATAGATCAACTAATATTGCACAGTACATTATCGATAAATTTATCGACGATTCAGTTTTGCAATCAGTCAGCCTTGAAGTGCAGAGAGAACGCGCAGCTGTCCGTGAGATAACATATCTACCCGGCGAAAACGTTGCTCAAACTTTTCACGCACACCTCGGCCGGTTTACGGTAATCAAATATTTTCAACGAAAAAAGTGTATCAACAATTTTATCCGCTCTTTCTTCTTGGAACTTTCTCGCTTATTTGACGGTCGTATAACTTCGTGCCTGATTACACCAAGACCTCGACGAGATACCGACGTTTATTCTTTATATAAAAGTTTGTTTAAAGAAGAATTCTTCCGCTGCGTCACGCTCGATGTTGCAAAAGATGTTTCTTTCTTCCTTTACTGATTGTCTATCTTCATACACTTCTCGAGCGTTTTTTTTTTTTCGTCTTCTTGAATCCATTCACTACAAACATCCAATTAAGGAGTACA
The DNA here is from genome assembly GCA_948146005.1 of Nomada fucata. Classification (NCBI taxonomy): domain Eukaryota; kingdom Metazoa; phylum Arthropoda; class Insecta; order Hymenoptera; family Apidae; genus Nomada; species Nomada fucata. Next base: position 1,211,896 of record OX411280.1, on the reverse strand, counting down.
ATCTGTTGAATTGTTTCTTTGAAAACGGAACGGTCGAAATTCTGTGCAGTAAGATTTTATTGGCGACCTTTCTTGCGCAATAGAGTACGTGTTATCCAATCCGGAATTTTTCTGCGGTACCGGACCGAGTAAACGTTTCATTCGCCACGCGATTCGATCAATTTTCAATTTTGGCAACGAGTCGAACTTTTCAATTCAATTCTGGATTCATTAAAGTATTAGCGCCGCAACATTCGAATTCTCAAATACCTTTACGTATAAAGTTCATGACGCGAAACAAAAATTCGATTCTAATTTAATATATACAGATCCCATTTCAATCTGATCTGATATATTTGCTTCGAATTTCTTTTTTACTTGAATCTTCGGTTCTCGGTGAATCGATTTCGTGTTTCAAAAATTATAACGGAATAGTGTACGCGTATGATTTAATTTAAAACGATTGAACCAGACTGTCGCACAACTAGCTCCCTTTTCGTGTTATAATATCGCGCGGTGGATCGATGTGTCACGAGTGAATGGATATCAACGATCCCCTGTCGATATCCGATTGAAATGCAATCGCATAAAATGTTTGAGATACGCTGGCAAACGACTACTGTTTAAATCAATTAAGCTCAGATTCGATGGCACAAGTTGCAACGACGACAAGTTGTAACGTGAAATTTCTACCGATATTTCTGTATTCTCTACGTTGGCACTGGCAATTTATACATACGTATGCAATTTCACCGACGACGCGCAAGAATAGGCGATAGAAGTTGACATTGATAACGCTATATTTTCCATATTAGCTGAAATGAAAGCCAATAGCTGTCCCAAGTTCTTTATTTCACAGTTTGTTTATTTTTTCAATACATAGTTCGATTGCATCGATTGGAGCAGCGGGAATGCAAGTCCTATTGCCGGTTCAATATTTCCTCGTACACAGTTTCTTTATTATTTACACCTCTCGTGGAAAATAATATGAGATCGCAATGTCGTAAGCAGCCAAGCAGAATATATTTAAAGGTCTCGATTCTACCCTTGCCTCTGCACAATTTGCGCAGTTGTATGTTACCGAGCATCCTTCGTTTCCTTAATACAGTACACGATGTAATTAAATGAATCTCAGCTAAACTCACGCCCAGCTATTTAGAAAATAAAGCTTCCGCGCACGCCAGATACTTCTCTCGGGTGTGTAGCACGTACTACCGTGTTGTACGAAACCTACATTCCCATTACCCGGATCATCCCTCGATGGTCGAAAGTTAAATCGCGAAGAAGGAGCGTGGCCTGCAGGATCTTGGCACGCGATCATCCCCAGTGTCGATTCGCGAATCCATCGTCGCGTGAATCGCTAGTGGCGGACCATTGGCGCGGAAAAAAAAGAACGAAACGGCGAAATAAATTCCGACCTGGGCCAAACGCGAGGAGAAGAGGCGCACTGGAACCCTATTACTTCGCTATTACCCGTGCAGAATGCTCGTCCTCCCCATACCACCACGGTGTCCCGTAATTGTCTTGGCCCAGCTTCTACCTCGTTTCTAATCCGATTTTCCACGTTTCGCTTTAACATCCGCTCTGTTTTTTTTTTTTTTACTAAACTTCTCTTCCTTCTCCTTTTTTGGAGGAAGGGGGGACGAGGTGTGGTTTACCGTTTTAAACGGGAAGAGATGGAAGATGGAAGGTAGAGCACCGGCGTAATTAAGTCGTTCATGAACGCAAAGGTAAATGAAGTAGGTGGAACTTTGTTTTTTCTCGAAGCCATGCGCCCGTCGAGTTATATTCGAATTATACATTACGTATATTTTATACAGAAAATTGTATAAAACAATTTAATTGGAAGCATACGTTACAGTAGAACGTTTGAAGGTAAACTAATATTATTATCGTTGGGCACAAAAATTGCACAATATGCAGACTGTCCGGGGTCTGTTACCATAAAGGTAATATCTCTCTAAATTTACGCGCAGTAGAGTTTCAGATTATAACACCAACAAATTTAGAGTAATAAAAATAAACATGCCCCGAATCCTGTCTAATGGCACAGCCACCAGTTTAATTAACTAATCTAATTCCCCGTGCAAATCGATAGTGCGCAAAATAATGGATACATTCGCTGTTTCTTCACTTTTAATTCAGGCCACTTTGATGATTATCAGCACACATGTCGATCGTGGGCCTTTGGAACACGACGACATGTTCTCGCTCACAGAGAATACATAGATGTTGGTGCGTGGTACGGGAGGATCTCGTACACGCTGCGTCCAGGGATTACGCACACTTGCATATTTACGATCTTCCTCGTACGTGGCCGTACCACGAACTTATAATCACGTGTGTGGCCTAGGCTGCGGTACATGCCATCATCGACTTACACGTGCACCGAGGGCATAAATTAGTCGTGGGCAGAATATCTTTCTTCGTTCATTTTTTTTTTTTATTTCTTTTTTCGTTAGCCGTGGTAGCCGACGTGTAACCACTTCCTGGCAGAATTTCTTCCTTCTTTCGACGGGTCAGAATTTAACACCCGTTGCAAGGTTGCTGGGACTTCGCACGTTGCACCGCCATTATTCGTTTGGTTCTTACGGAGACGAAATGTCAAGGAATTTTTATCCGCGGATGTAAAATTATCAGCAGGCGTTAATCTGACGAATTGAGCTGTCTGTCTATATAATTTTGAATCTTCCTCCCATCGACAATATTGAATTCCCCTTTCGTATGTTCCTCTGGAAAAGACACCTTGAGTGTCTGTGGTTATTTGCGGATTGTTTGCCAGACTTTTAGTGTCCCGAAACGTTGCCCGAAATGTTTAGAAGCTCGTTACAAAAGTTTATGGCACACGGCTAATTAACGTTCGGTCGCAAATGAACCTTGACGGGTATTAAATAATTTACCGTGCTCGCCACGTGCGGCTGCGTAGCATTTTGGTTTTGTCAATATAGCGCAAGAATGTGTCCAAACGGGAACGTTCGTGATCCATAAACAGGATACGATGGATCGAATCGAGCCGGCTTTTCTATCGCATTCTCTTTCGAACGATCCCGAGTATGTTCCTGGGTATCAGGAAAATTCAATTCCTGAGAAAGCTTTGCGTATGAAATGGAATTTACGCGGCTTCGCGTTTCGTCTCTGTTTTTCGATTCGCATATACTTCACACGGTTGGGGAATAAAATTTTCTTGACGGACGAAGACGATTTGCGAACATCGCGAAGCGATACGCGCGAGACCCGAGCATTTGCGTGCACGCTCCGCGATTTTAATTAGAATTAATTAAATAATAGACACATCCAGTGCGCGGCTACCTGCTAGTTCTATTCACCTGTGATTGAAATATTCAAACCAGGAGATTGTTGACGGTAGAAATGGTTTTCGCTGTTGATAATCGCACAACGCGGTTCGCAGTTAACCGTTTGATAATTAACGCAGGCAAAATTACGTGGCTTTATAATAGAGAATTTGGAACAGAATTGAAAGGGATTAATTTTCGTTCGATATCCATTTTTTAGTGCTCGTCGACGGCAATGCTCCCGACGTAATTTACACGTAATTTATATAATTTACGCGGCGCGCCGAGAAATTTTGGTCCGCCTCGGAGTTTGCTTTTCCCGGATCTGTTGAACTCGTAGGCATCGTGTCGTGAGCGTAGTTTACATAGAAACCTGTTTGCTACAGCGTCGAGCTATGTTAACGCATCAATTATTTGAACGGTTGAGAAGCTGTCTCGTCGTACAATAATCTCCTAAAATATTTAAAATAAAAACAGGAGGCTCGTGATTTTTTGTAGACGCGTTAAAATGGAATACAATCAGACAGATCTTCAGGACAGTCACCGATATTCTTAATTCAACGTACAGGGTGGTTCGAATAACATGTCGCACCTGCAGACTTAAAACAAATTAACGTGTAACGTGTTCGTCGTTGAATAATTTTCCGGCGTCTACCGCGTCGTTACTTCCCAAGAATCGAGTAAAGAGACCGCCTCGCCCCACCGATTCGTTCGTCGCGAAAATGGAAACCGGGAAAACGGCGGAACGTAAAGCGTGTCGTCGTCGCGAGACACGCGAGGGTCGTGAAAATTCTCGCGACCAGACATCGACGTGCACGCGGTCAAAAGAAGCGCGAGACGCACGTTGTTCCTTTCGTAACGCGTTTGTTAACGCACGCAGAAACGTGTACACGCGACGTGTCGCGGCTCTTTTACGCTCTTTCGTATATATATATATATGTATATATATATATATATATCTGTGTGTGTGTGTGTGTGTGTGTCTGTCTGTCTGTCTGTCCGTCTGTCTCTTTCTCTCATTCTCTCCTTTCGTGGGACGAGTTCGAGTGATACGCGAGATTGGCGCAAGGCCAGTCGTCGATTGCATAACTCGCGTCACTGCGAATCGCTCGACCGCTCGATGAACGCCGTTCCCGGCTGTATGTCGTCTGCCACCCCTTCCCATGTTCTTTCTACCGGAAGAAAAACCGGGCGAAACGTTTCACCTGTTCGCGTCGCGGTTTCCACCGAACATTTGCCATCGTGGCGGGGCGCGGCGCCCGATTGCGAAGGAGAGAAATTCTTTTTCACGCGACGAGGCGCTCTGTTTATTCGGAGTGCGTCGAGGTGTGGGTATTTGTATCAGGTGTTTCCTAACGAAGGATGCATTTGGGAGTAATTGGGAGTGGATCGGCGGAATCTAACGATGTCTAGAGAGTTTTGTTTGACAGGAATTTGTGCTGGGGAATCGGAGAGGTGAGATTTTGTTGGGTCCCTGCGTCGCGGAATTAAGTGCTTAGGAGGTCCGGGATTTTCTGATGGCGAAGGTTTTGCTTCGGTTATTCTGGAGAATGCGAGTGTGAAAAATTGAAATTTTTGTATTATCATCGTTGGTATCGGCCGTATTCTCAGCGCGATAATAATTTTATTCTCCTTTCGACAGTCACGTCGTGTCTTCGTTCGAACGGTGTAACGATGTTAGTCAAGTTTTAATGATGCATAGAAAGTGAAATATTGCGAGGTATTTCGGAACGCGTGTCCTGGGCACCACAGGAGACTCAAAATATTTGTAGATCCTAGGATTCCTGAGAGGCCTTGTAAATCTTCGAGACCCTTGGAATACCTTGCATCCTTCAGACTTAATGACTTTCGATACAATCGGTACGCGTAATTATCGTTCTCCACTCGTTAACCCTAAAAATTCTATATTCTCGTAGCGTTATTATTTTTATATCCATGCGAAATAGTACGAAACTAAGGATATCCGTGTGAGATCCGAATAAAAATTCTCAGGTAACTGTATCGAATTGAAAAATCTTGTAGCTACATTTCCACCTGCCTGGAGCTATTTAAGCACTCCGTGCATGTATATAGCGAGGATAGCGCTTTACACAAATGATAAACGTGTTAATATCGAAATACTCTGTTCAATAAGTACTATCGATAGATTCAAACTGTAATTATAGTAAATATAAAATACAAAAGAAGCAACGTTGGAAAATAAAATTTCATAGTTCCACCAGTTTCCTTAAACATTGCCGATAAACGTGTCTGCTACCTGTTCACTTATTACCCTCCAAACTGAAAATTAGACACTTCTTCGTTTCCTCTCCTCAGAAGCAGCTTAAAAGCTCCATCTCGTCGTCCAGACCCATTGACACCTGCGAACCCCGATTTCGATCATTTTCGAACTTTCATTTCCGCCCTCGTCGTTCGAGTGTCAAAGCAGCGTTCTGTTCCTTTTAACTCGGCCGTGTATGATCGATAAACGAGGCGTGTTATCGGGGAAAACGTGGCGGAGGAACGGCTCGAAATATCCAGCGTCAACACCTCAACCGGCCCTATTTTTATTTTACGATGATCAGAGTGTCTCGATGCCTTTACGACGCACCGGAGGAGCGCGTCTACTTCCGGTTTGATCAGCCCTGCCACGGAAACCACGATATCGTCGCACGGATGGTGGCGCGATGCGTTTCGAAGCGGTTCGACCGTAAAGCAACCATAAATTGGCGCAGGGTGAACCCTCCGAAAACCGATAGGAATTTTACGAAGCGATTTTGAGGTGAATGGAAATCCAGGAAATGAGCTCTCTAATGCAACTTTATCGTTGAACTTTTGTTGCAAATTGAACATTTCTTTGCGCTATTATTCAAGATGCGAGTAAATTTTGGTAACGTGTATATAGAGAGGAAAATTTCTTTTCGATTTATATTTTACGGAATGACGGGGTATACTTCGTTTGACTGAAACGCAGAAAAGTCTCGCTTTTCCTCTTCCTCGAGTATTTTTCGATATCACGATTCTCGGATATTCTCGCGATACGTAATTTATTTCGTTATTTCGTTTGATATTGATAAATATAGATACAATGAATTATATACCAATTTTCCCAAAATGTTTGCTGATTTTTATTTCCTTCGAACGCGTGCAGAAGTTCTAACCCGTGCAAATCGGACGTCTGTCGACGTGTTCCAGTCGTAACTCTGACAACAATGGTTCCCACTTTAAAATTTATCCCTTAAACATATCACGGTGTGTTTTTCTGACTGGACAGGGTAAAGGAAATAGAATAACACCAGGATTGAAATGCCCGTATCGGAAAAATAATTCGTTCGTTCGTTTCACGGAAATCCACATGCGCACGTATAAATCGAAACAACGGCGATGTTGATTCGTTTCACCGTACGTAAAACAAATTGGCACGGGCAGCGAGGTAAAGAGTTAATCGGCTAGAAAAAGAAAAGGGACAGACGAGCTTTCGCGATTGATTATTTGGCCGGATAGGAGAGTGCGGCTCGATATCGAAATCTCGTTTTAATCGGTAATCGAGTGACGTTATCGCGAACGAAGTATTGACTTGGCACGAAACTCGGTGTCTTCTTTTTTCATCTTGCGTCTGCTTCCTCGTCGCTATCTGTTCTCTGGCGACGCAGCCCTACAATTTACCAGCAATTTTCCGTGAAATAGGAAAAGAAAATTTTCGTTCTATTCTCGTTGTACAACAATCGTGGTTATTGGTGAAAATTATTCGAACTATCGGCAGGAATTGTATCAGTCACTGACGTTTAATAATTACCATAACGATCGCGCACGTGCTTAGAATTGTAATGAAAACATCAACTCGTCGTCATCGTGGAAATTGCAAATGTTCCGTGAAACAGAAATATTGGGGAAACATTTGATATTAATATTATATTGCAACCATCGTGCGTTCGTTGAAATAATATTGTTCGATACCCGCGCGTTGAATCTGCAACTTAATTAGTGATGATAAAAGGTGAGCAGTTAGTTACGTATAAATTGTGGGAAAAATAGCAGCGCTGGAAATTAATCAGCGTCAAAAATATGAATGGAAATAAAATTCGTATTTATGAGACGCATGAAAATTTCTACCAGATGCAGAAAATTTACACTATACTTGAAGCTTCTCTTTAACAACTTGCCCTGCGATATCAGGTAACACTGCGCGTACAAATTGAAAAGAAAAACAAAGTTAAGAAACCCCCAGAGTCTCGGCATAATTTAATATCCTAGCATAATATACGCAAGAAGTGATTCCCAATTTCCATGAACATAATTGCAAATCGTTATGAATTGCTAAGACCCCGAGGGGGGAAAAATCGCCAGGCAAGGTGGTTCGATTTCTCGGCCACACAAAGTGTTCAAATATTATTTAACGAGGGCCATTTGCGACCCGTTCGGCTCCGTTGAAAAATCGAACGGCTCGCGATACGTCACAGGATATTCGATACGTGCGCCCCTCCTCTTCTTCCCCCTTTTTTTTATTTTTCTTTTTTCGCCGTCCATGCAATTAGGACTTGACCCATTTCCCGGTGATTCGCGCGGCCAGGTCCGTTGTTCGACGTGTATCGCAAACGCGACGCGAAATCGACCCGGCCGAAAGATCGATGAACCAAACGCTCGCGTATTGTAAACAGGCGAGATGAAGGGTGTTGCAACGTGGCAGGGGTTGTTAAAGCTGCCATGTAGAAGGGTTGTAAAATCTGTGTGATGATAAAATAAACATGTCTCGGGGGTTTGAATGGGAGATCTGACAGATTCGAGCGGCGAATTAAAGTTTGCCCCGCTTCGAATGGACACCCGTATCGTATAAACCTTATCTCAGTTTTTCTTTAAATTATTCGTCGAGGTATATTACAGTTGCACCATTAAATTACAAGCAGTGCGTTCTTTTATATCCCAGAGCTCGTGGCGGATTTATAATCACAGATTTTGCCCTGCAATGAAATATTTTTAATTGTTTTCAACGGTGAAAATAAGTAAGACGATTGAGTACGGAGATGCGCGGGCACACTGACGTTATCGTAAACAAAAAGGCGTGAAGGGCTCCATCCATAGAGATAACCATCGCACGGCCCTGGGTACGCGACATCAATCGGTGTCGTCGCTTGATGCTTTAATTTACTGCCCGGCCGTATCGTACAGACACTATAGCTTACCTGGCTCGCGCACCTGATTCGTAGTTTGCCACATACTTGGCAGAACCGATGTAGCGTGGTCGTAAAATCGTGCAAGCGGTAAAAAGCAGACTCGTCGAGTGCTAGAACGTTTCCAATGGGGCCAACTTTTTGGGATAATGAAGGCTTCAACGCCGTTTGGAGCACCTATTTTATTTATTTAGAACTGTCGTGCAATTTTACCAAGGTAACTTCGAAAATGAACGAAATAAAAATTAATTGGGATATTGAAGTTGAGTATCGAGAATTATTTTTTTTTTGGAAAGAAGTTACTCAACTGTGTCGGGAAAAAGATAATTTACATTAGCGTCAGATAATAAAAAGTTCATGAAACTATGCGAACCGTTCGAAATAATTGATGTTAAATTAAGGATTGCATTAAAGAAGCAAAAGATGAAGGGGTAAGATAAATTAACAAAACATCGCCTTTCTCCAAAAAGTCCACCTCTTTTTGTATCCGTAGCAAACTCGTACACAGCCCGTGCAGCAAGGTAAATAAAATGTTAATAGGAGAAGAGCAACCGTTATATATCGCATAGATATTCAGGAACAGTTTCGAAGTATCGATCTTCTCGTACGGACGCCAGACTTATCGAAAGGCTTACGACATTTATTCTTCCCTTTTCTGCACGGAACTCCGTTGAATTGCAGTCGTGAAGTGGTTATCTGTCTGCAGCCTCTGTATCATCCTCCTTTATTTCCTTCCTGACAGTATTTCTACGAACGTACAGAAAGCACAATTCCCTTTATTATTCTAAAATTCCAGACTTCGCCACCCACCCTCCCCCACCTCCGGCATTTATGTCCAAGTGTTACAGCATTCGTTGGAACGCGACACGAAGCTAACTTGTAACGTCCTCCCCGCTATTTTCTCAAACGCCATCATTATTATTAATATAAACAGACAGTAATAGGTAATTATACTCCAGTAGGCGTTAATAACGTTGAAAATTAACGCCGTTATTGCTCCACAGAAACTGTACTGTAATATTGTTCGCGGCTAGGAAATAGTCGTGGAAATACTCGGCAACCGGAATTATTTCTAAGCACTTGGACGAAAATATTAATTGTTCATGTACCTATGGCATTCAACGTAAATTGTACGAATACGAAGACTTTTGTGGCGTTAGATTTACGACGATTTTCTTGAACCCCCTTTTATACGCCAATGAAATAAGATTTTCTCGTAAACAATATATCAATCGAGAATTATCACGCCAGGCATTGAGAAAATTTGATAAGCCACAAATGTGACAATGCCCGGCTGTTAAAGGATATTAATTATTTCAATTCAATAATTGCGAGGGCACGATTCCTTTCATGACTCACCGCGCGTACAATGCGTACACACGCTCGAACGTGTACCCTTAAAACGTGCCTCTGTGATAGCCGCGACGAATTTGATTCGCAGGAAATGAATCATGTTTCGTGGCCCCTTTCTTTACTTGTGTCGCGCGTAATACGTTCTAACCGGGAGCCTCCTATTGTGCTTTCGTTGCGCTGCCTTTCGTTATTAAAATCGTGCACAGCAAGCACCGGATTGTGTAATCACGCGGCGCGATGAATTTTCCCACTGGAATTTTCACGCTCGGGTATCCGGCGACCGTGGAAACTTGAATGAGTGAAATAATCATTGCCGGGATGAGAGTTTTCTTTTAAATTGATACTTAACCGGCGCGTTCGGATTATGAAACGCTGTTCCCGGTGTGCGTATCAGAGCGCGGGTGATGGGACAGGAAGGGTAGATTCAGGAACTAGCAACGTTAAACGAGATTTCGGTATTAAATCCTGGCTTTAAAGTTACGCTGTCGATGTTTCAACCGTTTGGTAGTTTAGCACGAGAGGTGGTATTAAGGTGTTGCTTAACATTGTGGAATATGAAACGCAACTGCGCAAGTTGCTTAATTATTGTTACCATTGTCATAGTTATCGGTCGTTGGAAAATTTCTATCGTACATGTGGCGTCGAGAGAGAATTTATCGCGCAGTGACAGCGAAATAGAAATGTGAATATGGATAAAAAAAAGGCATTTTAAATTATTTGGAACAGAGACCTACCAAAACGTACTCAGTATTATGTAACAATGTTTCGATCATTCAAAAAAATAACCGTCCGTCTAATGAAATAGAATTCGGTGATAGTATAAAGAAAGAAATTAATACGAACATAATTACGAAAACCATAAGCTCCGTTAATCGTGATCAGTTTCCAAATCGTTTAATAATCCCTTCGTCGATTTTTCAGACGCAAGAAACTCGTGTTGAATCCTCAAAATTTTGCATAGGCGACTTAGTCTTCGTCAATGAATAATAACCATCGATAAAGAAAACGGCTGCCGGATATCTGGCGTTGAAACGAGTTCTGACAGGGCAGACCGTCTAATCAGCGAAGTGGTACTTATGCAAATTTAATTTGTACGACAAATCACGGCCGGACAAGTGTGTCAAGGTTTACTGGTTAGTTTTCCAGGATCGTTTCAAGTTCGCACCTGTATGTGCCCCATGACGCTGGGCATTCCCTTTGCCATGGAGCGTTCCACGATTATTAACAACCGAGTGAACCTTCACCGTGTGCCTGCACTTTTCCTCCTTCGCCTATTGCAGGACAAGACTTTCGCCATTTTCTCTGAAGCACATATATACATATATATACATACACTACACGCACACCCATTTCCCGTATTCACGTATGATTCTTCGTTCACAGTTGGCTCAGTGCAGGACAGTTACGGTTGTTCAAATAAATTTTCAGCAGGGACTGCGTGTTTCGGGCGTTCCCAGCTTTGAGCAAGAGAGTCTGGGCGAACGGGGGTTTAGTTATTGCGTTCGGTTGGTTAGTTGTCGGTTGCTGAATTCAGCTTCGTTCAGCGGTGATTATATATGAATTGTGTTTGTCGCGCGATAGCTGGGGGGTTTCGCTCTATAATTGGAGGACTGGAAATTTCGTTCAAGTTGAACAACTGTAATCGGAAGTTCGCAAACTTCGATAATTATTATCACTGTTATTATGTCGGCGATTAATGAGAAATTCGAATATTATTCGTGCTGCAATTGGTCAGCGACGAACCTTCAGAATTCTAATGGAGAACTGGTGGACACTTAATATTACCATAAGGAAATAGATCAAGCTCACAGTGTTAATGACAAAACGTACACAGGAATATCGGCAAATTTTGTTGCACCCCGAACAACAAGGGTTCCAAAACTCCTGAACCCTAATTGGGCACGGTGAAATTTCACTGCACCGATATCTCACGAGCTCCCCCAACTCCCCCAACTTTTTCCTTCGTCCCATAACTTCAACCCCGGATCCCTCGAAACATCCGCCACGAAATGAAACAGAAGTACCAAACTCCGGTTACTCTACAGATTACAGCAGAGTCGGGCAAGTCGAAAGTGTCCTTGAATCACGATGCTCTCGTGGACTCCGGGGCCCGGCGATTTTCCACGAGTTACATAACCAACCTCACCCAACAGGACTTCGCCACAATATTCTCCCAATTTTCCCCAGAACGAATCCGCGAATTCCAGCTTCCACCATTTCATCCGTATCTTCACATCGCAGTTCCGAATTTCCACAAATCGCATAGCCACCGCCGGCCATGTATTCTACTCTCCCTCTCTCTCTCTCTCTCTCTCTCTCCACCTTTATTTTCCCGTCCCCCGTTTCCCTACCGTACATCTGTCACGCGCTATCGATTTCCACGTACCGACCGTCCTTCTTTCTCGTTCGTGGTCACCCGATGGATCGGTCCATCAGGATGGGGGTTGCTTTTTAACGGGCCTCGAGAATGATCGTCGGTCCGCAATAAGGAACCGCATTGTCGAGCGGCACGACGCGACGTCGGAAGTTACGTAACGAGTTGTTTCAGGGACTTTAGCCTAGCCCAGTTCCGCAGAAGTACTTCCAACCCCCGCGGAGAATCGATCTGGCTGACGCTTTGATGATCGCGTCGCGCACTCTCTACCGTTCTCTTCCTCCCGTCCAATGTGCTCTTTGACGTGGCTTTTGTATTATTTACCGGTGGATTACTTCTTTCCCGCTTCGTTTTTTTGTAAGATTCGCGCTATTGGATCGGTTACACGGTCGCCCGAGAGACCGATTAAACGGTTCTGACTGTTTAGGAGGCATCGAGTCGAGTCGAGTCGAGTCGGGGTGGATTTTAGGTTACGATGGACAGGAGGTCTTGCGTTTGGTCATGTGGAGAAGTGGCATAGTTTCATTTCATTAGAAAGGATCGTGGGTTTTGGCGGATTTCGTTAAATTGAATTATTACACGATTTGTACAGTTTCGTTTTCTGCGCACGCGGAGAGTCGTGTGTTACGTTTAGGTGTTCCAAATGAGATTCGCGTTAAGGAGAGGAAAATTGTACATTTTGCACCGACCGTGTTATAACGTCGAAAATTTTTATCGAATATTTCTGAATATCGAGCTCCTCTATTTGCATGAGATCCACGTTCAATAAGGAGCCGAGTCTGACCCGAGCCGTACTCATTCCACTGCGATGGCGCCGCGACTACTGGATACCGAAAATCCATTCTCTTAAACGTTCATTGGTCAAACAATTTTCTCTCTACCCGCTGTCAATATCAAACATTCAAGTGACTCGGTTAAATCAATTATCTGCTCCAGCCTTCGTCAACATTAATTTAGTATAACGATGATTTATCGACCTCTCCTGTATCGTTCTAATTACTCGTCAAACACCGTTATCCCCTGAATTTCACTATGGATGCCCGGAACATCAATTCCCTTTAAGCTTCCCTCCTCGATACCAAACTATGTTCTTAAAACAATCCACGGAATGCAGAGATGAGCTCGCGCACGCTGGCAGCGACAGAAGTAATTATCAAGTAATTCCGGCAATGACCTGAGTCACCAGGATGGCTCGAAGTCTGGAAACGACTCAGCTCGAGTCGTTGCTTTAACGAACCGTAATGAAAAGTACGGAAGGGACGGTCGGCTGGCGTTGATAGCGGCCCGATGATTAAATCGCTGACAACGGAAAAGGCCGTACGGCTCTGCGATTGAATTTCCTTTTCTCTGGACGAAACGTGAAGGTCTGCGGGAGAAACCTGGGTGGGAAAAGAAAGGAACACAGGAGTCAGCGTGGCCGCAGTCGGTCTCCAGATGGATTCGATCACTAGCAGTCGTTCTGTCTCAGAGAAACGATCTTAGCTCGACGCTGAAATGTACATGCGTACCACCAATCGAGGCGAATGAATGTTAATTTCACAACGCGTTGAAAATATCGAACCCATTTTTGAATTGTTTTAAATAGACGGATCCAAGTGCCGCTTAAATTTTTATTGAGACCATCGGCACCGTTCCAGTTCCTCCGCCAAGGTTTTAAGTTCCACTCGGATCGAAGATAGGTCGTTTTCTTTGATTCCACCCTCGGCCGCTGATTCAGTTCACGAATGCACCCGTAACGAGAGGCAGTCCGACCCGATGTTCGCAGGTTGTCTAGGAAACTTTCCGTCTGGATCGAATCACTTCTGCCAAATAAGTTTCCACGAATAACGAATAAGCATCTAGGCTTTTCTCTACTCGAACAAATATGTTTTTCTCACCGGTCAAGTTTTCCAATTTCATGGTGGCGAAGGCCACAGTGGATATGCATGGCAAAGAGCTCGTAGAGGATTTATACCGAGCGAAACGGAGACTAGGGAATAATGCAACGCGTTCGATCATCCTGAGGTACAACAGGAAACGGGATCCCGTGGAACGTAGTCACCGGGGAAACTCGGAAGAAGAGATAGACAGGGCTCGTTCCTCATAACATGCAAGACGGAAGATTTGCATGGTGGAGCGGGACCAAGGAGCCGGTGGAGCGTTCCAGACAGACAGAGAACGTTCGATAATGGTGGATGGAAAAGGAGGGTCGTGTGCGAGTAGAGTCGGTTGGTCGGCCAAAGCGTCGTGTGGCGGGTAGCCCAGTAGCACAGATCACGTTTCAGCGGTTCTCAGGCGTAGCTGGCTCGTAAGGAAATTCTAGGAACCTTCTGTACCATCCCTTGTGTAAACGCCTTACACGATATGGATTTATTCGTTTGTGCATCACAAACCGTGTCTTCTATAGGGAGGCATAGAACGATGCAGTGTTCTTTTTGAATAATATCCTTTCCACGAATTCTTCCATCGATTGCCCCACATTTCGTATCATTACTCTTCTCCGTTGTAATTGATTCTAAAATCTAGCAGTAAATTGTATAGCCAATTATTGTACGATATTTATATATCTTGTTGGTCAAGTAAGCAAGATAGACCGAGGAAGTCCGTAATTCTTATGCAATTAACCTTCTGTCACGGCCCGGTTCTGGTCGAAAAATTTCCCTAGGGAGCGGCGTGCAAACGTACGCGGACAGGGGTGTATCCGTACTTGGCTTCCGGATTCGGTGAACCCAGTTGAAAACCACTGGCGTAAGTTTGGGCGTGCGCTGTTGTGTTTAGGAGCGTGGACTGGCGCGGTGACGGCAGAAACGGGTACCTCTTGGCTAGGGGTTCGAACGGTGCCACGAAGAGGGGTGGGAGTTATGCATCACGACTGAGGGGTTGCGGGGTTCTAGGTAGCGATGGGCACGCTTCCTCACCCCTGCTAGTTTTCGAGCAATTTGACTGCACGAAAATTTTTACGGACAGGGACGACACCAATTTCCATGATTTTGGAAAGGCAGAGTTTCTTTTTTGGAATAATTTTAGATCGCTCGAACGACCCTGTCGATCGTGCAATACGCAAAATGCATCCTTCGCGTTAGGGCAGAAGGAAGAAAAATATCATTGCTGTACGGAAAAATCTATGTAAAATAACAATAGACATCGAATACATAGGTGCGAGTGTTACAATAAGATATGTTTGCTTAAATGCACTATCGCGTCCAGTAAGTACTGGCAACGTAAATGGCGTGCCAACTCCCCCGCCCCCCAGTCAACAGCTTACAATATCATTGCAAATTCTATTACCGATAGAATCTCATACGTCCCCTATTTACACGCTCGAAATATGCAGAAATATTTTCAATCCTATACATTAAACAATCGTGCAAGATATAATAGGGCTGTCGTAGGACCCTGCACTCTTCGAGAGCCCATCGTTAGGCAGTGGACTTCCCATACGAGGTGTTCGCTTTGCTTGGGTGGTGGCGCTCGAGGTACGCGGTACAGGAATGGGGGTGAATTGAGAGCGACGCGGTGGTGGGGACGGTTACCGTGACTATGCACAGCGGGTTGGTCGGGTGAGGGACGGTGTCGTGGCGGTGGGGACGTTGTGGGTCGTGGTGGGGGTCGACGGGTCGATGATGCCGGCGGTCCTCGACGACTCGAAACGCCAGTCAGTCTCTGGTCCTCCTGAAGCCGCGCTGTTAACCTTCTATTTCATCGAACACCGCTCGCCGCAGCCATGGGTGACAAGGTTTGTGATTGCTTAAACGCACAGCCATCTCCTCGAGACTCTCGCTTAGCGAGTCTTCGCTTTTGTAGTTCACGAGTAACGTGCCAAAGCTTGTCCTGCTTTCTCGAGCTCTGACAGATAGCCAGATAGAGGCGGAGTGTGTCGTATGTGTGTGTGTGTTTGTGTGCGTGTGCGTGTGTTTGCCAAGCTGCCTGCGTTTGCCAAGCTGTGTGCATCCCGTTCTGTTTGTCGCGGGTTAGGAAGAGTGTGTGTGTATGTGAGAGAGAGAGAGAGAGAGAGAGAGAGAGAGAGAGAGAGAGAATGGAAATAAACGAACGAGATTTAGAATGCGATAGAGAAAGAAGGAAATACGAAAAGGCGAATAGCACGAGTGACAGGCATGAATGGGTATGGAGAAGTTGGAAGAAAGTTTGTTAGGGACTCGTTCTCTTACTCTGGGGGAACAGGAAGCATTTCATTGGAATTCCACTGAGTGATACGACGCTACATTTTTTTTCTAACAGTTCTGGTGCGTGTTTGTTTCCCGTTCGTAGATACATTTCCATGCTCCCTTAGACGCACACGGTTATTTAACTGGCAGACCTCTATTTGACTTTTCCCGATGTTTGGTGATAGTTGTCGAAACGGTCGCTTCGGAAAAGTCAGGCGAACGGAAGGGCAAGGAGGAAAAGGAACGGTGAAAGAGGGCGCGATAGTGCAGGGGCGAGAAAGGGACAGAGATATAGAGGCGAGTCTGTGGTGTAACCACTGCTAAAGAGGAGCTTCGATCGAGGGAAGGAGGGGAGAGGGTGGGAGAGAATGAGAGAGAAAGACGTAAGCTGAACAAGGAAGGGTTGCGCGCTCTATCTCTCTTCTCTCCCCCTTTCCTCTAGCTCTCTCTCGCGTTTCTCTCTCTCTCTCTCTCTCTCCTGCTTTCTCTCCACATCGAACTCCCGGTGAATCCGCGCAAAGCAGTTCTTCCTAGTGATCCGTTCTGTCAGTGTGTTTCTAGGAAAGCGAGGAAGTTCCTCGAGTCGGAAAGGCTGTCCCTCCCTCTGTCTGTTTCTTTCTTCTTCTTCTTCTGCTTCTTCTTCCACATCTTTGACCGGTCCAGTATAAAGGAACGAGATGGTAAAGTGGTATTTTATGGAAAAACTACCCTCTTCCATTTATCCTTGCTGCCCTTACATATAAAAATATCTAGCTAGTACTTCCTTTATTTACAACCCTGCCTCGTTTCTGTTCTTTCTGTTGAATTTTGTCCCGATTAGTGCGAAACGCGAGATTTGCCAAGTCTTCTGATCCAATGGTGTTCACTCGTCGTGTTCTACGTGATTCGAACGAAAAGTGTATAATACAAAGATCACGGTAGGACCAGTGGCCAGCCTGACAGTGCTTCGATCGCGGATTACGCGTGGTTCCCTGACCCAATTGTGCGGCTCGAGTACTTTTTTAGGCGTCGTCGAGAGTGCGGGGCGACCGGGAAAGAAAGCTGGAAAGCCTGTCCGTGCCACCCCTTCCGTGGGGTGGAAGTAGTTCGAGGGGATGTCGGTGAGGGTGTTACGGCGTGACACGCATGCGCGGCGAACCAGCTGCGGACTTTCCGAACGGACGTCACGACTTTTAGCGAAAATCCTCAATGAAAATCGCCACGAATCCCCGAAATTCTCGTTCGGTGTTCGCATCTCTCCCTATTCTCGTCCGATTCTCTTCGAGAATTTCGATTCCACCGACGTACGGGACAAGCGCGTATGCACGTCGTCGATGCAACGTGCGACGAAAGAAATGGCACGGGCTGTTTCTCGTGACACGCAACATAGGATCGTCCGGAATACGTATTCACTGAAATTCGAGTCTAGTGACATTTTTCTCCACGGCAATCTCTTTGACTCGCGTCTCCGGATCGGGCCCGATTTATCCCGGCACGTTATCCAATCGTTTCACACGGGAACACCCTTAATTCGATCGATCGGTTCACGTTCCAGCAGAAAATAACGTCCGCATGGAGACTGGTATTTTTAGCGAGCTATTAAAGCTCACCTTTCGCCAGGCTGTCTATGCGCAAGCTCTTCGCCAGCGAGGATAAATCGGTAGCCTTGATCACGATGAATTATACATCGTCCACGAAACTTTGTCCACCGTAATCTCTGCACCGTGAAACAATCTCTGCGCAAACAGAACCTGTCCGTTTCGTTAAATCGTATCGATCTACGTACACTCGGTCGTTTCGATATCTTCGCGTCTCGCGTATCGAACTTCCCCAGTCAATCTTGGGACCAGGCAATGCCCAGCCTAGTCAACAGTGGTTTCACGACACGCCCTTAAACGCGAGCTTCCCCCAACCATTTCTTCCCCCGATATCCACCCTTCGAGTTTATTATAACGATCTCTGTTCCACGATTCCACGAACGCCGCACCATTCTCGAGCAATTGCACACGTTTAAACAGCGAACCCCCGGCCGGAAATTGGATCTGTCATCGGATAAGGGCCTCCATCGTGGATCGATCGACTGCATCGTTTCCAATCAAGGCTCGCCGGCGAATCTAGATTGCCCTTTGGACGGTTCATTGTAAATTAGCGTTGGTTTTCGAAACTTCCTACGGATTCCCCGTCGATCGTGACGCGGTGGAGCAGCTATCACGAACTGGCCTCTCGTGCGCACGTTCGCACGCGAGCTCTCTCTTGGTCGGGGCTGCTGGTGCTGGCCCAAGGACGCAGCCGTCAATTGAAAAGGTCGATCCTTTTAACAGGCCCTTACCGGCGTTTTTCATTCATTGAAATTCCTTTGAGCGACTTCCGCCTGTCGATTATCGCGCCGCAATGTACTCATTGTACTTACTCCGACGTGATTTCTTTTTTGTTTCTTTCCACCTCGTCGCGGTGCCCTTCGCTACACGCGAACCCGGGCTACCTGTTTCTCCGTAGGTGTCAGCTAAAAGAGGAAGAATAGCATCGCAGTTTCCTTTCGTCTCAGCGTCGCGACAAGTGTAATTGCATTTCTGTTCAATTTCACGCGTGGCGGAGAAGTTATTTTCGTGTTTCTCTTTTTCCCGTTACGGCAAGTGGGCTGTGCTCGTATTAATTTTTCCCGTTTCTCGGTTCGCGTTTCCTATTCTTTCGCCCGGCTCGGCAGGTTCGATTGGCAATTTCAGCCTACGACCTTCGGCTGCAGGAAGGAACTTGCGCCCTTCGAAGAGCTGCTCCGGTCAATTGCATAACGCGTCGATGACGTTCGTGTTCATTCAACACTCGTTCGTTCCGGCTATCGACGGATCGATTGCGCGATACAATAAACGGAAAGAATGAAATCGTTTCGAGCGTCATGGCCGACCTTCGACGGCCTCTGTTACCGTTGCGGTATTGTCGATGGATAATCAGATTGCAGGTGGACGATGATAATGACGATGATCTTGGTCGTTTTATTAATCGATAGTTCCCGATGGACGTTGAACCTTTGTATTCGTAATTGTTCTATCTTTGAGTGGGTATACATGCACAAGTGATCTGTTTGCAAAACCGGTTCGAGGTGGGTTTCCACCGGAACGCAAACAGGTTTCGATAAGTCTTCGATATTCTATCCGGTCCCATCTGAAGCTTTTATATCTTGCATTAGGCATTCGATAGCGATCGATTGCAATTGGAGTACAATTTCGTATGTGGAAGATAACGAGGGACGCCAGGAGTCTTTGGAATCTACGCAAGCTTGGTTATTTTCGCACAGATTTCTCGCGCAGCGATGCTCCATTAATTATTACGTATGGGAATTTGCGAATTGTCCAACCGAACTAGCGTCAACGGTTCTTCGTGTATGAGTGACTATTGATATGGCCAAAATTTCCCCACGCACAAATCGACGCGGTCTCCGAATTAAATAATCTTCGCTGACAACGAAACGTCCGTATCAAGAATTCAGGACATTTCCTAATCGAACGACCCAAATTGAACGTACCTAACGTCTCGCGACTTCCAAATCAACCGAAAGCTTTATCGAGAACTCTTTTCCAAAGCCTGCTCGAATCGTTGCTATCCACCCAACGTAACTTCCCCTGTTGCGCGTAAAATCTTATCCGAATTCTGTCCGCATTTCTCCAAAGTACCCCGCAGTGTTACCATTCCATCGCAATCAATATATTCACCGCGCCCCATTCAGCGCGCACAGCTCCGTTTAAAATCTCCCGAAGTGCGAGCAGACGTAATCAGAGTGCAGAGTATTTCAGCATTAACATAGAAATCACGTTCGAGCCCGGTGGCTGACAGGGAAATGCCGACAGTTGGCCCCGACCAATCCGTGCCTAATTGCAGCAACCGTGCAAGGGTCGCTCAATAAACGAGACAGCGTTGACCATTAGCGACGCGATGCGACGCTTCGCGGGGCGTTCGAGCGGCGATCGCGAGTCGCCGCAAGCGTAAAATTAACCTCCCGTGGGCTGTGCATCACACGCCACTTAACGTTTCTCGTGCGGCCCGCTTCGGCCCGCTTCGACCCGCTTCGGCCCGCAAAACGCTCATTTCCGTCAGAAATGTTTCTAACGAGCACACGCGAGACGCGCCGGTCTGAACAGGTTCTTGAGGCGTAGCCCGCTCCGGGGAACGTCCAGCTTCCTTCCGGTCTCCTCGTCGCATGCTGGATGGCCTCGTATCAAACGAGGAACGTGCCGAGTGCACGGCCAGAGGACGGTTTCTTCGTCGGCCTCGAGTGGCTCGGTCCGGATAGAAATGTTTCTTCGGGGGAGTTCGGAACGATTCCTGTCGCCTCGGATCCGCGAGGGAAATGCTCGTCTCTGTGGGCGAATTTCTCTTCCGCTTTCGAAACTCGAGGCTTCGGATTCGGATCGGGGAATTGGAACAGCGTGGCTTCGACGATTACTTATTTATCTCGGGGAGGCTTATTGCAGCGTGTAAAGTGCAAAGATATTTTAGTGAACAGTGTGCCTCTGTTAAATGCATAAAGGAACTGCTGGGAAATCTCGAACGTTTAATCCTAATGGAAAGCTTAATTCTTCGTCTATATTCACAGCCATGCACGGAATTAATCTCCTGTGCGGGCAGCCGGACTTCTTTAATTTAACTTCGGTGTATCACTGTTCTCGATATGCTTCGCGAAGAACTATACTTACCGCGCTTGGAAAATCTTCCTAATTTTCTTCTCGATTACCTCCGACTGTTTGCACCTTTGGCATTAATCGAGCCCGACGGTTTTCCACGCCGTTCGAGGCTGATCGGCCTTTAACGTCACTGGGAGCTGTTTGAAAAGCTGGCAGAGGAAACATCGAACGTCCATTAGTAGTAGAAGGTTGTAAAGACAGAACAGAGGTAGGTGGGTTGTAGGTGGAAGGGCCGCAGACTAGATGGCGCCCAGGCTTGCCTTCTGGGCTACCTATCGATCCTCACCTATTTATAATTCCTCTGACATTTCGATTCGTATGATAACGTTGGCCAATTCCACTCTTCGCCGACCATGGAAGATCCCTTTTCTCCGCCTTTTCATTCGTCCCGTGTAGCACGGGCATTCTAATAAGACCTCTTTCTATTCTTTCGTCTTTCATTCTGCTTCCTCCTTTTACGACCAGTAGGTGTTCCACGGAAGCCACCTTTGAAATCTTCTTACCAGATCGCGTCCCTTTGTCATTTTATGTACACCGTTTGTATTCGTTCTTTTTTTTTTTTTATCGCGCAGGTAATACTCGATAAGATAGACGTAGTTAGATCGATTTCGATTTTTCCGTGCCAATAGTGCAGCACTGTTTCGCGAACTGGCAAGAATTTTTATATCATTCTTCGCTCGATGCGTGATACACTTTTCCATTTAATTCCGTAGCATACGATATTTTGCGTATCTTATTTTGATTCGCACCGAGAGGCTCGGATGTTTCTTTGCGGTAATGTAATGAATCTTTTTATTTTCTTCTTTTATTACCTCGATTAAATTAACCGCGACGTTTTCCAACTCAGACACTGTACTTTTATACGAACATTTATATACTTCGATAGGTGAGCAATAAACTGGATACGTTTCCTTTGCGAGGAAGGGTTGACATTTTGCCAGGCTGCGGGGAAACCTAAGGGATTTAAGATGAAAAGGAACAGCGGACGTATATAAACGCACGGATATGTCTTCGTGGACCGATTCTGTTTTATTATTTTCAGCGAATGATACACTATCCTCGAACGATAGCAATACCTGTGCTGTAAAAAGAGTAAAAATGAGGAAGTATTAAAAAAAGAATCGTTGGATGTGTACGAACATATAAAATTCTTTATATGATCTAGGAAGGAAGTACGTTTCTTGAAACCTCTGGCCATTGTTGTTTTCCACTCGTTGCAGACAGGACCGTTGCAGCCAGTCAATGTATTGTGCTCGAAGAATACTATGTCTGACAGAACTTCCCCATTTGAAACCGTATTTTACCGCCACAGGGACGGTTACCCTCTTTGTGATCTTCGTTCTGCAACGGTTGATCTTTCGCTCGTCTCTCTTCTTCGATTGACCTACCCCCTGAAACTTCCTCCCCTGTACAGTTCAAATCAAAAGTTCGGGACCGCCGGACGTTTGCGGCTACATAGAAATATCGCGACTGATTAATAATTTTATTATGAAAATTTCGGAGCTTCTGTGATATTATTCGGTAACCAATATTTCGTTGGTAGGTCATGAAATATTTTTAACTTATTCTCAGGTATTTCGTATTTGCGAAGCCGTTTATCGATTAGATGCGGTTTTCTGTATGGAAGTATCGATTGCTGGCGTGTAGCTTGGCTCGAGATTCGCCCTGTGAATTTCAGTTATTCTGTCTGGAAGAACTTTCGAGGCTTTCAGTATTTCTGTGACGCGTTAATTTTCTATTCAATTCGAGGATCGTTTAGTTTCGTTTTAAAAGGTCAGCTCGGAGTGGAAGATATTTTCCTGAAATCTCTGTATAATTCAAATTAAGTTTAACGCAAATTGGTGACCGCGAGCTTTCAGAGATATATCTTCTTCATTCGCGCAGCGAAATCGTAAAAGAATGCCACGAAAGGGAATTCATACTTAACATTCCTCTCTTACCTTCCGCACGCTCATCTCGTCGTAAACCTAAGGTTTCACTGCGGATAGCTCGTCACAGTTTCTCGATTTCCTTTACAGCGTTCCTCGGCCTCCAGCCGCAGCGAACACCCTTCAATTTCATTAGTATTTCTGCGCGAGACGTCACGATTACCCGTATTTCAAACGGAACCTCCGGACGATAAATAATACGGAACTGCATCCCGCGAGAGGGAAATAAGCTTAGCATTTTTCGGATCGTCAAATTGACGTTTTAAATGAATTCAAATATCCTCGATTCTCTCGACGCCCCGATACTCCATCCGGGGCCACGAGCAGTTTCGTCGATTCGAAAAATCAGGACACGGTGGCTTTCCGTGAATGGTCGTCGTTTCGATTCGATTATCGATCCCCTCGAAGCACCTCGGTCAACCGTACCTTCGGTTCTCCGATTTCGAATTCTCTGCGGGCGCACGAATCATTTATCCTGCATGAACACGAGGAGGGCCGAGCTTTTCTATATCGTTAACGAAGGCTCGGGCACAACCACGATCGGCTGCATTTTTCTTAGAATATAATCGAACGACCCCGTCGCGAACCTGCAACCTTCATTTCCCATCGACTATTATTTTCGTTCCTAATCAAGTCCAATTATTGCATGACGCGTATCGTCTCGCACGAGAAATTGAACAATGACGTGCCTATGATAATTATCCTGGCGTTCGGAACGCGTCTTAGAAACGTATTTTTAGCGAACCTCTTTTGCATCGTAGTTACACGATCCCACCTGTTCGTTTTGGTAGACGAACGATCGTAGATGGTGGACGAGTTAGTGATACTAGTACGCTTTAGATGCTTGCTGAATTTAGTTGTACACTTGTTTCCCTGTTTGGGAAGCGGACAAATATATTTTTCTTTATACGTATTTATTGAATATCCTCGCGCAAAACGACGAAAATGGTGGGCAACGATCAGTGACTGGCAATAAGTGAGAGGAACGGAAATCACTGTTGCATTATTTAAGCTTCGTTCCGTTCGTTGTAATTCCAAAGGGGAATTATTAGAAACGACTTCTGATCTAATTTGAAAAAGATCTCGTTGAAACTTTCGGCCAGGCGTAGATCTCTTGAGATGTCTTGAATGTTGTCCAGCGAACGTCTTTCGATCAGAATGAATTTCACGAGCGGGAAGAATTTGTTCCCATTGTAAGGGGAAGAAAACGGGCTGGAAATCACGTGGAAATCCGAATGCTGTAACAGCCCCTTCAAAGACTTCTGCTTAAAGCGTCTGTGGGTCTTCGGTTAAACCAATGTTTCCCCTTAACGAAGTAAGTCGTCGACGGTCGTTGGCCCGCAAAGGGATTGCCCTTTTCGCGTGACGTTCTCCTGACGTCGAGCGAGAAAACGGAGAAAAGAAATTGGTGTTTTAACGATTAGACGGGGCTCTGTCGCAGAATGTATCATTCTCGATGAACGCTTCGCGACTGAATAAAAATTCGGAAAGCTTGAACGGTGTTAGAAAATGGTGAATTGAAATATTTTATATTCAATATTTGTATTCAGTATAAACATTCATTCATCTCATTCCGGGTTATTCGTCCTGTCCATGGGGTGTACAGTAATGCTTCCACGTACGAGTCTAGGCGAGGACAGTAGTCGTTAATCCGAACGTTTCGCTTTATCCGGGTGGCGGTCCCTTTTGTGCATCGATTTATTATTCAATTGCTCAGTCATAGTTCGACGCCCCTTATTATAGCTCGAGGGGAACATAGGACACAGAGAAACTGCCTACAGCCCTGTCATTGCACATGTTAACTTCTCCCCCAAGTTCTAACTGCAAACGTCAATTAAAATAATAATAATAAATAAATAAACGAGCATATAAAAATATTTTATATATTTTTCAAGCAAATTATAAATTCCGTATAAACGTATCAAACAAACAAACGATTAGCGCTTGTATTTTGGGAAGAAATATCGTCTTGGAATTGTTATACAGAGAATCTGGCAAAACTAAGTAGTAAACTGTAGTTTTTGTAGATACCCGAATTTGGGCCATTTCGTTCATAAATTTCTCCTTTGCTGCGTAGTGATAAATATCGTTTAAGGGTTGATTTGATTCTGATAAAAATGCGTTCGCCAACCATGCACCGAGAAAATGACGGGCCATTGAACTTGATTTCCTCGAGAAGATTATCATGATAGGAAGAATTGAACGATTGCTTTCCCAGAAAGGTTCACAGACAGCTGCATCTTCGTTTCGCGTTCATAATCGTTCTGCACTTGCACACGATAATTTCGAGGTTAAGGTTCATTGGATTAATTTGTTCGATCGAATAATTGGCTAATTCGAGGCTAAAGCACTGTGTCTAGCACCGATCTAATTGCACACCGCGAGCAGAGGCGAGCAAATCAGTAGCGTCTACATATCTTCTTCGTCAGTTCCTTTTCGTATCGCTGTTCTGTCGCAATTTCATTTCAATTCCATTTCTTTTCTACCAAACAAGCTGTCCCGTAATTTTTAAGCGAAGCCTCTTCAGCACCGAATCGTGGGCTCTTCCTAGCATCGATTTATTTTTAGTTCTCACGCGTACATAAGTTTCGTTCCATTTAATTTGCAACACGTGGTGGGCTTGAAATTCCAGATGCACGATGAAACGTTCCTAGACGCACGCTACCGTTCCAAGGAAATCGAATTACTTATTTCCAATGAAACAATAATTATATTCAATAATTACGGGGGCAATTTGTTCTAAACGAATTCCAGAGTCGCTAGCATCTTCGAATTCGAGATATGTTCGCTATTATTATTGCGCATAGAATGCATTTAATGTTTCTAAGAAGATCAGCTCGGTGGCACAGTGTAAACCAAGTAATTTTAAGAAAGAATGCGGGTTCCGCGAAATGTAAATCAGCCGTAGCAATCGGAGAATGCCAAGGTGAACTCGTAAAACCGATTCGTGGACGCTGTCGAAGCGGGACTGCATTTTAATCGCGTCCACACTTTTGATAACCGGTGAATTATTTTCAATGCTACCTAGAAAATCGCGATACACGCGCGGGTGCATAGATTTATCGTAGAACACGCGTCTGTGATTCGGTTGCTTGATGGCGCAGTGTTCAGAAAACGTTTGGAGGATTGTACAACTAATGATATACCTTCTTATCAAAAAGTACATCTGATGTTCATCTCCCGTTTCATAATTTTACTAGAGAATCGAGAAAAAAAAGAACGAAGGATATCGTAACAGCATAAAGTTGCCCGTTATGATTTCGACAGGTGCTGCAATTTTTCCTCCGTATATCACGCCTTCGATCAGATATTTTTGGAAACATTCTATGCATACGTAGCATAACCTTTTCACGGTATACGTCGCCACGATGCTATTTCCTCGCGGAATCACGAGTCCACTAATTTCTAATATCATTTCCCTTTGGCCCGGATCCAATCGCATGAACTTGAATTTTACCACGTTGTTGGCTGGTGATACATTAATTTATGCGACTATTAAAGTGCAAAATTGTCTATCCTATTATTCTTACAATAATAGCAGATCGCGTATTTGGATAAACTTCGTCTACAATTAATTGTATTAATTTCTGTGATTCGGTGTTTCATTTATCTATTAACTATTCACCTGTATAGTCGAGTTTTTAATTAAATTTCTTTAAATGACGTGACGCAAATAAAACAGCGACTTGTTAATCAAATTATTCCCAATTCTGTGTACTGGATAGAAATTTAATCTCAGTATAGTATTTTCATCGGCCACGATTTTCTTGTTCATACGATTTCCGCGGCTCCATCGTGGTCAGGGATCGTGTCCAGCGATTACTCGAACCGATTTCTGCGGCACGCATTGCGTCAACGCGGGCATAATTAATAGACGGGATCGATACAGCTGGCTTCGTAATGAAAATCAATCGTACGCGACGCAGGTAATTGAATTGGTCGTCCACTCGCAGCATATACTGATTGCGATGAAAACGCCATGGAATGTCACGAGCTAAGAACACTAATTTACCTCCCCCCCTCCTCAGTGCCTATCTGCTAATCACTTGTCTGCATAAAATATTCAAATTTAATTGCAATTAATTTAGGCCGCATTCTGGTTGAATCGAAGTTAGAAACAATATACACGTAATATTATTCTTTTCTACAATTTTTGGACAGCTTTGAAAAAATAATGATTAATTACACTTGCCGGGCTATTCGAATGCCCGGTACAGTCGACGTTCTTCCGGTGAATAATTTCTTGATCGTTTTCGTAATCGATTTCGCAACGCGTATAGGTATAACACGGCGTCAAAGGCGCCAGGTGTATCGGTGAAATACTCGTTGTTAGGAAAGCCGGCAGTAGAGGGGACACGCACAGGGCGTAATACAAACACGCGCTCAGTGTCTCGAAGACGTTCAGGGACAGCGTGTCGAGAATAGACGAAAATCTAATTTTAATCACGGAATCTCGACCAACGTGTTGATTCCTCTTCTGATTCATCGATGGTCAAAAAAAAAAAAAAAAAAAAAAAAGAAACGAATTCTCAATTGTCCACGTGCACTGATTCAATCTTCCGTCTCCAATAAATCGTTTGCAATTATCAATTTTTGCACCGCCGATTTATACATGGGATATCCTGACTCGTCCCCTAAAAATCGTACCAGCATATTCCACGAGTTGAAATAAAAGAGAGACGTTCTGAACGTCTCTGACGAGGGGAATTACGCCACCTGACGTAGGCAGTTCTATATTTGTTTGAGAAAAAAATCCTGAAAGCCGATGAAATGATACTGCTGCGGATCTTGAATAATCTTGGGAATGGTGCTCACGTGCGCATCGTTTGATCGTGTCGATTGTCCGAGGCGGAAGACCGACGAGTGAACGTGCATGCGAGAAGACCCGTATCGAGACACACGATCCAATTCCTTCAAGGTAAACGACGTTAGACCTCTGCGGCCAACGTGTTCGCTTCCTTCTTGGAATGATTATTCAATTTTTTACTTCTCTTGTATGCTAGCATCGTTTCTTTCGGTAGAGAAAGGATTATTCGTTTAATTAATGGAAAGTTCGTTAATATCTCGCGCGAACTTGCAATTCAATTTATTGCTATTACAATAACATCGTTTACAATATTGCCGTTCTTCGCGCTATTGCCGCGCTATTGCCAATAGCATTTGAAACAATCGAAGGAGATGCTTGTACTCGCGAACGAAGCAAAGAGAAAATCGGTGATATCCACTGGATGATAGGACTCGAATCGATAATTCGAGATATCGTTCGTGTTGTAGCTGGAATGTTGCAGTTTGATGCGTCGAATACAAAGCACGGGAAGCGCCCATGTGACATCAATAAATCAGTGGCTCGCCACAAGAAACGTATTACTACGTCATCGGAGAAACTGGGACAAGCTGTGGAAAACAATGTATATTATCAATGAATCGGATATGAATTGTCTAGGAAGTTTACCACATAGCGATAGCGATAAGAAAAAATCTATAAGGTGATAATTCGTTATCGATCCGATGGAAACAGCTTAGGATGATAGTCGTGGACAAAAATTTACCCCTGCTTAATAAATTAATGATCAGATAGTTATTTTGGAGTATAGTAGAATTCTGTGCTGGGGAAGCGTCGTAAATATGTAAGACGGTGGTATCGCCCAAGGAATTTCCAAATCGGAGTCCCCATGGTTAAAAATATAAAATCGATGTTCGGATAATTATATATTTTTTACATTTGTTAAATGCTAAATTGCAAGCGCCGAAAGTGCTTAGAAAAATATGGCATCCAAAATAGTACACGACACTAAAGGTTCCCCAATGATCGAACCGCAACTAGGTAGTTAAATAAATAAATGAAACAGCGCTCAAATACATAGCCGATTCGAACACAGTAATTCCATTCCGGTATTCGCAGAGAAAAATTTGGCCCTAGCATTGTTTGAAGAACGATCCCCAGAATCATTAGCCGACGAAATCTCGCACATTACCCACTCTTTCTTCGTATTGTCCGGCGGAAGTTGGACGCGACGTCAGTGGTAGAACATTAGTTTCCGATACCTGAAACGATCAAGATGTCAGGGACTATACTCGCGGTGAAACGAAAGAATTTGTCCAATGTGTTCACGTGGATGAGCAGACCACGCTCGAGTTAAACGACCAGTTTCTCCCTCTTGACCCAATTCGTGGAGCGCCCCGTGCCACAAACGCGTGACGTCACGGATCTCATCTTCTCTGCGTGAGTAATGCGTGAGGGTGCGTGCAAGGCCAGTTCGCGCAGTCACACACACACGCTCCCTGTCTCTCCTCGTCTCACTTTCTCTCCTTGTTTGTGTACCTCTGCCAATGACCAGCTGATGCATTCCTCGCCAGCATCGAACCTGCACTTGTCACTTGCCTTTGAAGTTGCGCAGGTAGAGATTACGTTCGATAAGAAACGGAGCAAATTGAAATTTAGATAGCGTCGAGTGTAGGGGATTTGATGCTCGCTAGAAGAGGGAAGCTTTTCTTTTCACTACTTTTTGTGGCCAAATTTTATTTATAATGAATGTGCATTTCTTTGCCGTGTTTGTTTCTTCCCCCTCTCTCGCGATTGATCAGCTGCAATTCTAATTTATGCGCGATGATCGTACAATGTATACATATTAGGATCCTCCTCGAACGTACAAAGTCATTGAGGCAGGGATGAAGGATAGGCCCGCTGATATGAGATAGGAACGCTCAAATGGATTGGTTTGCAAAATTGATGGATTGGGTAGGAGATGCGCCAGATATTTAATGGAAAACGTGTACTGGATTTTGATTGATCCGATGATCCGGCGGTTGTCTCTGAGCATTACCTTTTATCCCCCAAACACGAATCTATTACATTAAAAAACGAAAAATCACCTAGGAAACAAATTAAATCGGAAGGTAAAAATGTTAATTTGTTATCAATGTTCCTTGGTTGTCAACCGTCCATTTAAATATTCATTATTTTCCATTCGTTTTACACAATTTCAATTGTTTCATCATTCAAATACAAATTAGCAAATTACTTATTGTATGTTTAAAGCAATTTTCATTCACCAAGTCTTCGTCTTTCAAAAACAAACTCCCCTGCAAAGTTATACTAATTTCATTATTGAAGGAACCCGGTAAGGTGTGGTAGGGTTTGATTAGGGTGGCATGGGAAAATAATAAATTTCCATCGATTTAAACGGGTAAACCAACGTGTCGTCTATACATAATTCAGGGTACACAAGGGAACGTCGTCTCTTTAATAAGCACGATCGACGTAAGTTCGTCAGCGAAACTTCGTTGCGCGTATTAATTACCATAATCGAGTTTCCCTTGTACGCGAGGAAGCTGCTTGTAACGTGTCCACGAAGTTGTTCCTCGAGCTTTCATTCGACCTGCCGTTAGACACGTTACACAGAACTTCGACCAACACCGTTTTTTCATAAAAATATTGTTCCCAAAAATTATTACAAAACTGGGTTTCCTTGGAGCTTGACATAACATTGGTAATAAATAATCGAGCAACAAAGTTTTTAAAATGAATCGCAGCCCAGTTTATTTTCTAAATGATACAGTTATGTATTTTATCGTATTTTCTCTACACATTTCTTGTCTTGCGGTAAATGGCAATTTCTCCCGAGATTATCCTGTGCAATACTTCCTTCTCGAATTTCTCTCCCGATCGAATATCAAACGTCATCTGACAAATTACTCCGTCACGTTTTGGAAACCAAAAATTCATCTTCGCTCGAATCCACCCTCCAGAAATGTTTCCACTGACTAATCTTCGTTTCAAAATCTACCACTTGGACGAAATTAAACCGTCGAATGAGTCTAGCTACCCTCATTAACCGAGTCTTCCGGCGGACAACGTAATTGCGAACTAGCGAAGAAGTCATAAGTGGACATGAAGGGTTGAGGAGCGTGCAAAAAAAAAAAAGAATCTAGAAGAACCTCAGCACCGGTTCCTCGTCGTTTCAGTTAATTTACACGTCGTTGTTAATAGATAATAGAGGCGGCATCCAACGTTACGTATTTATAAAAGCTTTGATATTCTAAAAGCAAACAAAAAAAGAACATACTCCTTCATACCGTGCCTCTATTAATTTAATCACCCGCTATGCGTATGTGTGTCGTTCTGGTCCGACGATAGTCGCAAATTTTGCCTTCTTTTTTTCACCCCACGTTGCGTGTAATATCGTGGACGTTCAATTTTAGAGAGCATCACGGTTCAACGGAGAATACAAAGTTTTTCCCGCATTATTTCTCGCCCACCCTTTTAGTTGGGGAATTCTGGTTCTTTTCGAAGGTAGATGGGTCTGGAAGTTTCCAGCAACGCGGTCTCACCCCGGCTGAATTTACGAGGTAACTTGAAAATTTCTGGAATCTAATATTCAAGATCCATCGAGACCCGCGAGCATTCGCTTGATATTGAAGGCTACGCCACCATGGAATTCCGGGGCGTAAATTTTCCATATTTCACGGTTACACGGCCCCCCCGAGGCACGTTTCAAACTAATCATAAAATTATTACCGTAAATAATCGTGGAATTAATTTCGAACACAGGTGGAGTTGGCACTTTCAGAGTATGTCTTTGGGAAATATTTCATCGTCGTAATTTACCGTAAACTTTTCACGGGCGCGACTGTTTCCTTACTGTTGCTTAAAAGTAAATCAATTTTTCTTTTGTAGATTTAACAATGGAACTTGCTAAATTTTTGCTGGTTTAATTTTATACATTCTATGTACTGAAAATCTTAAATCTGCTTGAACCCAATTTCTACTGTGGTGCTACAGTGACGTGGGTCAGGTCGATTTCCTCCTTCTGCATTGGGGATGGAAAGTTTCGTGACAACGGGTAATACGATTCTCCAGCAATGGAAATTAGCTTACGTGTATCGTGGAACCGTGTCGTAGGTATCCGTAAGGTGTGCTGGTTACATATTTGCCAGGGGAATCGGAGGTGGTTTCTGGCGTGTCCTATTAATGGGTCACTGGTTCGATGCTGTTACCAGCCAGCTGCATAGACGTAGACTCTTGACAAGTGCACTTTTTGCAGAACATCTCGAAAAACTCTCGAACTGAAGTTCAAATTTCAGTCCTAATAGCACAATTATAAAATCGTAATCAACTTAGACCGGTGAGGAGTCAGCAAATAGAGGATTTACAAATATTCCTCGTAAAGCGGAAAATTGGAGAGTTTAGCAAACTTTCAAGAAGAGAAGAATCGTAAATGATGAAAATTCGAGAGAATAATTCGATGGAAAAATTGAGAAAAAAAGTGAACAAGCAACGACATGGTAATCTATATAAAAAAACTGTTCAGAAACTTGAAAGTTGCCCCGTTCGACACTCGTAAATCTTGCTGAGCGACAGGCAGAAGAAAAACAACCCATAGTGATGTTCAGGACGTCGAAGGATGTCCCCATTAGCCGGCTACACAAATTCTTCGTGTGCTCGGATACGAGGTACACACTGTAGTACAATAAATGGGGACGAGAGCGCTCGCTGACCTGGATGGTCGTGTGCTTCTGGCCACCCTCGTCAGCGTGGCGAAAGGAAAACGGCAGAATTCGTTGGAACGACCGGCGGCCAGCGGAAAACAGGAAACAGAAGGAAGAAAAAAATTAGACAGTAACCGCTCGGGCAGGAAAAAGATATGATGAGAAACGCAACGGTGTTATTGCATCGTTTAAACGAAGCGAAACGAGGTTTAATTAAATTCTTGTTACCACCGTCCATTAGGAATACCATTTTTCTTGATCGCGAACGACGAGAGCGTTCTTGGAAATTTGAATGGCCAATCCTCGCGCATTACTGAACCCCGGGCTTATTTGTTGCAATTAAGTTGCTGTGCATTGAACGCTCACAAATACAACGGGGGTGAATGTTGAATAAGCGCAGAGAAATTGAAAACGTGTACCGTTGATGTGGCCGCAGCGTTTGTATACTTTAAGCCCCCTTAATTGCGTAACATTGTTGTCGGATCTGTAGGAGACGTTTAAGAAATTCATTTGTCAAAAGGATTTGTTCCGTCGTTCCTTCTTCGTTCATCAAGGGTACTTCTTATATTTTCATGGACACACCGACGTTGCTCGCTACTCTATTCAGGGTTGATATTAATTTAGTATCAAATCGTGGTCGAACGATTTACTTCAATTACCGTGTCGCATCCTGCAAAAAAACAAACCATATATGCGCTATACGTATATGCAGCGAGTTAAAAAAAGAATAATAATAATAGTAAGACTGCAACACGACTAGTATCCACACCTGCGCGACATAATTACAAAAACGCGCATCGAAAAAGAACCCACGTACGCAAGATCAAGACCCATAGAACTACTCCATGGCGCCAGGGTGTCCGCGTGTGGCGTCCACATATGCTCAGTGGCGTGTGTGCCGCACACGGCAGACAGAGACAACTAGAGAAAGAGCAAGAGCCAGAGGGAGACAGAGAGAACGTGGCCTGGTTGGGTATTGATCCATGATGGTGGAGGCGGTTTTGCAAGGGTGGTTTGAATCGCATGCGCATCTCCGTCGGCGACTACGTTCTCATCGACCCGCGATGAGGACACTGAGAAAGGGAGAAACGGAAAGCGGGACGTCGCGTCACAGCTCCGGAAGTGGGGGTGCGCGGAACGGTTTCTGGTTCAGAATGGTACGGTACCATCGATAGTAGCACGCCCTCAAGCTGCAGACTCGGCCCTGGGCCGATTTAAATCATTGTCCGCCCGAGGGTGGCTCGAAACCTCGGGGATACGCGCGGCTGCCGCACGCGACGGCGACGCCTGGCGTCGTTCTCTCCGCTTAGGCTGTTTGAGACGAAGGACGTATAGGCTGCGACGTCCGCTTGATGAATGTGGGAGTGTGCGGTTTGCTTGGTCGACTCTTGGATCACTCGTAGACGAAGGGCCTGGGGGATCGTTTGTTAGGGGGATGTAGGGTAAAATTGCCTCGGAGTAATGTCGAAAAAAAAACGAAGGGTTGCCGTCTTTTTTGGTTTTTGTTTATGCACATATATTTGCAGTGGTATTAGACTAATTGGTTTGGGCGCGTATCGTCCAGGGTGGTTAAGAGGGCGCAGAATGCTTTCGTTACCGGAAGCGTGAATGTACCGTGTGTATAATTGGAAGCGCAATGAAATTGATGGATTGACTAGTTCGATGGTTGCTAGAGGTGGGTGAAGGGAATACCATTCGTTGGTATGGAGGTGGGATAGTAAAAATTTGCTTGGAATGATTGTGCGTGGACAGTAACGAGTTGATGTTTAATTCCTGCAATTTCTATAATCGTAATTGTAATGTGGTTATTTTTTTTTTAAGCTTATTAGAGCTATATTGATGAAAAGAATATTTTTGTAATCATAGATATCGTTATTGAAAATGCTGCAACATTATTAAAAGGAAAAGAAAAAATGTAATAGAAGTACTTCAGCGTAGTAATTAATTAGAGCGTAATTAGATCAGCGAGAAATAACGACTGACTGAAAGATTTCTCGGAAGATCGAAATGGATTATTCTAAATATAACTCTGCTGAATTTTTTACAACACCAAACGGGAACTGACACAATCGATTCCTCAACTATAATCTGTTTAGGGCTCGCGTGGTATTCTCGAACATCTGCATAATATATTCCCGTTGTTCGGTAGCTGGTTTTATCGCGAATAAGTTGTCACAAAGACAGGAGGATTATAGCCTTGTGGGTGCAACTGCTGCACCTATTTATTTCTACCTTCCCTTGGTAAACCGTGTCTGGTTTTATGGACAATACTTTCCACCTCGATGCAAATTTTCCTGTTCCCCGTGAATACTGCTCCACCCTTCCGTTGCATACTTCAAGAAAAATCTTTAACCTTATTATTCATTTCCGAACAACTTTATGGTCGGGCATAAAGTTTGAGAAGGACCCCGTATCTGCGAAACAGCATTCATTAGAATTTCAACGAAGCAAGCAAAGCAGCTGTTCAAACGAGGAAATGCGTTTCACGGAAACTAAAGATAAATTTATAAAACTGACTTGTTAATGGAGTCCACCAAATGTTACTTTTCCTAAAATGATTTTCGATGAAAATATCAATCGCATTTATTTTATCTTCCTGCCACTCCGTCGAGTGAAGCAACAAACATTACCCTGCATTTCGATATCAAACGTCCCAGGTTATTGCGTAACGTTGCCAATCCTCGCAACAGTGACGCAAAGCTTCCGCCTTCGCCCCTTCGTTTTCAACCCAGCCCCCACCCCCTGAAAACTACACCACCCTCGACGAAACGAAGCGGAGTCCTCGACGGTGAACGAATTGGGTTAAGCATGGCTGATATCGTTAGAATTTCAGGCTAACCCGTCGCATCCCTTCGACCTCTTCCGGTTCCGTCCACCAACCACCCCAATCTTGGTGAACGCTCCAAGAGGTTCAGGGTATGGTTATGCAATTCGATTAAACCCGATCTGTCGCGTCTACCACGATGAAATTCTTGGCTACGCGTCTGTGCCACGTGAGAACAGGCACCGAGGCTTTGTCGAGGGTGTAATCTACCCTTTCAACGAGTAAACTAATTTCAATCCCTGCAGCAACCCCCTGCGTTCACCGTGTTTACACTTGGTTTTATCAGTCGAGCAGAGATATTATGTACTTGTACTACTTAATTCAATTAGTTTTTTTAATTCTCGCTTTTAGTTTTGTAACGTAACGGGAATGTTCACGGTTTTTTTAAATGATATCCGAAGGTGTTACTTTAGTTTTTAATTTTTTGCGATTTATTTATTGTTAAGGGGAAATAATAGTAGATACGGAAACTTAGTTTCCACTGATCCGTATCGATCCTTCGTCGGATGAAACTAATTATCCAAAGGTCCGTCGTTCAGTTCCGCCTACAGGTTTGCACGTTTTCAATGTTTCCGCCGATTTTCAATAAAACTCATCGATCTATCCGCTAATTACAAGCGTCCCCCAATTCTGACAAGTAATTGCGATCCCCCAGGTACGCTGTCTTCTCAATAAAAGCCCCCGTACCCTCGACCTTAATTCAACGATTACGATCCCTGGAGCGGCTGTTCGCGGGCAACTCTTTGTCTCGCACAACAAATCCCAGCCACCTGATTTCGCGAAGGTGTGCAATCGTGCAGCTTCGTCCGTGGAGTTCTATTATATTTTATTTAATCGCGGGGGAGAATCATCCGTGAAACCTGTCTCGATTAACGATCGATTCGTGACGTGAACATGCGTCTGCGTGCGTGTATCTAGTATTGAAAAGTTGTTGAAGAAATGTGGTTGTGACACATAAGATGTTGAAGCTTTTAAGGTGGGAACACGTTTACGGACGGGATTGTTTAAAATAAATTTCTCAGCAGGTCAGAATAAATATTTTTATCAATTCTAAGGTACGTCATATTTCGTGTGGAAAATGGCTAATACTTTTCCAATTTTGTCTTATTTCGCTTCTACACTTCATCATGCCTTCTCCAAATAATATCATCTTTCAACTCCGACCTCGTTAACCTACATTAAACGCGTTTCTGAGCCAGATAGATAACCAACTGGGAACTCCGCAGCTCCACATTTCACGCAATCTATAAACTCCAGCTAATGACCGTAATACAACAGACCGCCGTATAATCTACCGAGCATTCACTGTATACCTTGAATACCAATTTCCATTCTCTTATTCGAACGTTATATATTACTATTATCTTTACAATTACGCAACGAACTGAACAGCAAATAAACCGAATTACTCGAAATTAATCGTAACACGAAACTCGACTTTTAGTATTACTATTACTATTGTTATCATTATACCCTTAACCAGCAGCATCATTATTAAATCATTAGAAAAGAATGGGGAACTGTATTTCCATTCAACACTTAAAAAAAAGCATTCGCAAATTTGATCTGTCGTTCATCGAAACAGCATACATTGCCGGTCGATTCGTCAGCTATCTCTTATCGCGACACTTTCCTGCCCGACAACCACTTCCGGTTTTCTCGCTGCATGTCCGTCCGGTTACCAGAAGCGCGCGCACACGCGTTCAGGAATTTCGCATAAGGTCGATCAGCGTTCGTCCCACGGACTTTATCACCGACTGTATATTGGATTAGCCTGCGCCGTAGACAGGTTCGTCTATCGATCAGGATTTTCGAGGATTCCGCCGAACCACAGGAGAGCTTTCGCTGTATCGATCCAGATGCCGTCCTAGGGAACAACGTGCCCTCTGCTTTTGCTATCGTGTAATCCCGCGTCGTCGTTGTTCCCGTTCCGTTTCGAAACGTGATTTCCCTTCGGGTATTTGCTGGAGATTTGTTAGGGAATTTTCGAGGCAATTGGACCTGGTCGTAATTTGTGACTAGTGCAATGGTAACTTTTGTGCGATCTGTGAATAAGAAGTTTGGTTTCGGTGTGTTTCTCTTCTCGTTTCCTTTTTGCAAAGGACAATTTACATCGTAATTTATCGCGCAAATTACGAGCCTGACCGATTTCAGCGTTATCTATATGCCGCGTGACAAATTAAGAACAATTAAGAGCAAATCGTAGCATTTGAAAAATCGATACCGGGTTAAAAAGAATATCCAAGGGCTGATAAATTGCACGTTCGAAACGTCTCATCCACCCGCGAACGCCACTCGTTTCTCGCCAGAAGAATGGGAAAATACTCAGCTTCCCAAGGCATGAAACTCGCACGTAGAAACTCGTCAGCGATCCGCGGTGCACTTATAGTCTTAACCCTGGCTCGTTTAACTCGCTGAATAATTCGTGGTAATTCAATATGCCAATGCGAAGTTCAATTAAGCGTAGCAAGCCTGGCTGACGTGTTCGCCGGAATGCGTTGACGATTAGATAAAAATGTCGGGCTGTGAAGTCAGCCGATCGACTGGCCTGCCGGTCGCGAAAAGAATAATTTCCTTACACACGTTTGCGAGCGTAAACGCGACGACAATTCCGCCACATTATTATCACTCGTTGATCGTCACGCGGTGCTCTCGTCATTGAGGAAGCACGATTATGCAATTTCGTTACGTACACACCTCGCAGAGCGTTACACACACACACGCCCACGTGCACACATGTATGCGTATAAAGGATAGACACACGTTCAGCGGAGTAATACGGGAGTTAGCAACGTTACCGGTGATTCGACCAAGTACGCTTCGGAAAAATGCAATTTCAAATGTTTTCATTAGTGGTCGCACGAAGCAGGTGGAGTAAAATATAGCCGAGCAGAGTGTAGAATTCTTGTACAACCGACCGACGAGATCTGCATGAAAGTTCTGACATTCGGGTTTAATATTTCATTATTCAAATGAATAGTTGAAATGATTTGAAATGTTTCTTAGTTCGGGAGATCGAAGGTTGGAATTCTTGGGCAGCTGGAAAATTGAATAATACGGACAATGCGATCGTGTGGTATTGCTGAAACTGGTTTAGAAATAGGAAACTATTCGTTGTTAGTGTTACTATTGTTAGGGGCACACTCGATGGAAACAGGAAAAATGCATAGTAGGAATTTTCAACAGAGCCCGAGACCATTTATTATTAACTCTGCGACGAAAGAAAATATACTCCTTATGTATCAGTAGATTAGGCACGCCTGTAGTCAGACGTATGATACGTACTCTTCTACGGAATTCTCGTATACTTAAAATCGAATTAGTAAATAATCATTCTTCCCTCACTATTTGCATCAAATGACCTATTCTTCTGAAAAGAAAATACAACAAATTGAAAGAATGAACAATAGAAATACGAAATCGAGTTCCCAATCAAATTAAAAAAGGAGTCTAAAAATTCGGATAACCTTACTATACTTGGTAGCAATTTGGACATTTGGACATCTAATTCTATACCAAATAATCTACTTCTATAGTTTCAAGAGAAATCAGAAAATAATTATCATAAAAATCCGTCCGGCTCTCCGCGTACGTTTGAAAATATTTGCAAATTTTTTCCTCTCTTTTTCGTAACAGTATCATTCTAATAAAATCACCGCAATTCGAGCCATTGAAATATCGGTCATACGGAGGATTGAGAGGGCATGACACAGCGCGCTACTATCCGAGGCAATTTATTTCGACGGAACGAGAGCTGCCGTCCACACACACCGCTCGTTAATATCGTTGACGAACGGTTGCGCGTACCTTTGTGTCTGTATCATTTGGATCAATAGAGACAGATCCGAGGAATTCGTCACGAGTGATCCGACTACGTCCGTTTTACTTCGACTCCTGACGTTTTGGGGGATGTTTTGCATAACTTTTCACTTCTTAAACAATTAAATTGTTCAATCCTTCTTTATCGAACTTAATTAAACAGAATTGAATTTCGTTTTAAATGGATAAGGATGAAGTTTGAGGGAGTTGTTATAATAATAATAATAATAATAATATATTCGAATGATTTCTTTTTGATACGTCGAATTTTCTATGTTAAAATACGATATTCCTTTGACTGGGTAAACTTTGGAACTTTCTGATTAAAACTCACCCAAGATGAACAGAAATTTAAGTAAACGTAGAAGCTAGAGTATACGAAGCGGCGAAGCTTCTTGAAGTCTTCATCAACGAGGTTGAACATTTTCCCAGCATTTGCAGTACGATTCGAAGTAACTTCGTAACTCAGAGTGCCGCATTACCTGAATCAAATTTCTACCTTCGCAGTATCGTATACCTCGTCGATTAAATTCTTACTTCCAGTAGAATTCTCATTCAATTTGAAAATATCCACCGCTGTTAGCAAGCAACGAAACAAAAGGAAAACGTCGACGTTGTACTTCAGAAATTACAATACTTTGCCACAATTTCAACATTTTCCACTCATAAAGA
This sequence comes from Nomada fucata, assembly GCA_948146005.1. Classification (NCBI taxonomy): domain Eukaryota; kingdom Metazoa; phylum Arthropoda; class Insecta; order Hymenoptera; family Apidae; genus Nomada; species Nomada fucata. The sequence goes on along the minus strand of OX411280.1, from coordinate 1,172,218 downwards.
AAGCCACGCTAAACTCCAAGATCTCCGGTGAAAGCTTTTCCATAACTCGTCCGTAACTCGTATAATGAACTATGAAACTCTAGATGGCGCTAATCAAATTCCATCTGGCCGAAGATATTTTTTCATTCGAACCGCGATCTCCATACGGGAATACGATTTCTTCCACGTCGAGAACCACTGGCCACGCGCCAATCTATTTCACTTATTTCCGCGACACGTTCGGGATTGCAATCACCGTTCCGAGTCGACGAGAGGTCGAGACAATTTACTGCACTGCGGCTAGGCAAAATCTTCTCCTGCAATGAGTAACAATTATCGCATGGCGGGCACACGTGTACAGGCCGATCGATACGCGTAGGGAGCCATTCCATGCCGTGCATGTACATAAGTGCATGCATATCTGGCGAAATTTAACACGTGCATGATAATTACCTGGCGATTCAGAGGACAGACCGATCTGTTCGAGGGGAACGAGCACGACGGCGAGTATCGCGAATGATTTGGACACGGCTCGTAAATGGAAATGCGAAACGGGAAACGGTGGAAATGAGGAAATGGATTTTTGGCTTTAGTGTGTAACGGGGATGATTCATAAGAATTGGGTGTGATTGGGTGCGTTGTGGGGTGTCATACAGGGGGTTCGAAACAGACACTACTTACGGCCTAAGCTATGAATAAACGAATGAGAATTTCGGGATTAACTTTCGTGAAATTTAATTCTCGTTCCGAGTTCATTTATTTATTTTTACTTCTTGCTGAAGAAGAAGAAGAAGAGCGATTGTAAAAATTTCATGATAAGAATGATACGGATTATTCCTTTATGACTGTATTGCGACAGAAAATACGTGCCACTAGTGACAGCTGAATCATTATTACGAAAATGAGATACACTTTAATGGTTAGGAGATGAAGCTGTCGTTAGATTCGTGTGTTGCCGCGTTTCCAAACGACCGTGATTAATCCAGCCAGAATGGATGCGCTTAATCCTCGTATCTTTCTCCACGCGACCAAGGGGTGCGACCCTCGTGAATTCGTGACCTGTCATCGAGTTTCTAAGGCTTGAACCTTGCGGACGAGAGAGCCCGCCGTAAAATATTTCAGACTTTTACCGACACGCTGCGTTTAGGACGTCGTTTGTATGCGAATCGTGCACTCGAGTAAATGGGATTACACACACCGATGCCTGGGCCTGTCGATATTCTCGGGGCCAGCATTATAGGTATTCTGTTTTACGCGAATTACGATTCTTAAATCGGAATTAATAATGCCGAGGGGCTTTTTTTCAGACGTTGGAATCGTTGGTTTTATGCGACGCACGATTCTTTCGCGAAAGGAATCGACGTTAATTTCGTCCGGTTACCGTTCAAGGTACCCGGATCCTGGACGAAGGTCCAGGGATCGAACGATTTTCAGCGACACGCCTCCGCTAAACGGGTACCGGAAATGGTCGTTATCCAAACACCGGCGAGACGAGGTCGCTCTTGAAAATTAGGCATGCGGTTGCATCGCGGTCTCACGTGTTCGATTCAATCTGCCCACGTGTTTCACGAAAGCTCAGCTCGCCGAGTTTTCATGGCCGACCTTAAAATGTCGATGAAAACCGCGGGCGGAATGGAATGCGTTCGATGGACGGTTGTCCAGACGAATTATAATAGAAGTGTAACGAAATTAAATTAGGAAGCGAAATTTATGGAACGGTTGCAGAACGAAAGAATTCGCGTACCTGTGTTTTATTTTATTTCTTCCTTTTTTTCTTTGCAGTTTTCTAATAATATATTAATTCAAACGAATATTCTAAAGGTGGAATATTGTTCTGCAATAAGTTCGAATCAATGGAGGAAATAAAATGCGGGATAGGTTTTACATTAATACCATCAGGGCTACATCGTCGAACCCAAGTCAAACGATTTATTTTTTAATTTTTAATCATTTAATATCGCATTGATTTATTTATTATTTTTTTCTGTGCTCATCTCACGTTTTTTTTACCATCTCATTTTTTACAGCATGGCCGCTCAGACTCGTACAGGGTCGCAACTATACCGAAAATTCGCGACGACAACAAAACAGCCGACGGGATGTGCAAGGTATTCACAGCGAGACTTCCGGTCCGCAGTGACTCTCCATTTGTTACGCTCTGTGTTTTTTTTTTATTCTTTTTTTTCCTCTTTTTCGGAGCTTGCTTCTCATCGATGACAGAGTCCACTCTGTTCTCGTCTCCGCTACAAACTCTGCCTGAAAGCCTCACGAATTCTTTCTCGCGACATCTTCTATTTATTTCCTCTGGTCCCTCCGATGGATCATTTTCTGTACTTAACCATTTTCCTGGCCATTGTTGGAAATTCTCACTGTCTATCGGTTCGTACGAGTTTTGCTAACAAAAAAATTGATCGTTCTATTGTCTCCGCTCTTTTTCATTCTTCCTAACAGAAACACTTCTATTCTACTCCATTTCGATTTCTCCCTCCTCTGTGAACTGAAATTACTCTCTGTCCTCTCGCCTCTCTGTGACGCTATTTTTCTAACCATTCAATCGTAACAATCATTCTATTGATTTAAGGGAAGAGGAAGTATTTTCTATGAATTTCCTTCTCCTCTTCTTCTGTCGAGAGTGGAATTTTATTAATCGACTGGTGATCGGTACTAACACACTGGTTTCTTGCACGATATTACTCATATTACACACACACACACACACACACACACACACACACACACACACACACATACACCTACTGTAAAACAAACTACGTACTAACGATCTTACGATTCATTTCGTCTATCGCCTACTTCCTCGATCTCATCGCGTTTTCTTAGGATAATTGACTAACATCGGGGGTGAACGGTGTATCGAAGCGTACGTGTAACACAGTTCTAACGATTCACTCGTGTTACACGCTTGTGGGAAACGTAGGATCTGGTAAGTAACACGGATCCTATGATTGATTCGTTCTCTGTGAGACTCGGATGGGTTTGTTGGAGTTGCACAGGGGTGCAGGGTATTTTGTAATGGTGTCATGGTAACCTACTTATATAACTAGACCTTACCCTCGAGGTAACGAAAAGGTTTCTGTATTAATGAAGATTGTTATAATTATACTGAAACCTTGCAGAACTATTCAAAATTACTTTAATTCTAATTTCGCGAAGCTTGTGCATTTACGTCTTTGGAATTCTCTCGATATTTATACATTCGAAACATTTATTCCTATGGGACTGGGTGATACAAAAAGAGTATTAAACATGGATTGCTATAAATATTTGCCTGAGACCGTGCAATATTATAATATTTGTGAAGTTAAAACGAATTAACCTGTTATATTTCCGCAAGGTTTTAATGCAATTATAATGATATGATATGTTGGGAAATACTAACTGCTAAGATTTTTTAAGAATCAATTAATCCGAATAAAAAGCATCCTTTACTCGAACTTTCTACTATCCCTGTAATTATATTACCTTATACAAAATCGTTTTTCCTCTATTACAAATATCCCCGATATTATTCTCTGCATCAGAGAATAATACACACCCACCCAAACTTCTCCTTAACCCTTTCCAAATTCTCCGCCCCTCAATCGCCACGTGTTACACCAACAATTAAACGTGCAATCATTATTTCTGTCGTGCAGTCGCGGCGGAAGACCCCAAAGCGGAGGACGGACAATCTAGACGACTTGAAGCAGGAGTTGGACATTGACTTCCACAAAATCACGCCAGAGGAACTGTATCAAAGATTTCAGACCCACCCCGAAAACGTAAGCACAATATGGTATACATCGAAATCGCACGTTTAATCGGAACGCGAAGGAAAAATCGTTCGACTCGCGTTCCAGTTTAGAATAATTACTCGACGCTGACGCGGGCAAGAGTTTTCCCTCGCCTCTGCTCTCCGTGCGTTCGCGCGCCTCGATCGATCGGGTTATTTAAAGCACTCCAGTATCATCGCTGACACGAAATTCACGATGTCCCTTATTTAGCGAGGCCGATAATTGTGGTGCGCGTTGTATCCGTTAATTTCGCGATGCCGGTAACAAGTGGATCGATTGAAAAGGAAAATATCGCCTCGTCCCAGAAGCGATGGGGTGTTTATGAGAGTACAGTTACGAAGCGATAGAACCTTCGTACGAAATGCCCGCAATAAATGTTTTCGTGGCTGTGGAACATATGGGGGAGAAAATGAAATGATACAATTTTCGATTTCTTGTACCGCCGCGAATAATCGTTTGGCTGTAGTCAATGAGATGATACAACAAAAGAGTATAAATAAGTATAAACAATTGATTAACGAACAATCGCATTCCAGGGCCTCAGCCACGCGAAGGCAAAGGAGAACCTTGAAAGGGACGGTCCAAACGCCCTGACGCCACCCAAACAAACTCCAGAATGGGTGAAATTCTGCAAGAACCTGTTCGGTGGTTTCGCGTTGCTGCTGTGGATCGGCGCGATCCTCTGCTTCATCGCGTACTCGATCCAGGCGACGACCAGCGAGGATCCAAACGACGACAATCTGTTCCTGGGTATCGTGCTGGCGGCGGTCGTCATAGTCACAGGCATATTCTCGTATTATCAGGAGAGCAAGTCTAGCAAGATCATGGAATCGTTCAAGAACATGGTGCCGCAGTTCGCCACCGTGATCAGGGAAGGCGAAAAGTTAACGTTGAGAGCGGAGGAATTGGTGCTCGGGGACGTGGTCGAGGTGAAATTCGGCGATCGTATACCAGCCGACGTCCGCATCATCGAGTCACGAGGATTCAAAGTGGACAACAGCTCGCTGACAGGGGAGTCCGAGCCCCAATCGAGATCCCCGGAGTTCACGAACGAGAATCCGCTGGAAACGAAAAATCTCGCCTTCTTCTCCACGAATGCCGTCGAGGGCACCGCGAAGGGAGTGGTGATTTGCTGCGGTGATCAGACGGTAATGGGAAGGATCGCGGGTCTGGCCTCCGGTCTCGACACCGGCGAGACACCGATCGCCAAGGAGATACACCATTTCATTCACCTGATCACAGGCGTCGCTGTGTTTCTCGGCGTCACGTTCTTCATTATCGCTTTCATTCTCGGCTACCACTGGCTCGACGCTGTCATCTTTTTGATCGGCATCATCGTCGCCAACGTGCCGGAGGGTCTGCTCGCGACCGTGACCGTGTGCTTAACGCTGACCGCGAAGCGGATGGCGGCGAAGAATTGTTTAGTTAAGAATCTGGAAGCCGTCGAAACTCTGGGCTCGACGTCGACCATTTGCTCGGACAAGACCGGCACATTGACGCAGAACCGAATGACCGTGGCTCACATGTGGTTCGACAATCAGATCATCGAAGCCGACACAACGGAGGATCAATCCGGATTGCAGTACGACAGAACGAGTCCTGGATTTAAGGCGCTGGCGAAGATCGCCACGTTGTGTAACCGTGCTGAATTTAAACCCGGCCAGGATAACCTGCCGATATTGAAGAGGGAGGTAAACGGTGACGCTTCTGAGGCAGCTCTGCTGAAATGTATGGAATTGGCCCTTGGCGATGTGATGGGTATACGAAAACGTAACAAGAAGGTATGCGAGGTTCCCTTCAACTCGACAAACAAGTATCAGGTGTCGGTCCATGAATCGGACAATCCGGATGATCCTAGACACTTGCTGGTGATGAAGGGCGCACCCGAGAGAATTCTCGATCGTTGCTCCTCGATCTTTATCGGCGGTAAAGAGAAGGTTCTCGACGAAGAGATGAAGGAGGCATTCAATAATGCTTATCTAGAGCTTGGTGGCCTCGGTGAACGTGTACTCGGTTTCTGCGACTTCATACTGCCGTCCGACAAATTCCCGATCGGCTACAAGTTCAACAGCGACGACCCGAATTTCCCTGTAGATGGACTCCGCTTTGTGGGCCTGATGTCTATGATTGACCCGCCCAGGGCTGCGGTGCCTGACGCGGTCGCGAAATGCCGTTCCGCCGGCATCAAGGTCATCATGGTAACCGGTGACCATCCGATCACTGCCAAAGCCATTGCCAAATCCGTCGGCATCATCTCTGAAGGTTGGTTTTTTTTTCTAGAGCAATTTTTACTCTTGGAATTGAGGGTGGATCCTGAGGGAATATTGGAAGAGTATTTTAATTGAAGTACTGTGATAGATTAATGGCAGAATAATTTTCAAGGGGATGTGGATCTTGTCTTTTTTAATTTTATCTGTATCTTCTATTGCGGTTAATTACTTTGGCGCATGTATGTATAAACGTTAATAGTAAACGGAGCTCGCAGATCATAAACCGTATACAGTCGGATAGCTGCAGCTTAACTTCAACTTCAACCGACCAACCACGTTATACTTAAATGCACAGCCCCTATTTTCTGCATCGTTAAAGTGTGCCTTTAACGCACACATTGAAATGCAAATGAAGAGGTCGTAAACTCCACAGGACTGCGCCTTTAACTTGCTCCCCTCGCATAAAATATTCATAACGGGGTAACGACTGTTTGGAGCCTAATAAAAGATTTGCAGCAATTGCTTTCCCGCGGGAATTCTGTAGTCATTCGTGAATTCGTAGAAAAATTAGTTCGAAACTATTACTTATTCCTTCGATTTGAACAAAACAGGGAACAAAAAAGGTTGTCAATGAATAGAATATTAAAATAATATCTTTTCGAACAGGTAACGAAACCATCGAGGATATTGCTCAACGGTTGAACATCTCGGTATCCGAAGTCAATCCTCGCGAGGCAAAGGCCGCCGTCGTCCACGGAACCGATCTCAGGGAACTGAATTCCGACCAACTGGACGAGATTCTCAGGTACCACACCGAAATTGTGTTCGCCCGTACCTCGCCTCAGCAGAAGCTCATCATCGTCGAAGGCTGTCAAAGAATGGGTGCCATTGTGGCTGTGACTGGTACGATATTGTTTTTCTTCTCATAACTTTATTTATTCTTGTAAATTAAATTTATACAGAGAAACTGACGATACATGTATTAATCTCTGTGAGATTCCTGTATGTGATTATTTCGGAGAACATTGAATGGATATAATAAACATATTAAATAAGAACCAACTCTATATCTCTGCTGAAAACTATACAAAACATTTGATAACCGAGTGAACACTAAAATCGAATTAACTATTCCAGGTGACGGCGTGAACGATTCACCTGCCTTGAAGAAAGCCGACATTGGCGTAGCCATGGGTATCGCTGGGTCTGACGTGTCCAAACAAGCCGCCGACATGATACTGCTCGACGACAATTTCGCCTCCATTGTGACCGGTGTCGAGGAGGGTCGATTGATCTTCGATAACCTGAAGAAATCCATCGCGTACACCCTGACCTCGAACATCCCCGAGATCTCACCTTTCCTGGCGTTCATCCTTTGCGACATCCCCCTGCCACTTGGCACCGTCACTATTCTCTGCATCGACTTGGGAACCGACATGGTGAGTGCTACTTTATCGTTCGCGTTTCGACCGTTTCTGAACAGGAACGATGGAAAGATTGTTCATCGAATTCGACGAATCTTCGACGGGATCCATCGTTCCAATCGGATGGTATCTTTCGAACAGTCGTTAGGATTCATCTTAAATAACAAAGGATTTTCAGCGATATATTGTTTTTGTACTTGATCAACCGTGGGACGGACGGCACAGTTGGGATTTTATGTTTTAAAACGATGATTGTCAGGTGCCAGCGATTTCCTTGGCGTACGAACTCGCCGAGTCGGATATTATGAAGAGAAAGCCACGTGATCCTTACAGGGACAACCTCGTCAACGAAAGGTTTCATTTTCTTTGTGAAAATGACCGCTTGTATGATTGATTTAGGACACCTAGAGCTCCGGTAATCGCAGTACGCCAGATCGACACGTAGAGATACACCTGTTGGAAGCTAGTTTTAATTATTTAATTGTTGGAACGTGGTATATTATTTAGGTGGACGTTTAGTGGAAAAGGATATGCAGTGAAATACTTTGATCAATTTTGTGAACAAGATCATCTTGATTCCTAGAAAAAACATTTGTTTCCAAACATAATTGACAGTATCTTCGTATCACCGCAATGTTATCATAATCTATTGTGACTAATTGGAAAGCGATGCTCTTCTCGAATATTTCTGGAATCACGATTATTCTGTTCTCGGGCGTAATGATATTGTTTTCAGCCATTAAACCAGTCGATCTCGATACACGGAAGGCAGAAGAGGAAACTCGAAGGTGTTTCGAGAGTTCGAGAAGCAGCGACATTTAGAAATCGATCCCATATTGTGTCCTATCGTCCCTCGAACACTTCCCACATCATTGTTCGGAACGATTTAGTTCTCTCAGTTGATTTTTGTTTACCATTTATTGCGTTCTCATCGTATGATATCACCGGTCGCAAGAATGCTGATTTTCCAATCGCGACGAATGTCGGAAATAATCTAAATTATTGAGACTGCAAAGAAGTCAACTGATCCGTCTTTCTTCCTATTGTTACGGTTTCTTTTCTTTTTCCTATTTTGAACATCGATACTTCGTCGCGAGAATAGTCAGCATTCTTGAATCGTGGGTCAGCGGATAAAAAGAAACGATACTCATCATTGATTTAACTATTGGCGTTGTTACTGAGCTTGTTGATAATGTGACGTCAGGTGCCAGCCATCTCACTTGCCTACGAGGAGGCAGAGAGCGATATTATGAAGCGACATCCACGAAACCCGTTCACTGACAAGCTAGTTAACGAAAGGTAACACATCAACAACATAAACGAACCTTGACAAAACTACTGTACTGCTACTACTACTACTTACTACTACTACTACTACTACTTACTACTACTACTATACTACTACTACACGATTAATACATTTTATTGGAAGAAAGAGTCATCGGTGACATGGTCTGCTTGATCCTTGAAGCTTCCCTATTCGTCGAATTGAAATTAAATCCTCTACATTTGGAAGAATCGTAAAGAATTTAATATTACGTATCGGCATACTCTAATATAGATTAGAAACGGTTAAAGAGGAAGATGTAGAGTTAGATTGATCGTTTGAAAATTTACACTCGGTTCTGAATTATTGTAGATATTATGTAGCTTCAGGAACCAAATCGCACAGTCGCGCGATCTCTCTCTCCTTTACCTGTCTATTGGTCGTTACACTTCTTACTTAATCCTATGGTTATTGTATAGTAGCTAGTTCGTCCTGTCTCGTACATACGCTCGTTCTCGAACACTAGAAAATGAAAAAAAAGGAAACAGAAAGATACGATACGAAAGATTCTCAGGACACATCTCTATTCCGATAGAGCATATTAATTTATTTATGATACTCGTTGGCCGAATTCGGGCACAGACCACCTGAGGCCTGTGAACGAGGTGGCAACGATTCGTGTGCAAATTAATCCCTAGCCTGTGATTTGTCCGTGTGTATCAAATTGTTCGATGTTTTTTTTGTTTTTTTTTTTTAATCTTCTTTGTTACTGTACATGTTTGACGTGTAAACGATAATATTGTCCAGTGTTTGTTGAACGAATTTCTGTCCTAACGAAAACTTGAACAAAGAAAAAAAATGAAAAAGAATCTATCTTTTATTCAAAGACACGTAAATGCCACGCGATCTCTTTAAAATGCATTTTGTGGAAGGAAAGCTTTGATCCGAATTTTAACATGAATCATTTGAACGCGACCAAAAGAAAGAAGAAGAAAAAAGAGGACAACAGTACGTCTGGCATATGGTTTCACTTCGTTCTTTTTTCTTTTTCTTCCCTTTTTATCTTCTTTTCTTTTATTTCTCCAACTGCGTTATTTATTCGCTTTGTAAGTTTGCTGTTCGAACGCCAAAAGGCTGTGGGTTTAATTTGTTCGATGCCTTGGTCAGAGGACTGTCAGACACGCTAGGAGAATGATCTAACAAGGTAACAGAATGGTGCACGCAGGTATAACACTTCAGGGCATTTGGTGACTTGGGTATAACACACTATGGAGCTTTGTTATCGGAATATTTAATATATTCTCTTATATCTATATCTCTATTTCTTTCCTTCTACTTATCGCTCTACTATCTCTCTCCCACTTCTCTCTTTCTGTATCTCTCTTTAAATATATATATATATATATATATACCTCTGTCTATCTCTTTTATGAGAGGCCGGTCGATACTCACTCTGAAGCTGAATTGTGAATCTTGATCAGCGACGTTTGCTCGTCCATCGTTTACTATTTGATAAACAATTTCAATGAAATGACGGGAATGATGTCATTTGAAATTTATTCTGTGAACAATATATGTTAGTTCGTATTTCGATAAACCACATGCTGGTTCAGTATAGAATTATGCTATTAATAAACATTATTGAATATGCAATTGCATAAAATTTTGGTATGTAAGAAATCGCGGGAGGATGAGCAAATTGGCGATATTCCCTCTTGAAGGTTTTTCCTCTTCCTCTGATTAAGAAGGATAAGAAAGGGAATTGCCAATTAAACAATCGTTTGTAATTACTGTGTTGCTTCGTTCACACCAAAGGTAAGCCGATCTCTCTGCCTTTCAAAGCTATCTCTTTCCATCTTTACACATCCTCTGCCACCATTTCTATCTCTATAACTCTATTTCTCTCTTCATCTCCGAGCTGAGCTTTTCCTCTAAACTTCTCGACCATTTATTTGGAACTGTTTCTGTATGGAACTGTATGGAGATTTCGTTTTCCTTCGATTCGATGAATAGATAACATATTTACTGGGTTGTTCACATCCGATACATCATCGTCATCGTAAGGTTATTTATTACATTTGTTGGATATTCTTCACTTTGACCCATTTCATGATCTCACTGATGCATACACCGATGCAAAATAATTTTGTAGGTGTTTCTTAGAGTATAATCGTGGCTGTTTGTTGACAAATTTACGGGGCAAACTTTCCTATCGGTAGCAAGTTCTGCATCGACTCATTCTTCGATAGTCGTCACGATACGAGCTTATTGTTAGGTGGCTGTTAGTAGACGGTGAGTTTCATTCGAAGAAGCGATACCACTCGTCAGTAAGTTTTAACACGTTTTACCTTGGAATTCCAACGAGCATTTGTCGCAAAAATTTTTCCAAAGCGTCTGAATTGCACTAAATTCTTTTTATACGCTCACACGCAACGCCGCTTAATAATTCTCAATCTCTTTGCTTGTCTGGCTTCAATCTTCGAAAGTATATCTCTTCTTATAAAGTGATAGAAATTAAACAACATATAAAATGAAATGTGTTGGGATACTTTGTAAATTTTAAATCATTAAAATATTTAATTGCAGTAATTGTTTCTCTGCAACGATGCTCACGTGTTGACAATATATATTTATATATGTAATTGTCTACATAGATCGATGTAGTAATGTTATATGTATATCTATATATACTATACATAAACTTTTCATCACATCCCCTTGGTAATTATCGCTATTACCTATCGCCGTTATTGCCATCACTGTCATCGATATTATTGTGACTGTTCTGTTTAATCAGTATAGTTAGCAACTATCTCGTTGACCCCGTTTACATAATCATGATCGTAATTGATGAATCGGTCGGTCTAGCTATTGTCTTTCGATATAATTCCACTCTCGCTATTGTCCTCCACACTTCTCTTCACCATTACTATTATTATTGTCATACTATTTTTCTTGTTTATTACAAAACGTCGCCACGACCACACACGCCAGCATATTTATTATTACTATTACTACTACTATTAAAATAGCAAGAAGAATTGTGCTCACTATCGTTCCTAGTACGTACTATTTTTATACTCTACTGTCACACAGCTGTGCCGCTGCAACCTCTATATTTTATACTACTGTCCATCTACTTACTACTTGCTCAGCATCGAACTTCGTATCGTCACGAATAAAATGAACCGCTTTGGCAACGAACTGCTGCATAACGAATGAAAGGAAACGAAACGAAAGAGAACGACGAAATAGAGCAACGAGTAAAAGATAATAATCACTGAATGAAAAAAAAAAAAAAGAATGGGATATAAAGGAGAGATCTGCTCGAATATATAATTGATAGACGAGGGAAGAAACGAAAGAAACCGGAATAAGACCGGATCTAACGATCGAAACACGAGTATATGGCACCTTTGTACATATTTTAGGTGTCATGATTTCTTCTTTGCAGTTTTTTATTCTTTACAGTCCTCTCACATTTTATTCTGTAATGCGCTGCCTACCGCCGCTGCCTTCTACCACTTCTGCGACTGGCAACTTTCTAACGGCCGCTGAACGTTCGAGCAAACAAAAAAAAAAAGAAACAAACCGACTCTTTTTTTTCTATTATAGAGAAACGCCCCTTTATGCCCGTCGAAATTTGTCGCTAATGCGTGGATTTTTCTGAGCCAATGTGCATTGTATGTGATAAGAGGGGAGAATTAAGGTCGTCGATGCACCCTCACACGACAGAGAGAGCTCGTCTTTCATCAAATTCGTTCATCTGAATTAATGAAAATACTTCGAATTCTTTGTACGTCCGTAGAAAAATATCAAACGTTTCGCGATGGAGTTCCTCTGCGCGTTAGGGCGCACAATGCATAAGAGTACTAACAAAAGTGAAGCTTGAATTTTTCGTAGTCAGAGTGCGCGAAAGAGCAGGAAACTGAAAAACCAAAAAGGGAACGTACTCGACGAAATGGACCATGATCGATTTTTGTCGACATTTCTTTTTTTTATGTACAATTAAACTGTTGGAATCTCCGATTGTTTTGCCCGAAATGTTATACAAGCCTTCGTTTAACTTCGTAGTGTTGATTCTTCGAACGCTGAATAGGCCAATGTTTCGAGCAGCGTTTACTAAACTTCGCGATTCTTAGAATGGAAAATTCGCGAATCACTCGAACACTGCGTTAAGCTTCGTAAAACCTCCTTAGTAAACTACCATGACTCTGCAACAAATAATTAAAAAAAAACAACTTATGCAAATTTCCATCGAAAAAAGAAAATAATAAGTAATATTTCCAATACTAAAACCACGTGCTATTCAGCGAAAGAATCAACGTTCACCAGTAGAGTGCCAACAATTTTCATCTAATTATCACCAAAACCTATCCTGGTGGAAAGTACGTGAAAAAACGAAGGTGAAACGTCACCAGAGAAAGATCCTCCGTATCCTGAGTATCTTTCCCTGGTTCGCAATATTAATTCCAAACTATAGTGACCTGATCTCGTGACCTCCTGCATCTTTCATCGCCACTGACATACGATTATATTATTGCAAATATAATGTAAATATGCATCTTTCTATATATATATATATATATATGGGTATATGTACATATATATACGTATATCTATATATATCTACTACTACTACTACTACTACTACTACTATTTGTACGGTGTACGGGGTGCTTGGTACACGTTTTCTAATCAATGGTGGATGGCAGGTGCCGGCCATCTCGCTAGCTTACGAGGCACCGGAGTCGGACATTATGAAACGGCAGCCCCGCGATCCGTACAGAGACAATCTTGTCAACCGAAGGTGGGTCTCCCAATTACCCACCAGAGAAACCAATCTACCTAGCGAAAACACCATACACTCACTACCAAACGTGCAAAATCATAGACATACATCAATATATATGTATATATTTATATATACCTACACACAGAAATACAGAGCAACGTGTACGATAATTGCCACGTAAAGTACAGAGACACGAGTCACAGTGTGTTGGATGGTCAAATTTTCTCTTGCTGCTGATTTTTCTATGGATCGAGAGGCTTTGTTTTTCGAGAATATGGAATCTATGGCACGTTTTGAATAGCTTTTAGGGAATAGCATTTTAGTGATAGGTTCTTTTTTTTCAGTCTCTTTTTTTTTGTTGAGATTATTGGGTGCGTTAGTGGTGTTCGAAATCTTTGTGGAGTATTCGACACTCTTCCGATGCGATAATAGCGTCATTTCGGAGTCATGTTTAATTGCGGAATATTTTAAATTTCGGCGGATATTATTTCACGATTGGTCGATAGAACTTGGAATTTATGGAGTTTGAAATTTTGTGGATATAGTTTGTCTGGAAATTGATATTTCTTTTTCTTCATTAACTGTTTTGAAACTCCACACTGGAACATCACTGACGAATTTTTGATTGGCTCACGTTCACAGATTGATCAGCAGACATTGATAATTCTATTATTTATTCGATCTAAATTACTAGTATATCGATGGATAGAATCGAATAATATTGAACGCTCGAATTATTTTCAATTATCGACAAAAGTTAATTTCAATAAATATTTTCCAATTTCATATATTCGGCCACTGTCACACATCTACACTTAACGTGCGTATGCGTGCACGCATACATGTAATTGTTACACATCATTGACAGAGTGTCTACTGAAATGACAGAGTCATACGTTTGTTTCTGTACTACAGATCTCTCATTGTCTCGATGGTCACTCGCTTGATCTTTATTTTCTTCTGCACGCGACAATGATGAAATGTCCTTTTTATCGTTTCAATGTGTGCACTTTCATCTGCACTCCATTCGAAGAGAGATATATATGCAAGGAAAGAAATTTAATAAGACACATGAAAATTCACATCACAGTCACTGTAATATAACGGATAGTCTCTCAAGCAACATTTGTAATACGAATTAAAGAACTAAAGTGAAGCTTCAATTATAATTCCATCACGGTGAGACGAAAAATTATCTCAGATATTTCGATCAATCTAATCGAGAGATTTGTCTCGGAAACCCAAAGAAAGCAAAATGTGCAGAATAACAAAATGAAAAAAAGAAGTAAATTAAATTAAATTCTCGGTTGACACTCTACGCCTGAAACATTTAGAAACACGTCTCTAGAAAAGTTAACTAACCGCCAAATAATTAGTCTTGCGCATTTTCGAACATATAATTCGTGCAGCTTCACTTTTTCATATTTTTTTTAACCATTTACATACATTTTCATTGCCGTTGCACTAACCTATGTGTGCGGGGCTAATGCTGAAATTAGAGGGTATCATTACCAAAGAACTAGAGTAGTAGGGGAAACTGCGAACGAACGAGAGCGAACAGCTGCTTTGAACATCGTGATTAAAACAAAATAATTAAAAAAATAAAGCAATAATTATGAGATAAATGAGCACGGCCTGAGCAGCGAATATTAAGCATAATTAACGGTTCGATTACGTTACAAGGCTGAATCCACGAAGATAACACCCTAACGAGAAATAGTCGGTCACTAACAGCTTGTAATTAATTCATAGTCCTCGATGCGACGCGACTTGCCTTCTATCCGCTATATTTTCTATTCTAACTCTACTTAAACTAAACGTGAACTTCGTCGCGTGCCTCACACGCGTACTAGTTAATCTGTAAGCCATGATTTGACGTTTTTATTCGATCTGCAACGCTTTACCACACTATCATTGACTGATAACGACGCGTGACACGCGGCCTGTTGCATGAGAATGGCAAGAATTGTGGAGTTCAACTCTGTGAATTGATCGTTCGATTATATTTATTATTTTAGGCAGTTCGATTGCACTTATATTCGCCTTCGTCAGAGCTTTCGAGATTTTTTGGAACTTCTTTTTGCAAAATTCATTTCTTTACTTAACGTTGGTTTATTAAAAGATATTGACGACAGCGATTTATGTATTGGAATAATTAAATCGCAATGTAATAACGATCAATTGCAACGTGAATTCCATAAATGAATATCAGCACTCGTAAATACTAATAAAAAGTGAAAGAGCTTCACTGTGTATGCTATCCTTGACGAATCTCACGGTTCGACCGAGCATTGCATGCAACCCGAATTTTGCACGTGAAACGGCTCGAAGTTTTCTTTTGATAAAGTGCACCGTGAGATTTGCCAAATTAACCAGCCTTCGCTGTGTATGTGTGTCTCGCGCTGTTGTGTGGCATGCATCAGTGTGAAGAACCGATCGTTACCGTCTACGTTCCGTGTCGGTAAGTAATCCGTATATTAATCCCAGGTGATTACAGCTTCCGTATTAACACCACCTTAGACTGTTAGAGGCGAACTTACAATTAGACGATTAGTGGCATACACATACATAGCTTTCTCTGACTTTCAAAGAGTTTCTTGAGGGTTTCCATAGCTTGACAAAGTAGCAGTAGATTTACAAATAGCCTGGTTTCTTTAAATAGCTTCGAAGATATAGAGTAGACAAAACTACTTTCCCTGAACAATTGATTGCCCTTCGTATTAAAGAATACAATTGAAAGTATATCGAGTACATTTTCCGATGCATCTTAGTTATCGATAGAAGAAGAATATTCAATACTTAGCGTGTAAAATACTTGACTTTATAATATATTTCTTCTCTTATCTAGTTGTAATTCAGTTAAAAGTATTATTTGGATTTAATTTCATTCATTTTTCTCTCCTGAAATGTTAAGGTAGAAGAGAATTCCTTGAAAGTCAGTGCATAATCGCATTAATCATAGGCAAGTAACAAAGAATTAACATGATTTTCTATGCACAGGCTTATTTCAATGGCGTACGGCCAGATCGGCATGATCCAGGCAGCCGCTGGTTTCTTCGTCTACTTCGTGATCATGGCTGAAAACGGATTCCTGCCGCTGTATCTTTTCGGTATCCGAAAACAGTGGGACTCGAAGGCTATCAATGATCTTCGTGACAGCTACGGCCAGGAATGGGTAAATTGTTCATTTATCTTTAACAATCGTTAAATAGAAAAATATTCACAATATTCCACAGTATATTTCTATAATTCTGTATCACTATATTAGACAAATCCTATTAGTTTCCCCTTAATTTCAGAACAACGGATATTTCAATTATGTATAACGAAGTAAGAGTGTGACTGTATAATTAATTTTTATAAATGTGTTTCTTTGTTGTCCACAGACATACAGGGATCGTAAGACACTGGAATTCACCTGCCATACGGCCTTCTTCGTGTCGATCGTGATAGTACAATGGGCTGATTTGATCGTCTGCAAGACGCGACGTAACTCCATCATTCATCAGGGAATGAGAAACTGGGCCCTGAACTTTGGTTTGGTGTTCGAGACCGCCCTCGCCGCGTTCCTAAGCTATACACCCGGCATGGACAAGGGTCTCCGCATGTTCCCCCTCAAGTGAGATCACTTTACGAATTTCTTTCATTTATTGTCTCACAAATACTACTCACGTTAGGACCTATACGCCAATAGTTTGCAACCACCAGGCATTCAATGCTGTACAGAAATTTCACGACTGACTATTAACGTGTTACCTTGCATTTTCTAGATTCGTCTGGTGGCTGCCAGCCATTCCCTTCATGTTCGCCATCTTCATCTACGACGAGACGAGACGATTCTACCTCCGCCGGAATCCGGGAGGATGGCTCGAGCAAGAAACTTACTATTAGACGTGAAGGAGAATTTAATCATACACGCAGAGCGCGCGCGCAAGAGTTACAAGAGCGAGAGATGCAGAGAGGATGATGAGAGAAAGAGAGAGAGAGAAAGAGAGAGAGAGTGAGATATGCATATTATCCACGCAGATATACACCGTGAAACTAATAAGTAAAACGAAACAACAACAACTACTACAACAACAGCAACAACAACAAAACAATGAAAAAAAACAAAGCGTTTAAAAATCACTCACGTTGATACACACACATATTTTATCAAGGGGCGTGCTATTCGGGTCTAACCGTACTGTCGCGAGATCACGAGATTATTTAGAAAAGAGGACTGTTCGCTTTAGCCGAGCCGTATCGTCGAACGACCATCGCTGTTAACGGTTACAAATAAAAGATTGAAAACAATAGAGTGTGTCTTGCAAGAACGATTTCAGAAATCATATGTAAGAATACGCGCTTGGTGTCGTAGTTACGACTTGCGACCAATCTTCTTGCTGCATACGGTGTGTGAAGTACAAAAAAGAACGAATAAACGAAAACTTAAAAAAAAGGAGGGTTGAAGAGAGAAAGCGAGAGAGGGGGGGGGGAGAGAGAGAGAGAGTATATGACACAATAACGAAAGAAGAAAGATGAGAAAAAAAATCAAACGTTCGTGGTTCTGGCTCTGCGAGTTGCTTGCACGCGCGTGCCGGTGTATCATTAAAACAGATCGTCGTTCGAGAAACATCGAATGGATCGACGAGGAAGAAAAGAAGAAGGGTTCTACGAGCAACGTCATCGGGAAGACATCGAGCTTCCGGGTACACACACGCCTGATACGTTTCACGAGGTTTTTAGGGGGTTGGTGCTTTCATCTGACTTGCGACGATCGTATAATAAGCGAAGAATGAGAAAGGAAATACGTAGTAGGGCCTAACACAGGAGTATAAAAGAGAAGAAAAATGGCGTAGGGCGGGTTCATCGAGGGAGAGAGACTGTGAGGCGAACCGGCATAGGGCACCCATGTATCTTTTTTGATACCAAAGGATACAGAGAATGGCGACAAATCGACGGACAACGCGCACGTCCGTATGAACCGTCGTACGGGTGTACGATAACGATTGAGTATGCTTTAGGACGATGGAAACAGTAATTAGCATCGATGGTGCATTCCGTAGACGTCTTGTGATATCAGAGAAAAATATTCATATAGGCATCCCGTTAAGTAAACAAACAAAGATCACTGCGCTAGATTGGCACGCCCTTGTTAAGAGTTTAAAGAGAAAAAGAATTAATAAATGCAATGTAGTCACGATTTAAAACAAAAAAAAAAACTTAAGAGCGGTACTATAAATGTTACACTGATGCAGAAGTTTAAGTTCCTTGATAACGAGGATATCATTCGCAATCGACACACATGGATGAAACGTATTTACAGATAGACCTCTCGTGACACCTGCAGTTTTCGATTAGAAATTTCTTCATTGTTAATTCAAGCAAAAAAAATGAATAAAATATGAAAAAACAATGAGAAAATGATATCAGTACGCTAGATTGGCACGCCCTAGAAGTTACTCATAACGCGCCAGGAATAGGGGGGGGGAGAGACTTGTTTAAGAAGAAGGAGCGTTAAAATACCATAAAGACATTCAGAAAAAGAAAACAGCAAAAAAAAATAAAGAAGCAAATAAAGCGCGTTCGCAGTACTCATTATTATTCTTATTACAAGTAATGTTGTTCGGTTCGAGTCTTTGAAGTCCGAGTAGCTGTCGAAACCAGAAATCGCATCGCGTAGATATTCCAGTAGTTTGTGAGTCTCTGCACGAGGATCGCTACGCGAGTAGAGAAAGGGCCACGTATGAATCAAACCACAGAGAAAGGAAGTCGTGGAAGGATGAGAAGGAAAACGCGAAAAAGAAGAAAGAGATTGACGCGCGGGGGCAAGCACGGGGAACGAAGGCGGTAAACGAACAGTATAATAAGTAATTATCAAACCACTCACTACCAGCTGACAAGGATACACAAACTGAACAAACCGTAGAAATAAAGAAAAATGGAGAAACGCAAGGGTAGAGAAGATATAGGTTATTTAAATTGCGCGCGGAACGGATGGTAACACGGTGATCGCGGTTCTGAAAACTGATGGACTGGACAGATGCGTACTACGATCCATCGACGAAACCCTGGACGTATGAATTATGAAAATGTTATTGATTACCAAAAAAAAAATGAAAAAAATAAGGAGCTAAAATAGAGATTCGAGAATTTAAAATAGTCGAGCGCACGCTCCGGCCGCTTGTGGTTTCCGGGGTGAGTGCGTCACGATAGTCAAGGTAACAGGATATTAAAACTGCTAGTAGAGGACGGTAACGATGTAGGAGATGCACAGAAAATGGAAATGGAGACATAAAGCAGGCAGAGGAAAAACAGTAAAAAAAAAAATAATAAATCATTCTTACTTAGGCGAAATTAAAAAGTAAAGGAAGAAAAGGTATAAATTCATTCTCTTAGTTTTTTCATAGGTTTAAAAACGCCAGCGGGGCAGCTCGCTATAAATCATATTGACCCCCGAACGCAGAACGCCCTGTACCACCAACCCGCGGTCTGTCGTGTGTATGTGTGTGTCAGTGTCGAAACAACGCCCCTTCAATTATTTTTTTCTTAGGAGACACAACAGAACAACAACTACAACAACAACAACAACGTAAAACGAAAAACGTATAAAAAAAGACAAAAAAAAACGATAAACGAAGGTGACTTAAAATGCCTGCCACGCGACTTTTCGGGCCGGGACGATCCGAGACGTGCGATCATGTCAGGTCTTATGAAAAACAAAACGCATAAAAAGAAACAACAACAAGAACAACAAATCCGATCTCGTTTCTCTTTGCCTAATCAGTTTCAATCCTTGTGGGTCGTGTTTTATTTTCTCGCGGTATTTTAGTGTGCATGCGCGCGCACACACGTTAGTGAAGATTCGTCCGTGAAGATGGCGCTTCGTTTCGGGTCGAGAACTTCGGGGCCGAGCGTCGGTAATGAATAGCGAGCCCGTTGACGGATTTTATCATTCATTATCGTTTGCAAATCGTCGCGGCAATGTCCGAGCATCAACGAACAGCCTCGAACGAGTTTACCACGTTCTCTGGTTCCTTTGTTCCGCACGAATCAAGGCGAACGGAACGTAGAGGATTCAGGTAGACAAAGGGTGACGCTCTCTCGGCGGCCCTGGCCCCAAAACTACCCTAAGTGTTCAATAATCGAGGTGTTCTCGAGGTGCCGTACACGTGTAACATGTTATACGCTCGCTAATCCCATCGTGGTTCCGATTTATCGGCAAATATAAAAGACAAACAGATGTGTTGGGTTACGATTTTCCTCCAGCCCTTCCGATAAATTTTCTTGTGCGCGCGAGGGGCTGGTCGAATCATAGGGTCCCGTAATAACGAGTCGTCCGAATCTTGAATTCTCAATTTGATGCTCTATCAATGAAACTCGATGGGATCAGCGAAACTTCGTCGAATCGTTTTCGAAACACATGGATCGTCATTCGAATCCGACCGACAACGTCGTTCAGATGGAACGAGAGCGACAGGAAAGCAAAAAAAGAGAGAAAGAAACGGAAAGAGGTCAGCAATGTACCGCCGCGTTGCTCGTTGAACTCGTACTCGGTTTAGACCCGGAGACAAACGGTAAACGAAAAAAATGATCACATCAACAAAAGACGAGAAAGGGGGGAGAGAAAAAAATAGTGTTCCCGGTTTTCTTCTTATCCGGGTGAAAGGGGAGATCAGTCGAAACCCATTGAGAATAGAAAAAAAAAACAAAATCAATCGTGACAGTGCTAGATATTGAAATAAGGATATTATTAAAGGCCTGTTCAACTTCGCGCCAAATTAATTCCGTTTCCATGGTGTTCCTTGATTTCGCGTTGCGGGACAGTGTATACCTACCAACAATTCAGCGTGTGTATCGTTAAAGGGAGATCGATCATTCGTGTCACAACGAAATTGAACAAAATAAAAGTAGAGATGAAGGAGGGGGAAGAAATTGCCTTCGACGTATCTCCGTGTTCCGAGGTAGGACGTGAACGAAAGGACAGCGAAGTAGAATCGCAGGGCGATAAAGATACGATGATCGAAGAATGATAACGAGAAAGGGATTGGAGGGAACCATGCATAGGCTCAATCGTTTCTGCAAAATCGCTCGCGATATGGTTGCCAAAGCTGGATCAAGTGGATCCGTGGTTTGTCGACAGGGTGTTCCGTGCCCGGGGGGCGTAGGAGCCCAAAAAAATGCTTTGCCGTCGTGCGCCTCTTTACTTTAGGCTAATAATTTAAACATTAATAATATAATAATAATAATAATTATAATTATAATATAATACATGTTACAATAAGATATTATTAGATGTAATTATTATATATGGTTTAGTCTAGATCGTGTTGTTGAAGAAAAAAAACAAAGTACGTATAAGCGAACAAAAAAAAAAAGAGAGAAACAATGAAGAATATGAAGAGTATGATGACGAAGGCGAGAGAAAGGGAGGGAGAGAAAGAGCGCGAGAGCGAGCGAGGGAGGGACAGAGAAAGAGTAGAAAAAATCAAGGAAAAGTGGCGGTAAGAGAACAAAACAAAAAAAATCCGGTCTAAGACCATAAATATCTTGCGGCGGACTGAGCGGGACATAGACGAGAGAATCCGCTTTTGCTTTCTTTAGTGCGTGATAGTATATATCGGACTTTTTTTCTTTCTTCTTTTTGCCGGACAGCAGCTTCATTTGTAACCTCCTGGACACGACACTCGTCAAATTCAGCAAATCGCGCACCCATTCGATCGCGTCATGCTTAGGAAAAAAATAAACACGTAATTTTAGCGTGGTCCATTTTATGCGTGAGACCGTGTTTTCCTATTTTGCTGTTATGATGGTTTCCTTTCGTTGCGTTTTCGGTTACGCGGATAGATTTGCGGCCATGCTGTATTACCTTTGCTTCTGCGGACACTGTCGTTTTCGTCTTTTTTTTTTTTAAATCTTCTACTATTACTATCCGCGGATGTCTAGGGAGATACTATACTCGACACGTGTGTCGCAAATCTTTTCGTGTTCTGCAAACGAGTACCACAATCGACGTAAGAAGCAAACAAAACGCAATCGTCGCGAAACAAAAAATGTTTTTCGGGTGAATCGACGTATAAGAGCGGGAGAAAAAGAAACGCGTGAATGTGGGCGAGAGAACGTGTGTTTTAATAATAACGGATTCTTCGCTTTTCTGTTGCCGCGATCAAAGAACCCAATTGGTGATAAGAAAAAAAGTGCATCAGAATCGGAATCATAAAAGGAAAAACAATCAAAGTAAAATGAATCGGGAGATATAAGCAACAATGCATAAAATGAAAATATTAAAAGAACAGTGTCACGAGAATTCTGTGAAACGTCGCCCCTGCACAGCCCGCCACACCACGACAGAATCATTGAATGATTAAAATATAAACAAAGTAAAAAATGAATGATGTTTTATTAATATTGTACATATTTTAAATAATTGAAGACGGACAAACAGATCGCGCGTGACCGGTGGCCCACGAGAAGGCGGTTCGTTTAAATGAACCGCCTTTTCCGTACGGGTCCCGATTTACTCTTTTTCGGTTTATCGTTTTAGCGCCGCATATATATGATACACACTCCACACACATACACACAATACACGCCGAGGAACACGTGCGAACATAGAGAAAAATATACACACATACACGCTCAGAGATAAATGAGAAAAAAAAATGTACACCGCTCTACCAAACTATCTCTTCTGATTGATGATTCCTTTCATATTGATTATTCTGTAAGTTCTGTTTTCACATGTGAATTACATTAAGGAAGAAACGAGAGACATTGTCCAACCCAAGTGTCATTACTTTTGATGTTAAATAAAAAATACATAATTAATAAAGCACTCTTTATCCTGCCTTCCTGGCTCGTACTTCCGGTCCGCAAATATAAAAATATTTTCTTGGGTACGACACATTTTTAGGATGAATGAAAGAAAAATTAGTTCAACTGACATAGTATTTATTAGACTTATGTACACCTTGTAATAATTATTCTAGCCATGTTCGATTCGTATAAATTTTAATTTCACGTACATATGTTGTTCTTTTACTCATCTTCCGATTGCTCTAATTTTTGTCTGTCTTTTTGCAAATTCTTCTTCCGCAATCGTTGTATATGTTTCTTCAATTTGCCCGCATTTTTTAGTTCCTCGTATTGAGAGACTAAATCCAAAACTCTCTTTTCAGCTGTACATAGAAAAGCAAAAATTAGTTTCTCAATTCTGAAACAATATTCCCAGGTTTCATTGATACTTACATTTCTTCCTGAAAATAGGCTTCTCACCACGTTTAATGGCTTCAACGATTTCCTTCTTTTCAGTGTGCTCTTTTTCTTCCTGCTGATACCTCCGTTTTTCTTCGCGTATCTGATTCTCTAATCGTTGTATAAGATACTGAATTTTCTTTATCATTTTTGGATCGTCAGTATCCTTCAATTGCTTCTGCAGTTCTTTCAAATCATTTTCCTTTATTTCATTGAGAAATCCGTAAGCTTTTTTAAAGTGTTTTTGATCGAATGTGCCGCAAAGGCTGTCGAACCGAGGGTCCCTTGGCAGATTTTTTCTTACATGCACCACTTGCCTAAAACGGGAAACGGGTCTCTTCGATGACATTTCTCGAGGTCTGTTTTTATTTTCCCGTTTGAACTCAACTCTTTTAATCTTCCGTGGACCAAACAATGTTTCTTTATATACTTTCGTTCCCAATTTCTCTTTGAGTTTCTGTAGATCTTCGAAACTCATCTGCGATAGCTCAGCCCTAATATCATCCTAATTCATAAAAAATAAGTTGATGAAAATCTCAATGATTTCGAATACAATTCCTACTTTCATTAAATGTAAATGTAACCTATAGAATATTACACGAAATTTATTTTATTTGTCGCAATAGTCAGGAAAATTAAAATTAGTATACACACAAATTTACCTGATCTTGATCTTCGTTAAGAAGGGCATCTTCTTCGTCGCTCATGCTAAATATCGAAAACTGTGTAAAAAATGCACAACACTAGTACTCTTTCTACTCGATGTGAGAAGCATCGCCATGTTTCATTTAGCACATAATGTTTGTTTTGAAGGCGATAGATGGCGCTACTTGGACCATTGATCTATCGTCCCAGTTATGACGTGCATACATAATGATTTTAGATGCATCGGAATGTAGCATCTCAGCCACAACGTATTCTCTTGTTCTTCCAAGTAGATTACTTGGCCCCTGTATCCGTCAGCAACAGGTGGTGCGTAATTCATGGGCAGAGGAGGAGGTTAGTTTTGTATTGCATATATAATCAGAATATTAAAACACATGTACTTACGTATGTACAAGTTGCTTCATGGCTTCTTCAATTTACTGCTACAAACTCACTTGTTGGGTAAATCACTGAAATACGACATCCACCTTTTTCTCAATCTTGTTATAGGTTAACCCAAATGCAGATTGACTTTCCTATGCCGATCGACGCCTACCTTCAAGGTTTTAGTCGGTAGGAATCCGATACTACCCTGGTACCCCTGTCAGACGGGGTGTCATGCAAGATTTCCCTGGCGATAAAAAAAAAAGAAAAGAATTAACGCCAGGAGAGTCTCACTTTCTCCTGTAGAGGCGCGCATTCAGTGCACTAGTGCAAACATAGGTAGACTTTGAATACTATTTATCGTCAGCAGGCCTGCTAGGTTTGTGGCGCTAGTCTGTTATACCAAGTTCTGTTCTGATTTTCGCCGATCTGCTGCGTGTAACAAAAAACTCATCTAACTGTGGATATTCTACTTACAAAGCCTGCCAACAGGCATACGCAATGATCTGTTGTAACAGGTTTGGCTGACTGGGTATTCTTTTAAAAGTGCAAAAACACTATAGCATATAAGCAGATGATATAATATTTACAATGTTGGAGTTACAAACTGTATTCAGAAATGCACAAAGAATGTTATTAACACAAAATTGCTATGATGTCATATTTGATAGTGACTTATACAGATTTCGTGGTAATTGGGCAACATTATGAAATCCCAAATTTTACGTAACGCGTTATATCAATGCATGCGTCATAATGTCGAGACTTATTGTTGTACATACATTACGATAGAACCCTCTCAAGCTGCGTAAAAGGATAATTGTACTGCGTAAAAACCGTAAACCTGTGCGATGGCTCCATCTGCCTGAGTTGTTACACATTAAACGTTCAAGGCTATCTGAGTCTTAAATCTAATAAACATCATTACTTCCTAATTGTATTGATGTTTTACTGCAAATGTAATTCAAAGCTGCTTTATTCTTCGCCGTTGTGATTCTTGTATATATAAACATAAATCCATGCAACTATATATGTTTCAAAGCGAAGTATTCATTAAGCATAACTGTTATTTGCAAGTACGTTTAACAAAATCTTAGGGATAGGCATTATACAGGAAGTGTTAAATATCCATAATAGAAATTTTAAAAGAATTCTTAAAATAAATATAAAAAATTGAGAGATTTGTTACATTTGAAAATTAATACAACTGCTGATACAACTAGAGCAATAAATCATTTCTTATTGTGTACGCAGTACAATATTTTTTTATTTTTTGGATTTTGAATTTATTGACTAAAGTAATATGATTCAGAATTACAGTAACTAAGAGTGAAGTTCTTAGGCGTAAGTGAACTTTTGATACCAGAGGGCAGCACCATCAGAAGTGTCTAAAATGGCGGGTGTGCTGTTCGAGGATATTTTCAACGTAAAAGACATCGATCCAGAGGGGAAGAAATTCGACAGAGGTGAGTCTGAAATGCATTTGACACTCCCATTTATATATAAACACTGTTGCGAAGAAATTACATTGCGTCGAGCCGAATTTTTAAGCGTTAAACGAAGATCATTCCGTCGATGCTTGTCCCTTGCGGAAGTTTGCCGGGAAGCACATGGTGTGACAGTTTGATTTAAATACCACTTCTAGTACTTGAATTTATAACAAAGTTCTGATGTGGAACTGATACAAGTACAGAATGTATAACGCAATGTTTGTTAATTGATGAAAATGCTTTGTAATTCTTTTAACCGTTGAAAATTGCGTTAGTCATTCGTCAATCGTTTTGCATTCTGCGAGGGCGGGTTATTTGAAATAAGGTTCGAAAGAGTTTAATTTTTTTAAGAGATTGCAAAGTATTTACGGTTTAAACAGATTACATATCATACTGTATCAGCCATATATTATTATTTACATAATCAGTTAGTAAAGTAATTAATATATTTTTTAATTTGCAAAGTTAAAATTTACGTTTCTGGCAATTTACTGGCAATTAAATTCTTCGCAATATCGTTTTTGCAGTTGTGTAGTGACCTTATTAGTGCTGCCTATTATTTTACTTATCGGTCCTCCTTGTCGGGCTTTTCATTTTACATTTTGCAAAACAAAACATCGTTGCAAATTTTCGTTATCTTTAGTTACACGATTTTCTTAGTTCTTATTGGGCAACGACTATTGTTAGGCTTGATTTATCATTGCAGAAAGTTAATTCATTGAAAGTAACTGAAAAATTAATACGCGTGCCAGCATAAAACTACGTATTAAGCTTTACAGAAGTTCATTTTCTCAACAAAAGGTACTCCTGTAGTAAAGGAAAGCCACCTTACCTTAATATCCCTTGATTCATTGCTAATAATACAGCATATTATACAAAGACAGTATACAAATTCGTTAATCCAACAATCTTGGTACTGGGAACAGAAAATGTTCACTTTCAATCGTACCATCCCGTATGAAAAAAAAAAAATATTCCGCAATTATACAATTCCCAATGAAAAAAAGAAGTCACCCCTTCATTGGAGAATCGGATCGATGTTTCCCAGACAGCGATGTAATTCGCAGAAAAAGCACGCCTCGTATCGCGCGTCACCCTATATTTTCACCTACATTATCGTCGAGGAAAGGGTTCCGCTGGAACAGCGGCGTTCCACGCGGATGGGTGTTAGTGGGACCAGCTAGACGCGCGAGCGAGAGAAAAGACGAGATCTCGGTTAGCGGGGTAGAGCAGGGGAAAACGACGGCGAGGGGGTAGTAGCAGGACGCATTGGGAGCGGCTTCACAGCAGCTCGATCGCTAGAGGGCAGGGTGAGGGGGAGTGTCAGCTCTTCTTCGATGAAAAGAACTATTTCCCCTTTCCTGTTTTAAACGCACCCGGATTCGTTGCACCGGAAAGAATTCATGGCAAAAAAATGTGACTAATCGACGCACTCTACGTGACAGTAAACTGCAAGCCTGTTCCCTGTAGAAACTTTCGCCACGGTGAAACTATGCATGGCTGCATGTACTCCTTCCTCGTTTATCGTCGTGCAACCGCGATAATTCACTTCTACTTGGCGGGATCGAGACATCCGGCCGATATATATCCATCCGAGTGTACATATATTCAATATCGACATAGTATATATACGAAATAGAAAACGGCCGAGTCGGGGCGGCTTGAAAAACGACGAGCGTAAATATCGTTTTGCCGTTCCGTTGGCGACGTTGCGTGTGCTCGCGCATCCTTGACAAAACGCGGCGAACCTTTCCAAATAAAATATGGTGTATGCCACTACTGACTGAGAAACCTTGTATCTGCCGATGCGATCTCGTATTTCCTTACTCCGACTCAACATCAATCCCATTTCTATGTACGTATCACAGTATGCGACAAATATACACTAAATTCCAGCATTCTCTATAACAAAGAAAAGGCATCCATCTATATTCCGTGCGAAATATCCGCGGCCATAATTTGCGCGGTGATCCTCTCGACTTTCGTTACGACCGTGGATAGACGTTTATATAGCTATGTAGAATGAAAAGGGTGGTGGGTCGCGATTCGCCGGCAGCTACTAGCTGTTAGGCGGCAGCTCGAGGGGTGAGACGAGAGGTTCGGATGGCTCTACCAGGGAACAGAGGGGTGAAAGACGAGGGGGCTGACAGTCTGTGCTGCGGCCGGTCGATGCAGCAACGATGCCCGCAGCCGCAGCAGCAGCAGCAGCCAGCAGCACCGAACAACATCGCATTCGCGTAATACGTCGGGACTCTAGATGCCGTGGGGCGGCCAATAGAGTGGAGGGAGCAGCCAGGACGCGTTAGTCGTCGTGGTGGGAGTTGACACGGTCAAGGTCAGTCTCCGTTCCAAGGTCACGGGGAGATGTCATCTCAGGAGGGAGCCGCATAATCTTCCGTCTCTCTCGCACTTTCGCTATCTCTTTCTCGCTTGCACTGGTTTCGTCTCCTACTTCGCCCCTTGCGTTACTAGGATACATATACGTTTGCTCGACAGCCGCATGGTTTCCTCGCCATTTTTTTTCTCTCGATAGCATGTCTTCTGGACGTTATTTGCGAGGTACAATAGACATTTCTTTCGGCGTTCCTTGTGTTACTTATACATATATTTTGATTTTCTACTTTTCGACTGGATGGTCCCTAATGCCGTCAAGAGTTACTCCAAACGGTTTCCGTTTCCGATCCGAATGGACGGAACGGAACAGTGGAGCAGTTCCAGGATTTACCATACTGACTTCTTTTTTGATTGGTAGAATTCGCTCCGGTAGAGAATAATTAGTTTTATTAACAGGGTTAGGAAAATTTGATTGAGTGCGACGAAATAGCACGACGGTGGTTGTTTTTAAACGAGACGATAGTAGATGCTCCCACCGTCGAAATCGATTTCACTCGAGAGCCGCGGCAATAGCCGTAGCAGAGGTGGAGGTCGCGTTAAGTCCCATTCCCGCGATTCGAGCGCCATTAATTAAATAACGCTGATCAATCCGCGTCTGAACGGCCGGTCAATCAGTGTTTTATTTGCGAACCATGTAAATCCGTTTCCAGTTTGTTTGGCCAACGTTCCAATTTCGCTTCGGGTTTCTGCCAAACGCCAAAAAATCCAACCCTATGCTTCGTTTACGTCACTTTAACGCGATTATAACATCACGTTCGGGTTCCATCGATTTTATTCCGTTTAACGATAATTATAATTAGGATTGATGCGCACAAACATTGTCGAATTAAAAAAGCCTGGATGTTTTATAATTGTTCTGACAAAACATTCCAAAATATGTCGCAAGCTTGAAGGGGGCATTTGTGTCTTTCAACGTCATTTTTCAGGCCTCCTTTGAGAAATTTTTGTGCTTGGAAAGAAATATATGCAACGTATTCGAAGTAGCTATGTTCCAAGCTTATCGAACATTTTAATTTGCCTGCGCGAGGGTAAAGTAATACAATTAACTATCCTGATCCACGTGTACTTTGCGATCTTCCACATTAACAACAAATAAATTTTGTGTCGCGAACAACTATTAATTCACGTACGAACAGTTTATCCAGTGCAAGCCTATCGATCCAAACTCCCAATCAATTCAGTCGCTCGATACATCCCCCTTCCGTAACATTTGCTGCTGCACCGCGGTGCACTGCAATGCCAAAATACATACAAAGCGTACACTCCGTTGCAACTTGTTGCACCCGTACAAATGGAGCTTAACGCGACTCGTCATAACGTCACCGAATCGTTTGAATCGTGGAACTCGTTAAGAACCATTCGCTCTCTTACCTGCATTCACCTTGCGTACGTGTACTATACTTCCCTAGAAATAGATTTTCAAATTATTCGTAACATCGGTTGTTCTGTGATAAGTAGCGAATGCGTTCGGGAAGAACCTGGCACGAATATTCGCCTTAGAATTACACCATCAATCTGCCAGTCAGCAGATAAACAGTCTTTTGACGATCAATCATATCGGTCTGAATACATCCGAGGTCGGTCGAGCGAGATCAGATAATCATTAACTTGCCACCGTCATTGTGCCGAACTCATTGTTATGCTTGTGTAATAAGATTTTTCCTTGAGTAAATTGCTATTTATTAAATTGAATCCATAGAAACGGGGAAAATATCTGTGTTTTGCGCAGCTGAAAACGACGAAAGGTGCTTTACTGCGAAACAAAGGTACCAACGGAAGGAAAATGATATATGATTAATTCGTTACATTAATCTGGCCTCTTGCTTCTGACAGCCACTTTGCCTACATGGTATTCCAATAGAACGTTCCTCTCTCCTTCCCCACTGTTAATACAGAATATCGACTTCATTTCCATTTTCGCGTACATATGAAATTAATTGCAAAAAACGGACGTTGTCAGCGTATTTCACTGGGGGACCCCTTAGCTGAACGTAATTTCAATGCACAGGTGTATAGAGTGATACCGAAGAGCAAAATTTTCTGGCTCTGCTTTGCACAATGTGCATAATTAGGTTTCTTTAACTTTAATATAATTTCTTGTATCTTTCTTATTTTAGTTTGTGGTTACATTTAATTTCTTCCATTTGGGAATTGCACAATGTTCCGTATCATCTAGTTCTTTAAACTTTCGGATTTTTAATTCCCCTTTATTTCCTAGGTTGTCGGTTCCTCTCCTCCTCTAAAGAATAACCTATTGTTACTCCAGTAATCGATTTATCTACATCTCTTATTTCCTTCCCCACTTTGGACCTGTCTTCGTTTGAAGCATCGAGATCGTTACGATTCCAACATATATTTCTTTCACGAGTCGCTATTTCATCGAACAAGCGGTGCGGTAAGAGAGATAACGTTCACAATGATCTGGCGTTGCTTCTGTTTCGGTGCTTTTGTAACGAGAACACAAAAAGACGACAGAGCAGGTCAACTGGTACGAAGGTCGACCACGACGATCAACTATCGCGAAGGCCAATCGATAATCGAGATTGAATCATCGTTCACCAGGCCAACTCCCTTTTCATCTGATCATCGTCGTAAATCTTCCGATCTTGTTCTAACGAACCGTCTTAAGGCGAAAATCCTTTTTTATCTAGGTCAAACTACGTGGCTCACGATCATCGGACATTATTGTTGGGGAATTGAAATAAATTGTCTCGTAGTAGTAGTGTACGTGAGTGTAGGGTGCGGTTGAAAATGTAAGAAAGCGTTTAATATTAGAATAACTTCATTTACATACAATGCTTCGTATTCTTTCTTTCCTTTTTCTTAATGAGATATTCGAGATTGAATATTTCACGTCTGTTCTGCGTTAGCTCTGACATCATCGAATCTCCAGAATTTCTACCCGCCCGTCAACAGATATTCGAAATTATAAATTAAACCACCTCGGTGCCGTTTTAATTATTAGCCATAATTACTGTACATTTAGTATTGACTTAATTAAAACAATTTTTTATTTTATTCTGATAGTAAAATTATGTATGCAAAACATAATATTATATCGCTTACTAATTAGTTCGAAGATCCTTCGCTATCCAAAAAATCGTTTTGTGTTCAACGAACATAGAAACAAGCGACTTGAAATTATAGGCGCAATTGACGCTCCGATTTGGAAACTTTCGAATTCGTTTATTCGGCTATTGTTGGAGGATGTATACCGGCGCTTGCGCTGCTCTGTTGTTTATTTAGAGTGCTCCTTGAAGTCGATAC
The DNA here is from genome assembly GCA_948146005.1 of Nomada fucata. Classification (NCBI taxonomy): domain Eukaryota; kingdom Metazoa; phylum Arthropoda; class Insecta; order Hymenoptera; family Apidae; genus Nomada; species Nomada fucata. The sequence goes on along the minus strand of OX411280.1, from coordinate 1,140,336 downwards.
AGCCGGTGGTGGTAGTTTGAGAAACTTTAAATCCTGGAGAGCATCTGGTATATATGGGTCAGGCGCCCAATAACGACTAAGGCCACAACCTTGACCGACAACTGCATCGTGCCGAGGGGTTTCCATCAATCGCGAATCGGTTAAATTCGTTGCAATAGTATTTATAGTCACTTTCAATGGACCCACGAGTATTCCAATAATGCCTTCGTCCATTTAAAGTTGGCTTCGACTCGTCTACTTGATCGACACGATGCAGTATTTACGTTTCGATATATTTAACTCGGAAATGCGTACTTGGTACATTTTTTGCTCATGTACTTACTCGTTTTTTTGTGTTACTTTTTGCGAGGTAAATGTGAGATCAAAGACCTTGTGTCAGGCGCATCTGATTTTCGATTAGTCGAGATGGGTTAAGTAGAATGTGGCCGATAATAGTCAGAGTAGATGGTCCTGTACTTATAAGCTATACTTTAATTCTTTTTATCCTGCAAAGAGTTTCCTTGCTGGAATAAAGCAGCAGAAATAAGACGAAAGATAAGCGACAGTATTCAAGTTAACGATATTCTACTTTACGCGTATTATGGCGATCGTTTCGCAAATTTCCACTTTAAATCGCTTCATTATCTCGATCGTAGCCTCCGAGCGTGCATCAAATTTTACGTGGAAATGTCAAAACGATTTTCAATTTTTTTCGAATATACAGTTTAACGATGCTTGAATAAACTTCGCAACTAGGACTGTTCTATATATGAAAAAAAGGAAGGAATGAAAGAGACACAGAAATATTTTAAAGTTCAAAGTCTAACTTCCTCCGGAGAGATCGTTCTTCGCAGTAGGTTACCTTCCATTGGCGAGTGCCGAGGTAATTCGAGCAATTTGCACGAACAACTCAAGCAGATCGCTGGCGAACTTAATAATTTCCTCCTCGTGTCCAAGAATTGTGCATACATGCCTTGCCTTTATTTTTAGAAGAAGAAACCTGTCCTGCGAGGGACTGCCGTTCCGATAATTGCAACTCGAATGCAGCAAAAAAGTCCCGCGAAAAAGTTTCTATTCAGTTGGTTCTATTTTTAATTTTATATTAGCGATGGATTCATGGGTCTTTAAAATTTATTTTAGTTTTCGACGTACAGTTTGTTACACATGTACCATTTTCCTATTCCAAAGGAATATTAATGGAGTGATTGTCGTGTAATTTCTAATATGGAATTTATTATTCGTGATTGTCCAAAATTCGCAAGTTTGGCAAACCGTGGTAGCAAAAATGCTATACGTTCGGCAAGCAGGTACTAATGCGCACGTGAACAACATGCAGCATCAAATTACAATTCAGCGGAGACGAGTGGGAGTGGCCGGACTGTATTTAGTCGCCGTAATAGTTTCTTTAACGACCTAATCAACGTGACTGCCGTAAACTCTAATTACCAGCTAAAGTCTCCGTTCAGTATAAGATGACTGTGATTACGCCGCTTAAGGGCGAGGTTTTCGGTGTAGTAAATGGTAGAAAATGAAAATGCACCGTGTTTTTAGTATCATGTTAAATTGAATCTTGTTATCTTTAAATCAGTTCACGTTTTACTCCCCTGCCACGCAACGAACTTATAATAAGCATAAATGCACATTTCATACATTCCCATAATGTAAAACATAATCGAGGGAATTATTATCCAGTTTATGCAAAATTTCATTTTGGCCCCGAATGAATTTATTATATTACTTTATTCTCCCGGTTGATATCACGTTATTAGATAGAATCGCAATGAACACGTTAAAGCGGCCGATTGTCAGTGTTCAATTTTAGTGTTTGCCAGATTGCGTAACACCGTGCCCATAGGAGCGGCGAGACAATAAAGAATCTTTGAGAAACCGTTCCATTCCTGGGAGCGTACAGCGTTACGTCAGATACCGGCAAGCATTATCCATTTAATCTGATAAATGACGTCGGGTTAATCAGGCAATGGCGAACGGAACGCATCGCGGTGCCGGATGCAAGGCACGTACTCAACACGCATGATCCTCGCTCTCGGTTGACTTTTCTCCTTGTCGCCGCCATCCCGTTCCATCTTGCACCTCCGCCTTGCACCGTGACCCATTTCCATCTGACGGAAAGGTTAAGGCGAAAGGACGCGAAAATGGAAGGGAACAAGGGCGCAGAAATCAACAGAGCACGCGCACGCGGTGGATAATGGCACTTCGCGTGACTCGCCGTTTCAAAATTCTGTTTTACGATTCGGCAATCTTGGTTGGTAGTTCTCAGAAATGGTCCAGTTTTGGTAGACACGATTTCTCAAGAATGGTTGTTTTCTTAAGAAAGTGAGTATGGCTGCAGTGGCGGTAATTTCGAGCGATCTTTGCATTACGATAGGAGAGATGTAAATGCCGCCATTTGGCGAAACAGTGGTTCGACGAGGGCACGAAAGATAGTTTTTTGAATCTGGTATAGGACACTGTAGAAAAGTTTGTGTATGTATGCAAAGGTAGTTATGTACTTATTTGGAATAAAAGTTGTATGGTTGTTCTGGGGAGAACATATCTATATGCGTGGAGGAACAATGAATTATATGCATAAGCAAGCCTGAAATTTTATATAAACGATGAATTAATTTGTTTTCTGAGAGATGCTCTATGCAGAGATGCAAATAATTGTCGTTATATCTCCAAAAATAGTACAATTCTGATCAGTCTCCAGCGAGATATTTTTTCCGCTGTAGCACACACTCGTGGCCGCGAAAGCGCGAAACCACCTGACAACGGATGAAGCCGCACGATTGGTCGTATCCTGTCCAGCTAACCAATCGTCTGAATCCTTTGGCATGGCGCGCCGTGCCGGTTACCGACTTTCGTACTCATTCGGTAGTCGCCTGGGGCTGCTTGGTTCGCTAGCAATTGCGCGTAAACCGAGAATAAGCGAGACCCCGAATACCGTGCCCGTTCACCAGACAAAGATAAGCACGAATCGTGATCATGAACGGAGACAACCGTTCGCTTACCTGTTCGTGGCGCAAAGAAAAAGATAGAACATAAAACCGCGAGAGATGCAGAGGAACGCGTGCTGAGAACAACGAGGACAAAACTAAACAGCGAAGAAAGAAAATGAACGAAAGGTTGTCACGACAGCCCGAACGAGAAAAGACTAGGAAAGAAGGAACGTGTGTGCGAGCAAGATATCGCGATCGAGAAACCGCTTGAGCGGGAAAGAAACATGGAGAGCGTGAGAAGGACACGTCGATGAAACAGGGGGGCACGGTGGTGTGGTTGGTGCCGGCTGCCTTCGGCGAGTCGACAGTTTGGCGTTCGGTGTTGCTAGGCGCGAGGGCCACTGTCAGTGCCAAGGCGGCAGCCGGCAACCTTCTCGTGCGACCGCGAATTGTGCCACATTTTTCATCGTTTCTCTTCCCTTAATCGTATTCATTCTCTGCAACGTCAGCTCTGATCCGCGTTATCATTTTTCCATTGGGTTTCCTCTCGCGCGTTAAGTTCATGACGAGGAAGCATGCATTTTGGAGTCGGTTCCAACCGCGAACCGGCACCCGGTCTGGCTACTTCTCTTTGACAACACTGCGTCGCCGCCGCCGGCGTGGTGTGCTGCGTCTGCGTGCGTGTGTGCGTGAAAAGCTTCAACAGGAAAACGGAGCAGGCGAGAATTTCAACGATATTATTAACGATTATGGAAGGTGCTTTGAGCAACTTTTTCCCGGTCGTACTGTTACACCATAAAGATGGAGCGCTGCTTTCTATGGAGCCGGTAACCAGGTAGAGATCAGATTATCTTGTGAACGCTACGAGGCAGGCTGGAATTTGAACGAGACGCGCATATTGCAACAGGTTAATGCAATGAATTTTTGTCGAAGTCGTGTTACGGGAATGAAATTTTCTCGATGTTTTTGGAATCGGTAGTGAATTTTTTGTTATTCCTTCGCTGCCCTTAAGGAACCTACGAGACGGTTCGAATGAATCTCTGCTCAATTCCGTCCTGCTGTTATTGCATTTTTCTTTTTTATTGGATTATTTTGCAAATAACTATATAGTACCATAATGATTTTGCATGGAATAAATGTTTACAGAAAAGTATGAAAATAGATGTAACTGCTCATGAATTATGGAAGGCAGTTTTAACATGTACATATTGCATGGAGAATTCTAACGTTGAAAAGAGGCATAAAAATTGTGCTAGCATTCAAATACTAATGCAACGTGTTATTGTTCAACCTTATCGGATAATGGAATATCTTTGAACGTTTCAAAACGACTCGTATACGGAATAATAGCTGCCGCCGACGCATACAAATACCGGTCACGATAAATCGTTTCGATTTCATCGAACTTGTCGCGTCTTATCTCGACCGCGTTCGATAGTCACCGAGTACACTTTCGATCGAAAACTTTTTCAATGCCACACATCAATATTATATTGAATGTTCGAACAATAAATTATTTAACTGCGAGACACAGATTTTATACCTGTTTGATAGATATGTATGTATTATATTACTATCGACTACTTATCGAAATAGTAAACAGGATATCAAATTACAATTTGCTACAGCTGCCGAGAAACGGAGCGTAAAAATAGATTTGTCGTCAGGCAACTAATAGGCACTTGTAATTTTTATTAAACCAAAGCCTAGATTTTTTTACATTTCGTTCCACCAACACATGGACGTATTAATTTGCGAAATCACGATAATATATACAAAGCTACAGCAGTGCTTCCTTTATAAACTTCGATTCCGTGTTGTGTATAGTTACACAGTGATACATGTGTAGGCTTGTGATTTGCATGTTTACGCGCGTGAAGTTGGAACGCAGAAGCACGCGAGTCGCAGCAAATATGCGTAGTTGGTGGGTTGTACCCCTTGATTCGGCTCCGAATCGTACTCGGTCTTTAAGTGTCCTTGTTCTCGCTAGTAGAGGGAACGAGAGTGTAAATAAAACAGCTTGTCCATTCTGTGCGCGGATGAGGCTGCGCAAACGTGTTGCGTCGTTTTACATTTCTGTGATCGATGTTCGAATTCTTGGTACCAGCTCCTCATCTTGAAACTATGAACTCCAAGATCAATGTTTTGATATACCACATTTTTGGCCGCTGGTTGATGTTATTCATGGTAACTGCAATGTATTTTTCCTCGTTTCTAATTGTGAGTTTATGACTTCATAGGAAGACGAGCGTCCGTTTCCTTGTTGATCATATCGTTGGTATCTCAATATCATTCAAACAGCTTATCGAACTAATAATTAATAAGCGCCCGTTGAACTGTAGGTGTTATGTCAACGTTGTATTACATGTGTAGGTATATACGTAGAACTTGAAACGGATACCTCAGGCGCCATGATACGACGATTTTGTACATGTACATTAATAAGGTTCGATATAGTGATCTGACTACAAACGTTAATATCACAGGGAAATATTGCGAATCTTTGATGAACGTTATCGTGTAATAGAATTAATTATTTCCTAAATTTATCATACTCTTCTTATCCGTTCTCGTTATTCGCTCTATTGTCGCAATGTTAACTATTAATTATTACGTTTCTTTTTAACTTTACGCTGATAATTTCACTTCTGGTCAATACTTTGTACCAATCGAACCGCGATCAAAACCGGTTCTTAAATCTCGGATCATTACAAAGCGTGTACCTGTCCCGCAGTTCCCTCATTCGTTTTTCTGTGTTCCTCTTTATCAAGCTCTTCTGAATGCTGCGTGGAGTCCGAACTCGACCACGCAGCCTAGCCGGTTCATTTTTGTAGTGTATTAATTAATCGTACGCGTCCGACAGACGTCGGTAAAGTAGTTCTCTTCGGAGATCTATCCGTAAGGCTACTTTGGTCTACACGTTTTGGTTCATGCGTTGGGCCGTGCAAAGAGTAGTACGTGTCAATAACAGGAACGCCAGTTGCCCTAAAGGAGAAACACGTTTTGGCTAACAATGACGGCCACGAATATAGCTATCCGTGTGTGTGTGGTGCACGTGAGCGGTCGTGTTTCGGTGTAGAAAAGGTCAAAAGATCGTCGAGAGGAAATCGTGTTACTGGCAATTAATCAGCCGACAGACGTCTCTTGTATGTGAACCGCTTGTGTAATGCGAATCGATGACTCTTCTTCACGAGCGACGTTTGAAATTCGGTTTACATTTAGAAAATGGTACACTCGATACTCGTCGCACCGTCCAATATTCGTTTCGAATTTATTTCATTTCGAACGGAGATCACGTTCGAGGCCTCGGTGAACATTTTTAGATTTACAAATTTTGTATCGATGTTTAATCGATTTATGGTTCATTGAATTATTCCGTGAGTTCAAGGGTGATTGTCTATTATGAATATTAGTTGCAATTACTTTACGACTTAATTCTTTGGATATGGATGATATTGTCAGCGGTATTTGTATCTTGGAAGTTACAGCTGGATCAGTCGATAGTGTGCACCGAAAATGGCTGGGTGGATCAGTTAGGAGCACAGTTATGTGCAGTTAAGCCCACTTCGACAGGCAGACAAATGAAATGCTTATCGTTTCTCGCAATTCTCTCAATAATTCCACGTCGGATCTAATGAAATTTTTTTGCTCCCTCACCAGGCTCTCGTCAATCGTAATAATTTCTCGTACACTTCTCTACGACAACAATCTTCATTTAAGTGTTGTTCCTTTATCTTTCCTTGTTTCTTTGTCTGTTTTCCAGTATTTTACGGTTGGACATTGGTGACAATTAATTCCACGGAATAATTAAAAGAATAATAATTCTCATTGCCACGACCCATTGAAAATGAAGGGAAAGAATAAAACAAGTAGATTAATGAATGTTTTAATGAACTGCAATACTTTGACGTTAGTAATAGTTCAGAGCTGGTCAGGTATTAATTATTTTTCAAATTAAGTCCTAAAACGCTCTAATTATTAGCAATAAATACAAATAAGAAAAAAATATTCAAAATTATTCGTCAAACCGTGTCACATTACAATTTTAAATATTGCCAATTCATCAATCTCTCTGGTTCGCCAATGCGTACATATTACCAATCCGCCAATATTCACAATGAATATTAATTATCATTGAAATATTAAATATTAATTAAAACTTTCTACTCCCAGGTGTATAACACCAATCACAATAACCTTTCCGTTCTCCAACCACCCAATTAAACCGGAACCACTTTGCAACCCGCATCACTCTTCAAATGCACAACAAGTACATATAATGACCGTCATCAAAACTTTCCGAACACATAAGTTAAACTCCTACCCGCAATCAGAATATTGCCAAGTCTGTTTCTCGCACCTGGCAACCCTTTTCGTTTTCATCCCCTTTAAACTGTGCTTTTTCTCTATATTTCTCTTTCCCCCCCGCTTATAATCTGTATTACACAAAACGATCTAAGCAGAAGAAATATTCTACTTCAACCGAACGTTGTCTTCTCCAACCCTTAACCTTGAGACCAGCTGACAAACCGAGGAAGAAGTAGCCACAGAATCGTTCAAAATAAATGGGATTGCGCAATGCTTGGAAATACCATGCTATCGAAACGCCCAATCGTCGGCCACTCTGCCACATCCTCAGGGCACCTCTTTGTCTCGACGAATTCGTAAAGAGGAAGAGGATGAGCAATGGAAGAGGGAAAAAAAAGATGCAAAAAAAAAACGTACGAACTAACGTGTGGTCGCCTCTTCAACCCCTTCTCTTCGCTTCCTATATACATATCAGGTCTCTTTCTCTCTTTATGTCTCTCTTGTTCACTCCATCTCTCTGGCCTCTTTGTATCTCTCGCTGGCAGAATGTCGGCCTGTCCGACGGATGAATTTATTTTCGTACACGCCTTTCGACTTCACCGACAAGAGATTTATGCGAGAATCGCGGTCCGTGGCGAACTTTTAAGCGTACCCGGGGATTATTCATACCCCGTGGTCGCTCGATGAGGAATTAACGACTTCGGCCGTGCTCGTTTTTTCGGTTAAACGCGCAGGGTCTCGTTCGTGAAAAGATATATCCTGCGCGTCTCCATTTTTTATTTTAATTTCTGATTTCTGTGCGAGTGCTTGCTCTCTCTTGTTCGTACATTTTTCTGTTCAGCGTATCGTGGACATATTTTGTTCGCGAGCCGGGGTCGCTCTACCAATTCTGTCGAATATTATTTTTTCCCCCGAGCTTTAATTACCCCCCTGGGGTAAGTATTTTCGGGGTAGAAGTATTTTCGAAGGCGCGTGATACGTGTAGAAAAAATCTTTCCTAATTATGCAATGTTTAAAAAGCATCATCAAGAAGCACGTAAGTAATTTAAAAGATTAGTCCGCAACAAAAATTCCACTGTTAATTACCCTCTACCATAAATTTGTTAAAATGGCAATGGAACGTGTTTGGGAAATTTTATTGAAAAATCCTTGGGCTAGTTATTACTAATTATTTGAAAGGGTTCACAAAGATAGGGTCCCTTTTAATCAAACTCGACTATTTAACGAGAAGTACGCAAGGACCCGGTAATATGTTACGCACAGTCGACCTTGGACTCATCGAGTGGCTTCACTGATCGTCAATTTGCCTGACGTATCGGGCTCGATGTGCTGTTTTATTAAATCGATCAGCGAACGTGTCGTCTATTTCGCCTTCGATTTCCACGCAACGTTGCCGGCTTCTGTATCTCCTCCTAAAATCATCTTGGTGTCTAGTATCGCCCCTTATAATCTACTCCGCAATTACTAAGTAATAGGATCAAGATTGACATTCCTGTTTGAAACGTCATGCATAGTAGTATAGATGAATGAATGTTTAGTTGAATTGTATTGTCGCGATTTCACGTATTATATCAGTCCATCATAATGGCACTGGCGACCAACGAATCGCCAGTACCTCAATGAATAATACGGAACTCTAATCCCGTATCGATCGATAGTAGAGTCAGACAGAGAGACAAATAGAGCCGTTAAGGTTGAACAAAAAATGATCTGTATACCTAGCTAATTAAAAGATCGTATTCTTACCTGCGGTAAAGCGAAAGGAAGAACACGCATCAATGCCCTTTACCACTGATTCCCAATCGGCCTCTTTTTCACATCGTCCTAATGGTCCTATATTAATACCAACTGAACCACTCTAAACAAAAAAAGCAAACAAAAATGGTTCTCTTCCCTTCCGTTTCCTACAATCACCTGTGACCTATCTCCCAGACGTAACGTCATTTTTAACTTAATTATCGTACAAATCTCGAGTTAGATTGCATAACACTGTTCTCTTATTTCGTCATTCCTTGCTGCATTCTCTGAACCTCCCTTGCAGCCAGGGTGTGTAATACTAACATCCGTAATCGTATGAAGTGAAAAAAAACCGAAAGTCGCTACCAAATGTGTACACGGTACAATTTCCGTGGTCACACAAGTCAGACTTAAAACTTGGAACGCACGTACACACACGCGCTCATACATGCACGAAAAAAGGGGGAAAGGAAGAGGAGAAAGGCAGGAAGGCTGGCTGCGCGCGGGCGAAATTGTAGAGGGTGGTGGTGGTGAGGTAGATGCGTCATCGGGAGGTGTTGGCTACCACCCTCGCCCTCCGTAGCTCTTTTGAAGGTCAAGGTTTTCCGCCCCTCACGGTATATCCGTGTTATATGTGTATGCGTGTGCCAGGCAAGAGGATTACGAGGGTGGTAGGGAGGCTGGTGTTGGTGGTTGCAGGCGTAGGAGCGTTGGTGGCGGACGTGGCTGAGGAGAGGGTAGTACGGGGATCGCGTGGGTGGCCAGGGGTGTGTGCCAGGGGTGGCGAGAGCCCGGTGCCCAGTATTTATAGCGCTTGCGAACCGGTCGATAGCGGATAGCGACACTGCGCAGTTGAGAAGCCCTCGTACCGAACTACCACCTCCTCTTTTACCCTCTACCCTCTTCCAGCCTTGTCTGGCTTGGTCTCGAACCATCGCCATCCCGTGTTCACCCTTTAACCGACCTCTCGCTCTGCTCGGCCACCCCTTTCGTTATCAAGGCTTTCTGTTGCTCCCTTTTGCTTCTTCTTCTTCTTTTTTTCTTTCTTCTTACACTCGGTTCTCTCCTGTTCGGTTCGGTTCGGTTTTGTCGGCCTTTCTTCCCTTTAAACACAATTTTGTTTGGCATCTTGGACCTTCTAGATGGAAGGTGAACGAAGGGAGAAGAAGTGAAAGGGGAAAAAGGAGGTGAGGTAGGATTTTCCTCCGGGATATTGGTCATGGGTATACACGGGGATGCTCAGGGGAAAGCGGAATGGTCGATATTGATATTGATTGGGAGTTTTCAGCGGACGATAGTATGGAAGTTGGCCTTGTTGGAGCGATAGAGGAATCGCCCATGGGGATCGCGTTTCCGTCGACGAATCGAGTAGTCGCGTGATACAGAACGTTTTTTCGGCTCTCGTTTCTCAGATTATCGTGGGAACGTCGTATGAGATCTCCTTATCTGGGTGTATGACTTTCCCCGGGAATAAAGGAATCCAGTTTTCTTTTAATTCTACACTTAGCACAGTAGTTCTTCACAACTTTTTTGGTTTAAGATTGTAGACGTCCTCATATGTACTCTAAGTACAGGTTATTGCCAGTCTATTTCGGCGGTAATTCATAGTGCATACTATTGAGAAGTAAACGATGGACGGTTGCGCTAAATAAAGGCGATTATCAAGTGCTGGCTATTAATAAAAATCATTACTCCCCGTGTTGACATAGGCTTGCCAGTGTGCGCGTGTTGGTGAAGAAATAAAGTTTGCGAAATTAATTTTTCTTCTCCAAAACTTCGCCCCTTGCGTTTTAATTGAATTATTAATCATGGTGGACCATGATTGAGTACATTCCAACAGTGTTCGATCAGCAGCTGGTTACGTATTACCGGAAGATACATGAAATAAACACCTTCTTAACCAATCGACAGACCAATAAAAAGGTATTCAGTGAAAGTAATTTCTCGTCCGTGAAGTCCGTTAGAAATCTCAAGAAAGAAAAATTAAACTCCCGTATCAATTGTACGTATCTAACGAGCTTTATTCCAAGTTCCACAAACATCGGCAAAGGAAAAGTACATAACACTTGCCCTTAAGCAACCACGAAACTGAAGAAGAATAAATACAGAAATAATTCCTCTTCCTCTGCCACCAAAATAAAAATTAAGAAGGAAATATATGAAAGACAAGAACAAAGCGTAAACTTCTGAACACCAGAAAAAGAGAGTGATGGTCTATTGTTGAATAAAGAACTGGACTCGGAAAAGACACGAGGAGAGCGACGTATCAAGGTACATATATGTATGTACCTGCCACAGATAGCGGAAGAGAGACTGTCATAGAGTGACAGAGACGTCGAAACAGAGGTACGAGTGTGAGTGAAATAACGTAGAGGTGGAAAGGGGGTTGCTGAGCACCGCCCCAAATATGGTGGGGATGAATCTATCTCTACCTTTGTCCTACCTTCGGGTTGCATCGGGGGTAGGTATCCCTACTTTGCCACCTCTAACACGAGTTAGAGAAAGACGGGCTTGCAAGGGGTTGGTGCGATGAGGATGGACGACCGTGGGCGTTTCTGTGGAGAAAGATGAAAGCTGGTTAGCGTAACAGAGACATAAAATAACGGAGATGTGTAGTTAGAAAGGAACCACAGAGAGGGACAGAATTGCCAAGAGGAGTGTAGGTTTCTTGCGTTTCGTTGGAGAACTTTGACTACCGGCCGACCGTAAAGGTCGCTGTTGAGTTCTCTCTTTTCCTTGTTTCTTTTTCCTGTCCGCCTTCCGGTGAGTCGTCACGTTCTTTAACGACAAACCAGCTGGCGGCCAACGTCAGCGACGTAATATGGTCCCGGTTGCGTGGCTGCACTGTTTGTCCACCGGGCGGTATATGCACACGAGGTTGCTTGAATTTTCCGCGTAGACTCATATATATAATAATGTCATGTTCGATATTGAATGATTCGGCGTAGAACGTTGCGATGAAAATGGGTGCACAGATTGAATGGGACAAGAGAAACGATATATTATAATGAAGGAGAGAAATGGAAATATGTAGCCTTCCTCTGGTGGCAAGAAAATTTCAAGGGGAAGGAGATGGCGTGCCAGGACGACGAGAGTGAGAGGGCAGTTAAAGGATGAAACAGAGTGGGAAGCATAGGGCGGAGAGTGGAGTTCTGGTTCCTTGTACATGCCGTTCGTTGAGTTCCGTACCCATTAGTTGGCTATGAAGGACGCATCGTTTCGTATCCGGTACTCTTCTGGAGAACCAGCTGAGAGAGCCACTCGACCAAATGAAACGATACGCGTCAATCTCTTTTTCGGGTGAACGTCGAGTGGCGGTTGCTATTGTCCTCTTAAATATTACGGTAATTGTCTCGCCCGAAGGTTCGCCTGAAGGAGAATATAACTTGGAAATTGTGATGAAGGGACGAAAAAAAAGAATGTCAGATGGTATATATCTCTAATTGTTCAGGAAGACTCGATGGATATTTATAACGAGTATTAATATCAGTTCAACGAAGACCGCATTAAGTCCAATTAGCCAGCACAAAAGCGGAAAAATCTTATCGGTATCGCAACAGAAGCAGCCCTCCTCGTCGATTCTGTATTTAAGGAAACGTGTACACACCATTAAGAAGAATGGAAAGAGGAACGACGATGATTTCTTGGAACGTGCGCCACCGAGTATATATCTGTTCTCTATGGATAGGCTCGCCAGGACCAGCCAGCGAAAACCACCCCTCTTGCCCTTTAGGCGAACGAGAGGAACGAAAACAGAGAGGGAGCTAGAGTGCGACAGGTGGTGAACAAGGGGCTGCGGAGGAGAGAGACAGAGAGCGATGGAGAGGGAAGGTTGAGCATTTCGGGGTGGCGAAGGAGAAGAAGGGACGTAGGTTGCGTGCGACGGGCTAGAGAGGGACAGAGGTTGGAGTAGGGTAGTTGGCTGACAAGGGAGGGACGGCGAGGAGTTCGGGGGTTGAGTTGTCGGTAAAGTGGTGGGGGATAGAGGCAAAGGTTCCGTGCGTTTCGTTGGAGAACTCGTACCACCGAGCGACCGTAAAGGTCGTCGTTGCTCTCTCTCCTTCGGCACATAGGAGTCGAGCAGCTGGCAGCAACATCAGCAACGAGGAACGGATCAGTCCACCGTGTGCCAGCCTCCTCGAGCTCTCGGCGTCTCTGGATCCCTTGCCTCTCTCTGGATCCTTGTTTGTTGGATCTTTTGATATCGCCCTTCGTCCGTGCTGTGGAGGATTTCCTTCTGAATAACACCTTGAAAATCTATTTCAATATTATCGAAGTTCGAAGTTTTCGGAGGAGACTATGAAATGAGGTTTTCAAGAAAAAGGAGAGGCGCTCGTCTGTACGAGGATGGAGGAGGGATTAACGGATGTTTCGAGTATAATGGGAATCGGTAGAAGAGAAAGAATGAATTGACAACGATCAACCGCGACGATTAGCGTGAGTAATTGGAGGAAGTAAATTGCGTAGAATCGATCATGTAAACGGAATGTCAGTATTAATTCATCATTGGATTCGTATTCATCATTTCGTACGAAGCATTAAGGATGATTGTACAAGCTCAGACTGTATTTAATGGCATTATTGGGGTTCAGGCTTAAGCCAAGGAATAATACCATATGATTGCTGTACCACAACGTATGCTTGCATCATTTTCATTTTGACACCCTCCGTACTCTTATACTGGACCCTTATTCATCATCGTCATCTTCGTAGCCCCTGATTTTCTTTGACTTCCCTCTTCGTGAGACTTTACTCAACCGGAAACGTGAATCGATTGTGTAAATGCAAAACCCGCTGACGGTGACTAATATTTACACTGCATTGCTTCCATGTTGTGCTCCCCATTTCTTGAGTGTTCACGATTTTCTTGTGGAATCGTCGCATCGGCGTGAAAACGTTCAATTTTTCGACCGTGCCACGGTGCCCTTTAACGTAGAATATTGAAAAAGATTCGTTATCGCGAACTGATTGCTTCTCAACGAAATAATTAATATCGAACTTTGATCTTTGCATTCATCGGGGACGAGCACGAAGAATAATATTCGATTCGATACTTCTCAGAAAGTATTGTTCATTGAATATTTAATTATTCGTGTTCTTTAGTAAGATTTCGATTTCTTCGTTATTCGAAATATATATTCATTATTCAAGCTGAAATTACGGGTTTGAAAATGTTTGTATGCTTCACGCGTATCACAATTCCACGTAGAAATAGCGAAGACCATAATTGAACGCGCGACCCTATCTTTGAACGTTTCGTTGGATTGTCAACGTGGCTGTGTACGCATAATACTGCACATTTTAAATGCACACCGAGTCACGTCGACGAAACGACATTTTATAAACTCAGGCAAAATCGATGTGGACAAGCAGATACATACAAATTAGACCCATCACCATTCCCAAGAAACAAATTCGTAGCTAGATACCGTTAAAATTTATCGTGAAAGCATATCCTATTAACAATGCACTAAAACTTAAATTGAGCCCATATTTCTAAAAAAATATTTATAAGAAATATTCGTTTTATTTATTCAGCAGTTTGTTTTTCTTTATATCCTTCCGAATATTTCTAAAAATTTGTAAAAGATATATTAAATAAATATTCTAGATTATCATAACACACGACTACTATAATTTCATAAGTACAATAACGTATCTCTACAATACTAGTTCTCCCATCTTTTGCTATGATACTAGCTCTAAGTGTTAATATATATGCACTGCTCGAAAATCACATTATCACATAGAATAAGCTGCTAGAATCGCGCAAGCAAGTTTTCCGACTGTAAATCAACCTATTCTCAGTGCCGCGATGCAATTGCATTTCGGTGGATGTTATTTCACAACCTTGCTGTTGAATTATAATATCGCGTTACTACCCCTGTTTCACGTTTCGTAGTTAACGCGTGTAATCCAAGAAAATCGCCCGCTCCGGGTCACGATCGCGAGAACATCAAAATAGTATTCGAATTTGCCGCCCAAGGCGGACGGGTCCACTGTGATAATCGGCGCGGCGATGCAGCTAAAATCTGATTGGCTGGTTACGCGGCGAGTACAATGGCGTAGGGAAGACGAAACATTCGTGCAAGGACGAATTATGTAATTGGAACGGGATAGGGACTAACGTTGCTAATAACAATTATTTGTTCGAGCGCGAGCGAAGCACTGGTGGAACATCGAAATGTTTATTCTCGTGGCGGGCACGTGAAAATGGAACTCGCCGATGCACTTGCAGTTTCAAGGGCACCTTGTTTTGCAAATCGCGGATCGTAATCCTAGATCGACATGCGATACATGTGTAATACCCACCTAACTTCCGGATATATTTCTTCCTCATTTTTTTTTCATTTTACATCTTTCAAAGAATTTAAATAATGGCTGCAACTTTGATATACATATTTAGAGAGTCGTAATTTAAACTACTTCTGCGAATTAATTTAACTCGGCCAGCTACGATAGAGTTCGAACGAAATAGTAGAATAAAAGCTGAAAGTACTTTCGGGTTGTTAAAAAAGTTTCGGAAATGTTAATAAAAAAAAGTAGGAGGGAGGAGGAAAATGCGTAAACCGAGCAGAAAAATAAGAGTACAAGCTTTTCTCGGCAATTATCGGGAGTTTGGCAGGAGCACATTCTGTGAGGAAAGGTGCATAAGTGCGCCCGTTTCCAGTGGTTTCACGTATCAGCTACGTGTCCCCAGATGAATGCCCCAACTCCTCTTCGTCGTTTATGTAGGTGAGTTTTATGAGTGCAGCTCGCCGATAAATTCGTATCGCGAATTAAATGCGATTGGCTGAGCTGACAGTGACGTCAAGCCGGTGGGCTGCCGTCAAGTGGCACGATCCGCATCGCGTTTGCGGAGGACCATAAAAATTCGCATCGTTTTTTTTCTTTTTTTTCTTTTTTTCTTACTCCTCTTTCTGATCGGAGACCACGTTAACAATGGACTTACCGAAATCTCTGAGTCACCCGTAGCTGATACGTGCACCACTTGATGGTCCTTTTTTTGTTTTTAACAAGACAACACTCTACTTCCCCTGGTTAAGAATTAATCGGATCTCGTCTTCTTTGCATGTGCATTAGTATTTATTATGTATTCGTTCGTAGAACCGATGCTAACGATGACGATCTTTCTGTTCCTTTTTCCGATTTCTCTGGCTGCTTGGCAATCGATGCTGATCGGTTTCAGTGAGCAGACTCCATTGCGAGTCCGAGTCCTTCAAAATGGACCTGATCCTAGACATCAACAGCTGGCTCTACCCTATGGAATTGGGTAAGTATCATTCGATGATTTTTAGGCTTGCATATTTTTCATTTTAATTTGCTTGTAGATGCTAGAATAAAATTTAACCTACCTGGAACCTTTCTTTATGCGAAAAATTATTTCTGCGCAAAGTATGAAAAGTAAATAAGAATAAATCACCTCAAAGTATGCAATATAGGACAACCTTTGAAACTGATATGCTCGACAAAAATAAGGCACACGTGGTACTCGTTAGATCCTGTCATCGCGCTCGACAGTTATTTTCTTTTTTTCTTTTTTTTTTTTTATATCGATGATTAACGTCAACCGCATTTTCTGATAAACGAAAACATTTTGGACGCCAACTTTTGCGTCGTTAGCGATGTATCGTTACTTTGTACGTACACACTTGAAAACTCTAGTTTCAAAACTAGCCACGGAACTGTGTTGTAAAGACAAACTTCGCGAATGATTAATGATCATCGTTTTTTGGCCCGCTTTGATATAAAGAAGCATGTCGGTGGTAGTGTTGAAATTCCATCCTACCAGAATTGTAATTTTAACTTGGCAATGTTGTCAAAGGGGAAAGTAATTAAACACGGTCCGTTAACAAGGGGATAACTTGGATCGCATGAAAATTCTGTTTGTCGTAGTGCAGGAGGCGTTGTCACAACTCTTTTGTGTTTGTTTACATCGC
Organism: Nomada fucata; assembly: GCA_948146005.1. Lineage (NCBI taxonomy): Eukaryota > Metazoa > Arthropoda > Insecta > Hymenoptera > Apidae > Nomada > Nomada fucata. The sequence goes on along the minus strand of OX411280.1, from coordinate 1,123,433 downwards.
ACGCGACTCGCAAAACTTCGCGTGCGCATTTAATCAATATAGCCGCGGCTTGCTCGTAAGTATGGCAAGATAAACGACAAACTTATCAGCTCATTCAATTCGCCACCGTGCCTAAAAGCTTTATCGTCACTGTTAAGTATAATGTATTATCGCAGATAATGTTGTACATATGTGTTCATTAAAAATACCTCGTGAAATTAACGGCTGTAAGACCCGAATTCTATTCATTTTATATGAGTTAAACGCCTTGGGCATATGCTACCAATATAAAGGACATTAATATCCTGTCGTTACCTTTTATCCGCCATTGTGGTGTCCGCCATATTTCATTTCGGTCATAACAGTATCAGCAAAAAGCGATCACGATAAGAGCACAAATATAAAGTATATATTTCCGATAAACGAAGGAAGGTGAAACATATTTCACCGTGTTATATACGTATGACATTCTCCGTTCCGCCTGTCATCTATTTTCATTCCTTTGACCAGCGTATATACATATACACGGAACGTCGCGAAATTTCGCAGCGTAGAACAAGATTTATAGTCTTGTATAAAGGTTCGCGGAGATGTGTGTGGATTGCATTTAGCAGGCGGTGATCGTATTTAGATTTCTATTTTCCATCATGCGCGAATTTCGGTTCCATTCGCTTCCGGTTGTGCAACGGATGCCAGAAGCACCGAAACGCTCAAATTGATAGACGTTTCTCGTTCGTGAGGATTTTGTGAAACGTGGTCTATTAGTCTCAGTATCTAAAACAATCTAGAAAAAGAAAAAAGGCTACGTGGATTCAATGTATAGTGAGAGGGATCGATGTTAAAGATATATAATATATGTATATGTATATGCCTATCTTGTGCCTGATGTGCCATCCATAGCCCTTCTGGTAAACGCGACACGTGTTTCGCGCTAATAGACACACGTGCTGCTCCACGCCACTCTTTTTATTCCCGTGGCTCTTCTTCGTTAGACGTTCGAAGGGCGACCTTGGTTAATGGACACTGGTAGAACGTGTTTCGTACAGCTCGAAGCTAGCTGGCCTACTCTGTATATTTCCAAGTATGTTCTTTCAAGGTGACTTCTGTCACCTCTTTTTGCACCAACGATTCTGTTTTCGTCTTGCGACGTATCCCCCGGCACGTGAGCCGTTTACTTACGAGGGGTTGAAATTTCATATACTTCCCAATCTTTTTGAAGGCTACACTTTTATAAAACACTTCTCTGTAAAGTTGCTCTTTTTCGTCGCCTTCGTGTTTGAAAAGCTTGCCGGAGCATACACACATTGAGACGGACGTGTAAGGCGACTTTTATGTTTGCACGTGTAGTAGTAAGTTGAAGCTAAAGGTCGTGTCTGCTTGGGTAGCGGTTTGTACTACTGGCGTTCATTCGCGTAACGAATGTGCCATTAGTAGGAGCCACGAGTATTACGGAAGAAAGGATGTTTATAAACAGTGGAGCAGGTTCTACACCGTGTACTCCAAACAGTACAGTGATTCGTTTCCAGGTTGTAGATTATGCATTAATATGTTTGAATTTTGCATACATTCGACTTTTCAATAAGGACAGTGCAGGTCGAATTGGAAAAAGTATTGACATTTCTGATAATCTACATACTTACATATGTATATTAGATCCGAACTGCTTCCAAGGCCACGTCATACTGCAGTAAACCATCCCCCCGCACCCCTTCTCTTATCGTCATTTTGACTCGCCCCACGGACAGTTCTGGATGTACTCGTCGATTCGGCGCTGCAGAGGGAGTGGGTGCGTCACACCCACTAATGTCAGACCCACCCCTGACTGCTGCATGTGTTTACAGATTCATATCCTGTTTGCCGCTTCTCTGACAATGCTTCCACTCCCTCCTAATTCCAGTAGATTTATTGTATATGATATAGAACACCGCGTATTGTCTAATAATACTTGCAACGAATAGCCAAGTATATACGTAAAATGATTTCAACGCGATCCCGGTAATACCAGACCTTTCATAGATCAGAATAAAAATCTGCTATTATAGCCAACATCACCTATAAGTAAAACGTGAATCGAGATCGCCGTCTTACAGCTGGCGCGGCAAAGAGGCCGAATAGATTTTGCAGGAAGGAGTTTGTCGATTGTGCAGAAGAGAAGGCGAGGATGTATAAAGAGAGGGGAAGGAGAACGAAGGTTATAGTCTGTAGGGCCAGGCAGTCCCGCTCGCGCTGTATTGACGCGCGGCGCACAGGCTTGCGCGAGATGACGCAATCTCCCCTCTCTTTACTCCGCTCTGCCCGTACCACATTCTGCTATCCTCTCTTCGCCCCGCCAGTCGTGTTCCACACCTCTCCCCTGCCTCACCCGACAGCTTCCATAAGTTCAATGCCAAGGTCAAAACGGCCACGACTCGCAGCCGTGTCGGACGCGATACTTGTGCGCCCAGAGAAGCAGCAATCGTGTGTGTGTTCGTGCTCTTTCATCGCGTCGTCAACGTTTGTCGCGTCGTGTGGTTTTGCTGGTAGTGTGGCGCCCAATCGTCGTCGTTCCATCGCATATTCACGTTCGCTTTTCTGCTCGCGTATCCCACGCGCTTTCCCTTCATCGGTTCTTTTTTTCTTTCTTGCAAACGCCACTTGTATCGCGCAATCGAAGCACATATAAAACGTGCGACAATGTTGGGTTATGTGAATTCGGGATGTGTTGTATTATTGGATTATTGTTCGGTACAGAAGAAGGTTTCGTGTGAGAAGGCCAGAGAAAAAGGATGAAACGATGCGGGCAAATCGACGTCGAGAGCGTTAATGAGACGCAGTGCATCTAGGAATGTGTGTTGAGGAGGAGGTCGATATTATTTTGGGGATTGGAAAATGGCAAGACCTTGACAGGTGCGTGAATATTTCAGTAGAAAAGGAAAGCAGGATGTCCTGTGCGACGAATGCGGATGGGCATCGTGCGAAGGTTGAATATAAAGCTATCGTTGATTTCTCTCTGTTTCTGTTTCTCGGCCGTGTTTGACGTCACAGGACAAGATGGCGGTTTTCGATAGACCCCGGGACATATTAAAGCCACGATACGCGGCGGTGGTGGTTTTAGTACTGAATGTGTCACACGTCACTGTGTACTTCCATTCTGTATTTTTCCTATTCGTATTTTAATTCAGAAACATATTCGCTTAGTCACCCATTAATTCCTTATCGTAGTCTCGTGGTGATAATTTCGCATATCGTGTTTCCTTGTGTGTACCGTATTGATATTTTAAATGGCGCCTAATGTTTAAAACGTTATACACTCGATAAATGCTATTGGAACTCGGCCATGTCTTATTCGTGTCTGAATTTAGTGTGAAACACATCGATAATTCCGCATTTCGAACGCCACCAGATTAATGATATGCGTTGCTGTCAGTGTCAAGGTTAATGCTGTATATCACGCGAGAGCTCATGTTCTTCGACCGACTCGTATTGGCCAGCACGACCGGGGATTGTAATACGGTCGTGCATCGTTCAACTAGATAATCTATAATCGTTATGCTGGTACAGTGATGTAAGCTTGACCCACGTACTTATATACCCCGTAATATGATCAATTGATCATGCAAATTTTGTCCAGCTTCGTTTTCATTCGCTGTTCCTTTTTGTCCCCGACGACATTGCCGCGGCCGGTAATATCGATTACCGTGCTATATCTATCATCGACATAGCGTGGACTTTTAACCTTGACCCTTGTTCTCCAGGATTCTTAATGCAAGCTTTTTCCGTGTTTTGTACTTAGCTGCTAGAGCATATGGAGTATTTCTATTGTGCATTCAATGGTTAACTCGGGTTCAAAGTAACAATTGTGCGTACCGGTGTTCAATCTGGTTGTCAATTCTTTTTTTACCCTTCCGTTAGTGCCCCAGTTTCCTATGTCGCTAACAGTGCTTTACTCTGTATAGGTTAACTTCCCTTGTATGCGTCCCTTCTTTTCGATCTCTCCTCCCGTCTTTATTCACCCCTTCATTTTCGCCTGTTACGTGTATTATACATTCTATAGCTCGCTGTACCGCAATGTTATATAATACGAACATTTTCTGTTCTTTCGAAAATTCAATTTTTTTTTTAAATATATTATTTTATTTAAACTAATGAACATTACAATAATTTTACTATCGTCTAAATTTCTAAATGTTTTAAATATTTTCATCAGAAATTACAATATTATCCCTGTTTTTACTGTTATTCTCCTTTTGTCCCCTCAATTTATTCCGTATTTCGTTACAATAACTTCTAAGGTCTTGCTACTTGTAACTCTTGCATAATAAACTGCGTAGATAATCGACGCGATATACGAGTTTTCGTGTTTCTTTCGGAAGGTGACGTGTCGCGTCACGTTCGTAACTCACGATGCATGATGCAACGAGAGTAGGAAATATCGATGTAAAACGCTTCCCCGTGCTACTATCGTGTGTGCACAAGTCTCTGTATAGTCTGATCGTGAAAATAGCGTGGAAAGACGGTCGCCCTATTGGTTTAGGTGCGATCAATCGTGAATCTTTGTTGAAAGTGTTGTAAGCGAACATCTGCAACACCCACAACGTATTTTCGATGCATTTGCCTCGAGCTTTATTATTAGATAGCAGTTTCCGTGATTTCTCTTTTCCTAATTCCTATTTTCTTTTGCAGGTGATAAATTTCGGTTGGTTCTCGCAACAACCTTGAGGGAGGATGGTTATCCTGATGGAGGAGAATGGAACGCTACAGAACAGGAAGGCGGTTCCAGGGCAGACAGTTTCGAGTATGTGATGTCTGGAAAGGTTTACCGAATCGAAGGCGACGAGGCCAGCAACGAACCCAGCAGCAGACTGTAAGTGATAATATTTTGTATTATTTCAAGGTGGCATCCAGAACAGAATAAAAGAGGGTGATTATTAAATTAGAGGCTAATTCAGGAGCACTAAATGTATCAATACAAAGTAACGGGCGAACCGAGAAGCAAAATTGTCACACAAGCACTACACCTTTAGAATAAATTTGGTATATATTATTATTTGAATATGTAATTTAACTCTTCAGTAATGCTATGTGCAAAAGTTTCACCAATTTTAAAGTAAAAATGTTTATTGAAGTTGCATTGTTAAACAAGTTAAGAAATTTACGCGTGTAGTACGTAACATGTGCATCGGTATTTTATTCTGTTACGATCCACCGTAATCGCTTGGCGTATCTCGTACGTGCACGCACGTACCTACGTCACCTCGTGACGTCATTCCCACGCGTCCGACGTGCGTAAACTCTTTCTACTGTGATCTCCGATTGGCTCGCTTCCAGTGCTCAATAAAGTTCCATAACAGATTTTGGAACGTTCAAGAACCATCAAATGTTCTCTACTCGTGCACACAGGAAACAAAAGAAAAGAATGCATTAATATCCATGCCGTGCGATAAAGTAAAAATAATTGACAATTAACCTGTTACGTAACTACTTTCAATGATATTTAATAGTTTATGCTAAAAGGTTAAAAAGTGTTGTTCTGACAGTGCGATGATAGCGTTGCACGAACTTGTAATATTGAAAATGTAAGTTTCTTGGAATTTTGTGTTATGCATACGTAAATTTAAAATGGAGTACTACATAGAGTTTCTCCGTTGAGTTTATAAGTAGGAGAAATTGTCGTAGAATTTGCAAGGGGGGAAATTGCATTGCGAATAGGTTCCATGATAACCCTGATTTGACCGACTTATCGTTTAACCTTGAAACTCGACACTACAGCCGTGTGCAGTTTGTATGCAGCAAAGGTCGCTTTGATGTTTGATCGGGGCTGGTTTAGTCGTAAAGTGTTCGCGCGCGGCGCGCGTTTCGCTATTGTGCGAAATGAGTGTGTGTGATTTCGCATATATTGTCGACGATAGGAGAATGCAGCGTGGCCGACGTTCGATAAGATAAGGTCGACTAAATTCGTGAGACTGGTGCGTATAGGCATTTTAAATTGTGCGCAGAAATTATGCAATTATTTTCTCTTTCTCGGATGTCCTGCGAAAATATTTTTTCATTTGGGTCGTTATTTTTAATTGAAAACAACAAAGTGGATGGTTCGTGTTTGTGTATAACGGTTAGGTTAAAACTGAATCGTTTTGTAGAACGATGTTTTCTTCTTTGGAAAGTGTGGAAAAATATTGTCAACGTTTGTCATGTTTGCTTTGACAAAATGATTGTGTAAAAGCTCTACTCCATATTGTTCAATGCATTGTGCCTGACCATTTTTTTCGTTAATGGAAAAATTAACTAAGCAGACACTTGTATGGCGTGGAAAATAGTGGCGAAGTCGATTTTGAGACGGTTACCAATTTTTTACACAAACAGTGTGGATTCAAGGTGTGTTGATAGAAAAGATATTAGTCATTGGAAAATACTTTTTGTCTTCTTCAGCTCTTAATAACGTTGTGTCGATGTATCAGTATCTTTGTTACACACCGGTTAATCTTGCAATCTTCGTTTATGTGTTGGCATGCTACTGTTTACACAGGTTTTATCGCGTAAGATAGCCACTATTGAATCTTCAGATGCAGAGGAAAGAAACAGTTGCAGTTTTTAAGCGCCAAACATTCTTATATTGCATCTAGCGTTTAGTTTAATTTTATATTCAAGCTTTCTCTACTTTAATGACATTGTTGGAGATGACGAATCTTAATATTTAAATAGTCTACTGATAACGGAGCGTTGATGTAACGTCAAGATGATTAATGAATATTCAAACATCGAGGATGAAACATGTTCCCTCTGCTTTTTGAAGTTACGAAACGAAGAAGAATCACGAGAAGACATGATTATCAACTTGATTCTGTCGGTAAAAGAAGAACGGAAATGGTGAAACGGGCTCTTGGAGAACAGGGAGCCACTCTGCGTTCACTCGGTGGGTAATGAAGCGGGTGAACACAGCTGGTGGTATCTCAGTTTTCTGAGGGCGTTAGCAGCCTATTAAGTTACCTGCTGTTCTCTGTGGTGATTCTGTGGAAGCATAGTTTAATGGAATATCGACGAACAAAAATGATAAGAATTGAATCAAGGGACGGATTAAACGCAAAATGTCCATTTATATACATAAAAATCCGTAATGTATTCAGAACAACTACATACTGCTAACTTGATGTGTAAAAAGGAGCAGAAGCCCAATATCTTATGACGACTCGATGTACGAGGGCAGATTACTTGAGCAAACCGATTTTGTATTGGTACCACCAGCTCGTAGATCGCACAGATAACGAAAGAAGTAAAATCTCACTCATAGATAACGAAGAAATAAAATATATCCAGGTGTTAAACAACACTGCAGACAAATCTCAGGCGATTTAACGCGGTCCAATATGGCACATATTCGCTAGTAGTACGGTTCACCAAATAGGGGCGTGACAGCTGGGAAATGAATTATTGATCGGAGTCGCCAGAGACCCAGGATATGGATATAGTTAATCCTGTGGCGATCGTAACAACGGGCAGGTACGCACGATATGTTACCATAACGATGAGGCATCCTCAGTCGTGAAATTGATCTTCGTTCTGATCCTCGCTCCATTTGGACTTATCCTAATTTTAACTTACTCTATCAGGAAGTACGATGAATTTTTTAAGTTATCGTTTCGGGTTACCTTGTTGTACACTATTTAAAATACTTTTCTTTCTTAAAAATGATTCACAAGATAACTAAGTTTAGACTTAGACGTCGTAAGTTTACGCATTTGAATTGGTGCACCGCGCGTTTGGATGCGCACATTGTCAAAATCAGCTGACGCTCTCATCAGCTGATCCTCAAGCACTCGCGAGCCTCACCTTTCTGCTTTATAGACAGAGGGCTCTAACTTTTGCGCAATTCATTAAAAAACCGACTACTCCCATCATTTTTCTAACAATTGTATCTTCTAAATCTGTCAAAATCTAAATTTATCGATTATCTGTTGTAGTAAAAAATTATTCGTTGCTAAAAATTGTAAATTGGTATAAGAAATTACTGGTTAATAATGGGATATTCCATGTTTCAATTTTAAAGGAAAGTATAATGCATTCGCGGCTGAAGAAAAAAAGAACTAATTAAATTATGATACATCCCGTGTTCATTGAGTTTTCTTATATGGAATTCGTGTACTAATATGATAGCAAGTTGCACAAGAGATCACTCGATGCCATTCATTGCGACAGATCAAACGGTAATACCCGACGTGACATCATCGCTGTCGTTATTGCGATCAAACGCTTCTGTTTCATTTGTAATATTCGATGCAACACAGTCTCAATAATTTGGTTATACACTGTATACGCGAAGAACGATGGCCAGTGTGAATTCCAGTGATTTGGAAACTCATTATCACTATCGTATAATGTTCCAACACATTCGCTCTTAATTATTAAATCATATCTTTTAACACTGCAACCGAAAAGCAGATTCGGAACAGCGCTTCTGGTATATATAGTAATTTCTCTTATCTATAATGGACGCAGCGGAGCGGGAAGATAGACACTCGGTATTCCAATAATTATATCGCTATAATATAATTGGAATAATTGCTTCGCATTGTTACGATTAAACCTTAATGAACTCGGTTCCTCTGACCCTGTGAAACATTTGTGACGATAGGTTGAAACTGATTGGGTAATGGTCGCTTCCGTATCAACGATTCATTAAATTTGTGCGGCGCTAAAATTGCATCATTTACGTATAGTGCTGTACTGATATGACTCACAGAATATCTACATCTCTCATTTGAAAAAGAAACATACCAATTGCAAAAACGTATTTGAAAAAAAAGAATCGAAGGTTACACATATTTTATTTTACATAGACATATGCTGGCGAGGTAGTCACGAAATTATTGTATTCATGATAAACACGTGGAGACAAACAGGTTCAACAGTGCACCATTCGTAGACGAAGAACTTTATAATCAAGGTTTCAGCGCCTAAAAGGTTTAATGCAATTTTACAATTACCACGTCAATGATACAAAATTTCTTTCGCAATATTTTCATTAAAATCTAACTGGGATTGAAGGAAATAATTGCGAATTATATTTTTTATATCATTAGAAATAGTTACTGTCTCCAATGATCTTGATCCAATTAACAAATATATAAAGATAACAATCTATCGAGGAAATTAGAAAAATGAAATTTTTCGTCTATTTACGAAACCATAAATTTCCAAACACTCTCCAACTTATAAGTACGAATTTTCGCCAACGAGTTAAATCTCAGGGCCGAATCGAACTCGTTCAACGTCTCCTAATGTTATAAATAAATTCTTGGTCTTGGTGGAAAATTTAACCATCGCGTCACTCGACGTTGCGTTGTGAGAAAACTTGTCTGCGAGAGAGAGAAAAAGGGGTGACAGAGATGACCGTGTAAAACTGTCGCCTTGGGGACTGGCAGTAAGGGGTTGAACGAGGACGATCGGGACAAGGGGGGAGAAATTACGTAAGGCTTGTGTTGCCACTGCAGCGAGAATTGCAGCACGCGTTTTTGGCAGAGAGAGTCGTTTTCATTCTCTCCCCTAATGGGAACAGTCGTCTCTAGTGTTATTTATTGATGTTCCCTGTACAGGTGGGGATACGAGTTTCTTTGAAAAGACTCCCGATGAAATAATATTTTTATACTTCTTCTACATAAGATAGTTATAGAAAAAAGAGACAACATTTAAAGTAAAAGAAGTAAGAAAATAAAGAGAAAACAAATATTTGATGCAGGGGTATTTATCATTAAATTTCAAGTAATACATAATTTGATAGAATTCGTATACTGTATTCCTTGGGGTTGGAGTCCATTGTTACACTTTTCAGTCGTAAAAAAAATAATGGAGTATTTTGGGAATTGTAATTTATGGAAATATTTCTTTTATTAAAATTATTATTGAATGAAATGGCATTAGTATGATTTTGAGAAGGGTGAAATACTTAGATGGAACGATGCCTAGGTGTACCGGCTATTTCGTACGTCACTGGATCAGTCCGTAGCCTTGTACTTTACGGGCACTATGTACATTGCACATAGACTATTCGTTAGAGCGGAAGGAGGAAGGGAATGCATCGTCACGTAATGCAACCATTATGCAATCCTGTTCCGATCGTTTAACAGCAGCTGATCACATTTTTAGCTTGTTCAGTTTTTCACAGCCACTGCATGCAAAATTATTCGTTGTACATTACCCTCAATTTATGAATTCATCGACTGGTAACAGGTTACTAAATGTCCCTAATTACCTGCGACCTGTATTATGAAATATGAAATATTTAAAGTCGTATCTAGGAATTTGGATAGCATTTTAATTTTGATTTTTTGATACTCTCCTCCGATACTCTACAGCATGGCGGGAACTATTTTACAAGAGATACAAATGATCGTGTACGAGTAGAAATCTAGTCGTCGTTGACGTCACACAGAGAACACAGAAGGGGACGGTGGTTCTTGTTATTCGATTATGTTAAATTAATCCGTATTCTGCAACGGTGCGGTTCTAATTCCTATAGGTCCCTGTATTTCCATATCTGTTTAATGGTACCTAGTACGAGTCCAGTACTAGTCCAGTACTAGTCCAGTCTGTCGATGTTTAACGTGGGCCAAAATTCGTCTGGTCAGGGGCGGATTATTTCGATATTAAACCGGCCGCGTGTTTTTTGATTGAACGATCTAGGTCAACGATGATATCGACGCCCCTCGAACCCTCTTACTCTAGATATGCAAATATGCATGGTGATTCACATGTTTTCACAGATATTTTCACATAGCCAGATACATAATGTTTTTCACTTTTCTCGACAGTAGATAGTCTCGTTGCCTTTAGTTATTTCGTAATTATGAAACGTCTTACGAAGTTTGGTATCAAAATTATGTATAAAAGAGGCATAAAATAAACACACAATAGTATTTATCAATTTTGCACGTAAGATTACGTTGCTGTACTTCGACCGTACATTTATTCTAAATTATACTCTCCATTGATTCCTTGCAAAAAGCAACAGCAGACGAAGGCAACAACGCAGTTCTATTATATTATTATATTCAGTGTTCTTCCATTGAGAGATCCGCACGACTCACGATACATAATCCATACGAGTACGTTTCGTATAATTGCATTCTTTCAGTCGGCAACTAATAAATTACTTATTGCGTTATGCATAATTCATAAGTCGATCCAGCTTATCGCGATTTTCCAGCGGTGAGTTGAGCTTCCTCTCGCGAACAAGTGCGTACACTCAGGCATTTGACTGGTAGCCGATATATTCGTCGGGTTTCTCCTCCTTTCCTCTGACCAGTCGTGTTCCGGGACACGAGCTGGGGCTCCCAGGGGTGACCCACTTTCGTTTATCCCCTCACGATCGTCCCGTGCCTACCTGGCGAACCTCCACCACCTACGTCGTTTCTCTACACCTACGCTGATTCGCCAGCTTTTTTGGATGACGCTTATCTCCTGTCCTGTTTCTTCTTTCATCCTCGAATTTCACCATTTCTTCGGTCGCTTTTTAATAAGCTCTCTCGTGTTATGTTTATCTTGTTCTTTTGTTCGTAATTGTATTTGAAGAAGGGGTCGTGTATGGGATTGTGCGTTGCAAAGATTGGTAAACTCAAGATTTTTGTTTCTGATTATTTAAAAATAGTAAGCTCTGTGATGTTTGCAATTCGTACGGCTGATTCTGTCCGCCAGTACAACTTGTTGAATTTGATCCCGACTGAATAAATTTAACTGTCGATTCATCAACGTGAAATAGATATTTAAGTAATTGTGTTATAGAAATGCTGCCACGAGTTTTCAGTCTGACATGCTACAATTTATGACGAAATTTCTGTACAAATATTTGTCAGAATAAAAATTGTGATAAAATAATAACGACAACATAATCCAGGTTTCGCAGGATTAATGCACAGGTGAATTAAAAATTCCAACTGAAAACCTGGTTCTAATGAAACGAGCGAGTCATAAACGTAAATACACCATCAATAATGGCCACCTCAATTTTAATTCTTGCACAAAAATCCTTTCCAACTACCGAGCTTAAATTCTATCCCCAACAATCATAACTCTGAAATCCCTTTCAAATTCTCTTCTCTTTCGATGATTTTCCATATTTTCGAATTTTCACACCATGCACATTCTACACACTCTCCTGTAATCTGCCCATTTTCCTCTGTATCTATTTGTCCTTATTTTATACGAGAAAGCCGTGCACGTGCTCCACGGACGCTCTCTTTCCCTCTGATAGACCCCTGGCTGGTGCAAGGCTCGCACGCGCGTACCCTCGCCAGGAACTCTCTTGGGAAAAGGTCAGACAGTCAGAGGCCAACCCACGAAGTGAAATTAGGTCAACCCCTGACGGCTGGTCGTGCATGAATTCCCGATTCTCTCTCTCCCTCTCTCGAATCGCGGGATAGAGAAGGGTTCACCTTGTTGCGCGTGGGAGTAGATAGGTAGGAAGAAATAGGTTACGCGGATTAGGAAGCAGGGTTTCGAAGGGATAAATTGAAAAAAGGAAAATATTTAGTGGTCGAGAATCTATATGTTGCAGTAGGTCACGTAATAGGTTTTTTTAGCGTAGGATTTAGCTTGAATGTAACTATTTTTCAGTGGAGAAAATATGGTTTCTTGTTTTTGCACGGTTTTTTGGGGAGGGAGGTGCTTAATGGATTTGAAGAAGATTGAATAAAAGCAACATAATATTAATTCGGACCAAAATAGTAGCAGTAAAATAAACATGTTAGATAGAACGGTGACACCGCTGATCAGTTCAGAGTAATACGTCGATATTTTATCAATTATTCAAGTGAATGGAAGCATAGGCGGGCGATGGTGTCCTTGGCCCTGTTATCTAACAAACTATGGTGCCCTTAATATGCACCAAGGTTGATCGCCGCCAATATAAAGATGTCCCTCCTGCAGCAAGAAGCAAAAGCTGATTACCAATCGATCGATAAAGGGTGCCTACGTTTTCTTTTTCTTTCTTCCTGTCAGTATATTATTTCTTCAGTACCCCGCACTTGCACACAACTCGACGTTACATTAGGATGGCTTTTTGACCTTTCTTAATCAAATATAGAAGAAAATTTCATATACATAAAAGAAAATCGTTATAAAATATATGTTTTATTGTTTCATTATTGCATCTCTCGATGCTGTAGCATAATAGAAATACACATTGAACACGGAACCAAAGAAATATTCCAAATAGGATTGACGTCTTTATCGCTCATTATTGACTGAAGGTGCAATTCCAACCCCGTGTCCTCCCGCCTCCATTTCCGGATGGGGTTACAAGAGGGAAAGGTGGGTACACGGCGCACAAATCACTGACGTCATTCTGCGTTACCGCTGCCATGGCGTCGATAGAAATCGAAGAGCAAAGGGTTGAAGTAAATTGGTTCAGAACAAAATCAAAATTTTAAGAAGAAAAGTTTATAGAGATATACTACAGAGATACTAAATAATGAAAAACAAATATCGCTCGTGATATCAAATACTATTTAATATATACAACAAATTTCGAATGCTTGATAAGTTAATAAGAAATGAGAGTGGTAAATTTATAATTGATAATTCGAATTGAGCCTTCTGCGAAATTTGAATAAAAAAGTACACAATTCGGTGGTCCAATTTTAGAAAGCTTTTAAGTAACAGCAAAGGGTAGGTTACCGGTAGGAAAACGAAAATGAAAGCCGATTGATCTACTTCTCTCCCCCTAAAGTAATGTGTGTCGCAATTTTCAAGAACTCACAAACGGCAATCAGATTGTATCCCGAGAAATTAAGGTCAAGTTAAGCAAAGCATCATAGGATCTCTCAAGCCCTTGTCACATCCTGGATGAGGGTTGAAACAGGCCTGTTAGTCGCCTGCCAATCGCAGCACGCCCGCTCGATCCAATTACCCGACCTGTCTGTCGTACTTGAGATAGAACTTTGAGTTACTCTGCTGCATATTCTCTACGTACACGGTACCAGAAAATTACACAGGAATGTTTTACAACTGGTAGAACTGGATTAATGTATGGGAAATCTAAGTACGCTAGATTGTACCTATATGGGTCATTCGAATTACTCGTAAAAATTTAAGTTTGACACGATTTGCTTACGTCAATCCATACTGTAATCCGATTGATCCCAACTCTGCCTCCTCTGTACTAATGGGCCTGAACTTTCTCAACGAAAACAGCGCGTCGTACGTTGCAGTCAACTGTACTACTATTTTTTTTTTAATTACTCTCGATTTCACCAGGCAACAAGAACACGTTTATCAGGCGGGTTGAAGCCATGGCATTGAAGCACCAGGCGTGTAACAGTTCCGGACTTTTATAGCTAGAATAATCGACTCTGTTCGTATTCCCGGGGCCACGTGTTGCATCGACTCGCCTCGTGCCCCTTCGTGAATCTCCGTCTATCTAGGTTTCTAAGTAGAAGAGTTCGATTCTTGGTCAGACAGGGCGGCGCGGCCTTCGAGGCGCACTGCAGCAGTTCATCTCGAAGCTCCTGGCAGCTTTGCCAGACCTGAACGCCCTAGGGATAATTTTATTGTAGTTTACGACGATACTCCGCTTCCATAAACGTTAGGCTAATTGACAATCAAACTGTCAGTGCACGGTTACCGTCGTTCGTAATTGCGTTCCCAATTACGGTATATAAACTGCAATTCCACTGCATTCTGTTACCAGTAACAGGTAGATGGTCATCTTGAACGATCTTTGTTTTATATTGTTACGCAATTCAATTTTTCCTCTCAAACCGTTGCTAAATAAAATAGCACGCGAAACACGGTTTCACTTCTATGCAAGTTCATTCTTCCGTGCAGTGTTAATTTTGTACTCGAACAACTTCTGATTAAGCAAAGCCAACTGCGTGCATCGGGCTATTTGTTGTCGAGCCAAAATTCAACGGCAACCTTTACACAACGCTGAAACAGTGGTCGCTTTTACGACGCATTTCGATCTTAACGACGCGAGACCGGAAAATAGTTTTGCGTTTCGTATTTCTCCATATCCTCGACGGTCTTATGTAATTGGTAGCAAAGCGAGGTTCCTCGGGAATTATCAAATCAACATTTAACAACCTCGCTGGCATATCTGACCTCTCCTGCAGCCAATTGCTTTGCGTTGGTCCTTCCTAATCGGGCCATTAATATCGGTCAATTAATATCGTAGTATGTGCACACGCTGGCTTCCTTCGACGCGGCACAGAGGACATACATATCGAAGGCGCAATCGATTATTCCGATGATATAGATTGCGCTCGGTGATTGGCAGTGTCTAATTTTGGATTTGCCGTATACACGAGCTTTGTATCTGAACACCCGGTGCATTCGATCTTCGATTCGCCCTTTACGAAGTGAAATTGGATTCGTCTACCGAAGGGAAACGGATACTAGACAAGAATATTAAGTCAGTCTTATTTACACACTGCGTGCAGTGAGCATGTCACGAAAAGCAAATCGAAATTGCAGAATAATATTGTTACATGTTAATCCGTGTTTAGCAAGGAGGAAAAATGGAAACGCGAGTATTGCCTCGAAATCCTGAAGGATCCTACATTTCGTAGCTGCGGTTTCAGAATCCCGATGATACAATTTGTTCAGAAGGTTTCATCAGAGAAATACATATCTCGCTGACGTTGTGACAAAACAGGTTCACCGGTAGAACAAACGAATTATTCGCGGTTCGTGGTTAAGGAAAAGCACCTAATCATCCGGGACTTACGTAACCCCACCACACGTGCATAAGTAGCCGCTTAGAATTTGGTTTGTGGCGGCCATATTGGTTTCTGCCTCTGCGCCGTTTGTATCGAGAGAGTGGAAGGGTCCGTCCCCGGTTCTCTCTCGACAGTAATCGACTCTCCACGATGCATGCTGGGCATTGGGTGGGTGGGTGGTTGGCTGGTGTTACAGGGTCGTTCGTGGATGTTGTTGAGGAAAGAGACGTTCGTTATGAGCTTCGGGTTGGCGAGAGAAGGTGCCCTCCTATAGGCTCCACTCCAGTCGACCAGTTGTGTTCAAGTGTAGAAGACCGTATCGGAGAAAGAGAAGGAGGGGGGAGAGAGAGAGAGAGAGAGAGAGAGAGAGAGAGAGAGAGAGAGAGAGAGAGAGAGAGAGAGAGAGAGCAACGACGAAAGAGTGAGGGTTAAGTAGGCTTGGAGGGGTTAGAGAAGAGGTGGCTCGAGAGGGACAAACGAGCCGCGACCGTGGAAACGAGACTCAGGAGCGCGCAGGTGTGCGCTTTCCTCGCGCGACACCTTGTTGTTTTACTATGCAAGGCGAGGATATTACGCGAAATACTTTAACACGCGTTTGCCTAGCCTATCGAGGGACGGTCAGAGTTCAGTTGCTGGAGCAAATACTGATCTTTCTCCTTTTATCGTGCGATCTTCCCTCCTGCATCATTTGTTCCTCGTTTTCTCCTTCTCCTGTTTATCTTTCGCACTACGTCCCGCGGTTTCAATTTGATTCGATTTACGGTACCAACTCTGGCTCTGACTAACTAGACTGGCTGGTACACTCCCGTGCCCCGTGTCTCTCTCGGTGTGCCGTCGTATCGTCGCGGTGTCGCAATACCGTGTCAGTTTCCGTGTCGCGTTGCGCGTGCACCTCTCTTTAGTACGCTTTCCGTCGTAACCGCGGTGTGTTGTGTGCTGTCACGTTCAGCAGTCGTGACTCGTGTGCCCATCCGTCGTTGAGCAGAAGAACCGTGCACCGGTCGCAACGACTATGACGAAAGTGATCACCGCGATGGCTAGAGAGTGGTGGTGAGAAGCAGTCTTCTTGTTTGTTGGCAGTGGAGGAGGTGTTCTAAGATTAAGTCGGCCCAGGTTTCTCGTCCACCTGGCAAGAGAGGCTGCTGTTTGCACTTTATCTTACAGTCCCCTCCACTTGTCTTTTTCTGGCTCTTACGAGGCTGCCTCTTCTTTTGCACTTGGCAAGAGAGGATTCGTTCTTGTTTTGCGTCTCCTTTCAGGCCCTCGTTTTGTACTTCATACACAATAATTACTTCTCGCTAATGTTTCCCAATTCCGTCTAGCGCTACTTGCTCGCCGATGCGCCCTGAGATTTTGAAATGCGTGAAAAGCATGTACAATGAAGTTTTTGTACAAAATTTGGAAAAACGTAGGGATGGATTGGAACAGCAGCCCCTCTTGATTGGTCATTTGTTTTTGCAACGTTCGTGATATTGGAATGCAACACCGGTTACGCAGGTGAACATCGACGAACAACCAACAACGATCCAGCTGACGTCACGTCTAATTGTGTACGATATATGTGTATACATGCCAACTAAGTTCTACAGTATTACAGTTGCACAATTATAATTTATACGGTTCCGTGAGATAAAGCTACTTATTCCCGTCTGTTTAGGAAAGTATAAATTATTTTATATAGGGAACCAATATATGTTTATTAAAAGAATAACCATTGGCTGATGTTTCGCGTTAAATTTAATTTTCTCGTGCAACATATTTAAGTCTGACGATATCGTACAAATTCTAAAAATGCAATTCCTATCGTCGTGCCCTTGTCTCGCCGGCATCGCCTCGAGTGGAAGAGAGCTCCATTCATAATTGCTAATTAACGATCGATAATATCCCATTTTTTAGTTCTGCTTTTATCGAAAGGGCGAACCATGCACAAGGGCGTTCCATTATCGTCGTGTCTTACTTTGAGAGATAATAAGTTCATCATACATGTATAATAATAATAATTCTACTTCAGTTTACTGGTAGTATTTCTCATATTTGTTATAATGTGAATTATCTTAGATTGTTCGTTCAATTTAATTATTAATTCAACACGCATCTGTCAGTCTATAAACGACATCTTTTTATTTGACCTATATTCTGTGTCCAAAATCAATTACCCATTCAAGGCCACCTTAGTCTTTTTATAAATATTAAATGTATCAAATATTCGAATTGTTCTATTGTAAACGGAACGTAGAATCATAAGAACAATTTAACTGATTCACTATTTATTGCCCTCTATGGTTTAATCGATTTAAAAAGAACTAAGAACTTTGCAAGTGATACACATTAAAATGTAATATTCCCAAGTGCGCTGTCTGTTATCACGCGAGGACAAGGCCATAGCTAAACGGAACAAGAAACGGCTGTATGTACATGAAATTTGTCAGCCACAAATTTTACCAACGAAACCTACCGAAAGCTATAACTTTTTAAAACTTCCTGAACTTTGTTTCGCCAGTTGTGCGTGATCAAACTAATTGTACGAAATACTTGAACTTATTTATCAATCTATTCGGCCTATGGCCCACCTGGGATACAAGTTTCACAAATGAATGAAATGCCCTGTGCAACGTTAACGTCGATATTATATGGAAAAGCACACGCGTGCAAATAGCAGGTGGTGGCGCTTCACTCTCTTCTTCGCGCTCTGCTCTTTCTATTCTCCATCTTATCCCACCCCCCCTCCTCCTCCCTGTCTCAGGATCGATGGAAAACTCAGGGACGGGTAGTGTGGCACGCGCATTCAATAATTAGCGCTAATTATATTTCGCGTGAAGGTCGCGCACGGAACTGCTAAAAGCGGCGCCGTTTGTTCGACGCATCCGATAGCCATATCCACATTTGCGAATCGATCGTGTTTCCGATGTGCTGACCTATATTCATTCGGTCGGCGTGTTGCACACACCCGGATATCCGTTTGCGAGAAACCCGCTTCTTCCTTCCGGACGCACAAAAGAAAAAAGAAAGTGGAACGCCTCGACTCTAGACTGATTCGACCAAATCTATCCCCCGTTTCGTGAAGCGGGAGGCGTACATTCTTTTGGTACTCCTAAGAAATATATTGTATAACGATTTCTTTAACACAAACCTCCAAGAAACAATTAATTGTGAAAGTGGCGAAATGGTTGCTCATTTCCGTACGCCAGCTCGTTCGTGCTTGCTCTAATTAAAAGAACGTACTGTTGCTTCTGCAGGAAAAAAACGAGCTTCCTTCGTATAGAATGGTAATTAAACGTCATTTTCTAATATCATTAATAAATTCTTTATTTCTACGTTTAAATACAGCTTCTTTGGTAATAAGTATTGCAATTATGCAATAACTAAATTTCTAAAAACCAAAAAGAAACCCCTAGCGATGCACTTGAAAAAATATCGATAACCTTCGTTGTTCCCCGCAAGACTTGCCAGTTACAATTGCAGTTTCTATTTTTACTCAACCACCCTACACGATATACCCAATCAATGCGGCAACAAAAAAATATGCACACGTGTTCGTCCTGCATAACCGTATTTCACTCTGGTATCTACATAAATCAAGAACATCAGGTGTTCCCCTCGCGTGACCAACTCATTTATGGTAACAAGTTCGAAAATTCGTTCCAAACGTCCCGTCCCGCCTACCCATTTTTCTGGCTAGACTCTCTTCTCGGCGCTCTGTTAAGGTCGTCGATTAAAAAAGATAACGTCCAACTAGACGACCCGAACGGTCCAAATAACCCTGGGCTTTTTCGCAACCCTGCACACACACACACACACGATACGCATACACATACAGACAGATGCACACAGAAAATGTTGAAGCGTGCACGTATGTAAAATGGTCGTGTATCGGGTGTGCCACTTTTCTTCTCTCTGTTCTCTCTCCTCCGGTTTCGAGGTTAGGTGGTCACACATTTACGACATGGCCCAACGCCACGCAGCTTGGCAAGCTTTTTCGGCCAGCATTGTGTAACACGTCGTCGTCGTTCTTCTCGTAAGGCGACTTTACAAGGCACAATGTCGCACCGTCTGCCTAGTCGCGGCTAGTTCTCCTTACGATGTCCCAGCCTGCGGACTTTCTTTTTTACGATCCTATCCGTGGACCCGATCGATTCGAGTCACTTTTCAGTTCGGTGCACAGTGTTTCGGTACAGAGAGCAGCAGGTCTCTTTGATAGAACGAATCGATAGAGTCTGTTGAGTTTTTTTAGTGTCCGTTGAGGTAGAGAATAATACAGTTCCTACAGGCTAATCGTTGTTAGATTTGTTAATGTGCATAGGCTTTGGAATCGTGTGTGACGATTCTTTTATGTGATCTGACGAGATTTTGTTAACGGACTCTTTTGTGGTAATGTAGGTTAAAATTGTGAGATATATATTGTCGGTAAGGTTCTATAGAAATTTTTCGTCTGATAGGTGTGTACAATATCAGTATTATTTTGAACTGATTGCAGTTTGTGTCATTGTTGCAATATTTTTGTTGCTGTTGTTTAAGAAGACAAAGGTTTCGTCTGAATTGTGAATTGTATTCTTAATGGAACGTATTAATTAATAATAGCCTTCTGCATTCGCATTCCATAGTGGTATGCAACCACATGAAATGTGGTATGCAAGTCTGAGGTTCTTTGAAGTGACATCAGCACACGTCAGTGGATGATTCGTTGCGAGATCAACCGATGACGGTTCGCGTCATTAAGACATATTGTCACCGGTTAGAAGATTCAGCCCATCGTCTACCTTACGTTACATGGCTGTAGAGTAGAAGGCAGAATCGATGGTTGAGCTCATTTAAAGGCAAAGTGGTTCAATTACAATCACCGCAGCACTCTGCGGGTTCTATTTGGTCTAAAGACTCCATAGGTCTCCGCACCATCCGTATTTAATGGTCTATATCAAAAGTTGAAAATTTCCATTTCCATAGAAACATACGCACAGCTTAGAGACAAGACTATATTTAGTAATCTTCCTTGAAATGCACTTCTTCGTTTCTTCTGTACTCTTGAATAGAGTATATCCACTGGACCACGACAACGAGTATCTTGTTAAAAAGTAAATAATTATATAGTCGTTAATCTTTGTCCCTTGCACCAGTCACCCCAATCGATGGTAGCACGCACGATAGAGCAAAAGCAGGAATTGCCTCGAGCATGTTTTCTTCCATTTGTCTTCTATCTTCGTACTCCGCCGACACGCATTATGGGAGACCGATTTGGCACGCGCATCCATCGGGCCCCACTAGTTTCTAGTACACCGTTCCCTAAATTGTCTTTCCCGCGAAGAAAGCAGAAATACATCTCTGACACATTTTCTTCGAATTACCTCACGATTTTGAGAATACAGAAAATCGATAAGAATCTCAAACAAACAAAAAAGATTGATGATTATCCAAAAACCACACATTTATCGAATTAGATGACAATTATATCCATCCCTAAAGTCTAATTTTTCTTGCCAAAAACAATAACGACATTTCCATCGCTTGCCTCTCCAGCCACCTACCATTGCTGTGACTATAAATAGTCACCTGGCTAGCAGAGCGTCCAATTTTCCGTTTACCTATTTCCTTTCGAGCATCTAATTCTACCTTTTAACGGGCTTCATCACAGTCCCTGGAGCGCATCTAATCTCGATAATTATTACATAGAATGTTTCAAAATTTTACATAGAAGCCCCATAGAAAGTATATAAACGCGGTGCTCTTCCCATAAATCGGTCAGGGAAACGTGGGTCCAGCTGCTAGACTCTTGCAGAAGGAACCGATATAAACACACGGGTTGTATAACCGATCCGAGATATACAGGCGACAGTGCAGCGCCGTCGTTTCTGCTTGCTGCTGCTGCTCTACGGTCACACGTCGTAGTTCATCGTGGCTGCTCACTACAGCACCATGACTACTGCTCTAGTCGTCAGCTAGTCGCCGTGCGTGTCGCGTGCATATTGGTTGCATTCTCTCTTAGTTGACCGTCTTTTTCTTACTAGATTCGCGCGCACTCGATCGTTCAGATTTTTCCTATTGCACATCACACTCGCGTGTGTCCATTCGGAATCGGTTTTTTCGTGATAGCTCAGTTCGGCATCAATGTCCTGTACCGCCTCCCGTCGGGTTAGGTTACACGCAAAGGCTGAGCGTACGGCTCACACACGTGTTCCCACTTCGGCTAGAATAAATTGGTTCGGTGTTAATTGGAACGGTTAGGCGGGCTCGTCGAGAGGGGCTTATAGAGTTTCGGAGAAACGCATTTCGGTGTCAATTCGAGTGGATTGGTTCAAGCCGAGTGTTACTTTAGACATATCGTTTGAAATTGATTCTTAGTCATTTGGTATTTCCTCGTACGAACTGTATTTAGTAGAAGTCTGTTTTTCTATTATACGGTTAGCTGAGAAAATGTATCTTACCGGGATTACTTAATATTGTGTAACTGATTGTGTATCTCGTATCCCAGTCGATTCGGTGGCTGAATAGTGAAATATATCGTTCCCGCCTCGTCGTCGGTGTGCCGCTGTTGCGTATGCGCACACGCTTACTGCTGTACCTTTCCAAAAACATAAAACGTAAAAGCTCAGGAACTCGATGCGCAGATTCCAAATCGATTTCATCGGATAGATTCCAGTACGTGCCAGGGACTTCAAGGCCGTAATTGTGTAACGAACGTCATTATGATCTGCTCTTGTGTTCCGTAGACCAGGCAGTATGAGTTGCAGTTGCCATTAGTTGATAGTGGTCAAACGGGCGGTGTTGTGTCACCAGGAAACCTCGTGTTTTTCGTTTCGTTTCGCGCACGCTATCTGGTTTATCTTTAACCGAACACAGTTGGTTTTCTAATTACGCAATCGTACGTGGATCGTCAACAGCTATTAATTCTCGACGGTTTATTAATCGGGAAACGTTAGCCTCGACGGAAGCAAGTGAATATTTCGAGTGTCGTTCGTGCTACCTATTGCGTAACGCACATGAATTGCAATTGTTTCGTCGATAATACTGCGCGATGGCGCGCGTGAGTTAACTTCGAACCTTTTGGTATTTTTCTGCGAACCAGTCCTTCGACTTCACACACGGACGTGTTGCGCTGCGTTACGCACACAACAGGTTAATTAGTCTCTTGTTACTGGGTCGATAAACGGGAAATTTAGTTGGTTCTAGGAATTTTTTCATGATATCGCATCAGTTGTAATATCATCTTTTTGATGCTAATTTTTCCTCATTTTTTCTGACATCGCGGTGTTATCGGGCATAGTAATATTTATGGTACTATTCTGTTATCGTTTTCTCAGGTTAGATTACACATTTTTAGTGGTTGTGGTGAGGTTCTTTTGCTCAATTTTTTTTTTGCAATATAGAAACGGTTCTTTGCATTCTAAGTTCGATGGAATAGATGTTCCAGCTTAATATTGCTGCATGACGAACATGTGTGTATCGCCGTTTGCAATTATTGCACTCGTAAGCGCATCGTCGTATAAACTGGTTTCGGTAGCATCGGTGCCGTCCAAGAACTTACGAAGCTTGTGTAATCAGCTATATTCACATGTTTCTGCCCGTAAACAATATTTAAATCCGTTAGGGATTTTAATCCGTGACGATATCGCGTGTGACGTAATTATCGAATAAACCACAGACTGTAAATACCTTTTTTAAATGCACAAATATTAAATAATATCGGACTTAATAAAATTAAACTCCCTCAACGGTGAAAGCTGTAAAAGTGGATATATTTAACACGAATTCCTGGACGACGGTGATAAAGAAAGGTTAAACCTAGTAAAATATTAACTTTTCTCCTTTCCTGTGATGTCACGTAACATGAATCGATACATATAAAGCAAGAATTTTTAAACAGTACCGAGTCGCGCGATATAAAAATATCGATAGTTGAGTATAAATCACATTATATCTAATACGCGATTGGACTTCGTGCAAGTAGTTGAGTATGCGTTAAGAGGTATACACGTAACGGTAAAACGTCGCTTTTAATTACATGGTCGAAGGTGTTATATTAACTGTAACTAACGAGTGCGTCCCGACGCCGAGGCGTCGCGGCACCGGGGATAGTTGTCTATTATTAGGAACGTCTCTTCTCCTCGTTCGACTTTTTAATAGAGGAAAGTGGTATCAGCTAACATCCCTTACATAGACTTTTCTTTGTGAAACGCTTTTATGCTCGACCATCGAACCACGAAAATCTCACCCCACAAATAATAATAACTTAATAATCAAATTAAAGATACAGTTATTTTTCTAAAAGAGAAACTAAAGAGTGGTGAATGGAACAAATTCTTTAACAGTGTTGGAAGGTATGCCTCTTATCGTTAAAAAAAGAAAAAAAGGAAACGGAAGGCCAGTTTGCCCTGGCGAGAATTAATTAATCCAAGCCGGCAGTGTGCTTGAGCCACTGAAACTGGTAACGCGAAAACGAGCAGCATTCTTTTGTTTCGTCCATTTCCATTGTCCTTTGACGTGACGAGAATAAAATCGACGAGAGAGGCGGTCCAGATGCCCGGTCGGAAACCAATTTGCCCGTGGGCTTGACGCGTTTCTCTCCGCTGTCAGGCGCAGTCACACTTTCCACGAAGCAGAAAACATTTTCGTCGTGTGTTAAATCAGCGACAAAAAATGAGCGAATAGGCGTCTCGTAACCGAGCGTTAACAATATAATGAAATAAAATCAATTCGATTAATAATTCCACCTTATATCGGTTTATATATATATATGTAAATATGAAATCAGAGTTTTTTCTTTAAATATATTCACTGTATTAATTGTATATACAAATGTGAGTACTACTGCTACCAGATGGATTACCCTTTTTGATAGAAGCCCCTCGTCCGATGGCAAAAGTTATTACAGTGTGTGGTAAAAGGGTTAATTGGGGGTGATCGTGGGAGTAATAGTAGAAAATAACAACGAAGGAAGGCAACGTGAGCAAACGAAAGATGGAGAAGGAGGCAAAGAGAGGGAAAACGGGAGAGCACGAACGAGAGAGTTAACGGAAGCGAGCCAATATGAGATTACAGGGCAGTTGGGGCTCGTGCCAGATGCGCGTTTACACGGGCCCTGAATACTGTAAATGCACTATCTGGTACGACATCTCTCCTGTCGTCGCCACCAGAGTAATTGTCACTGAGCTGCTTCTTTCCGGCGGTGTAAAATAAATTCAAAAGTCATAAAATAATCGCCTCGGTTATACGTATACACCCGTAGAATAGCAGCAACCTTACTTTTCACCGGATTAATTCTTTTCGATTACAAAGAGAATCGTCAACGGCTACAGTGTGTGTATTCTTAACCCTCCGAGCAACAGTTGTACGAGATCTTCTATTTAGGACATTTTTAATTGTCCCTAATTCTCTCAGCGAGAGTTTCGTCTCTTGGTAGTTTATTATTAACAGTTGCTCGTAGGTTTGGACTTTTCAAATCTATTTTTGAAATTTGTCATTTTTATATATGTCGACCTCGATTAATTATAATTTTGCTATGATACTACCGCTGGCACAAGATCCAAGGGCGTGGCGCTTGTTTTGCACGGTAAACGAAATAGATAACGAAGGGTAAAGCTTTGATAGGGGATGTCGATGTATCGCGATGAACAACGAGGATGTAGATCGCGTGGGTTTGTAAGTTCGCGTCTCTATCCTCGTTTCTGTATCATCTCAGCAGAAAAATCCACACGTCGCCGCGCGGTGTCATTGAAAATATTATTACATAGATGCATACAATGTGTCGCGTTACGTCACGCTTGCGAAGATGGAATCAGTGAACAATTGGATACGCGGACGAACCACGAGATCGCGTTTCTTGCAAAGTGTATCGTATTCTGTTCCGCTATCATGTAACGTTTTTTCTTTGCACCTTGAAGGTGATCGTATTGTCTACTGTAATTTGTTTAATTCATGTTTATACGAAAAACAAATTAGAGGTACCCTCCACGATGGAATTTGTAAAACTTAATTATTCGCACATTACGCATGACGATTGTATTATTAGCTTATCTTGGTCATAACATCGGAGTCAATATTTCACTTGATAACACTTTGTTGACTGATAATATTGATCTACTCAAGTAGAACGATAAGATTTCGTTGATTAAAAAAGCGCATTTTAATATTGAAATGAGGAATATATCAGTCTGGAAGATAATTCAACGCTGTAATAGTATTTCTTTTTAATTAATAAGAGCGTTTAAAATAAATTCTGCGAATGACCACAATTGAAAATAAAAGTATGAAGCAAGGAAAATCAAATTATTGTAGAAGGAACAGATTTATCAAAATTGTAGTAGTCTAAGATTAAAATTCCACAATTTAACGATGCACCATCTGCCAGAG
The DNA here is from genome assembly GCA_948146005.1 of Nomada fucata. Lineage (NCBI taxonomy): Eukaryota > Metazoa > Arthropoda > Insecta > Hymenoptera > Apidae > Nomada > Nomada fucata. The sequence continues at coordinate 1,097,427 of OX411280.1, read as the reverse complement.
TGCACGCGTAGAATCATCTGTGTATGTGTATGTGGTGTGGTATGTGTGCATAGTGCAGCGGGTTAAAATTGGAATGTGGAATGAGATTGCGAAATTTATAATCTAAAACTAGAGGCTAGAGCATCCGGCAAAGAATCTGCGGAACACATCTTGAACACGTGAAACTCATGCACAGACATAGACACTTCTTTCAACGTTATTAGACGAGAACACTCACACGAAAATATGCATTGACTGTTACATACTTCGTAAAACTGTACGAACTGCCGGCGTTAAATGGTAAAAGCAATTGCGTGCTAACTTTGCTGAAAACCAGGTAAACCTGTATGGTTTTCCTTTTAAAAGCCATACTATCAAGTGAGAATATTCATATTCGCGTGGGTCACGGTCTGTTTAATATTTTTTACTTTGTGGAGCTATATCAAGTCTAACTGTAAAAAGAAAATTTGCATCAAGTGCCTCTTAAAATCCTGTCTATATATGATAATAATTAATAATTAAACAAAAATCTGTTAGTATAACTTTGATCGTTGAAATCTCCCTGCCATCGGTACTCGAATCCTAAAGCGTACAATGTGTGGTAACCAATGATAACATAAGCGGACATAATCGAAAACTATTTCGAATAAGAACGATTTCTTTTTTTGTGTCGGTTCGCACAATAGGTATTGTCGAGTTTATGGCTGGCGCAGATTTTGCGATAGTTATGTTCACGCGGTTACAATACCGTGAACCACGCGCAACTGAAACGTCTATACAAGATATATGGAAAACCGCGTTTGAACCGCTGTGACGCTCGTGTCGCAATAAATCACCAAAACACGGCTGTTCGAAAACGAAATTTCGACACCGGTTACAGACTCTCATGAAAAAAAATGACCCAAAGTTTTTCTATTCTTCTTCTCATTTTCTTTTTAATTTTGAGTACTGTAAATAAGTGTGGTGAAGACACTTTTGAAACACCGCCACGTTTGCAGGTTCACTATTGCTATAAAAGAACCGGTGGAGCGTGATCTTGAGAAGAGTATCGTTGTCACTTGCTGCTCGCGGTCAACTTGTTTTTCTTTCCTTATTTTAAGACTTTTTTTTCTTTTTTTTTTCTTTTCCTTGTTGCTTCCGTTCACTATCGATATCCTCCATTGACGCGTGATATTAACATTCAAGCACATTTGTTATTGCAGCGTTTGTTCTTTTTGTAGCCCTTTTAGTTCAAGATAAAATTCAGTCGATTATTACTGAGCACCCAGTACGTGTGTTTCTTTGAAAGGGAGGTATTGAATAGTAATAACACTTATCCACGCTGTGCCGTAGGAATACTTTAGTAATTAATCATGTAACAAGAGCGAGTTGAATTAATTGTTCAATCGTACATGGATTTGTTCGACGCTCAAAGTCTGACTCCGGAATCTTCTACTTAAGCGCCTGACCGTCATAGATGGAACCACTTGCGCTGGCTTGCCAGAGATACTACGAACCACACAGGATTTCGTGAACAGAATTTTGTTGTCTTTAATTCAATTCTCCTTTTTTGATATCATACATTTATAAGTATTTAATATAATGCTTTAAGTTGTACGATTTATGTTAAAACCTTCTTGTCGGTGATAAGTTAAGATGTACGGTTCTCTCGTCGATCATTTTTATCTCGCACTGTCATCGTTCTCTATCGTCGATCATTGTAATTGAAAATAATAATAAAAATCATACTCTGCTGCATCCTTCTCATCATTTCACTTCATACCATCACCTATCGAATTTGTTTCTTGTATCGTGTTGATTTCAATTAGCAAGTTATTCTAGAACCGGTGTATACGATTTCTTTTCTTTCTTTTATTTTCCTTTATATATTTTTCGTGACTGAAACGAAGAACCGCTTTGTTTTGTTCGAAACACACGGCTCGCTATGAAATGCAGAACTATCTGAACGAGCATCTTTATTATGTACATACGTTATGCAAGTTACGCGGTTTCTGTTAAGAATAGCTCTTGTCCCTGTGTATGTATATACACGTATATTTAAATCGCCTTAATTTCTTCGTAGAAGTTACTGCACAGTGTCAAGCGCAACATTAACTGTTAGCAACCGCGCATAGCGAATACGATGTATACTTTAAACATATTTGCCGTTTTCTAACGATTTCCATCTCTCGAAACTCCATCATCTTGCAAGCTAAGATGAAAAACTTCACCGTTCCTAAACGGACTTGGATGAGTATAACGAACTGGAGAAAAATCTGAAAAAAGAGAATCATAAAAGCCTCGACGAAAAGATCCCTCTATTGTCAGCGTCACATTAAGGGTAGAGACGAGTCACCTTGTATTCCAGAAGTTTGATATATAGAGATGGATTTAATTGAGTGATCGTCGTAAAGAGGAAAGGGGGCTAATAGTTAAAAGAGGGGAGTGAAGAAGCCCAGAATACTTCGGTTAAAAATAATCAGCTCTTACTGTGGATGGTCAGAAATTTGAGAGCAAGGTCAATCGATAGCGGCGTAACTTCCTAAACACGAGTACAAATATTTCACCGCTTGTTTAAATATTCTCGTATCGTTCTTGAATATCAATTAGTTGTTCAAACATTTGAGATATAGTGCAGATAATTGTTTCGTTGCATTGCCAAAACTATGTTTGTTATTATTCTTTGTTTCTCATGTATAAAAGTGAAGTTTAGAAAGTGAATTTGTAAAAGGGATTGACTTTTTAAACAATTTTTTTGTGACCTAAAAATAAAAGCAGAAAATTAATGATAATAGTAGATTCTAGTTGATGCGATGAGCTGACACCGATACAGACGCAGATGTTCTTCCACAAGTTGCATCTCATGCCATGTAATTTTCGCCATCTTGCAACGTCGGTAAACATGAGAAATCTTGCCTTGAAATTTATTTGCAAGCAGAAGGTGGCCAAGTATAACTGGACTGGTATACATTTTTTAACTGCTGAAGGAAATATTTCGGGCATTGTTTATTTTAATCTGACTGGCTGAACGTTATCGTATAAACTTTGTATTAATAAGAATTAAATAATTGCGCTCCCATAAATTAAGTCGAACTACCAAAAGAATGACATATGAAATAAGAAAGGAAAATAAGATATCCATCAAATTAAAATTAGGATATGTAGTAGGAGGAAGTAGTGTAAAATAATGAGAAAAGACCAATATATACTTCAATCATCGTTTATTATTAAATCCGTCATTTTGGGTCATCATAAACTACACGGAAGAACTGGATGCATCTATAAATTCCGTAGCACTGGGAAGGAGCTGCTTTTTCTACCGCGTTGAATCACTATGGCCGGGCCCAGACAGACGAGAAGAACGCAAAGAGGAGGGAGAAGGAAGTCTTGGAAGAATATATTTGCGATTGGCATGTTGGCAGTGTTGTTAGCTGGTTGTGTGGCCATGTTCTATATACGACCGCTATCGGCACTGCAATTATGACGATCGCAGGCCCTCAATCGTAATTAAAGCAGCAACCTTGGGCATAAGATTATGGTTCAACAACGAAATCGAAGATTTCAGAATTTCTTATTCACAAATGAGAATCTAAAATACAATCTAAATACAAATATTTTAGTTCAGGGGTACGAGACTGTTTTATCCAGTATGTTTCCGATTCTTCAATTATCCCTAGATTTAAGTTTTCATCGATTCGACATTTGTTTAAAATGTAAAAATAGAACACCAAATTTTCTTCGGGTCTACATAGGTATTTCTCTTTATACTGAATTATCTCCACTTCAGAATTTCATAGGCTTTAAGTTTCTCCACGATTGTGGATAGTTCGTTACATTACTACATGGAAACAATACAGTAGTCATTATTTCATAAATGAGTCTTACGTAAATGTAAAAAATGTTTTCCGGTTGATTAGGAGGCTCAAGAAATAGACGAAAATTGGTATTAGAATAAAGTATATGCATGCACATTTTTTCCGAACAGTTACTTACATTTGCTATTTTCTTCTGTTGCAGATCTGCCTACGTATCCTTTGGAGGATTGCTGATGAGGTTACAGGGTGACGCAAACAACCTACACGGCTTCGAGATTGACCAGCATATGTACTTACTTATGAAGAAATTAGCGTTCTAACTGCGTCAGAATTTATTTGCAATACTGACTTCAAAGATACCTATATCAAATATTTTTTTTACTCGTAAACTTAGAACGATGAAAGACGACTGAATTATTAGATTTATATGAATAATTGGTACGCGTGTATATAAATATATCTTCTGTATGTCCATATATGATTGAAGACAGTATGAAAGCACGTAAATGAAGAACTCTGTTTTCCGATTGCTTGATGACTATTCATATTTTTCAGACGTTCATGAATTTTTACAAAACATTGTCATTGTCACTATAATTCTAAGATATATGTTGATTAATAAATACATATATCTTTCCTCGTAAAGTCCCTGTAATTCCTTCCTATCTTATACATTTGTTGCTGAAGAAAATCATCGTAAAAGTAATAGAGATAGAAAAACTGCAGTGACTCAATCGTCGTTAACTTAATTCTTAGAAAAATATAAAATGGCCTTGTGTACTCAGAATACTTGCATTTACAATTGTTCAAGTGAAGTTGATGTAAATTCAAATACACTGTCCCGTGCTATTACGTTTGTAATAGTAATTATGATACAGTGTGTGCAAGGCGCCATTTTGGAGAACATAGCCAAGACTTGCATACGTGATCGAATTGGAACACTGCAGCTTCAGCGAACACGAGGGACGAAACGAATACATGACGAAGCCACGTCGCACGTAGGGGGAAGAGTCAAGAGGTAATTTATGTAATTAAACTCGCGGTATTCGTGACCTTGTACGGCTGAATGCCATCTGGTCAAAGCTGGCTCGAACAATGTGGCATATAAGTGCACTTGGCGTGAATTTGTCTCGTGCTTCAACATGGTGGCTCGCTATTGCATAATACTGCGTTACAAGATGGCTGCCACTTAATAAGGGTTTGATCCTAAATAGATTGCCCCAATGACATATAATTCGTTTTATCTGACCGCCCGTGAGCGAAATTGCAGTTGCGGAACGTCATGTTAGAGGTGGTACACCGACGGAGACGAAAGTCGATGGCCACCTGGTGACGAGCATGACAACTGCCACGAATATATCTGGACAGTCGTTAAGCCACAGACGAGATATAGGAATAGACAAGCCATCTGATGGACTTTCGTGGCCCTATGTGACTGACATACCGACTCAAAAAAACCACGCTGAGTAGAGCGTCCTCTGCACGTGAACAGTGATCACTTGAAGAACTATTATTCACTGAAGTAGTGTTGGGGGGCAGGATTCATGCGATGGGTGAACATATGTATATAAATGCTTTGGGGGGATCAGAAAAGCTAATTCTCCGGCAACGTTTCGGTAGAAAAATTGAGCTACGGTGTCTGCTCGCGCGATGCACTTCGGTTCGCCTCGAGTTGAGTCAAAATGACATCGTAATGCATCGGGGCGATGAAATTGCCAATAAGATGCGTCTTATGTCAAGCCTTCCGCCTGTGGTGGCCTGCTTTCATTGCGCTGCAAAGAACCAAATAATTCTTTAACGAGCATCATAGGTCCGGCTAAAAGTTGGTCAGATCCAGTAGAAGTCCAGTCGGCACGACCCTAGAGACGTAGGTGCGAGCAAAAAGTTGGTTAGAAGCAGTAGAAGTTCAGTAGATATGACCCTGGGATAGTAGGATTTACGGAAATAGCGAATACCACTGCGCGCAGCTCACGCGCCGGCGCGTCGCGGAGTAGGGTCGTCCCTCGGCGCGCGCCCCTTCAGTCTCAATCGAAGCGTCGCAGTGTGATGTCGCCTATATAGTTGAACACTAGCAGCATACCTCACTCTACAACACAAGCTTCTATTAATTAATACTCGTTTAACTAATAATCGTTCTACTATCGCAACAGTATATTAAACTTTGATGATTAGCATCTTTCTTCTGTTTCCTTTGCTGGACGAATCACCGATTAGCCAATTGAGGAATGACGTGTCTTCGTCCGGCTTCGAGTCGTTTAGTCGTTTGTTGTAATATCGCGTTAAGCAATTTACTAGTTTGAGCGGTTCTTCGAATCTTTATTATATTTTATCCAGTCACTTACATACTGCTTTTACGACTTCTAATTCATTGCGGCAAAGATCAAAAGAATTTTGTTAAATTTTTTATTTTGAACATCGTTTTCTATAATCTGCTGATAACGTTGCGAGTGACACGGAAATGGTTATAGGTCCTGAGGTCCCAGAAATTTTGGCCGAAAATATACATTGGGTGTCTCGTCTATTCCTATATCCCGTCGGTGGTTAAGCTAGGCAGCTAATGCAGGGAACGACAGATTGTAATTTATAAATAATACAAAAAGGTTGAACTCAGTTTGGTAGAATTGAATCTTTATTTTGTCTGATAGTAAAACTATAAATTAAGGCAGCTTATGTCTATTTACAAGTATGTGCAATTACTATCGTAACGAAATAGATAATGTTTTCTTCAATAATATTAAATTGGGCGACAGAAATATTTTCATGCCTACTACTTCGGCAGAGAATACAGTTGTTACATCTTAATAAGTATTAAGTTTCGTAGTAATGATGATTCTTAAACACTGATCAAATGCTGTACATACAGCTAGTCCTTGCTTATCTGGGCTCCAATCCAAAGAACTCACAGGTTGTGATGAAAGAGTACTGCTTTGTAAAAGGGTTACATTGCCAATAACCCCTTGATATATGCCATCTGCATCTGCTATTTTCCGTGTCTCTGGATAATTACTAAAACAATAAATAAGAAGCGCTTACTAAAATAATAAAATTCCATATTATATAATTAAACATATTGTTTGTAGCTACTATTTCCAAAGACAAAGGCTTCCTGCACCGCCGCATGTAATAAATATTTCGCGATTCTGAGGCAAATGTCTGGCCAGCCATACCGTTGAATTATGTGCCTAACAACAAAATGTTACATTTATTCAATTAAATTAACTGTACCTTGAATTCCTTGCAATTCAGTTTGATCTTACCTTCTCTGTTAGATAAGCAAATCCCTTTTTGGGATGCTGAGTTTTTAAATCGAACAAATAGAATTTTGATTCCAAAGTGGTAGCTACTAGCTTATTCATTGGTATGTCCTTCCTATCAAATTCAATACTACAAACACCATTTTTTAAATTACTCTCCCACTGAACAGCCATTGCTTTTAAATCAAAGATCTTTAAGTCTCCATTATCGTATCCGGCGGCTACAATTCTTTCCTCTGAGTTATAAGAATTGCCGAATGTAACTGTCCAACAATCTCTGCGTACTTCGCCTTCTTTAGGTTCCATAACTGCGACCGGTCTACCACTTTGCCTGGGATCCCAGACTTTAACGGTTCCATCCCTGGAGCCAGTTACTAATTCAGGAGCCCCGCATCCAATGCTCTGTCCTCCCACACCGTCAATACTGTTTATAATCTCGTTGTGAGCATTGACGGAATAAATTGGTATCGAAGAGTCCTCTAAGTTGTAGATGTTCAATTTACCCTAATAAAGGTGACGTTAAGTCTTCTGTATGTAGGAACAATGCATCGTTAAAATTCGAACCTCATTTATAGATTAATTTAATTCATTCCAATGAACATATTAACAGCTTCCTCTAGAATATATTTGTTAATACCTGGAAATCGCCAGTTGCTAAATATCTGTCTTTCAAGCTCGAAGCTTTAAACGTTCCACATTTTATTGGCTGCGATCTTTCGATGTCTTTCACAAGTTTCAGTTCGCCGCTAGAAATTTCATATATTTGTATTATACCGCTTCCACGCGGCCGAGAACCCATAACCACAAACTTCGCGCTGCACGGGATCCATTTCGTGTCGAACAGCGAATAATTTATCGATTTCTCAATGTGACAAATTATTTGCGGTTTCTCGAGTTTCTCCATGTCTTCAAACTTAATTGCGACAAAGTAGTTCAGTTTCTATATCAAATTCTCTCGATAGCGACAGCCCTTACGAGTATCTATAAACAAACTGCCACACCATCTAGTGTAAAATGTGCAAAACCTTCCAACTCAGAATCACGCGGCTCGTGAATTCAATTGCTCTTCTGCATTCCCTTTACACCCTTGCAACCCTTCTTGCATTGCTACAATCACTTTTGTACGCGACTATCCAGTTGCCCGTTATTATTCAAATTGTCTTCTTTTTATCCCTTTCATTTGCCACCTAATAGATTAAAAAATAAACACCAGAATCCGAAATATAAAATTTATAATTAGCATCGTTTTTTACTTATTTCCTCTACATATCCCTTAACAATCTTTCTCCCTTCTGTTGCATCCATTCTAACATATTTAATGTGTGTGCAGGTCCTACGTACAAAGAGTAAAGAGTATAGGCCGGCATTTCTCATCATGCATAAGCGCGAGAATGGTAAATATATTAATTATTGCATTAATTAATTAGTATCTATAAAGATGTGCTTGAAACTACGCGGGTCTCTGCCATATCTACAGTGCTTCCCATGGTGTCGCCATCTATACAGGACTCCTTCGAACTACTCGTGCCACTGACTTACCTTAATTGTAGATGTAATTAAGGCTCGGGTGGTTTCATTCAGTTTTGTATAGATGGCGACACTAATGACCACTTTGCGCGTAGGTAAGACAGGAATACGAGTGGTACGTAAATTCAAGCACTTCTTTATAAGTAGTGGTTTGAATCGTTTCGTACTCTCATTTGCATATTAATAAAGTGTTAGCAAACACAGCGTTACAATCTAAACATTAATATGTACGGTAACATTGTAACAATCAAGCAGTTTAGTAAAGGTAAATACATTTGTGAATATTTTTCCCTTTAGAGACATTTTCCACCATGTAATAAATACATACTAATAGTAGTTTTATTCTTTATTTCGGTCTCGTAGCAAAGAAAGTTGGGCTTAGGAAACATATAACATATCTTTACAATACTATCTTAACTCTTGCACTCTCATCTTCTGTTCCGCTCTTCCTTTTCATACCTTCTCTACCTTACGTATTACAATATTCTTATTACACATCTATTATCATCTTTCCTTTTCCTTCATGTTTCATTTGAAATTCTAAAGTGATTTTTATATCCTATTATCTTTATTTCCATACCTTCCGTTAACAGGTGTTCTAACGTTTCAAATTTTTATCTGCACAGGACACATCTTTTATTCTTCTCCTTCTCGTAATACTTCTTCATCCTTTAATGCTTTTGCATCTGTCACCTGTAATATTACTTGCTGATTGTGCAATCTTTCATTCTTACTTAAATACATTAGTAGTATTACTATTCTAATATATTTAAACGTTTCATTATATTTAGTTTATTATATTTTTCTGTCTCATTCTAGCTGTTGCATTTCACAGTCTCTTCTTTTAAAGTCTCTTCTTTTAAAGTCTCTTCTGCTCTCATCAAATTCATTCTTATGAGACTCGTTCCATACCTTGTTAAATAATCCTCTTCTACTTCTGCTTCTGGTTTGGTCTTCCCTTCTTTCTTTTTCCTTTAAATATCGCTTAACAATCTTTATCTCTCCTGCTACGTATACTTACTAATATATTTTTTGTGTGTGCAGGTCTCGCAGGCAAAGAGTAAGAAGCTTGACCAACATGGGCATAAAGCAAGAAAGAAGAAAGAATAACCCTTGCCATGTACTTTAGTTATAGTAAATGTAGTATAGTAAATTGGTTTCTAAGAATAGTTTGTAACTATTAGCGCATAAGATTAATTTAGAAAAATTGTGTAATTAACTGACATCTGTACCTAGTATATATTTTATTTTATATTCCGTTTATTCAGTAGATCGTGTAGAAACTTTGATATTACTGTTACTACATGTTCTACTGAATGCGCTGAATATAAAATGCAAGATGCAATAAATACTTTGGGCTTTACATATCCACAAGTTACACAATTGTCATAATATAAAATACGCTTCAGCAAATAAAGTACGTAAATTTTAGTATAAGTTTTATCTGTAAGTATTAGTTCATAAGTATTAGTTTATGAATTTGAATTCCCACATTTTTGTAACTTGTATCTTCATTAATTAATTTGAATAAATCTTAAATGAATAGAATTCTACGCCTCTCTTTATTTTAATACCTCGACTATCCTTGAAAAGACCTAATTCCAATTCCTTAAACAAGTTCTACCGTGGAAGAATTTTAAATGCAAAGTTCACAAGCGGAGAACTTGTAAAATTAGACCCCAACATTACTAAAGATATTGCAACCAGGTATACATAAAGCACCTCACCAAAATTCAACCAGGTTGCAAAGGAATGCCTATCGAAAATGAAATACGGTTACAAATAGCACCTCGCGAAAACGCAACAAAGTTGTAACCGACGCTTGGGGAAAATATAAGATAGTTCCAAATAACGCTGAAAAAAATGCCACAAAGTTGCAAACAACTCCTCATACAAATGCAATCAAGTTGCAAACAAGCATTGCAACAGCAAAGTTGCAAATTGAGCCCTAAGAAAGCGCAACAAAGTTACAAACAGCGCCTCGCGGAAACACAACAAAGTTGCAAAAATTCTCGAGAAAAATTTGCAACAATGTTGCCCCAAAAATTTTGCAACAAAGTTGCAAATTGAGTCCTAAGAAAACGCAACAAAGTTGCAAACAGCGCCTCGCGGAAACACAACAAAGTTGCAAAAATTCTCGAGAAAATTTTGCAACAATGTTGCCCCAAAAATTTTGCAACAAAGTTGCAAATTGAGCCCTAAGAAAGCGCAACAAAGTTGCAAACAGCGCCTCGCGGAAACACAACAAAGTTGCAAAAATTCTCGAGAAAATTTTGCAACAATGTTGCCCCAAAAATTTTGCAACAAAGTTGCAAATTGAGCCCTAAGAAAGCGCAACAAAGTTGCAAACAGCGCCTCGCGGAAACACAACAAAGTTGCAAAAATTCTCGAGAAAAATTTGCAACAATGTTGCGCCAAAATTTTTGCAACAATGTTGCAAATTTTTCTCGAGCATTTTTGCAACTTTGTTACATTTTCTTAGTTCTCGATTTGCAACATTGTTGCAAAATTTTTGACGCAACATTGTTGCAAATTTTTCTCGAGAATTTTTGCAACTTTGTTACATTTTCGCAGTGCTCGATTTGCAACTTTGTTGCAAAATTTTTGGGGCAACATTGTTGCAAATTTTTCTCGAGAATTTTTGCAACTTTGTTGCGTTTTTGCGAGGTGTTATTTGCTCCATAGTACATAGATTCAATGTACACTTATTAGTCTGGATATTTCTGCTAGAAGTATCTGCTGAAAATCGTTGATTTGTATCAGAATGCGTGAGGTATTCGAACCTTAGCAATTCTAAGAAATGACGTCTATTCCGGGAATTTCTGAGCGCTTAATTTAATAACGTGTAGGGTCATTTTGACAAGTTTCTCGCTTTAGAACTTAGCATTTAAAGTTCGTCCACGGTACTTCTTGTATAAGGAATCGGAATTAGGTTCTTTCAAGGATTGGTAGCGTGTGCAAATAAAAAGAACAGTGGAATTCGTTTCATTGAAAATTTATTTAAACTAATTAATGAAGATGCAAGTTACAAAAATGTTGCAATTCTAATTTACAAGCAGATACTTATGAACTATTCTTTTATATCTATTTACAATACATCTTACAACTAAATCTTTATACTCGATCAATAAACGTAAATAAGATAAAACTGACACTAAAAATTTACATAGTGTGTATGAAAAAGCTTTATTAGCTTACTATAACTAAAGGATAACTAATGTACGTGGAAAAAGTTCTTCTATCATCTTTCTTACTCTTCTGTACAATGAGAAGTACCGTTGCTCCTTACTCTTTATCTGCGGACCCTGCACACACGAGAAATATGTTAGAAAGTATGTAACAGAAGAGAATAAGATTGTTAAGGGATATAAAGAAAATAGAAAGAAAGAAGGACCAAACAAGAAGCATATGAGAAAGAGAGCTTTATTTGTTAAGGAATGGTGGGTTGTTCTAAAATAGGAACAGATCGTTCCTCAAACCGAGACCTTTAATTTCAGACGACGTTGATTACAATTGACGTTTCCTATTTTAGATCAACCTTCCACCCCTCATTCCACGTCTTTTGAAATGAACCTCTCTTTCTCGGTTCAATGAACAAGCTGCTTCACCATTCGAACGAGCTTCGTCTATAGTTTAGGTGGAATTGCCAAACAAATGTTTAAATTGTTTATATAGGATAATCAGCGCATGCAGAATTTGTAAGTCGTTTATTGATATTTTGCAGGATTCTTTACCTTCATTTTGACCACTCGATCATTAATCTACGGTCTCCAGAAGTAGAAATAATTGCAGTGACCCGGGTTGCATTTTTGCCGATTTTTCAATTATTAATAACTTTCGAACCATAAATGCCTTATTGTTGCAACTTTTGTAGGAGATAGCTACGGTCCGTGGCTTTTATTTCAGATAAGCCCCGTTATAAAATACGCAGTAGAACCCGAGATAAACGAAATTGTTTAAATTAACGATGTAATCCTGGAGGTTGGATTTAGCGGTGCGGAAGACTGCGAAAAAGGCCGCAAACGCGAGATGGCGCCACACACGATTACCGACATATCGTTACCGACAAAATATTTAAACATTATTATCTCTGCTTCTACTGGGCCGATTTTAATCAACGACGTCTCAAATGAAAAGGAAGAAAAGCTACTACGCACCAAAAAATAACCCGTTCCTGCAACTATGTGCAGTTGGCCGTAATAACAATTTTAATTGTTGAATTGTTTATAACAAATCAACCGCACGTGGAATAATGTTCACACCTATTGGAGATGGTAGCTGATACTCCTAGCTTTAATTTATGTCCACAGGTTATTGATGTATCTCGCCAGGAAGTGGCAGTAATCGAATTTGTTTATAATTTCTTTAAACAAATTCAATTATCTCGCGTTCTACTGGGCCGATTTTAATCAACGACATCTCAAATGAAAAGGAAGAAAAGCTACTACGCACCAAAAAATAACCCGTTCCTGCAACTATGTGCAGTTGGCCGTAATAACAATTTTAATTGTTGAATTGTTTATAACAAATCAACCGCACGTGGAATAATGTTCACACCTATTGGAGATGGTAGCTGATACTCCTAGCTTTAATTTATGTCCACAGGTTATTGATGTATCTCGCCAGGAAGTGGCAGTAATCGAATTTGTTTATAATTTCTTTAAACAAATTCAATTATCTCGCGTTCTACTGGGCCGATTTTAATCAACGACATCTCAAATAAAAAGGAAGAAAAGCTACTACGCACCAAAAAATAACCCGTTCCTGCAACTATGTGCAGTTGGCCGTAATAACAATTTTAATTGTTTAATTGTTTATAACAAATCAACCGCACGTGGAATAATGTTCACACCTATTGGAGATGGTAGCTGATACTCCTAGCTTTAATTTATGTCCACAGGTTATTGATGTATCTCGCCAGGAAGTGGCAGTAATCGAATTTGTTTATAATTTCTTTAAACAAATTCAATTATCTCGCGTTCTACTGGGCCGATTTTAATCAACGACATCTCAAATGAAAAGGAAGAAAAGCTACTACGCACCAAAAAATAACCCGTTCCTGCAACTATGTGCAGTTGGCCGTAATAACAATTTTAATTGTTGAATTGTTTATAACAAATCAACCGCACGTGGAATAATGTTCACACCTATTGGAGATGGTAGCTGATACTCCTAGCTTTAATTTATGTCCACAGGTTATTGATGTATCTCGCCAGGAAGTGGCAGTAATCGAATTTGTTTATAATTTCTTTAAACAAATTCAATTATCTCGCGTTCTACTGGGCCGATTTTAATCAACGACGTCTCAAATGAAAAGGAAGAAAAGCTACTACGCACCAAAAAATAACCCGTTCCTGCAACTATGTGCAGTTGGCCGTAATAACAATTTTAATTGTTTAATTGTTTATAACAAATCAACCGCACGTGGAATAATGTTCACACCTATTGGAGATGGTAGCTGATACTCCTAGCTTTAATTTATGTCCACAGGTTATTGATGTATCTCGCCAGGAAGTGGCAGTAATCGAATTTGTTTATAATTTCTTTAAACAAATTCAATTATCTCGCGTTCTACTGGGCCGATTTTAATCAACGACGTCTCAAATGAAAAGGAAGAAAAGCTACTACGCACCAAAAAATAACCCGTTCCTGCAACTATGTGCAGTTGGCCGTAATAACAATTTTAATTGTTTAATTGTTTATAACAAATCAACCGCACGTGGAATAATGTTCACACCTATTGGAGATGGTAGCTGATACTCCTAGCTTTAATTTATGTCCACAGGTTATTGATGTATCTCGCCAGGAAGTGGCAGTAATCGAATTTGTTTATAATTTCTTTAAACAAATTCAATTATCTCGCGTTCTACTGGGCCGATTTTAATCAACGACATCTCAAATGAAAAGGAAGAAAAGGTACTACACGCCAAAAAATAACCCGTTCCTGCAACTATGTGCAGTTGGCCGTAATAACAATTTTAATTGTTTAATTGTTTATAACAAATCAACCGCACGTGGAATAATATTCACACCTATTGGAGATGGTAGCTGATACTCCTAGCTTTAATTTATGTCCACAGGTTATTGATGTATCTCGCCAGGAAGTGGCAGTAATCGAATTTGTTTATAATTTCTTTAAACAAATTCAATTATCTCGCGTTCTACTGGGCCGATTTTAATCAACGACGTCTCAAATGAAAAGGAAGAAAAGCTACTACGCACCAAAAAATAACCCGTTCCTGCAACTATGTGCAGTTGGCCGTAATAACAATTTTAATTGTTTAATTGTTTATAACAAATCAACCGCACGTGGAATAATGTTCACACCTATTGGAGATGGTAGCTGATACTCCTAGCTTTAATTTATGTCCACAGGTTATTGATGTATCTCGCCAGGAAGTGGCAGTAATCGAATTTGTTTATAATTTCTTTAAACAAATTCAATTATCTCGCGTTCTACTGGGCCGATTTTAATCAACGACGTCTCAAATGAAAAGGAAGAAAAGCTACTACGCACCAAAAAATAACCTGTTCCTGCAACTATGTGCAGTTGGCCGTAATAACAATTTTAATTGTTTAATTGTTTATAACAAATCAACCGCACGTGGAATAATGTTCACACCTATTGGAGATGGTAGCTGATACTCCTAGCTTTAATTTATGTCCACAGGTTATTGATGTATCTCGCCAGGAAGTGGCAGTAATCGAATTTGTTTATAATTTCTTTAAACAAATTCAATTATCTCGCGTTCTACTGGGCCGATTTTAATCAACGACGTCTCAAATGAAAAGGAAGAAAAGCTACTACGCACCAAAAAATAACCCGTTCCTGCAACTATGTGCAGTTGGCCGTAATAACAATTTTAATTGTTTAATTGTTTATAACAAATCAACCGCACGTGGAATAATGTTCACACCTATTGGAGATGGTAGCTGATACTCCTAGCTTTAATTTATGTCCACAGGTTATTGATGTATCTCGCCAGGAAGTGGCAGTAATCGAATTTGTTTATAATTACTTTAAACAAATTCAATTATCTCGCGTTCCACTGGGCCGATTTTAATTAACGACGTTTCAAATGAAAAGGAAGAAAAGGTACTACACGCCAAAAAATAACCCGTTCCTGCAACTATGTGCAGTTGGCCGTAATAACAATTTTAATTGTTTAATTGTTTATAATAAATCAAGTGTTAAATAAATGCGTATTAATTAATAGAAGCTAATAGTCAAGCGCATGCGGTGGTAAAATAGACCCCGAGATGTTATTTCGTTGTAGGGTTATGTATCTCACTAACCAGCGACACATAGACAACCCACATGCTACGACGCCTGAATTCATACTGACACCGCGCGCACCGCGTACTGTGCATCTCCACTCTGCGACGCGCCGGCGCGTCGCTACCGCTCGGTCGCGCTCGGTGGCATTCGCTGCCGTTCGTAGTACTATCCCAGGGTCATACATACTGGACTTTTGCAGGTTCTGACCAACTTTTAGCTGGACCTACGACCCTCGTTAAAGAGTTTTTCGTTCTTTTCCGCGCAATAAAAGCGGGATATCGCTGACGGGACGCTTGACGAGACACGCATCCCATTGTCAATTTCGAGACAGGTCGAGCTGAACCAAGGTGCATCGCCCGACCAGGCACTGTAGCTCAATTTTTCTACCGAAACTTTGCCTGAGAAAGAGCTTTCCTGATCCCTCCCACAGCTTTTACAATAATCACGCATCGCATGAAACCTGCCGCCAACACTATTTCAGTAAATAATAGTTCGTCAAGTGTTCATGTGCAGAAGACCCTCGAATCAGCTTGGTTTTTCTGAGTCGGCATGTCAGTTACGTTGGGCCACGAAAGTCAATAAGATGTATTGTCTATTCCTATAACTAGTCTATGCCTAAATATAAGAAGTAAAATATGGCTGCTTCCATGGTTAGAGCCTATGTTCATTCTAGGTATTTTGTATTTTATTTTACATATGAAAAACGTTACCATACTTTTACTAATCACCTCGCAGCTTCGTACAATAAATATATGTAGAATGTTTTAGGTTCTAATTATTTAATTTCCGATAAAACATTAAATATAACCTTTATTAACTTGATATTACGATAAATTTACGATATATTGTCATCTTAATTTAATGAAACATTGACATTAAATATTTTATTGTAATATAACATTGCTATTTATTTAGTCGTATAAAACGTGACATTCATTTATCATTATTACTTTACGTATTTCTTGTTCATTTATTTGCAGTTTATCCAGACCACTTGAGATAATATGGCGAGAACAAAATGTAAATTATGTTTTACAGACGTTGGGAGTGTTGCACGTTCAACACAAATATTATCATGTTACGCCGACTTTTCTTAAGAAAAGAAATCCCCAACCAAGAAAGGTATACTTTTATTATATAATTTATTTCTACTCAAATGTTTACTCATTGGTAGATATATCCTTTCTTATATGAAACTTTGGAATTATTTCTAGGAACGTAAAGTTTTTAGCGAAGATATGTTAAATGATTCTACGTTGCAAATGCCCCAAAAAAAATCAATACCATTGGTAATGGTATGGAACGGAATGACAGTTAAAGAATTGGCAATCTCTGCAAAAAGAAATGTCAATGATATTTTAGATGTTCTTCATTTTACAAGCAAAGGAAGGGTATATAATAAAGATCATGTATTGACAACTGGATTTTTAATATCTAATATAGTTAAGAGACTTGGCGGAAAAGTTAAAGTAGTAAAAAAAGATTACAAACAAGAAAATGAACCACAATTTAATCATAATGCCAAACAGTAGGACGAAATTAATATATTTGTTTTTCTATTCAATAGATAGTAAGAGTTTCTCACAGGTCTCATTAAATTTCCCATTTTTCTTTTTCAAATTTCTATAGACCACTGCCTGATGAGTCTCAATTAGTAAAACGTCATCCAATTGTAACAATAATGGGTCATGTTGATCATGGAAAAACAACTTTACTTGACGCATTGAGAAATACATCTGTTGCAGACTCAGAATTTGGTGGAATTACACAACATATAGGTGCCTTCGATGGTTGGTATTAAATTAATGTTTAAAAATATATTTATGCCATCGATAATTGTCTAACAATCATCATTTTTGTGAATGCAATTTAATTGTTGTTAAATGTTGTTAGTAACCTTGAAATCTGGAGAGCGTGTAACATTCTTGGATACGCCTGGACATGCTGCTTTTACTGCTATGCGCAGTAGAGGGGCACACGTAACGGATATCGTAGTGCTAGTAGTAGCAGCTGATGATGGTGTTAAGGATCAAACTTTACAAAGTATAGAAATGGCAAAAAAGGCCAATGTTCCAATAATTGTAGCTATCAACAAAATCGATAAATCTAATGCCAATATTGTAATATTTCCAAATATTGATTATTTCAAAACTAAAGGATCACGTTCACAAATCTTTAAAAATTAAGTTTTTTATTCGTAGAATAAAACACGAAACGAGCTCGCGAAACATGGCGTTATAATCGAAAAACTTGGCGGTGATGTACAATGCGTTGAAATATCTGCTTTAAAAGGAGTTAATTTAGAAGGCCTAACAGAAGCCATAGTATTGCAAGCCGATTTAATGGATTTAAAAGGAGATCAAGCTGGTTTAGTGGAAGGTGTTGTTATTGAATGTAGTAACGATATCGGTCGTGGGAAGTTAGTCACGGCTCTGGTACAACGCGGTACCTTGAGAAAAGGATGTTTGCTAGGTATAAAGTAGTAGCAATAATCATTGTCTATATGAAATTGAAGTGTAAATTAATTTTGCTATCTATATACACATGTTTCTTTAACAGTCTCTGGTTTGGCGTCCGCGAAAGTGAGGGGCATGTTTAATAATTCTGGCCATCCTATTTTGGAAGCCAAACCATCCGACGCTGTCCAAATCATTGGATGGAGAGCATTGCCTCAGGTTGGAGAGGAGATATTAGAAATGAAAAGTGATAGAATATTGCAAGAAGCTCTAAAGTTCAGGGAAAAAGAACGGAATGATACTTTAGCTGTAGAACACAACAGAGCCTCTCAACAGAGAGAAGAGGAATATGTTACTGTAATATAAAAGTATTTAATAATTGTGAAATGAGTTTTCTCCTTGCTGGTGCAAGTATGATATATGTATATTTCTTTTTACAATTGCAGAAATATAGAAAACTATTAGGAATAAAACGTTTGTTCGGACGAAGTAGAGCCGTAATGAGACAAGTAAGAAAAATAAATTTAGAAACTGATAAGGAGAGGCAAACTGCTGAGAACAGCACGGACTTTCCTACAGTTAACGTTATTATGAAAGGCGATGTGGCAGGAAGTGTTGAAGCATTATTAGATATTTTTGATACATATACGTGTGATAACTTATGCCGTTTAAACGTTGTTCATTATGGTATTGGGGCTGTTACGGACTCAGACATAGATCTGGCACACACATTTAAAGGTAACACAATACTCCTAAAGGACATTACATATATAATTACAAGTAATCCCTAAATTGCTCACGTATTTTCAGCAATTATATATGGGTTTAATGTGAGCACAACAAAAAAGGCAGAAGAGAATGCTAGGCAGAAAGGCATAGCACTTCGATTTTATAATATTGTATACAAACTTGTTGATAATATTAAGGAAGAAATAAACAGTATATTGCCTATAACTGACGTTAAACAAGTATTAGGTACTCGATTTACAAAAAAAAGTTGTATAGGTTTGTCTCTGACAAATAACAATCTTTTTTGTTTTAATGTAGGTGAAGCAATGGTACTACAGAAATTTGACATAAAGGACGGAAAGAAAAAAGTGAGCGTTGCAGGTTGTCGTTGCGTGAAGGGAGTTCTCTTAAAGTCGGAAATGTATTACGTAGTTAGACAGGGTGAAAATATTTTTACAGGTAAATATATTGCAAGAGCTTTGAGCCTGATTTAAAACTTTATTAATAATTTAGAAACGTAGTTAACATTATTTTTTCATGCTCATCGAGCACAATTGACATTTTTATTTCGAACGAAAAAAGCGTCAATAATTATTTTATGTTCGCATTTCATTCCCCATTTTAGTTCTTGAGGAATATTCATTTAATACTTCTAGTATACACTTCTCCGTGTACTCTCAGTCAATATTCAATAACATTTGAACGCTTCGTTGCAGGGAAATTAGTTTCAATGAGGCATTTAAAGGAAGAAGTGTCGTCGATAGAGGGAAATATCGAATGCGGTCTTCGATTTGAAGATCCAAGCATATCATTCCAACCTGGCGATACTATTGTTTGCTTTAAAACAGTCAGACAGAAACAAATGATTGATTGGGATCCCGGATTTTAATTGGACATTGCTGTATTTAGAAGATTACAAAGTCATATATGCGCAATATAAAATAAAAAAAAAAAATGTACATCATAAATCCTGTCCTCCTTTTTGTGAATGGGAAATTAAGTTACTCCTATAAAATGCATATTTATAAAATGTAAGTACAAGTTTCATCATTATTGCCCATGTGATGCAACAGTGCAGTTCCTATAACTTTATCACTGAAACTTTTGCTTCACATGATTACGAGTTATATCGTCTTCTTCTTTTTTTTATCATCACATTAGTCTCTTAGAAAAGGAAAAAGAAAATGTGTAATATTTTATACTCGCATAAATTTATCATGATCGTTTTACGTTAAACATTGCAGGGCTTTCCAGCGCCGAATTTCAACGATAATCTTAGTCCTAATCCGGAAATACGAAGTGCAATCACGTTGAAAACGTTAAGAGGCGTAAGTTTCACGGAAACGGCGTTGAAAATGCTGATACGCAGTCAGAACACCGCGTTTCTTTTTCTGTAAACGGCACGGCGCTGTTTCTTGATTGGCTTTTACAATTTTTGTATCCAATGGTACGATGGGAGTATTATTGTCCGGATGCACGAAAAATGCAATGGAATGACGACCTCGGCCGCAGAGTTCCGGTACAACGACTCGGTGTCTCAACGCCGGAAGTTGATTGTCCGTCCAGTTTGCTAATATGTCGCCAGTTTTCACTAAAATAGCACCTGGAAGATGTCCCACTCTTCCCCATCGTTCTCCATACGGAGTTTGTATTTCTAGTCCGCCCTCGCAGTCCTACGAATAATTTCAAATATCCACATAAATAATTAGAAACAATTACAGCTAGCAAAGTTAGAAATTATATTTATTATACAACTGCAGAGGTTTTGTAGAGTTTAAGAGTTTCCCTTTTTGGGAGAATGTTTTAATATTATTCAATCGTGATACTAAGAATGTATCGATAAATTGATATATAATAATTCACTAAATATATTAAAACATTCCTGGGAGGACCAAACTTACATTAAAGCGTTGTTTTACTTTCTCCGTATCTTCTGTTAAGTTTTTAGGTAACGTGTGTATATCTACCTGTGCCAACAGAGTGAAGGTCCCATAATCACAGTGCGCCCCGCAACGAGCCAATCCTGGCGCTGGTGCACCAAGCGGTGGGTAGTAAAGTAGACGAATGGTTGACTCGTTACCAGGTCCCAGCATGCATGAATGCTTCGAGTGCAGGAAATCGGGAGATTGCTCTAGGCCCAGGGCCAGAGCCTACAAGGCATAGATCACATACATTGGCCCCTGTTTTTACTTTATAGTACCTAATGATGGCTGTAAAGCAACCGAAGAAACCAATCGCGTTAGTTCTTCTGTCGGACAGATTGGTTTGTAGGGTTACTTACAGTGAAGGCAAACTCACTTTGTTATGAACGACCCGTTCAAGAGCTTCCGAATCGTTATGAGCAACCAACGAGGAAAGAAACAGAGATGTTTGGAAATTTATAAAATATTTTCGGTACTTCTGTAACGTTATCTATAACTTAATTTCTATAGGATATAATATATATACTGTCGATCAATTGTCGTTGATTCTGTATAGATTCATTTGCTCCAAAGAATTTTGTTTCCTTTAAATACGGTATTGAGACTTTTTCAATTTTGAAAGAAATGTCATAGATTAATGCAAGATTCAATATTTTTTTTGTACGCGGCTGTAAGAATTTGTAATTCCATGGAAAACGAGGAAATTAATAAAGAAAACTTGCATCAAACTTGACATGTTATATTAATAAATTGATACTGATGAGCAAGTAAAATAATTCATCATTGTTTCGTGTTAGTATGTAATTGTATAAAAATGTAATTACGGTTAAAAGCATGGCAGATAGTTGCTTGAAATCTCGGGTAAGTTCGTCGACCGCGGATCTGAAACCAGGCACCTCCTCGTCCGGAAAGGTCCCTCCGCATCCGGTCACATTGAAAACGTGTCGAGCTTCTTTCTCATCTGTGTATCTAGAATATAATCGTGAAATGACGAATCATTGGAACCATGCGATTAATTCACGTTCGACGTGAGTGTGCACATTGTCATGCTGATGTTCTCACAAGAACGAATCAACTATGAAACATGTCGATCGATTAATCAAATGCCGGTCTTTTGGTTAGCGAATTGGAACCACTTAAATTTTAAAGGATGCGTAGACAAATGATCGCGGTAGTAATAAATTAATTGCTACGTGTACATATGGTCGTCTATGTATTTAATAATAATTTCCTATCATTTAAATCATACTTCGATGGTCCTGGTTTCACGTATCCATGGTTGCTCGAAGCGTTACGATCGTATTTGATCCGTACATCTTCTGGAAGCTCGCAAAATGCGTCAAAAGCTCTGTAAGCGGCCTTCATCTGGAAGAAAAAGAATAGAACTAAAGATTATCCACTGATTCCGTTCTATTACGAATGTGTAAATTATACGCGCGACGATTTCGGATTAATTTCTCTGATATCGACAATGCTAAAGTGAAAGATATTTCATTATCACTGGCCATTACGAATTTCCTGGAACGTTTCAAATGGTCCATGATGCACACAAGTATAACACTTCAGCGGTGCACATAATTGAACCAATTGTAAGTATTATGTAATTAATGTGTCCGGATTACAGTATCGAGAACCTTGCCAGGTGACTTATTGATAAAAGTAGTGACGTCGATTTAGTCATCACGATGTTTCGCGGTGCTTTCGTTATCATCAAAGTAGCGGCCAAGTGATTCGTAAAGCCGACAGACCGATTACGACTTTGCTTGAGGGGCGGAAATGATGCAGAAGCGAAGATATGTACTCGTGACCAATGGTAGAATGTAATATGTACTGTTCTATTGTTGCAACTTTATCGAACAATTGGCAAAATTTCGGCAGGAAATAAATTATCGCGTGCTACTTAAGTTATGTTCGAAGGAGGACAGGAAATATTGTACTATCTTGATGAATTAATTCGATAAGAAAGAACGTGCGATACCTTAATACCGTTCAATATTGCGTGATAAAGTTTTGCGACAAATAGTTTACCGATAAACAGTTTTAATCCTGTCCAAGGGAGGAGAATAAAGTAGGCGATTTAGGGGATTATCTTGTGAACTTTGTACAATTGTGTAATGTTGAAATAAAAAGTTGTATTTGTATAATTAATGAAAGGGTTCCAATTTTTTCATCCCATTCATGGCGATTCGTATGTAATATTCACTACTTTTTTTTATCGTACAAAGCAACAATATGCGGGATTGCGTTTGAATCCACGAAACGAGTTCCAAAGGAGCATCTCGACTTTCAAAATAAGCTTGTGCGACATGTTCGGCTCGTCCGTCTTTTGCAGACCGAGTGAATTTTGCAAGTGCGGCGCTCCCTGTATTTGAATAAAATCAAATGCCATATTCCAAAGGCCCCTTGACATTTCGCAGTCTCTCCCATTTCGGGCATCTATTCTTACGGTGGAAGAGAGAAAAAAAGTCCACGGAGCTTTTAAATAATTAATCGCGAGGCCACAGAGATCGACTTCCAGAGTTACGTAAGAAATACGATTTGACTTTTACATTCCTTGTTCC
The DNA here is from genome assembly GCA_948146005.1 of Nomada fucata. Taxonomy (NCBI): domain Eukaryota; kingdom Metazoa; phylum Arthropoda; class Insecta; order Hymenoptera; family Apidae; genus Nomada; species Nomada fucata. The sequence goes on along the minus strand of OX411280.1, from coordinate 1,073,926 downwards.
ATGAAAAAGAAAAGAAGAGGAAAGAAAAGAAAAAGTTGAAGAGGAGAACGATTTCTTAAAAGAATCTCTGCCTCTGGTTATGTTCAATGAATATGTTACCGGAATTCTGATTGCATTTTGAAATTTCGATATACATTGATCTTAAGGTTTTCAGTAATTTTTTTCGAGCGAAATACAAATTTTAATTACCAGATATATACATGTATATATTTTCATACATTATAGTAAAAAGTATCAATAGCAATCATTATCCTGCTACATCTAATTCCGCATAATAAATTTATTGAAGAAAAGGAATCAGAAATTTAGGAAGGTACCATCGAGAGCATGATCCATTCTATTCATTCGTAAATCGAACGCTATTTTTCTACCAACTTCAACTACTGACAAGCGCAAAGCAGTTCTGCTGGTCGGTAAACAATTTATTTTCCATCGCAAACATGTCGCAACTATGTATGCAGCAGAGTTAACAATACCCGTACCGATCTAGCAATGAAGTTTTGTGCGTGGAGCAATTGCACGAGCAATTTCGATTTCGCATGGATGCGCCTGCTCGCGTTTGTTCTCTCTTCCTCGCGTCACGTTAATTCTCCATTTGGTTCGAACGAAGGTAATTAAAAGCAGCGGTTCCTTCGAGCCAATTGAACCGGGTACGCGGTTGATAACGATATATCGTGACGTCAATGCAAACTGAACAGCGATGGTTGAAAATCAGCACAAAAGAGAGAGACTAGGAGGAGGTTGGAAAGGGAAAGAAGGTAACAGACGGTGGGATGAACCTTGTGAAATAATGAATGCTGGCTTTAGTCATTATCCATTATCGATGTTGTAATATCCCACTTACGCAATGTATGATAAGGAACTACAAAGGTACAGCCAATAGAATTATCCCGACTGACTTATTCTCCTTGCCATCGAGAAATGTTTACAACAATAACTAAATTCCGATGCTTGCACCTGCACGAAGTGGCAAATATTGGAGAAACTACTATAGAAATGTTTGCAAGCAAAACGAAGATAGGTAATTGGCTAGATATAATGGTTGTTGTGTTAGCAGTTACAAATTGCATCGTCGAAGAGTGTATTGCACATGCATCTGCAGGAGAAGATGAAATGAATAACTTCGGTGGTCTGTATCTCCTTCGAGTAGTATGGTTTATCAAATCTAAATGCAACGAAGCAATCGAAATTCTGCTACCCTCGAACCACGCCTCTTCATTCGTTGGAAACGATTCATTGTGTGTGGTTAAAGAATTCATTTGCTTTTTACAGCAAGACCTGATAACGCAGGTGTTCGACGTGCTTTCTTTCAATTTTTGTTTCAACGTTAAGCGGCACACAATTCATTCGAATTTCGTGTCTGTAAATTTCCGTTCTTCGACGTGAATCGTATATTAAATTTGGAATTAAAATATGTCGGAACTGGAGTAAAAAAAGTTTTTTCAACGTTATCGAAGCGAGGTAAAACAATTGTATGCATTTATTAATGCTATTGGGTAAATTTGGAAATATTGCATATTGGAGTCGTTCTATTAATTCTCGACCAATACCCTCGTCATTCCAAAAGCAAACAGTTCCGGATATTCACCCCTTTGCTAAACGCCGGTCACTTGAAGCGTAACAGGCGTATGTACCAAATGAATTAACGCATTGTACACGCGGCCGTACCGTAAAGATACACGATAAATATACCAATGTATTTATAGTTGAGCGTACACGTCATAACCGTTCGCGTGAATTATCTCGTGAAAATGTAACGAACCGGTCACGATAATGCTCCTTCTCGATAAGAGGTCCCGATCGTCGCCAGCAAGGTCGCTGTGCGAAATTCATTCGATACCTTATCGCGAAACCCTTGAAAATTCGTCACGATATCTCGTCGATGTCAGGACATCGAAAAATCTCAGTCTGTTAATTGCTGAGGGATAGACAAAATTTTGCTAACCAATCTGATTTTTCTTTCGGTGCAACCGAACACTGTACATACGAAATTCGCATGCATTCCCATCGGCATGCTTTTCTCTGTACTTCACCTTGACTCCTTTAACGTTTGGTTCCACGTGCAACAGTAATTTTGTAACTGAATCGAGGACGAGCGTTTCGTTACAAGGTAAGACCTCATCGTGTGTGTAATACGATCAAATGCACGGCCATCAGGGAATACTTGTACCTGTCCAACGTATTACTTTCATGCAGCAGGATACATTTATATGAAATTACACCAGCTCGTTTATTTGTCATTTATCGTACCGTATACATCTGATCTTGGTATCCGTTTCTGTATTTCCTTTAATCATTTTCATGTTCTTGACAAAAATCAGAGTCATTCAGAATGGAGCAATTTGGAACTGCAGTAGAATTCGTGTTAATGAATCCAGCTGACACACGTGTGATCGAGTAACTGAGTCGAGTGAAATTTGTTTTATTTTATTTCGGAATTAAGCGGTTGACACCCGAGCAGGGTAGGTCTCCCGATATCAAAACGAGTCAAGTATACCTATACACCCGAAATCCGACTCGGAGAACTCCTTTTACAAAGCCGAATTGCTATTTGAAACGTGATTCGAGTAAGTAGACATTCAGTACTTGCAGTACATATGTACACACTTCGCGATGCAGTCTAATTATTGGAAAAATTCATATCGGCAAAGTTAATCAAATTACCCCAAAATATTGTAAAGAATAATGAAATTGAAATTACTAATAAATACCAGCGAACAGTAAAAACAAATAAAATAAGATTCGTTCGAAACCGCTTGAAATATATTGACTAAGCAAAAATCTTAATTAAGAAACGAATGATTCAGACGATCCAGACAAATTGAATTTATCATGGAGCTTCCGATAAGTATTATTTTCAAAACAACCTTGAGCTTTGCTTCTCCCATTACTTAAACGAGTCCACTTTTTAAATGGTTTTTTTTACCCCTTGAGCTAGTCTGTAATTATATGAGATCCAGGATGCGCGGAATATTCGAGTCGCTATTCGACTCAGCGATTATGTGCATCGAGTATCGATGGAAAAATGTGTACCTTGCATTCCGGGATGCCGTGGTTGACGAGCAAGGCCAGTCCTTTCTCGGACAGCGCCCTTAGCAGCTTGGTAGCCACTTGCTTCACGACACCCTTCTGAGGACATCTCTCAGTCCCTGCAAAGAAGAAAAAGGAAACAATGAAAAAGGCAAAGGAACTGCGAAGGGATTCCGCGTATGATGCATTTGCTGTTGATGTTGATTCCTCGAGCGGCGCTTCACGTAATCAAATTTCGAATCTTCTAGTCATTATCCTGATTAGATCGATATTTAGATGTAGATGTTACTCCAATATATTAATTGTACAGATTTCTCGAATTACTCACAGGTGGCTTAAGTAGCCACTTTTATTTTATCTAATTGATCGAGCTCTTAAAGAAGGAACGAATAGGATTTATTTTAATTACCGGGATTTCGTAATTAAAATCCGAATTGCACAATTAATAATTTTCTGAGTAAACCAATATTGAAATTTTTCCTTGCTACTTTTCAATAAGTTTCAAGCTGCTATGTATATAATATTGTAATTTCTTCCACTACGAAGCTTACAACAATGCCACGAGATCTTTCCCTTTCCCCTTTAGTCGTGCATATCGATTAGTTTTTTCATTGACAAGCCATTCATTGATTGATAGGCAAGCGGTTATCGCCGCGTGGAATGCGAGAAATATGAAAACGATTTTTCTCTGTCCGATTTTATCAAGTAAAGTGTAATTGTATTTATTTCTCACTCATGTGTTTTTCGGAGCAGACGATTTGTTTGTCATAATATGTTAAAACACAACAGAAAGACTGCACAGATGCTTGATAAGAGAGCTCGATTATATGTATGTTTATTCCCGATAGTATAATGGCCTTTGCAATAGTCTTAAAATACATATTTACCGCTCACGCATAGTTTTGTGTACCAATCATAATTAAACGCTCGCAGTGATAATTATTCAGCCACAATTATTTATAGAAATCAAGTATCCGGATGATGTGCCCGATATTATATAGATGTGCAATAGGAACAGTAAATTGCAATCGTGCGAGTAATGCAATTTTTGCCACCAACCCTAGTTTCCTAATCAACATGTAAATTCATGCTACATATATTCACACTACTAATACAGCTATTTAAAAAAAGTTCACATTATTTAAATATGCAGTATATTTAAGATAAAATTTTTGCAGACTAATACTTGATATGTGTTCGAATTAATAATTACCTACAATCATTTTTAAACTTTAATTCGATGTGAGGAGTAAGTATCTATAATTCGCATCGTTCCTCGACCCTATCTATTATCAACGAAGTACCTAAAAAAAAGAAACTAGCAAACTAAAGCAAAAAACGAGACTCAAGGCAGACTGCTCTCGTTTTTCGCCAGATGCTGATAAGAAATGATATCGCGATTTACGCACAGTACTCGTCGGTCAACAGATCCTGTTTCAACGCCACGCGGCGAGTATTGCTTTCTCGAGGCTTCTTCACTCGTGAGAACGTGATTTCACTTCGCGAAATGGGAGATCGGGTAAAAATCCACGCGACAGACACGTTCTCCCTTACACCAGGATGCTGCTCGTTGCGTTCACTGTCGAAAAAGCCTAATCGAGTCGGGCGATTTCATGGAAATCGTTGGAAATAACTAGCGTGTCAGTCCTTTTTTTTATTACCGTGTTGCTTTGATAGCAGGTATATTAAAATTCATGAATGATTTTGTACAAATTTGATGAATTTCTTTCTCAAAGTCTGCCTTGAAATGATTATGCATTCATAAGTGTTGGAGTAGCGTGCAATATTTCTCCAGCCATCAAGTAACACGATCACGACAATTGGAACAAAAGCAACTGTGCTTGCGAAACTTTCATTGTAGCAATTTGTTCAGGGTACGAGATAGATAATTATCTTCGAGGACGGTGGACTTTCACTGTCTCTTTTTTCTGACAATATGATCGATGTTATAACGATAAGGAAGTGTTGGTAAAGATCTAACGGACAAATGTATTACGTTAATGTTTAGATTAGAAAACAAAAATTCCTGTTGTCACGGTTCTTAGCGCAGCCTTTCTTTGTCCATTCTAAGTGTAATAGATAACTCGTTCTAAGATTAAACCGACGACGAAGAGGTTCGTGCTCCAAAATGTGTCTCAACTTCTGTACTTCCTATTTAGTTCGCTATTTCTGTGACGTTCTGTGTGCCAGACAGATAAAGAAAGAAGAGACGGAAGCAAAGGAGGACAGTTAGGCGAGTTTTCCTCCAATTTTCTCGTTTTCGAAGATGATCATCGGGCACTGGGCCAATGTTTCCCAAATATCGGCACCAAAAAGGAGTTCCCCGCGCAAAATACATTTAATTTCCCCGAGATCCTGTTTCACAGAGAAACGTAGTTGCCAAGGAAGTTGGTAAAAAAAAAATAACCTGAAGAACTAGTTATCGAGCGGTTGGAAACTTTTTTAACGAAACTTGGAAACACGAACCGATCGTTGTTGCGTTAAATGGCCAATAATATGTATGCAACGCGTCTCACAATCCTTGTAATCACGGACTAAACGTAATCGAGATATTAAATTGTATTTTTAGAAAATTGATCGGCCTCGAGAGGATTACACCATGATAGATAGCACGTCGAAACAAATAATTTCTGCTTTGTATTTCGCAAGATCAAGTACTTATAAGTGTTTCCTGAATAATTATACCCGGTATAAGCTTCTTGAAATCGCGTTCATGTTTCACACGCCTTGGGTACGCTTCTGATCGCATGTAACTCCTTATCGAAACTTTATCCATCCGTTATCGTCGAAGAAAGGCGGCTTAATTTCTGCGGTTTTTCCGATTAAACGCCGAAATCCTTTTATCGTAGAAACCGGACAGTTTTACTGCGACAAAAGCTTACAAAAATTACGTTAAAATTATCGAGACCAATTGGAGTTAAACGCTAAGCTACACATTTTTTTCTGGAAAGCTCTATAGCCTCTATCGAGCGCACAGTGTCTCAAAATTGGTTTATATTAAAACCTGGACAAACATTATTCTTATATGTACAATATATCACGCATTATTTATCCTCCATTCGATCTCAACTATAAATAAGCACTTTAAACAATCCACGAAGTATCCATAAAGATGCCACAAGGATACGAAATTTCGCATTAACGTAAACCTCCACAAGAAACTGTTAGAACCCATCAATTCTGCTCAATATGACATAGTACTCCGAAACTTTACGATCGTGTGTCAGAGAGCGCTATAAATTTCTAGACCATAGTTTTATTATTCAAGTTTCGTCCGCACAAAAATTTCATAGTCGTTCACGGCAGTCGTCTGAATATTCTAATCCTTTAATAGCTATAAGCCGAGGACAACGAGCCGGGCAAAATTTGCATGCGATTCAGCGTGGTCCTTGGTCGCCATCCGTGAAGTGGTTCGACAAACACTGGACCAAATGGGATACTAAACAAATGGTCAGTTAATCGTAGTTAAAACATATTGGTTCCAATGACTTCGACCAGAGTTCGACGTAACGGGATAAACGACCCGTGCTAATGCATAATTTGCCACGTATATGCATATGTACAGTAGAATTCTAATAATCCAGCAGACTTCTAAACTACAGAACTTGAGGTTACTGCTCGATGTTACTTGTGACGCGGAAAATGCGCGGAAAACAATTTAAAAAACGAGCGTGATTAATATTAAAATAAATAAAGTAATATAATTTATTAGAAAAAATATCTATATATCACGTAGAGTACATAAAATAAATGTGCAATTTAATTACTTGTAAAAATTAATCATTTCGGAGAAAATAGAGGTCTATTGTTTTCTGCAATATCTACTATGCTCCAGTTTTACAAATTTTTGTGAAACGTTACGGATTATCGGAATTCTACTGCATACCTATATAGGACTGTACAAAGTTTGTGGACTCGCGTTTCGCACGACAGGTCTAGAGATATCGTTCGACACGATGGAAAAGAAGCAAAAGGGACCGGAAGCAGAACTCTCCGATTTCTATCTGCGATTTCTATTGCGACAGTAACGGCTCGCGTGTTACGCTTGTTTTTCTCTTAGTGTTGTTCTCTACTCTCTATAAAACGAATAGCATTGCGAGAAAAATCATTCCGTTGATTTACGGGGGCTGTAATTCTTTTTTATTACCGATGAAGTAATCGAGCGAGAGGGAAATTCGCGGAAAATAAAGGTTCCTGTTCGTTATTATTTCTTCCTCCTCTTTCGAAATGAGAATTTCAATGGTTCTTAGAAGATTCTTCTTATGCAGCTAGAATTTCCTGTGTCGGAGTTAAATTAGAATGCAAAGGTGACATGTGAAATAATGAACCGTATGCATGTAAGATCCGTTGGTTACGTTTAAACTCGACTGTTAAATGCTTCTGAAGAATAAAAAATGAACAACACGGCGAACTGGTTTGTCCACGAGGAAAAGAAAGATACACGGCCCAGGATTTTCGAGTTCTTTAAGCATACCCGTGACTCATTTCTTATACAACATCGAAAGTTCCAGGAGTTAGGGGATCGTGGTTGAGAAATGTTCAGTTTTTGACGGCGGGTGATTGGGAGATATTTTGTAATACACTCTGCAATGAATAACTCCTTATACTTTCAATTCATTTTTTTTATCGATAAGGAATTCAATGTCTCACTCAATTTCTCAATTTCTCTCAATGAATATCAAATCAAGAAGAAAAGAAAAAAAACGTCTTTCCTTTACAATAGCGATAACGATCGCTCAGGATCGATTAAGCTAACGATCGACCAAGCTAAAAATGACTCCTTTATTTGAAATAGAACTTTCCATAAAAGGACCACGCTTTAAACCGTTCTTCTGCAGACAAAGAGAGAAGAAATAAAGATAATAAAATTCCTGTTTGTTGTGCGACTATATGCTAACAGTATATCGTCCAATTCTCTCGTCCAAGGCAAACAAAACGTTTATTTCACCATATTTAACTAAATCATTAGCGTCGAACACAACAGAGAGCTTCCGACAACAAATACGATCTTAATCCGAAAAGCAAGCGTGACTAAGGCTTTGTCAATTAGTGTTACCGAGGAAATTCACGTGAGCCTCGTGAATGGGGACGGTTTCCGCGAAGATCAGCTCTGACAGAGACGAAGGTCTTTTGTCATATGCCGCCGTAAATCGTAATTCCCTCTCCACCTTTTGATTGCACATGATCGTCGTGGGCAATAAATCAATCGTTGGAAAATCCTACCACGAACGTTGCAGCTTGAGCGTCGATCTGGCCTTTCGTCTCTCGCGCTCTGGTACTTGTACTGGAGCTGTTTACACCTGGTTCACGTGAACGCAGACGATCGAAAGGCGAACAGCGATACCGAGCACGGAAAAACGTTGCCCAGACTGTGATCGTTTCGCGAACCATCGATTATATATTATCGTTTCTCCCTGACCACAGCGTGATTTATCTACAAAGCTAGAATAATTTATAGGGCTGCTGCGAAACCTATTGTACGTCGTACAGTTTCGTTGCGACGAGTTAGGATATCCTAGATACGATATCCTCCGTGCAACTCCAAAACGATTTACCAAAGAGTCAGGTAGCGTTATCTGGTTATCATTTAAATGGTTTACATTGAACTATTATGCGATCACTCGCATAAATATTATGGAAAATTATTTTATATCTCATTAATAGAATTTTTTGGGCCGTCGTTCTATTTCGCGGTGCGCTACGAATTCCATACGATCTTATAATAAACTTATCGGGCCTTCCATGAAACTGCGGTTTTCCTGAAATTCGTGCCGCGAAATAATAAAAACTCCAGACTTTATATACGTGCTTACAATACGTACGAATGCAAACATCGTTAAACTTCGGCGCATCGTGCTTTATCGTTTGCAAAAGTAAACGTAAAAAGTACGAATCGCGGTTAATGCGTGATATATCGAGGTCCAATATTATCTGTGTCATTGAAAACAAATAGACGCACGAAGCACGAACCTGTAGGGCAATGTAGTCTGTTTAAAATAAATTTTTTATTCATCTCAATGGACACAATTTTTTGGACAGTGAAAAATGAAACGCTACCTAATTAATGAAAAGCGATTCTAATTATTTAATAACCATCATTCTATACTTGGCGAAAGTACCGGTAAGACTGCCGGTACCAGGAGAAACCGGCGAAAATTTTCTCTTATATGCCTGTCTGTGTTCTCTAGATACTACTCTAACAATCAGTCGATACTTGGATCGATGGATCGAACGGTGAACAATGTATGCAACTCCATTCAACTCAACTCAAGTCAACAGATCGCGAAACAACTTGATAGTTTCCTGATATTATTGGAATGCGACGCAACGGTACAGTTAAGGTTGGCTTTCCGCGATATCAACGATTTCGATATCGATTTGCTAAACTTCAGATATTGCATACGTTGTTATCGGCCGCACTAGCCCCCATTCCCTTACACTTCTACGTTTCTGTAATGTGCAACGTCAAACAGAATGACGAACTGTTATATGAAATACAGACTGGAAATTGAAAAATGTACATACGCGGATAGTACATGGTTATATAAGAACGTGACACATGTGTATATAGATATAAGCACGTATGTACTTATATGTTTCCGCGAACACGGTGAATTAACGTTGATATTGCGATTCGTTTTGCTAAGTAAATTGCGCATTAAAAGGCGACTAACGATACAGAAGCAATTGATGATTAAAGTACAACTGAATTGCACGTGGGGCGTTGATAAAGCTCTTATCATTACAGGATGTGTGCATCGATTTACGAAACGTGATATAAACACGATAAATTACTCACGGTAACTGTAATATTGTCGACGTTCGAATTTCCATAATCGTTCTTATCAAAAGGTGTATACGCGGTTGTTGCGCAGGAGACGTCAGAATGAATTATTCCCGCACGAATTGATTTACAGTGGTCTGCGAATCCTGGCCGTAGAATCTCGTTCGATTTTTATCTAGAGACACGATCGATTCTCGACAATCTCCGGTTTACTCCGAAGAGGAAAAAATAAAAACAGTTTCGATGGAACAACGATGATAAAACGTGGTCGCGACAGATGATAACGGTGCACGCAACTACTGAGCGAAAGCAAAATACGTATGTACGTACGTACGTACGTACATTTAGCAACTTTAAAGAACAATTCACCGATAATCAAATAGCAATCGAAGTAACGAGTATTAGATGGGAGAACGAATTGAAGATTTCCTTGGGTTGAACGAGTTGAATCGTTTAACGCGTTGAGATTTATGTTACGATCGACTGAATCGTATATAAGTATGTACATATCTCTGTGTGCGAATGTGTTGACGAGGAAAAGTGAAGAAAAAAAAAATTCTTATTGATGTAAAATTTTCCAGAATTCGTAGTACAATAAAAATTCTTTCACGGAATCTTTTTCGTTGAAATAAATGAATCTATTATACGTACGTGGGTATTATAAACGGCGGTGAAATAGGAAGCAGGAATCACTTTCAACTGAATTGTGATAACCACAGGCGACCCAGTTTTCAGGTAACACGAATATCCGTTACATCTAAAGCGCAACGATGAAAGTGAATTCACAGATTACAATCTGCATCGTTTATTCGCCGATGTTTCAACCGCATACAAATAAAATATAACTACGGTATCAGTCTGCAGCAACTCTGCCCACGATTCTACTGTGCACTGCAAACTGCATACATATACACATGGACTTCACAATCGAATAAAGCTGGATACCGTTGTGATGAAATTTGTTCCGTTTCTTTGGAATGGAAATAATTTTCTTTTTGAGAACAACATTCCTAATCAACAGATGACGAATCGACAATCCTTTGAAGACTTCGAATTCTTCAATTCGAACTGAGGATCCATAAATAGAATTTATGTCGCAATTGTACATCGAAGAACAGGACCGATGAGAGAAAGTTTTTCAAGTGGTACAGTTCTGCTTTCTATTTTTCTTTTTTTTTCGGCCAACAAAGGGTTAACACTTTTCGTGCACCCTGCACAAGAGCGTTCTACGCTGATAACGCGATAACGAATAAAGTTCGACGCGAATGTATCATCACATATCACGCGATCGCAGTCAGGTACGTCATCCTTATGCGTATGGAGTAAACCGTATTTATGCAATTATACATTTTGCAACTCGCTACCTACGTGTTTTCTCCGGATGCCGAGCGATCTCTTACACGTTGGTCCCCTCGCTTTTCACCTTCCACGGCTATTCGAGACACATTCTCTAACATTAATGTGGAAACGTGTCGCGTATTCAAGTTGCACCGGGGAGAATGCGGCTCAAAGGGAAAAAGAACAAAGGAGATCTTCTCGCTCCGAGGCGAATGCATTCGGTGTCGTGCGGTATTATTATCGTTCGAGTCATTGCATTCTTGTTGCCTGTTGTTTGGACTGATCTGTTTCTCCCATTACATGTATTCTGGGATTGCAACGGTTTCGCCACCCATACTTGTCGCTCAAAGGATTTCTGACCCCGTCTATTCTAGCGAATTTATTGCAGCTTTACATTTCAGTCGGGCGAAATTTAGAAATATTTATTACGGGGCCGTAAAGGAACAAATAGATTAGGAAAGGACAGCGATGCGCCCGTGGAAACGTGTTGAAATAAATGTCACGCTGCTTTTTCCCGTTACGGACGTGAGCACTATCGACCGAATTCTTTCCTGATGATTGGCATGGAACAATTAAATGTTCGCAGGGCTTGTTTCATGGTGCAAAGAGTTGTGTATTGTTCGGCAAACTGAATGCTCGGTAATTTAAACGACACCTAGAAGGAAATTGCTTAACGAGCAGAATATAATGGATAATAATAGACGGGGGAAACAAAAGAAAAACTATTGTATTACTGTATTGTCACGTTTGCTCGAACAGATACTCGATATTATACTATCTGTTTAACCCTTTCGTTACGGAAGGCGGACTGCATTATTTCCGTCGTACCTAACAAAAAGTAGTAGCAAAAGGAAAACAATTTTTTGTAGCCTGACACGTGTAATAAAAATAAGTCACTTTGAGAGCTTTTACGAAATTGAGTCCAGGATACTCTTTACTTGTAGGGTACCGGAGCGAAAGGGTTAAGCAACTCTTAATCTTCAAATTGAACATTTCTTATCCTCGCCATACCACTTGCGATAATTACTGCACTCATTATAGTATGGTAGGAATATGTATACCATGATTAACTAGCTTAAGAATAGCCATGTTGTCAGCAATAATAATAACTGCACTCTAGCGACAAAATTGCCGGCAAGAATAAAATATTGAAATGAATGCACGCGCAACTCGGACGAGTCATTTTCCCAGACTCCGTTAATGCACTCGGTAATTAATCTTCGTGGATGCATCCACGTAACACCACAACCAAGTAAAAAAATTCACGTTGCTTGAAGGCCTATTCGCAGGTTCCCTACCACATACATATAATGTGCTCGCTTATTCACGTCGTTGCATATCGTGGTCACCAGGGACATGCACGTGTAACAACGTGCATGCACAGGTAAAAGAAAAATACACGTTCCGCTCGTGCATGTCGCTTCGTGTCGGCAATAGAGACAAGCAAACGCACAAATGGAGCCGAACAAATTGGCGTAACTTTTGTTGCACGCTCCACAGTAATTTTGTTAAAACATAACGAATATGTATATGGCTCATTAGCAAAGTGGCGTTACATATCGCAGCAAAGCTCTTTGAAACGGTTCCAGGCTTATATTATTATTGTTTCTTGGAAGAAAAGCGCGCAGCCCTGGATTTTAATATATGCAAATAGATGCACCAAAAAAGGGGCCACGTGAATGCTTTATCATTGAAAGTACTGGAATTTTACCAAGGACTAAATTCCTGGCCCCGAAGGGTAAACGTGATAACGTACAATTCAGTCGTGAGGTCTTCGTTCCGAGAAACCTTATTCTACATTCTTCAATTGCATAAGAAGGTCAATTTTATCAGCGATAATATTATTTGAGACAGGCTTTCTTTTTTCGTTTCGCCTAAACGATGAAACGTTTTCAGTACGAAAGTAACTAACGTAACACTTCCCGAAGCAGAGTTTCACGAGCGAATTAAATTTCTTCTTCCTTCAGGCGCGTTATCAATGTCGCGTTAGGAGCGTGCAATAATAGTGGTCGCAGAAAGTGCATTGCAACTCCGATACTTCGATTAGAGAACTTGAAGATAAGCGATTGTCCAGGAAAACGCCATAAGCCATTCCGGAAGGGACGTTTCGAAGAAGGTCGGAAGTTGACCGCGATAAACTACTCGACGATTGCTGACGCGAATAACAATGCCGATTCCTTTGTAATAGTTTTCGTGCAATGAAAGCGTAATACAACTGGGAACTGCAAATCGGTACGGAATTACGCCCAGAGACAAACGCGAGGAACAATACAAAAAGAAAGGGAAAAGAGAAATATTTCCAGGCGACTAGGATTTCGCGTGATCGTCAATCAGAGTTTCATTGAAACATGTTTCACGACTCCGCGTACAACAAGTACTATGTACATGTAGTTGTTACGGTTCAATACATGGGCGCCAAGGTATATGCAAGTACCTTACCTACGTCGAACAGTACATCTTTCGACACAAAGAGATCAACGATGACTAAGATACCTTGGCCAGGAATTCCAATTACCAATAAACACTCGACATCATTTACATAATCTCTAATTAAACTTTGCAATTGCAACGACAGTTCCGTCTCGCTTCTGTTCCCGATCGTGAAACATTTTTCAAAGGATATCGTGTTTCTTTTATCCAACCGAGCGTGTATGTACTGATATTATTCTGTATATACGTGAGTCGTTGGCCTGTTGCCCAGACACGGAATGCATATAAGTACGTGCACAGGATGCAAGCAGAAAGGACAGAAACTGTTGTACAGAACCGAAGCGAAAGAAGAGTAGGATGGGAGGAGAGAAACGATGGAATGTATCGTGGGCTTGGGATCGTGAATTGAAGTGCGGCACTCTTTCCCTTTACACAGCACACGCCAATCTATTATTCTCGGCGGCATTCACCACGTCGACCGTTTAAATTATTAACCTACACATTTGCAGTCACGGAGGCGTAAGTACGAGATATTCTATTGAAATTGTAAGTGTGCTCATATATTTTGCCTGTGTATGTGCATCGCACATGCGCGTATATATATGAATACACAGTAGGCACGTTAATGTGAACCAACCTTCGAGATCGGTGAATTATCCGTGTATACGACCTTGTGGAACAGATAGAAATCAACGACTTCAGTGTAGTATCCTTTTCGACCAGATGACGGTGTTTATTTGACATTGCAGTTAGAAGATTCACTTGCGATGAATAATTGTTCCTAACCGTATATTGTCAATATTATGCTTGAAAATAGAAACGGGCGCAAGAGTGTCCATTCGTTTAATCAATATTAGCGATGAATGAATTGCTTGAACACGCAAGCTACTGTCACATTATTATTTGACTATCGTTTCAGTCCCGGTGTACGACAGAAATCGTGGCACTGTATAACAGAAAGGGACTGTAAAACAATAACGAATAATCCTTAGTATTATGAGTGAAATCGCGATAAAAAGAAAATGTCTTTGTACATGTCTGTCTGACTGTCAATCCTGTCGGTGTAACGTGAAATGTTTTCCCTCTACATTTGTTAACTCCCATTTGTAATCAGTTAAAGAGATACACAAACAAGCTGGGATTATATCTGTGCGACAGTAACGCTCTTGTCAATATTCATCGATAGGTGTATCAATATTGTATTCCAAAATTAAATTAAAAAATATAATATAAAATCTATGGGGAATAGAAATATGTATGCAACCAGACCATTAATCCTACAATAATTACAAGATCTTGAAGAGGTGTTCTTTGATTCTAAACGCGTTAATGAATCTTGTTGTAGTAACAACTGCATAGGCAGATAACGAAGATGTATGAGACACCCTGTATGAATCTTGGAGGGCGCCAAGGGAGGGGCCCTTCTTTGTGAGACGGGCTCTGACCTCAACGGATCGTCGGGCCTGAGGTAGGCGCCTCAGTCTGTGAACGGCGAAGCTGTTCGTGCTACTGCTATGCTTGCTGTCTGGCCAGTTGCCTGCCCTCGTTGCCAAGCAACCGTAAAAGCGTCACCCTCTGAATCTCTGAAATTCTCTTCACCAAATGGTTTCATCGGGGCCTGTCCGCAGTACTCAACGATCACGTTTTCCACGTGAGAAAGCGGCCACATTAAAAATACTCACGAAAGGCCAATGATTTTGGTCCAGACAGTATATATTTAGAAGAGTGCATATGTGTGTAGAATACAATTCAGCACGTACAGACTCAAATACATATTATAATAAAGCTCGTTGTTTCTTTGTATTAGTATCTAACAGTTATGAAAGAAACTGTTCTCCTACTCAGAATAGAAAGGACTTGCCTATGTACACATAATGATCTTTTTAATTTACCGTGGATTTTTTTCCCTTTTCGTAATACGATCGATTGATCGACGTTCGAATATAACCTTGAACTTTTGCGTGAAGTCATCATACCGGGTGAAACGGTTAGTCATTAAAAGAGCTAAACTAAACTATATATGTACACGTGTATATGCCTCGTCCCGCATCACCACGTGCCTTGGGAATCGTGGTTAATTTCGAACTACGTCAATTTGGTATTACTGTTAATTTCGTAAATTTGAACTTTGACCTGAATTGCGACATGTTCGCGATTCGTGACATCTTTTTTTCTCTCTCCCTCCCTCTCCTTACATGCAATGCAATTTTATGCACATGATCGTGCGCGCGCCGGTCGTTGGCTAACTTCAGACATAATAAATTTCGGATAAGACAGCAGGACACTTACCCATGTGTGCGAGGTCGATGATCGGCACTTCGCACTTGCTCAGAAGCGTCTCACAGGTCTGGGTTACAATCGGAGCACTCGTGCAGCAGCTCATCTTGCTCGTCGCTAGTTACTCGTCGAAATGAGATTTCTATAGCTGTCTTTCTCTGCCTTCTTTCTCGGCCCCTGTCCTTCTTTGTTCAGCTCGGTCTTCGGCTGCTCTCGCAATTTCGTATCTTGTCCCCGATCTTTCTGTTCCGTTCACTCGATCACTTCTTTTCCCTGCGTTGCGTGTCGCCTTCTTCTCGAACTGTTCGTTGCCCCTTTCCTTTTTTCCTTCTTGTGAATTTTCCTGATTCAGTATGTATACCCGTGTTGCTTATGTTCGATCAACTAGCGGCAACTATAATAATACCGGGACGAAAGATATACATATATGTGATTCGAAGATGGGAAGCCCGTGAACACTACCCCACACGACGTGCAAACTAACCCGGCCAATATAGGCGATTACGGGCAAATTCACTAAAATATCCAATAAAAAATCATGCTATCACTGCACATTAATGGAGATTCTTCGTTTAAGCTGCAGCTTGGTTAACACTCCTCTACTGAACGGTGAAAGGAAAATTTGCAGACTTCGCGTTGGCGTTACCGGGTTTTTCCCCCAACAGAAAAGACACAAACTGACACAGCTTTACGGCAACCCTAACGGTAGCCGTAAGATACGAGTTTATTATGGGGCTGATGATGCGGCAGGTAAATGTATATATGCTTGTGAACTAGTGGGCACATGCTACAATATCGACAGAGTGGCAGATGATCAACTATTGCGAAAAGAAACGCAACTACAGTAACAATCTTAACTGATGCGCGGACGTTCTTCGACTGAGTCGACGACGTGTGAACTCACCGAGCGCGCGCGGCTATTAACCGAGTACTGCCGAGGCGAAACGATTAGTCACGAGCGGTAGTAGGGGCAGCCGAAGCGCACACGACTTGGTCCGAAGTTTGCCGATTATACATACGGAGGCCTTATGAATATTCGCGCGCTTGCATATCGAAGAATTGAATTTATTTATATCTATTTTTGAATTTTATTCGAATGTTTTTCATTTTATATACATCTTAATATTGTAAAATACATATTTCTATACCTCTCTTCTGTATTATAAAGTATCATTGCCCTAAATTCAGACGACAACCTCGCACGGTTTAAAATTTAGAATAAAAAGAAATGCTATTGATGGATGTGTTATGGAGACAATAAATTCGCTTAATTTCCTTTATCACTTAGGCATGCAAAGAAGTATGGAGTCTAAGAATCTACCTCTTATTAATATTAGAATTACGCTAAATACTACTTGGACGAAATCTTTAAGATAGTCGTTCACAAACCTGTCCGATGTCGTTTCAACGAAGGTACGAATAAGTATAAAAAAGAACAACCTAATTTTTATCAATTTTACCAGTGTGTCTGTCACGGTGCTTTCAGTGGTACTGCACTCGCGTGAACGATCTTGCGTTACTAAATCCAAAATTCCTCGATCCCCACCACGTACAATACACGATCCTCCCTGCTTGTCTCTACTCACCTCTAATCGTTTGTAATTAGTATTTTGCTGTTATCGCAGATGCGTAATTAAAGGTATCTTAACTCTGTTCCTTCCCCTTCATTAAACATTATATTCTCGTTTCACAATATTTCAAAAGTTTCATCTATACCTTCTTTTTCTATAGAATGCTACGGCGATATCGTTTATGCTACAATACTGTTCCGCTGCAAACACCTATTTTCTCATACACTTCAGAATCTTTTTTCCGCTTTCAGTACCACCAGCTGTCCCTCGATGGAAAAGTTACGAGTGCACATCTTCTTGGTTTCTCAAGAAATCGAGCACACTCGGATTTGAACGTTACAACTCTATCTTTTTTTAGTCAGCAATAAATCCCGGCAAACGATCGTAAAGAACATCTTACCAGACACGACACGATTTGTTCGCACAAGATTTACAGGTGAATACTGGACGAATCGTTTCTTCAACGCGTTTCACCGTCGCACAATCGTTTCTTCGCTATCGTGTGTTCCTCGTGAACGCTAGGTCTTATCCTGGCTGCCCCTAAGATTCGTACAGATTGGTCGTCCGCAGGTGAAAAGTCGAACGGCGATGAGGATGAGTTCGAGTAGTCTTTTGCACTGCCTTTATTTTTAGAACGGAGGCTCCTCATTGACAATACACGTTTATCGCCCCGTTTACGTTTATCGCGTTTCTTTGTTGTTTTCATGGACCGTGCTTCCCGGTTCGATGGAGATGAGCTGGTATACCGTCTCTCCGTTTCTGAGCTGACCGTGGAAAGGATAAGGAAGTTCATTTGTCATTCAACGTTCATAGCGGCGCGTTGATTCTAGAATTAACCCGGTTATCTTATCCGTGGACCAACGCGGCGCGCGAAAATGACCCGTCCCCGATAAGCAGCAAATCGAAACTCGTTTTTAATTGAAATTACTTGCTCGTTGATTTACGAGCACGGTTTCTTTCTCTTAAGAGGGACGAGCTTGTTATGTGGAACCCTGAGATCATCAACATTTATTGTCAGCGTATCAATATTGCCGATGTTATTGAATGTGTCAGGGAATAGATTGATGGTCATCCAACACTTACATGTACCATTTGATCAATTATTTTGGAATTATTATTAATATATTAGATGTATATGAGTTTCGTAAGAGTATGCGACTGTGTGCAAACTGTTGTCCGTCTATATTTATTATTAATCTATTACTGGATCATATATTTCCTTGTGTAGTCAACAACATTTATAATAGTCAATTATTGACAATAAACATTCACGGTCTGATAACAAAATCATTACCTTGTACCGTCGACCGATGCACTGGTGGATTCGTTGGCGAAGACGGACCTGAAGTGGTACATGTAACACGTCCCGCACAAAAGTTTCCGTATAATCTAGAAAAATTCGCGTCTAAATAATTATCGTAAATAATGATATATAATAAATAATATAAAATACAATGTAATATTTTGATGATATAAAGAGATAGAACGTTGCACCTTCGTAATCAAGAAAGCTAGGAAGATTTGTATGATCACCAAAGTGCTCGTCATAACGTAGGCTACGATAACGATCCTTAAAAGAACAGGACTAACGATTTCAGCACAACCGTTCACATTTATAGTTTTGGTGTCGGCGTCCAGAATTGCCGTGTGTTCGCACGGTGTCATCGCACGTAAATTGCAACAACTAAACGGGACACTACGATCTCTATATTCTTCGTCTGATATCGGTCTCTGAACGGCCATTTCATCCCTCGATGCATAATCTACACCCTGGTAAATGAATATCTTTCTCATTTTCTTATTTTCTATTGTAGAACATATGTTTTTGTTCACGCTGTTATACCGTGTTTTGAGTTACCCTTTTTGTATGGTGGATTCACCTGCCAGTCATAGAGGAACCAGTCTGTGTAGGAGGAATGGCCACAACACTGAAAGATGAACTGTATCTCGTCGATCGCGTACTTATAAGATGCTGCACTCACGTACAAGTGCATCGAGCTGTTGAAAATGTCGATCAACGTTTCCTGTCTGACACTTATATGATACCCTATGGAAACTAGAGTTGCCGCATTCGTTAACGCGCATATTGCGATTACTATCAGCAAACATTTTAACGTTTGTCGAGTTTCTGCGCAGCAGCGTGGTACTTTTCGCCTACCGGAAAGAAATGTTACAAGAAATCAGTAAAGATAGAAATTTGGTAAAGAATAATTTTAGATTGTTCAGTATATTCTAGGTGCAATTAAATTTATTTTGTACTCACGCTCGTATACTACGAACAGTTATTAGAGCAGTCGGCAGGCCCAAGCTGACGTTTACCAGAGTAAATATGACTGGTCGCAAACCGCCAGCGAATTGAATGATCTGCCACTCGGCGAATATTTCCAGAATCAGCATGAAAAAACGTTTTGCCTCGAAGATGGCCAGAGTGACCGCGACACCGTATCCAAATCTCACTTCCCAACCACAGTTGCAGGGTACCCTTGCATTCTTCTTAAATACCACGTTGTTTTTTCGGCTGCTCCCGTTGCTCGACATTCAACAATTTTACCAAATTATTCTACGCGATTCGTTCCGTGCTGCCTCGTTCGATTAGCCTGCAAATACCTTCTAGAACCATTAGTTTATGTCAAAATGAACAAAATATATAATATAGTTTGCCTCGTGCATCTTATTTGTATTATCATAGTAAAGACTACCTGTGAAACTATAAAGTTTTGAATGATTAAGTCATTCAAGAACCGGATATCTCAATTATCCTGTTATTTTAACAAAGAAAAAGAAGGATTGTCCGTAAAGTAATTGCAAAATTCACGAAGCTCTGTTTATCTCTCATTTTAGCAAATGACAAATGGCAGTGAGATTGTAAGAGATTGTTAAAGACACGCGATGCCATTATTTCCACGTTGTGCACGCTCATTGAGGATGATTTGGACCGGAAGTTGGCGAAGAAAGACATGATTTCTCAAGATTGGTGCGTAATTACACGAATCGCAATCACAATTGCAAATATGCACTACCAATTTTCTGTGGTGAAAAGAACATATCGTATATTGAAATAAAATGTTTGATCGAAGGATCGTAAGAACACCAATCGTATTTTATACGATTAACTACATCTATCTATATATGACAGTGTCTTGCGTAGTATCCAAGGTTAATTAGATCTAGAGGTACGTAAGTATCTGCTATATATTTGCTCGAATCGTGCAAGGTACGTCAACCTGAGATTCGATTAAGGATAATGCTTTTAATTAGCTACTTGCGTTCGTGCAGAACATATTTTACCATGTGAAAGATAAACAAAGTTTCAACGTATGACGTGTCATGTTTAACGAAGACGAGGCAAAACATGATTCGACGAGCAGATTTATGATAATTTGCAGGAAAACATTTTTGCAGTTTCCTACGAAAAAGGAACACTCACCAGACGCCATGGCGCGAGAGATAAGGCAGCCTTTTCTAAAATTACGGAACGTTGCGCGGAAAAATTACACACTTTTCAAGTTTTCCGTGAAAGCGAGGATGGCGCGCCCTCGATGGGTCATTGTCTTTCATTAGAAACTATGTTCACAAGCGTGACAATCTTTCGGTAAAAATTCAAATATACACACGATGTTACCAGGAAAGATTATCTATTATATTAGGAATGACAAGTAGCACTTTTCCAATTTTATGACACACTTTATCTATATTTACATCAGCCAGACAACACAATATTTTAAGTGCAATCTTATAAATTACTTATTGCACACTGATTTGCCCATCCTAACAGGTAGAAAAGAGTCTTAAATCGATGGCTTATAACTATAATTATGTAGTACTTATTTTCTACATTGAGCTTTGTCGTCTTACATTACTGTTTAGTTATCTGAAGTACTGCAAACTATACGATATTGGTCGTAAATGTTTAACATTATGTTACACCCAAATTATGTACACATTCGGTGAAAGAAATATACTATCCTTCCTTCTATGATTATACGATAACAAGTTCTTAGTTGAAACTCAGATGACGCGATATTTGTATATATCGACGTAAGATTGTTTAATGCCGAAATTCCAGAACGCCAAGAATGGTAAATTTTCTGTTAAATAGATGGCCAATCGCATTTGCGTGTTAAAGAATGCTCTGAAGAAACTAGACCACCAATACGTGGGTGGTAGCAAGTATTTGTGCACCATTAATTGAAGATTCAATATGAATCTACTGTACAAGGACAGATTTGATAGATCTGAAAGCATGGTTCCTCGTTTAATCATCGTTTTAATTTGATCATCGAATTTATTATAAAAATAGAATATTTACCTATTTTTAATGAATGATTGTTATTCGTGGCGGCTGAAGATGCTAAGGTAAATGTGAAAGCAATGAAAGCGTTTGGATCCATGTAAGGATTGACAGGCCAGAGGGCATCTATTAAAGTGTGACTCATTTGATCGAAATCCTTGCTACCTCTGGCAAATGAGGGAAGGAAGATTTCATCCAGAAGTCGTCTGCAAAGAGCTCGCGTCTCCTCAACACTACCGCTACAAATGTTGTATCTATACAAAATATAGTAAAATATATTTAATTATGTTAATAGAAAAGTGAAAGAGTTTAATATTTCTTTTGATCCTTTTAAGAAGGCGTTTCAGAAGCTAAATTTGATTTAAATTAATTTGGCGACAATAATGGTCTTCTATCTTTTAAACAGTTTCGAATCTTTAGTTATGAAAGAACTCTAAGTAATTTCCGAATCCATTAAAATACACACTTGTCTTCCATGCCCAGCATACTGCCAATAACTCTCCAAAAATGAACAAGTCCTTCAAGTTCCTCGAAAGTATTGTTCACCCCAAGATCATCGCCGCTCAGTAGGGTGAAGCCCATGAATCCAAATTGAGTCAGCGCCATGTCCAGTTGCGATATTCTGTTAAGACCTGCTTCGGAACTTCTTCGAAAAGCTACGCAGTGTTTTTTCCGTACGATTTTCAACGAATGAAGAAATCTGCAAAAGAAAAATATGTTAGCTTTGCAGAGACTCCTGTTATTAATTAATATAACGTTAGCTACATGACGTAAATTATTTTCACTTCTTTCATCCTTGCTACGTTTGCTTATTTCCACTTATCAAATTTTATATGACGAAACACATATCGGGGAGCCTTTATTGCCGAGAATAAAATATGAAAATGAAGCATACATCATTTATGATAGCTTAGAGACAAAAATTCTTCTCAATTAAATTTTGTTAAAGGTATAATGCCCGGTGTACGTGTCGATCACGACACATTGGATTTTCCCAAACGCCAGATTATAGGTCTGTGGGTCTACCGAGGAATATATATTCGGCAAGATAAATCGATTAAAATACCGTGGCTGCACGTGCCCGGCAATTCTTCGAATGCCAATGAACGACGCGTCTCCATCAATTCTCTTCAACGGTGTATTTTTGTCCTATGTGGGATATTTTAAGGGGTTCCTTGGAAAATCGAGATTCCCCAAAGTGTTTCGAAGATACAAGTATACGCAACATGTAACTGCATTTCGAAGCGAGAATATAGTGATAAGCAATGACTAACACATATTGAAAATGCTATAGTTATTAATAGCGACTGGTGATAAGAATAGAAATTTATTTTAAGGGATCGTACATATTCCCATGGTGTTTCATATTTCCGAGAAATCGGTCTAGCTATCTTCCCAGACGAACAAGATTTATTACTTCCGTTTAATAAAATATTTTACACAGGTAAAGTACTCTGTTGTTCTGTTTCCTTAGTGATACCTAAGAACGGTTTCTTTAAGAACTATGTAAATGTTTGATGCTATAATAATATATGATTATATTATAAATTATAGAATTGCCCCAAGCATATACGTATCCTTTTCGCAAATTGTCTTCTTCAATTGTCTGGCAATTTCTAGATAAAATTAAATTTCATTTTTTCATTTACATACTCTTTTTCTATCCCGGGACGTTTCTCGTACCAAGCCCAAGTGTGCAGAATAGTGGAGACGTATCTTCGAAATGCAGCGCAGGGTGTACCACTCTGCCTGGTGAATACTAAAACATCCTTGATCGATGGTACAGCGAATAAGCATAATAAGCCACAGAGTTTGCCAATCATCATAGTGAAAGTGTTGTTGGAAAACATCTGCTGTCCGAGAAGAAACTTTTTTTCTTCGAAGAACGATGGAAATTCTGGTTGCAACCACTCGTACTTCATGTAAGCGTTTGCTCCGCCTTCGAGGAGCGTTTGCAATTTCTTGTCCACCGCATCTGAATGAAAAAAAGATATAAATATATTTGTAATATAATTAAATCAAACTTCGTTTCTTTCCTCAATGATTGAAATCCTCCATACTCCATAGTACTTTAAATTCATGAATCCATTGGATACTTGAAGAATATTTTCAAAATAGGATACAATATATTATCGTGAGTCCTTGAATTTCATTACATTATTTATTTATAGTTACTGAACGTATACTAATATTGTTGTGCGGAAAACTCGTATCTTGAATACCAAATCTCCTCTATTATATACGTCGCGAAATAGATGCTGTAATATATAAAAAGGAACTAAATAATCTATACAAATAAAGTTGTCGTGGACTTTAAACAGTGTTCTACAGAAGTTGTAACAGTTCGTGAGATTTGTTAAACAAGCTGATACAAGTAAGTTGAATAGTGTGCGGACGATCTTACGTATCGATACGGTGAAATTCATTTAGTATTCAGAGCCATTGAAAGTGGGTACATCTGTGCAGTGAACGCCAGAGGAATAAGAATATTGGCAGACGCCCTTAATGGGACTTGATCGAATACAATCTGTCCACTTGCACTTGGCCTGCTAACAAATTAATAAAAATATTGGGTAGTACTGTAGGTTCATAGTTTCGAACTACTCACGTAGGGATAATACAACTCTGTTCCCAGTTGATTCTCAGTCAACTGAGTTCTATAAGGGCCATGGACCTTCGATTAACGTTGTAGTCAATGAAGTTCAAGGTCGTATCATTGAATGTCAAGGACGTGTCATTTAGAATCAAGGATGTTTGATGGAGACGACGAACGATTAATTTTTTTACAAGGATGATCGAGATTAGGGATGAGTCATAATGACGAGAGTAGTGGATTTGTAATACAAATGTATTCCTTATTAGCCGGCGTCTTTCGGGTCCTAAAATTTATTACCACAAAAACAAATATCGATCTTAAACATGTGACGAGTGTGTTCAATATTTATAGATAACTTATGTGTAACCCAATATAATGTATCATAATTTTTGTCCTGTTTTAATTTTCCTTCGGTTACTGCATCAGCATTTATATTTGATATTAATGTTTAATACGGCGATGTTTAATGGACACTTCGATTAATTTTCTACGCATGTTAACCGGCAGATTAGATCACCTGGGTTATATCATCCATATAGTTACGTAAAAATTGCTTTCACCAAGCCATGTTTCGATACATTCTTCAGTTCATGTCCAGTCTACTTAATGGCATGATTGTCGAACAATATAGTGTTAGTAGTAAACGCTAGAAAACAGAGCGCAGTCGAAGAAATGAAATGCAACTCTCTGCTTCAAGTTGCACACGAGCTGCATTCGAAGCTAGATAATTTAGGAAAGTAAGTCGAGGCCGCGAATTTCTATTGACACTTTCATTAACTGCTACACGCTTAGAGCCCTCTTGCAATCCGTTGGCTAATATTAAATGTAATTTTCTAAAGTCACATTTCACCGTAACTAGCAAACTATGCTAATTGTGCTTGTTAATGAGCCGTTTATAATCGTCAAGAATATGCGGACAAAATCTTCTCAAACGTAAGTTCCTATTTTACATCGTTAAGAGCAAAGGAAAATAAACGAAATTTATTCCGCACACTAATACTTAGTACGTAAAATATCGTGATTAGCAAGATATTATGCAGAGATAAATTCCGGAATCGACAGGAAATGTTAGTTTGGAATTATTCACTGTTATGAAATCTTCTTTACGACTGTCCTTCACGAAATTTGGAGACAGCGAAATCTGTTGAGGATTCTGTATTTTGCCCATTAGTGTGCGACTTTTTTAATCGAAAAATATGCCAAATCATAGCCCGATCAAAAAGAGAAGTATAGTTCAATGACTTACAGCCAGACTAAAAATGGATGCACGTGTTAGGCACCAGCATCTTCCATTCCTTGAATTCACCGAAAGTATGTCAAATTGAGACACGAAAATTTCTATACTATTTTAAATACGAAATACTAAATACAATTTTTTCCTTTAAAGTGTTTTAGAGACGACGTTTGGTCCGTGTAAAGATCAATCAATTATGCACTGACGTTAATAAATTACAAATAATAAAAATTAAAAAATTCTACAATCTAGAAGGTCTATTGTAAATCAATTAAAACATCTTTACTCTCAAGACTACATATTTCAACAATAAAACGAAACACCTGACGCCCGAACGAATTTCATCTTTTGAGGAAAAACTATATTATTGGAGTATTGAACTTCCTGAAAAAGAAACTGACCTGCCAAATCCATTTGTTTCCTCGATTCCTCAACATCGTCCACGATTTTTCTCCCCATTTTTCTTACACGCGATTCACAGTATCCGTTTTTTTTCACCTGCAATACGTCTCTCATCAAGTGCACTCTACTATGAACTGTCGGCTTCCAACCGTGAAGGATACATTGGCGAAGAAACACGCCAAAGTTCTCAATTCGGTATGTAAAATAATGAAACGAACCAAATTATTGCCACGTGAATATGATTTCGTCGAAACGGGGAGCAAATTTTTCTAGCATTTATTCCTTGATCGTGCTAGTTATGTGTACCACAAAGGAATGAAAGAGACAAGTTTTCAACGTACATCTTTGGAGAAAGGTAAGTCCCTACCTTTCGCTTGCTCCTTCCTCTCCAAGTTGTGCAACGCTAGCTATGATTGTATAGGTGAAACAGTGCATGTCGAGCACCTACAAGGTCCTTGACATCGAAAATTAATGATTAAACTTGTTTCAAAGATTCGTAATTCTGAGCTAAAATTATTTGTACATCTTCATTTGGAATATGTGAATTATTCGGCAGTATTGCTTTCGCTCTTACAGTTCCCATATGTTTGTGTTAGTATATTTTTATAAAACAATATCCGATATGCATTTTTATTTATTTTAATAAATAAGTCATTGTATATATTATAGTAATAATTTATACATTAATTTATATTATATATGAATGTAATACTCGAACATAGCAAATATCTTTCTTAAACCTGTTTAAGAAATTGTGCGGCTGAATTTTTATTTTAGCGGCATTTAAGTCATACACGCTTTGTGCGGTCACGTGATTACCAATAGAGTGAAGTGATTGGCGAATAGAATTGGACACAGAGTAAGGGAACTTCATCATCCCTTTAGTAAAAATAAGTGTCTCAGAACGCATCGCCTGTCGCGGTTTATACGAATGGAAAGGGAAAGTATTTCACTTTTGCTTTCCTGCCCGACATAACATGGTACCTACATATATATACATCGAACTTGTTGTTATGGCTTTGGTTACCCTAGTGAAAGTAAGGTAGGTACTATATTTTCGACATCGTACTTGAGCTGCTCAACACATGTTGTATCCGTCCCCACTGAATAAGAAATTCCACGTGTTTTTGATTATTGTAAATTGCGGGAGCTCGTTTTATAATGCTCTATAATGTTGTGTGCGTAATAAATAATATTGTTGAAATAGTTAAAATGGTGTAAAGAGAAGAAAGGTACTAACACATTTGGAACGTGCTCCTATATTTGACCAACACAGACGCCAAAAAAAATGGAGCAGCCACAAAAGGCGCCGGAAGTGGCAATGAAAATTTTTTAAATCAGGATGGATAGCATATGCGCGCGCTGTTATGCTGAGAACAGCGCGCCAAAATATAATTGCACTTCCTACCTTACCTGCCCATATCTGAATCGATAATGTCGCGAGTGACACGTGAATGGTAACGGTGGCTGGCCAACCATGGAAAGTTTGAAATATCCATCTGATCAAATTTTAAATGATGCTATCCGAGAAATTAAGGAGCCTGTAATTTTTCAAGGAATATTAAACGATGCAAAAGGGGAATTCGTTTGGAACTTATTTAAATGGAATTTATCCGAACTCGCTGAAAAATTTGGAAATACTAAATTACCATTTCGTGTTGGTTATAATACCGGATCTGCGGTAAATTATTTATATCTCAATCGTAATTTCTTCATACTGCGTATATTATCCATAAAAATAAAAGAATTTCATTTTCCTTAGGGTCCACAATGGGATGTAAATGGGTCAACACTTTTAATGACATTATCAGAGTTCATACAAAATTCGAGCTTGCACGAAAATGATGAACAATGGTATTACTTTGATTACAAGTATATGCACGAGTGGTTTAAAGACCAGTCGGAAATAATTGATTCAGTATGCTGGAAGAGATTTGGTATTGATAAGAATGGCGAAGATTCTACGCTTTGGATTGGAAGCAAAGGTGCTCACACAAATTGCCATCAAGATTCTTACGGTTGTAATTTAGTTGCACAAATTCATGGAAGGTCTGTTCTGTAAATTAATAATTTCATTATATGAAAATAGAAGAAGGAACTTAAAACAGTAGAAAGCTATAAATTTAATATTGCACGTATTCTTGATCACTTTACAGAAAACAATGGTTATTGTTTCCACCAAGTTCTACTAATTCACTGCAAGCTACAAGAATACCTTACGAGGAATCTACAGTATATAGTAAATACAATTTTTTTTGCCCTACTAAAGAGGAAGAAACTAATATTCTGAGAGGTGAACAGAAACCGCAGATAGTAACCCTAGGGCCAGGAGATGTATTATTTGTTCCACCTGGATGGTGGCATTACGTTGAATCTCTGGATCTTACTGTCAGTGTAAACATATGGTTGCCAGTATCGACAGACGATATATCAAGAGTCAAAGAAGCTATTGTTAAACTGATAGTGACCAAAATTGGCAGGAATATATGCAGTGCGTTTGACGAAGAGCATTGTACATGGTCTTACTGTATGAATTTGGTAATGCATAGCATACAATAATTCCTAATTTTATGAAACTCTGCAATAACTTTTCTGTACCAGAACTAATCTTTTTATTCGTTCGACAGCTTGGCATTGCTGTTGAAGAATGTAAAAAAGAAGACACAGTATTGCCTAATAAAAAAGTGGAACGTATTGCATGGTCTTCCGAAGATTTAGCAAGAGATTACCCTACTTGTGCAAAACTGCTCCATGAACTTGATGCAATAGAATTGGAAGAATTCTTAAAATCCCAGAGAGAAAGATTTGCTAAAAGCTCTACTGAATTATTAAAGCATAATTCTTCTAAAGCTGACCCAGAGAAACAGAACACAGATTTTTCGACTCAACAATTAACTGAAAATATTGTTAATGCACTATGCCATCCTGATGTCATTAATAAAGTTACAGAATTACTGTTATTATAGTGTAATGTATTTTTCTTTATATTTTCATTTATAAATTATTTAATACAATCGTGTCTATATTATTTATTACAATGCAATACGAAATAATTGTGCAACTTCACACTCGTTGCTATGCATGTACATACACTATTTATGCAATGCGATCTGTTGATTGTTGTAGGTTAAGTTGTGGCAGGTGCGAGAAGCTTTGTATCGTTTGATTACGTGCTATGAATGTAAAATTACGGCCAGTAATATTCTTAGTGTGATTAACAATGGGTTTATTAACGGTGCTTAAGAAATTAAAACAAAAAGAGAAAGAGATGCGTATTTTAATGCTGTAAGTTGACACATTTTTTTTACTTTCTAATATTTTTTAGGTTAAAATAGGTTCCTGTCATTTGTATTAACGTTGCGTTTTTATATATTCTGTGCTAGTATTCAAAAACATATAGCTCATTGTTTTATGATTTAATTTGTTACATTTTTCGATATACATTTTTGACTTTTATATACATTCATATATTTGCAGAGGTTTGGACAATGCTGGTAAAACCACAATTTTAAAAAGAATGATCGGCGAACCAATTGATACAATATCGCCGACCCTTGGCTTCAATATTAAAACTTTGGAACATCGTGGATATAAGCTTAATATATGGGACGTTGGTGGGCAGAAATCATTGCGTTCCTATTGGAGAAATTATTTTGAATCTACCGATGGTCTTATTTGGGTAATCGATAGTGCAGACAGAAGAAGATTGGAAGATTGTAAAGCCGAGTTATATAAGCTTCTGCAAGAGGAGCGATTGGAAGGAGCAAGTCTTTTAATATTTGCAAACAAGCAAGATTTACCTGGAGCATTATCCACGTCCGATATTGCAGAAATGTTAGAACTACCAAGTATAAAAACTCATCACTGGCAAATATACAAATGTTCTGCAGTTACCGGAGAAAATCTAGTGGAAGGAATAAATTGGATTGTCGATGATATTTCTGCTAGGATATTTTACATAGACTAAGAGTAGGAAATGCACAAAATGTCACAATTCCTAGTATTATTATTTTTTACAATGTATTTATTTCCCACTTGTTAGAAAGTAAACTAATAAACCTACTGTACATTAGAGGAATTAAATGTACTTTATTGAAATTGAAACATTAAAAGAAAGTTAATTTATATATATATTATATTTTCTTTTCCCTTCTATTCAATTCCCTTTCTTCTCAACATTTGCGGAGGACTGTTTCGTTCCCCTCTTCCCTTTTCCTTTCCTTTTTTTTCTTCTGGCAGATTTTTCGATTGGAGGCTTGGTATTTGGATAATGCATCATGTAAACAGATTTTAGTAATTCCAGATCAACAGTACCACTTGCACCGGCGAATGCGATTATTATTTCATTTATCAACGTTTGCGATAATTTCAGTCGGAATGTTTTTATCATTACCGCAAATGCCGCTGCAACATTAATCGCAATTGAATAAAAATAAATTTTATATTATTGTGATGTACCTTTCGAAACAGGATTATCGGGAAGCGTCAACACAAAATGCCCAAAGTTCTTGCGTAGCCGTTTTTTCTTTGGCTTCATCGCCTCATAGTTGGCTCTTTTTAATAGAATTGCCTTCACATCTGGACCTTCGAGTTTATAATTACTAAGTATGCCTCCTAACTTAATGTCAAGCCAAGGAGTAGTATTTTGAAGGATATCCAATTTTTGTTGGACCGCTTTATTTCCCCAAAGATTAGTAAGGTCTAGAATTCGCAGTGCAATATCAAGAGCTGGTGCAGTTGCTTTGCCTGGAGTAATTGCTGTAACTAGGTGTAATACACCCTCTGCCTTTATCGGATTGTTACCCAAGTATAATTCTTCGAGAGTTTGGTTTATTGATAAACCGCGTGATATACCTGGCACATCTTCGTTGTTAAATCGATTTCCTATAAATGTCTATCTAATTATATTGTTTATCTCCGTATTATAAGAAATTACTATTTGAACACATATAAAATAGGTCAACGATCCTAGGCTCCCTGAAGTAAAGTGCCCTTGGTAAACAATAATTACCATTTAGATGCAATATTTTCAGTGGTGAAGGACGAGAAAGAATTTGTCGAAGATACGGAATGCATTCTTTTCCTAACGCGTTCCACGATAAATCGAGATTAACTAACGTTTCATTGTGCTCGAGACCTTTAACAATGTTTTTCCACGTTGCGGTAGTGTACAAAGAATTCCATGATAATTTTAAATTCTTCAGTCTCTTCGAACCGGCGAGCAGCTTTTCCAGATCCTCGGAACAAGATTCATCGAGATGATTATTGTTTACTGAAAGAGTCTCGATACTTTCGTTGTTTCGAATCGCATAGCTAATACAGCCGAAACCTTCGTTACGAATATTACAATCGGAGAGATCCAATTCTTTTAAAGCGACGCTATCCAATATTCCACCCTGAATTTTGGCTGCGCCTTCCGGGCCGATTTTGCACCCTGATAATATTAAAGTGTGGATCATATGGCTTTTCAGAAGCAGTTCGTTCAGATGAAAACAGGCATCTTCTGATAACCAGTTACCCTATAAAAATGATTCTTTCATTTCTATTCCTTTGTAACATTTGTAAATTTAAACCGTGAGGTCGGTTAACGATATTTATAATAATATTGTGTATTTTATTCATATTTTATTGATCTTACGGTAAGATTCACTATAAGCACGAAAGGATTCGACATCAGAGCCTCGCAGAGAGGTCTAATGACACGTGGATTGATTCCATAATATTGTAAATTAATTCTGTCAGACAATAGCATATCTTTCAAAGATTGTATGGGTTTAATGCCGGTTGTTTTGGATAAATCGAAAAACTTTTGTATGCCGTCCTCAGCGTAAACGTGTCGTCGCTCATAAATGGTCCAAAAGGCCGGAATTAAGCCAGGATCGTCGGGCAGGGGGTGTAACGTGAAAAGATTTTGCAATTTTAATTGAGAATCGCTAATGTCTATATCTTTGAGACAAGGGTGGATAGAACTTTCTGTAGACGATACCGTTAAAGACGGTGATATTTCTTCAGGGGTGATTAATGTTTCCTCTGATACATCTCTTTTCTTTTTTATCTGAACATTTTATATTCATAGTTGTTCTTACTTTTCTGCGCAACCGAAGCGATACTTTGTTCTTTATAAATAAATTACAATCAGGAAAATTAAATTACACCAATCAAGTCAAGTAGTTTCCCCTTTTCTGTTTCAAGTTGGGCTGCAACTCTTGCGGCTCTTTTATCGTGAAATTGCGTTAGTAGATCTGCAAAAATATCTATTTTTTCCAGCTCCTTCACTTCCTCCAGATCACCCTCTATTTCTTTTTCATCTTCATATTCCAAGTCTTCCCATTCGTCTTCGTCGTAGTGGAAGAAATAATCTGATATTTCAGTGCCATTTTCGCTATTAGTTCCTCTCTGGAACAAACAATTGTTCGTAATAAATTAAGAAACATTGATTTAAAGAGACCATGGAATGCTCTCAGGTTTACTTGAGGCACTTCCAACAGCTCCATTGTTATATTTTCTGTGGTCCCCATTTCTTTTTCTGATCCATCAATCTGTCTTAGCGTCGTCCTAGTTTGAAGTTATCCCGAATTGCATATGAACGGCGATGACCAAGCTATTAATATTATTACCATTTTATAATTACTATCACTATAAAATAGTAAAATATAATCGCCTAAACTAACAAAGAACGATATTTCTTACAAGCGTAACAAGAATTAATTTTTATTTCTATTACCTGTTGATTAATAAAATTGATTCATTTTCTATATTAAGTATTTTTAAAATGTGTATGTTCCACAATTTGACAGGTGCATACCGATGTACATACGTAGTTGAAATAATGTATCTAACGCCACCTATTGAGAGCATAAGTTTATGTGAAAAATCGCCAATGTTAGTAGAAATACAGATTGCGGGTGGAGGTCTTCACTAGCAGAAGAACGGAATTCATGCAATTTCTGTAGTCATCAAATTAATATGGCAAATATAAGTAAAAAGGGTTGCCTTTTATTATGAATGTAAATTGATAGTCATCTACGAATTAAATCAATTTGAACTGAAACATTAATCAAAATAGTATTATTTCTTACAGTTGTACAGCTTCAAATCGCTTAAAAAATTTATATATATAAACTCTAGACTAATATAAATATTCGGTATAACATTATCTTATAGCTGAATGTGTGTAAATACTAACAGTACATATATATGTACAGGCGAAGATTCAATTAAGTGATAATTTGAGAAAGTAATTACATCATAATTAGTCGCTATCTTTAGAGTCTGCATCGCTAGATGGTGGAGTACTTTCGATAGGCTCTTCATCACTACCTTCATCAGACTCCGGTTCCTTCTTCAGTTTCTTCGACTTTTTATCATCTTCTTCCTACCATAAAATTATTTGCAAATATAGTACGCATAAATAGTGAACTTATTTCATGGAATGAATACACAAACCTATACACTTATTTTAGTAAAACATTATAATAATATGAAAACGTTACCGAATTGCGTTTGTCTCCTTTCTTTTTTCCTTTATCTTCGTCACTGTCTTCATCTAACTGCTTTTTATCCGGTTTCTATGAAAATAATTAATTAAAATTATAACAACTCGAACTCAATAAATTGTATTCTTATTTTTTTACATTACCTTGTCCTCATCGCTACTGCTGTCTACATCGCTAATATATTCTTTACTTTTAAAACTGCCTCCTGCCTTAAGCTTACTGGGAGATTCTTTTTTTACTTCTTTCTTCTTCTCTACCTTTTCTTTCTTCTCTTTGTCTTTGTCTTTTTCTTTCTCCTTTTCCTTCTCTTTCTCTTTCTCTTTCTGTCCACCTCCACTAGCTTCGTATTCTTTCATTGATGCTGCATAGTCTTTCTTTGCCTTCGCTGCTTTTTGTTCCCATTCCTAAACAAACATTTGCGTATGTACATATTACTGGAACGTGCGATATATTTTTTAAACGTAGAAGATGTAAGTTTTTATAAAGAAAAATCAATTGTAGTAGCCTCACAGATTTATCTTTGAGTTCTCTCCACATTTCTCCACCCTTCTTTGCAATTTCTGTAATTGCAATTCCAGGATTGTCTGCCTTAATTTTTTCACGGACACTGTTCAGCCAAATCATAAACGCAGTTGGTGGTCTTTTTGGTCTATTAGCATCTTTCTCCTTCTTTTGCTTCCTTGGTTTTCTTGGTTTCTCCGACTAAACAAATTAAAACATGATTTAACGTAATTGTAAAGTATACAATGCAGGAACAGGTAAAACACTTACCACAGTTTTAGCTGATTTCGGTTTTTTCTCTTTCTTTTCCTTTTTCTCTTTCTTTTGACTCTTGTCAGAGGCATCTGAATCATTTTCACTCTCTGAAGTATTTGGATTACTGTCATACTCTTCTGCTACATCACTCTCGTCCTAAACGCAAAGAGATTTATTAATTAACGTTAACAAATAATTTAATTGAAATTTCTTTATTAAACGCCCGAAATTATCATCAAGATAGGGTACCTGATTAGGATTGAAATCTTCATCGGTGGATTCCTCTTCAGAATATTGATTGTCGTCTGCATCTCTTTCCTGTGCTTCAGCTTTAATTCTTGCCAAATAAGCGTCAGGTTCGTCTTCTTGGTCACTGTCTCCGAAATCGTTGTCATAATTGAGTTTATCCTATTTATAAAAATTAGGAGAATAAGTATATTAAAATGATTAGCTTAAACATTACAAAAATAACAGTCTTGAAAGCATATACTTACGCTCTTGCCTCTATTTTTAACACGCAGTTTTTTAGATGTAATAAAATCGAAAAGTTTTCCGTATTCTTCTTTTTCAATGCTACTGAAAGTATGAACAACACCACTGGTCAGCTCGATTTCAAAATCGAATGATCTAGTGGAACCTCCACCACGAGCAAAATTCACAGATGCTATTTCCTCGAAGCGTATATGAATTGGTGGTTTGTGAACATAAATGAAACCTCTCTCTAGAGGATATAAATAACCAGCGGCTGCTTTGAATGAACAACTAATTGCAAGGGTTCCAGAGTGACTGCAAATTTCAGAAAAATAAATATTTAATACATTGTAAGAATAAAACAAGGAACCCTAAACTTTTGGCTCGAAGTGTAATTTACAGAAGAAACTCACCTAGTGAAATTGCCAGGGCCAGTAAGTTTCCTGTTGATTATAACTTTCATTACTTTTCCTAAAACTTCATAAGTTGGTCCTGATAATTCTTTTGGCAGTTTGTCTTCGTATTTTTCTTTCAGTTCCTTTCTGTAATGGTAATAAATGAGGATAATTTTGTAAATTGATATTCACATTATCGAAACAGTTAAATAGTTTTGCACACATACTCAGAAAAAGGTAGTTCAATTGAAACTTCTTCCTCTTGATTGAAGAGCAATACTAAATAATGATAACGAGTTTGGCCTTGTTTAATTGGTGGATCCAGACTGACCTGTAAAATATCGACAAATATAAAATAAAAATGTCCTCTTTCAAAAACCAATTATTACGAACAAAAATCAAATACACCCACCACAAAATACATTTGTCTGCTGTCCTTGTGTGGTAAAAGAAATAGCCTTAGAACAGTTGACATCGGAATCTTATAATCGAAAGTTTTACCATGTAGTTGAAAAAATGATTGGAATATTTTAATGTCATAGCGACCACTGAAAAACAGAAAATAATTACATGGATATATATCTTTTATCTGTAACTCTTGATTACGATTCTCAATGTAATTTCATCAAATCAACTATAAAACATTTAAATATTAAAATGGAATTTTACCGTGGTGTCAGACATTGAACCTCCCTAAATATAGCAATAGCATCTCCACTGACACTAATAACTGAAGCTTTTTCCATAACTTGTTGATGAAAAGCTTCTACAGGATCTTGTTCAGCACTGTCACTAATAGGAATATGAAATCTCATTTCCATCAAACTTACAGGAGCATCATCATTCTGGAAAAATTGATTTGAACCTTAATCTCAAGAACAGAAAGCTTTATTAATGTTCCAAATAATGAAGCACTTAATATAATTTACCTGATGAAATTCTAATGTAACTTCATTCTTTCCCGTATTACATTGTGAAACATCGTACAGGGGAATTTCAAAGGCAGTATGATGACCAACGTCAAAATTTAATACGGAGCCTGTAAATTTAGCCGTACCCCAATTCCAGCCTTTCAAACTAAGCTCCTTCTCCAGCATATCCTTTTTATAATTTTGTGTAAAGAATTTTGCAATTTTTTCTTGATCCTAGAAAGACATTG
The DNA here is from genome assembly GCA_948146005.1 of Nomada fucata. Classification (NCBI taxonomy): domain Eukaryota; kingdom Metazoa; phylum Arthropoda; class Insecta; order Hymenoptera; family Apidae; genus Nomada; species Nomada fucata. Next base: position 1,037,696 of record OX411280.1, on the reverse strand, counting down.
TTCGAGAAGAGAATTACTTTAATGGAAAAAGACTGATCGAAAAATATTACCCAAAGTTTATAAAAACTTTTACTCACTGACTCTTTAAAACCACGAAACCTATGTAAGGTGCCATTTTTCAGAAATATCCGAAGACCCCATGTTCCAATAAATTTTTGATAATTCACCATTTCCATATCGGATGCAGAGATTTGTTCTACTTTACCAGTTTTTTGATTTTTGAAAATCAAGTGTTGGTCAGTTAATTTCAATCGTCCAGGAGTCTATGTAAAAATAGAAACTATGTGTTAGTTAAAATATCTCTGACTTAAATTTGCTAGCATTAAACACAACTATATTTCTTATTATACCATTGATTTAATACATGTCACTCAAATTAAAATATATATATGTGAAATTAATAGGAATTTTAACATATACAAGGTAAAGACCATTAGTTAATTAATAATTGCAGTTATTATCAAAGATAAACGTATGATGTTCTGGTTAATGTAAAATCATAACCTCAATTATTAGCAGAAAAATGAATTTTGTAAGGAACAACGATTATAAAATAAAAATATAAATATGCGGGATGAATATTAAAATGATAAGTACCGTTGTTAGTTGTTAAATGATTTAAATAAAGTACGTATTACTTACCATAGCCCCTTTGACTTCGGCAATTACATCGTTGTATTCTAAGAAATCCATTTCTTTCTTTTGAGAAAATACTTTACAACTTATTTATTCCGTACTCTTCTATCAGCTACGAATTAATAACTATATAATGTAACAATTAATTAGATCTGACAGCAATATTTCCAGATAAATTGAGAACAACAAGTTGCAATAACCCACAAACCAAGCTTGTCGCGTGCTACTGTGCGCGCCACATTTATTCCATTTAAAATATAGTTGGCGCGAAAGTCATTGATCAAAGCTAAGGTTAAAGACTAGCCCGGTCATTATAAAATATATGTACCATAAGTTTTTTATTTTTATTATACTTACAGACTGGGATAAAGAGTTAAAATTGATAATTAAATTTAAACGTTGAGTATAATTTTTAAACAAATTACTGAAAGATAAACTGAGCATTGTTGATTGGTTAAATTTACCATAAAATAAAATTTCCTAGACGAGAAAGTAACAATTCAAATCTTCCATTCAAATGGTTAGTCCAATTTTGCATGGGAAAACTGCAATTCATACATGAATACTTCGTAGTTATTATTGCGACACATTTAAATGAAAGAAAACAAATATTTGAAAGAAGAAACAGACAGTTTTTAATGATTTTTATAGGCCGAAGATAACAAGTGCTTTATTTCATAACAAAAGGTATAACCAAGTTACACAGATTGTGCCGTGTGAGACTTTCGTATTTCCCTACAATAAATAGTGAACGGTAATAATTCTATTTATTTAAGAATACCTGGTCGTTGATATCTTTTTCAGACAATATATAATAATGGCGAAAAACGTATTTCCACCATTGAAGAATGATTTAATATTGAAAGCTGCGAGAGGAGAAGCTGTAGAACATATCCCAGTGTGGATAATGCGTCAAGCCGGTAGATATCTTCCAGAGTTTCAAGAGTTAAGAGCTAAGCACGAATTCTTTTCTGTTTGTCAAACACCGGCCTTAGCTTGCGAAGTTACTTTGCAACCTATAAAACGATTTGATCTGGATGCCAGCATTATCTTTTCTGACATCTTGGTAATTCCACAAGCAATGGGATTAAGAGTTGAAATGGTTCCTGGAACTGTATGTCTATTTCAAATTATTCATTTCCATTGTATATTCTTATTAACTAAACATATGTACCAAATTTTTGTATGAAAAGGAATATATTTATAAATATACTTTACGATCAAATTCAGGGACCAGTTTTACCTAAACCAATAACAGATCCATTGGATTTAGCTAGATTGGTTGAACCAAATGTGGAAAAGGATTTAAAGTACGTAGGGGATGCTATAACTTTAACCAGACATAAATTAGAGGGGAAGGTACCATTAATTGGTTTCACAGGTGCACCAGTGAGTAAACTAATATTTATCACATTCCTACATAAGTAGATAATAAACCAACACAATGATACCGAAGTAAATGTATTTAAAAAATGATCATTAAGTAGTAGATAAATTATTTTATTTTATTTAGTTTTATAAAATATGTCTGGTATAAAATATTTTTAGTAGTATTGATGTTTGTAAATTATCAGTGGACACTAATGAGCTACATGATCCAAGGTGGAGGCAGTTCAACAATGATAAAGGCTAGAGAATGGCTATACAAATATCCAGAAGATTCGCATAAGCTTTTACAACTTATTACGAATGTTATTGTAGACTATCTTGTAATGCAAGTGAAGGCTGGTGCACAGGTACAAAATGATTCCTCTTTGCAGGGTAATAATCAATTGAATTGAAAATAATTAATACAATTGTTTTTCCTTTTTGTGCAGTTGCTACAAGTATTTGAAAGCCATAGCGATTTTCTTAACGACGAATTATTTGAAAAATATTCGTTTAAATATATCAAGGAAATTAGCGAGAAAGTTAGACGACGACTGAAGGAACAAAATATTCCAGATGTACCGATGGTAATTGCAGCTGATATCACAACATATTTTTGATTTATTTATTGTTAACTTGTTAACGGAAGATCAAATTTTAGATTGCTTTTCCGAAGGGTGCGACAATGAATTCCTTAGAAATGTTAGCAAAGTCAAAAACTTATGAAGTATTAGGTCTGGATTGGACTGTTGATCCCATAGAAGCAAGGAGAAGATTAGGTTCTGATATCACATTGCAAGGAAATTTGGATCCATGTTCATTATATGCTTCCGAAGTTTGTATTAATTTGAGAATCGTTATATTTAATTGCAATAATTAGTATGTGTTTTATACTTCATGTTATTAAACTATGTCATATTGTTTTTTATTCCAGCAAGAAATATTTGATCGTGCTCGAGAAATGGCAATGAAATTTGGTAAAAGTCGATATATTGCAAATCTGGGGCATGGTATACTTCCAAATACACCAATTGCATCCGTTCAGGCTTTCATTACGGGAATACATTCAGCATAATGTATTTAACTTCATCCCTTTCACTGTACTTGCTGCAGTATCAAATTTGTAATAAATAGTTACTCTGAATGGGCTTTCATGAATTTAGTTCATGTGTTATTAATGCTAGTTTCAAATATTTGTTACACGTGTAAATTTTTTAATAATATACCGACACTTGGGAAAATTAAATTTGAGTGAAATATTTTACATAATTTCTACTAGGATGTAAAGGAGGATTCTGTAACAAAGAACTTATTGTAAACATTGTTTTAAGTTAATTTCAAAGTCCTATTTTTTTAGTTACAATATGGTATAAATATATAAAGAATTATGCACAAAGTTAAAAGCATTCGACCATAGTGTATGTAGCAAGTATTCATGCTCACATATATGTTTCCATGCATACTGCATCTTGGGGGCAATAAATGTATCATGATATTAATTAAATACAATTAATATGTACTGCTACTATTATTATATATTTGCAAATGTAGAGGAGACAATTTTATTTGTTTTCTTTGCGATTCAAGTTTCGCAATAATTTCAATATGCTACATAGTATCTAATTTAACCGAATTTCACTAAAGAGAACAGCGCTTGCGCAATCCACTAAACTTCACTGGCATAAAATTTCGCATCTAACCCTACCCCCACATAGAGACTCCCCAGCCGGAATCCGTGGATCTATTCGAGTGGCCCCCTGTCGCCGATTAGCGGATCGCGCAAGCGCAGCCAGCTCTTCTGGTTAGAGTGTCCATTTTGATCACATGTGAGTATCTCCAGTCTGTTCTCCTTTTTTCACGGTGAGTCTAGCTGATCGGCTTGTGATCACTTGAGCAAGTTTCGTAAAACGTGCATTGGAAAATCCCAAGGGCAGAGTACGACAATATTCAACGGCACTTTGTATCCGTGATTCCTTGTACGTTTTCCAATAGTCGGCAACTTCGACGAGCCGCACGCAATCCTTTTCGCGCCATCTTCTCGAGGAAAACGGTCAAAAAACCGCAGTAAATTCATCCTCGAAGGTAATTCGACTTTCGCGAGGATTTCCAATTGATTTCTTATAGAAAGCCTCTAATAACCGGTGAACTGTCAGCCGGGTTGAATCTTTGGTTAGACTGTGCTTCCACAACGTGTTCGTTTTCTTTTCGACCGCTTTGCTAAACGCTTTTCCAAACTTTTTACGTTTCTTGCTTACTTTGCAAATATTTCCAACGATCAATTAATAATATTGTTATAAATTTATTTTCTTCGAGTTTCATCTAGAGTTTCTGTAAGGACACTAACTTTTCGGAAAATTTCAAATATCTCATTTCATGCTATGTACCTTTTTTTCATTGTTCCGAACAACATTTGGTCAGTGGATTGCAGTATTATTTATTTATGTTTATTATTTGCAATTGGATTTACGCATTAGTAGCATCGATGTATTTTTCGATCCTGAAGTTCAGTTTGTTAGAGAGTTAAAGTATATTATATTTGAAAACATATTGTGCAGGATTTGTGTAATTGTTGAAATATAAATACAATGTATAGTTCGTAAAATTATGATTCGCGGTTATAATTAAACTATGGTATTAGGTATTAGCAAAATCGCAAAAGAGAAAAGAATATTGTTTCAGGTATTATATTGTTTTAAAGAAAAATCTTGTTACAGTGATTGTATACTTGCACCATGATTTTTATTGATATTGAAAATAATGTTGTTGATAGGTATTTTTATTGGTGTCTGTTACAAATGTAATTTTAATGCGATGATATGTTATATTTATATGGTAATTATTGCAGTATAAAGATATACACAAAACTGTAGTAGCATGATTTTGCTTTATTTCATTTATTGAATTTGATAAGTGTATGGGAGATATTTTAATTCATTTTCATTTAATCGAAGTTCCACTCATATTGATTACAAAGGAGCTTTTCATTTGTATTGATGATTTCATTGGTTTTTATAATTATTTACTATCCAATGTATGAATTTAATTTCAATCCGTTCTTAATTATAATTTCAGAGTAACAAAAACCAAGGATGGCAGACATAGAGGATACTCACTTCGAAACCGGAGATTCCGGTGCTTCTGTAACATACCCTATGCAGTGTTCTGCTCTGCGTAAAAATGGGTTTGTAATGCTCAAATCTCGGCCATGTAAAATTGTAGAGATGTCAACTTCTAAAACAGGCAAACATGGCCATGCCAAAGTACATCTTGTAGGCATTGACATTTTTACTTCAAAAAAGTATGAAGATATATGCCCTTCTACGCACAACATGGACGTGCCGTTCGTTAAACGGGAAGATTACCAGGTATTTTAGATTATTTTTGTCATAGATATTTTGTTCTTAAATTTAGCAATTTGCATTGAATTTCATGCTGTTCTTTTTAGCAAGTATTTGCTGCATCAATTATTGTATTAATTTCGGTAATATACAAAGATATTCATTTTCTTAGCCCCAATATGTTGTTAATGCATTTGTTAATATTTATAGTCAATATTAAATATTAATAAAGTTTTAGGATTTATAATATATCTTACGTATATTTTTGTTATAAATATTAATGTACATGTACATTTGCATTATAGCTAGCAGACATATCCGACGATGGCTACTTATGCCTGATGGCTGATAATGGTGAACTCCGTGAGGATTTAAAAATTCCTGATGGTGAACTGGGTGTTCAGTTACGTGCTGATCATGAGGCTGGAAAAGAGCTTCTTGTGAGTATTCCATTTTGTCAGAGAGATGTAGATGTAATGTACTGATTTAAAGTATTGATTTTACTAGAGAAAATTGTCATTTGTGTCATATAACATATGGGAAGCAAAATATTATTAATATCTGATAAAGAAAATGTTAATAGTACCTATGAGTATTTATACAAAGCTATATAGAAATTGAGGGAAATGAATTCGCTATTGAATTGTAAATAAATTGTATATTCTATATTATGCGATAGTATTAATTGTAGCATATATAGTTATATGCCTATACAATTTCGGCGAAATTAATTTCTTATTTTATTACCATTATTCATTATTTTCTTATTTAAAAAAAAACGTTGGTGCTGCTGTTCCATTGCGTGCAAAAAGGTTGCACACTACTATCATCTACATAATTAGTAGATGCACGAGATAAAGTCATGTTGATTAATATTTTGTCAATAATATGATAGAAACCTTAATGTAAAACCTTAATTTTTCAGTGCACTGTGCTGAAGGCATGCGGTGAAGAGGTCGTGATCGCCATCAAAACCAACACTGCCATCGATAAATAATTGTGTTCAGTCCAGACTCCACCATCACATTAAAGAAAAAAATAAAACACACACAGCTAATATATTATTAAGAGAAACCTAAGATACAATACGAGATGAACAGTGGCTAACATAAGAACTATTACCAGCAACAAATAGAGAAGAAAAGAGTAGGGGGCACTTGGTAAAGAATAAAAAGAAGGAAAAAGATATAAGAACAAGAAAAAGGAAAGAAGCAGAACGTATAATTGAAAGAATGAAAGGAGGAGAAAAGTAAACGTGCGTAAGCGTGAGGGAGGAGAGGATTACAAATAATAATTGCAAAAAAATTAAAAAACAAAAAAATAAAAAGAGAATAAACCAAGAAACAGTATCAGCTTAGACCTTAAAAACATGAATGTTTTTGGCGGGGTAAAATTTCAAGATTAAAGGGAGGTTTTGACAATGGGAAATTTTGAGAGAACTATTTCGCTTTCATTTGTGATTTCTAGAATATTTCACTATAATTAGAAATCTACTTTTATTGGAATACCAATTATCACGACAACATATAATTCAAACTAAAATTATAATGTTTCTGAAGTTCCAGTATCTCTAGAATTCTAATTATCTAATGATTTTGTTCCTTTGCAATAACCCTTTCACTCTGTATACTTTAATTGAAGTTTCAGTTCTTAAATTTTTTGTTATGCTCAAATTTCAATTCCATTGGAATGAATAGAGTTTTAATTTGATTAAAATTCTCATTCTTACGATACTCCATTTTTCTTCGAACTTCAGCTTTTCCCATTTAAGTTCATTCAGTTTTTTTTTTTTTATTAAAATTGTGTGTTTTTAGAACATTCGTTTTAATATAGGGAATCCAGTCTAGTTTTGATTTTGAATTTTTTTTTATAAGATTATAATCTTGCTTAATCATTAATAGAATTCTATATTCTAATTGGAGTTTCGTTTTGGAAAAGTCTTGTTTTAATAGAAATTCCTAGAATGACATGTTTACCCAAAATCCTTGTCTGATTAGAATTTTTTCTCATAAAAATTTCCAATCCCATAATATTTATTTGATGAAAACACGAATTCTAGAATTATTCGACTTTTATAATTCGTATTCATAACAACTCCTATTTGATAACAATTACTATGATATATTTTTAAACTTTATACGAGGAATTAAAATCTATATTTCCTGCTTGAATTTACATCGTAATTCTGCACTCTTACTTACAGAATAAATATCGAATACAAACATGGAAAATTTAATTTTTTATATAGATCTGATGAATATTTTTTTTAATTCTCTATGAATTTCCAGCATTTCATTTGTAACTTAAGTTGTCACGTTGTTTTGCATTTAATGATTTTTAAACAAAAGTATTGATACTCCGACATTAGAATCGAAACTTCAAACTCAGTGAATAGATAAAATCTTAAATCCTAATACGAAATTTCGGAATTCAATTTGGACATCATGCACCGTGAATCTAATTTCAAGGATAATTTCAAACTTGAATTCTGAAATTTTACAGTTATCGCTTAATTTCAGTTTCTGACTTGAAGTTTGAGTTACTATGTAAGAAATTCGATCTTACATTTAATGCTCGATTTCAAATTAGACTGTACCATCTACGAAAACGTAAGGAAGTTCAAAAATTATAAAAGATGAACGATAAGAAACAACTAAGCTACTATAATCTAAGCAGACTAATTTAAGATTAAGACGACCTAGATAAATGAATTTAATCGATAAAAGAAACTGAAGAAAAACGAATCAATCGGCCTTTGACGGTCGTATTTCAACCACGAGAGACGGAAACCCTTTTTTTTCTGCTTCTCGATACACAATTTAATTAATGATACACCACTGCTGGTAATTCTTTCTGAATTCCACAATTACGAACAAGAATACTTTCCAGACACATGATAAATTAAAATTAATCGTTTTATTCTACAAGCACATAATACGAAATGATATTTCGAGAATAATACTATCTAGAATAGTTTTAATATTAAATATGTCGAATACTTAATTTCAATTATCAATTATCCACTCGGTAAATAGTTATCTATATCTATACAATAATACATAAAGCTTAAGTGATTTCTGGAAACATGTTTCGAGGAGTGAATTTTAGTAATAATTCATTAGCAGCAGTTTCAGTTAAAGTAATATTCTTGAAATATCATTCTTTAATCATAACGTGCATTACATTTGTGCCACAATATTATTGTGAAGTGCAATAAAATTTCATCGCGTGACCGCGTACAGATATTAAAGAGAGGAAAAAGAAAAAAAAGTGCATCCAGCATTGGCGTATATAGGCAGACAAAATAACATAAGTATACACACTTGCATATACAAGTACACGAGTATATGCGAAAGTACACACGATTATGGAATTCGGAACAGAAAACACAAGCACAAAAAGTATATAAGTAAAAATGGATACCAACGAGCATTTGTTTATACGGCGGAAATCAATGGAGGATAAATGGATAAATAAATGAGGAAAAAGCCGTCGGTGCTTTTATGTCATCCTTCGATAATATTTCGTCGCTCTTTGATGAACAGTATTTTATCGAAAATTCGTGGTTTCATAGGTTTACTATATTTGCCTCTTACTGACCTAATCGTACATCCTTATGTTAGTTAAAACGATAAAGCTTAGAATAGAAATTTCTATCAATTTTCTATCATAAAGTCATAATTTTATTACAATTTTATGCTAAGAATGTGTTTTTTATTACGTATTTATATTGTTTAAAAATTTTTTACCTTTCATAACATTACAAGTATTATATTAAAACCATTTCACGCAGAAATTAAACAGTAACAAAAGTTAACAATTATATTAGATTTAGAAGTTTCATTTAGTTAAAAATGTATCCTATACAATTTGTTTAATTTGGAAGTTTATTAAAAATATATATTAAAAATTCAAGTTGATTACAATTGGAAAACGTAGAGAAAATTGAAGACAACATTTTTTTAATTTAGTTCACATGAAATATAATAAGGGGGATTACCGAAATTAAATACTTGGGCGGGAAAATAGTGAATAACTTAGAAATTTATTCGCAAATATTCTCTTTAATATTCCTACATTTTCAAACATTAATACTCTTATATCTTGTATTATTAATAATTATTAATGATTAAAAAAACATTACGAGTGCCATTACATATATATTTATATATATATAATATAAATGTATATTTGGCTCGTATTTATACGAGCGCACAGCATACCCACACATACACACGCGACACCACCACACAAGCATACACGTGGAGAACACGTCAAAGATATGTAACACAAAAACGAGAATGTATCTTGAATGTGCTATGACTGCTTCTTTTTTTTAAATTTATTCGTTGTAAAAATGAGATACGTTTATACAAGTATAAAACATGTTTTATAACTTACACCTAATGTGTTTTAGACGTGCGCGTAGCGGGCGATCAAAGATAACTTTCGTATAAAAGAAATTCAATGAGCATTATTATGAAGGTTTCTGTACGTTTGCATAGATCAAATTCCGAGATATAACGGGAAATATAATAATTTATAAAATTAATAATAAACAATACATTAGACCATGAAATGTACGAATGTTTCATAATAATGCTTCTTAAAATAACACTTAATACATATATTGTTTAAATTAGTAAAAACGATACAGAAATGATTGCACAAAAAAAAATGAAATACAAGTAAATAAATTTGTTGTGCATCTAATTAAAACAACTTTAAACATGAATATGCATTCTATGAAACTTCGAGATCGATTATTTCAAGATTTTAAATGCAATATTAACTCGAGGTGTTACATACCTTTAAGCACATCCTATATATACAATGTATATATACATATATATATCTTTTTTATATATACAGATATATACGTCTCTGCATGTATATGTATATATATAAAATCCAGACACTCGTAATGTCTCTTAATACTTTATTCAAAATCTAGACATAATTAATAATTGATATTCAATTATTTATTCTTTACTTCTTTAATACTTCAGGAAAAATTCATCTTTACCGTTGCACCCTGCATATCACAGGAAACTGTCCAAAATCTCGTCACAGTAACTGCAACAATTCCAATCTTAATTTCATCATTTTCGTTTCTCTTTTCTTTTCTTTTCTTTTATCATTGACGCTCTTCACAATCGGATAATAGTTGATCTTCCTCGCAAGATCAATTATTTGCATTTCTCCTTTGCAGCGCGGCCGCCAGATCCTGTCTGAGAGCAGCTTGCTGTCTTTGATCGGCTAAAGATTGTACAGATCTTAGACCATTTACAATATCCTTCGTTTTACCGAAATAAATTTCATTTAGTGTATTTCGAATTTTATTTTCCATATCTTCGACCATGCGTCCGATGTTTGCAATATGGGGTGAGCTCTCACTTATTTGGGCGTCTTGTTCAACCTGGAACCACACATTTTTTTCTGTTCAACTTAACTATACTTAAAAAGTAACTTAATTACTGTTAAATAATAATTATAAACAAACCTGTCTTGTAAGGCTTCCGCCAAGATTCATCGTTCCAGATCCATGCTTGTTAGTTTGTAACCAAAGCATCGCAGTGGAAGTCAATTTATAATGCGCAATCCTTCCAGTGGTCTTCTCTTGAACTTCTACTACGTGAATCGAATCCCAACAGCCTTTAATTTTCTTTGAACCGTCGCCAGCTTTTTTAATCAATATTACTGCCGCGAAACCATGATCCAAATCCCATAGATAAACAGAGGATACTCCACCCTCGAAATACAGTTCCCTATATTGATCAAATGCATGATTTGCATCTATCTCTAATTTTCTAAGTCTTTCGGAAGGCATGGAGCCATCTTCTAACGGTGGATCGTACGTATTGCTCCAAGGGGATCTGGAAAAATATTTTTTTACGAATAAAAATATTTATGATATTCGGAATGTAATATTTATTTATTGTGCACGAATAAATTGAAACAGAAAAAGGTAAGAATTTACCTATAAGAATCTCCATCTCTATTATAATCGCAAAGTAAATAATCTTTTCCAGATTCTTTATCCTTTGCAATTTTCAATGGTTGATCAACAGAAGACAAGAGATCTTCACAAAGAGATGGCACTAGATCTATTAGATCACTTAAATTCTTCTCAATCTGCTGAGGTGGCAGTCTTCTCATCAAATCCAATGCGCAATCCATTTGTTGTTCCGTCTTTAAAATTGATATATATAAATTTCAGTTATATTTTTAATAAACAATGATCACTACATATATGTACAAGAAAATTATAGTATCTATGACAATGAAATCTGTTAGTTAAATTTTGGTTATACTTTCGTGCCATATTTGAAATCTTAGTTTCAATTTTATTGAATTTTAATAAGAGTTCATATAATTGTTAACTTTCACTGATCGCTGAAAACCATTAAAGAAAATGAAAAAGAGGAACTAAATGTTACAAGATGTTAACATTAATTCATTAATAAGGAAAAATGTGTAACTGAAACAGTATTATATACGTAAAAAAATTCTTAATGTTAAAAATAGGTAAGAAGATACATAAAAACATTTATACTTTTAATATTTAAGAAATAGGTCTAATAACACAAATTTCCATATATGTTAGTGGGTGGCGCCATTTTGACGTTTATTTTATTTGAGGTTATGCACCAGAATCATCTTACGTCATTAATCGCACAGAAATAGAAAAAATGTATTAAACCTCTCCCAAAAATTTAGACTCGAATAAACGATTTAATAAAATTATATTTACCCTTACTAGGCAATATTTAATCGAAGTTTTAACAAATAATTTCAGTTAACATCAATAACAATGATACATAACGTTCTAGTTATTCATTAATAAACTCACCATTTTATATGATCGACAAATTTTGTGAACTTCGATCAGAGCATCAATCAATTAAAATTACAAAATCAATGAAAAATTTATCGAAACTGTTTACCCTCTGACCTGCATTCAGTCCTCGAAAACGAATATTCAAGGGGCGTGTCAAGACTAGCGCCGATTGGCCAATAGGTAACACAATGCTATCAACTTAATACGAATGAAAATTATTCAATAAACTGATAGTAAAAAATATAGTTAATCCCTACTTACTGTGGAATAATAGATGAAAATCATTCAATTAAAATGCTGTATACCTAACAGTTTCGAATGTTGATAGCGAAGAAATCTTCCTGGGTAAAATTAATAGATTGACTGCAACTACCAGTGCAGTACGCGCGAGAATATTGTTCTAAACTCTTCTTAATGCACTTAGGAGCAGGCATACCACTCTACACACGATCCTAGGTTGATATTATGTGAAGTCCAAGGAAAATGCCTATTAATCCATTCTATTGCAACCCATCCCGTAGATTATAATCTACCCTCGTATTTAATTTCAAGCAAATTTAAAATTCTTTTGAAACAAAGTTAGATATTAATCTAGGGACATATTTCTGAATACTGAACCTGCTAATTTCTACTTTTGCGTATAGTGCGGATTGCTATTCTTGCGCATACTGTACCTGTTTTGGATGGCAATGTCGTGTTCTGTATTCACGCGATGTAATTGTTAAATCCCACGTCAAGATAATTTTTAAACTTTATAATAACTTAGTTATAAGGAAATAATATACATTAAAAAATGAAGAACCGATTTAACTCTTACGATATCGTCTGCTCTGTAACCGGGCTGCAAAAGTAAGCTAATCCACTGAATTTCTTGTCTTCGTAGGTTATGACTAAAATATATAAGTATGTTAAACATCGTTAACCGTGTTTAAATAAATTCTCACTGGAATAAATTATTAATACTGATTCCACGAATACGGATATGATACTAATTTTCGTGTTCATTAGGCTCATTGGTATGCGTGTAAATCAAATCTATGACATCGATCATCGGACTTATCTGATCCGCCTTCAACGAAGCGAAGAAAAATGTGTTCTTTTATTAGAATCTGGCAACAGAATTCATACGACAGCATTCGAATGGCCGAAGAATGTAGCTCCATCAGGATTTTCAATGAAGGTACCTTATACAATTGATGGATATAAAAGAATGCTTATTTAAACAAAACATTTATAATGCAAATGTTTCAATAGATGCGTAAACATCTAAAAAATAAACGTCTTGAGAGTCTCACTCAAATAGGCGTAGATCGAATAATTGATTTACAATTTGGAAGCGGCGAAGCAGCTTATCATGTAATTTTAGAATTGTACGATCGAGGTAACATAGTGTTAACGGATTATGAGATGACAACGTTAAACATTCTAAGGCCTCATACGGAGGCAGATAAAATTAGGTAAGTTTTGGCATAAAAGTTATACATAAAAAATACAATGTAATTGTCAAGAATTGTAGTAGCGTATCTGATGATTAGATATGCAGTAAGGGAAAAATATCCCACGGAGCGTGCTCGTCAAAATACAATGCCACCCATAGAAGAGATTCAGCAGCATCTACAGAATGCTAAAGCAGGGGATAATCTTAAAAAGATATTGAATCCGCTATTAGAATTTGGTTCTGCTGTAATCGATCATGTTTTATTGAAATATGGCTTCACACTGGGCTGTAAAATTGGCAAGGATTTTAATGTTGCAGAACATATGGGAAAATTAATTCTAGCATTGGAATGTGCAAATGAAATGATGGATTTGGCGAAAAAGAATATTTTTAAAGGATATATTATACAGAAAAAAGAGAGAAAACCAACTACAGATGGCACGGAGGATTTCATATATACTAACATAGAGTTTCATCCATTTAAATTTGAACAATACAAAGATTTTCCATATAAGGAATTTCCGTCTTTCGATGTAGCTATAGATGAATACTTTTCTACAATGGAAGGGCAGAAATTGGATTTGAAAGCATTGCAGCAAGAACGCGAGGCTTTGAAAAAATTAGAAAATGTAAAGAAAGATCACGATCAGAGGCTGATAACGCTAGAAAACACCCAAGAGCTGGACAAACAGAAGGCAGAATTAATTTCTAGAAATCAGGTTCTAGTGGACAATGCGATATTAGCCATACAAAGTGCCCTTGCGAATCAAATGGCCTGGACTGATATTAAAGTACTGTTAAAAGAAGCCGAAAGTGGAGGTGACCCTGTTGCATCTGCCATTAAACAATTAAAATTGGAAAAAAATCATATTTCTTTGTTGCTGCATGATCCATACGAGGACGGCGACGACGAAGCGGAATTAAAGCCTGCGTTAATCGACATTGACCTAGCGCATACTGCGTTTGGAAATGCGACGAAGTATTATAATCAAAAGAGGTCTGCAGCTAAAAAGCAACAGAAAACGATACAGTCGCAGGATAAAGCCTTAAAGTCGGCGGAGAGGAAAACGAAACAAACATTGAAAGAAGTGCAAGCTATTCACAGTATTAATAAACTGAGGAAAATATATTGGTTTGAAAAATTTTATTGGTTTATTAGTTCTGAGAATTATCTTGGTAAGTTGTTAAATGTAGGCTATATTTACCAATATATGTATACTAGCAATTTTATAATTTTATAGTTATCGGTGGACGAGATCAACAGCAAAATGAATTGATCGTGAAGAGGTACCTTAAATCTGGCGATATATATGTTCATGCAGATTTAACTGGTGCTAGTTCGGTAGTTATTAAGAATCCTGGTGGTGGTCCGGTGCCTCCAAAAACTTTAGCCGAAGCAGGTACAATGGCTGTTGCCTACAGGTATATAAATACTTATACCTTATTAACATGTTTTCTATTATAAAAATATTATAAATTGCGATATTAGTATTGCTTGGGAAGCTAAAGTAGTAGCGGGAGCATGGTGGGTGAATAATGATCAGGTATCAAAAACTGCTCCAACTGGTGAATATCTTACGACTGGATCCTTCATGATTCGCGGAAAAAAGAATTATCTACCACCGTGTCAATTAGTCATGGGATTAGGATTTATGTTTCGTTTAGAAGAGAGTTCAATTGAAAGGCACAAAGATGAGAGACGGGTGAGAGTTATAGATGATGAAAGTGAGCATACAGAATCTGTAACCGAAGAGGATAGAGAAATTGAGTTAATTGAGGATTCTGAAGGTGGTGAAACATTGACTATACGAGTATAGGTATATAGTAACAAGTAGATGTTTATGTTTAATGTTATTTGTATATTAAATAGATGAACAAACTGAAACTAAGGATACTCTAAATCCCATCGCGGAGGAATCTAAAGCAGATTTACGCATAGAAGAAAGTAACGTTCATGAAGGTACTAGCGATGAAGACGACAACTCGTCTCAGTTTCCAGACACGCAAATTAAAATCGATCTTTCTGGTTCAAAGTAAGTTGCATAATTTGTAGATTCTGGTTCCTTGTAATTAACCGTCTGAATATATATTTCTAGATTGAAGCTGCATGTTGACAAGAATCAATCACCAACAATACCGGAAAATAATGTAGACGATGTAATTTATTTAGGCGATGATAAACCCGTAATAATAAACAGGGCCGTAAAGGGGAAAGATACTAAAGTTAATCAGAAACCTCTACCACAAAAGGAAGTCGAAGAAAAGTCCGAAGCAGAAGCTAAAAAAACTGATCAAGTAGCTTTGAAACGAGGTCAAAAGGGAAGATTGAAGAAGATGAAAGAAAAATATAAAGATCAAGATGAGGAGGATAGAAAATTATCCATGCAGGTTCTTCAAGTAAGCATTCTATACTAGTAAATTAAAATATTTACATTCTAACGAAAAGTTGTCTATAGTAATACGACATTTAGTCAGCAGGTGTGGCAAAGGAAGATAAAAGAAAAAAGAAAAATAAAGATCCATCTGGTCCAAAGCAACAAACAAAGAAAAAGGGTATAGCAAAAGTACCTGTACAGCAGAATTCTCAAATTATAGACAATGTTGAAGAAGAAGACACAGGTCCAGGACCCGAAGTAGATATGTTGGATCAATTAACTGGAAAACCTGTTGTAGAAGACGAATTGTTATTTGCTGTACCGGTGATAGCGCCCTATAACACTGTCTTAAATTATAAGTGGGTAGAATTTTTGTTACGTAATTCATATTTGTCGTATATTTTTCTCACGTATGACTTTTCAGATTTAAAGTAAAGCTAACACCAGGTACAGGCAAGAGAGGCAAGGCGGCAAAGACTGCAATAGCAGTATTTATGAAAGACAAGGAAATTACTTCGCGAGAAAAAGACTTATTAAAAGCTGTTAAAGAAGAAACAGTAGCTAGAAATATTCCTGGTAAAGTTAAGATAAGTGCTCCGCAGATACAAAAATTTAAAAAATAATTCGAGAGAGTACAGTCCCTAAAAAATTGTTAATAAACAAATATGTATTTGTATGTATATAAAGTGATTTACTTGTACAGAAGGTATACAGTAATAAAATTTTTTAAAATAATGGTGAGCGTACTTAAAAATCTGAAACCTTCATCACGATTGAATAATCTACACGTGTATTTCCTATTCTTATATAAATATAGAAAACTGATACTACTCAACAGTCGGCACTAAACATCGTGAAGTGCTAATTTTACACGTTTTGTACTGTTTTTATGACCTGCTAATTATCAAAATATATTGACCTTTTAGTACAAGTTACGCGAAAGACGAAATGCACTTGCAAATAGCCTTTTTTTGTACAATTAACATATTAATAAACATTGGCTTTATAAATTTTGCTATAAATACAGCAATGTACAAAGTTTCATCAAGTAGAGTTCTTAATGCGTAAAGGACGCATTTGAAACGCAAATATTTACTTCACACTTGTAATAATTACATATTAAACATATCTTCCTCAGAAGCACTTTCATCGATTATCACTGCTCTCGGTTGGGACTTCGTACTTTTAGATGTTACCTTCCTAACAACAATGGGTCGCGATCTAGTTCCTTTTGAAACAACCTCCTGTATAAGAACGAAATAATGAAATATACATCTCAACGTATACATGATATTAAATTATAGAAAATACATGTATTATTTACCTCTGGTTCAGAATCTGAAAGTGAATTGCTATTAGTCTTTTTTACTACTCCCTTCCTTTTTACCGTACTCTTTTCGTCTTTAGATTTATTTACAGAATTAATCGTCTTCTTTGCCTTCTTTACTATTTTTATATCGTATTCTTCATCAGATTCAATGTCATTTAATATTTGTTTAATATCTTTCGCGCCACCCCGTTTTTTATCCATTACAATTCCCACAGTGCTATCATCGAGACTTCTTACAGGACTTAGCCTTTTTAATTGCCTTAGACGTGGACTTTTTCTATTCCTCTCAATTGGTTTTTTCTCTTTTTGCGGAGTAGCTTTTAGAACTTCATTTGTACGAGACTTAACATTATTACTCTTGAATTCCAGCTTTCCATCCGGCTTTTGCGATAATTGTTTCAGTCCGTCTGTAAAAATTTTCTTAAATTTTTCGTAATCTGGTGTTTCGTTGAACTTTATGCTCGCTAGCAATGTCATGTATTTGAGGATCGTGCTTGGAACTGATCCATGGAAACATTTAGCTAAAAATTCCGGTATGTTATCAAAAACTTTTTCCTTTTGCCTTTGAACGGAAGCCGAATCTGCTAAATCTTTTTCCCATAAAAGTGTACCACATAACCACTGTATCATATTGTAGGCCAAAATTTCAAAATCTCCGCGCATTGTTGGCACTGAAATATACAAATATTTTGATCATCGAATATGCATTATTTAATCAATTATTAAGAGAATAGTTATATTTACCTCCCATATGAGCATCTCTGCTGGTATATTCAATAGTACCGTTATGTGCTTTCTTTGGGTCTAATTTATATTCGTTCTTTGTAGTGTAATGAGATGCCAATCCAAAATCTACTAGATAAACTTGATCCTCGGATTTCAAATCTAGTAATAAATTTGCTCCTTTTATATCGGCATGCACGTACGTTTTATGATGAATATATTCTAATACATTTATCTAAAAAATGTTAGATCTGATATAAAGCCACTAATTTAAAAGACAATTGTTATAACGTTTGAATTAATTTTTTAAAATGGTCGATCAATCATTTATCTTAAATAATGAGCACGTTTATCAAATAGCCACTTACTATTTGTAAGGCTACTTTATACACTGTATGTTCTGGAAATATTCTATTATTCGCTTGAAATAATTTCCATAAATCTGTGCCATACCGATTCATTACCACAAATCGGTATTTTGTTTTATTATACTCATGACTTCCAGAGCCAATGTATTTAGGCATACCAAGTGCTGCAAGTTTCTTTTTCGTTCTCCAACTATCAACTGAAACGTATAGTATTATAATCTTTTGTAATATTTCTATAATTTTGCGCCCTAATGCGTAAGAAAGATACAAACAAAAAGCACAAAATAAACAAGAGATTAGATAAATTTCTAGATAGAAATTACTTCTAATACGAGGGCAGTCTGAAAAGTTTTTGGCTTAACAATGAAAGAAAATTTTGTTGACACAAAAGATGTGTTATTTTTCAATATAGTCTCCATGTGTCAGGTCGACAATTTTTCAGATTGCCCTTGTATTATATGAAAATTGTAATATTACTCACTTTCATCTGCTTTAGCATTTCTCATATAAAAATGCATTTCTACAAATAATGGTCCATTGCCATGTGGTTCCTGAAATTGAATAATTGTTAGAATATTTACCATCAAACAAATACTAGAATGTAAACGAGTAGCTAACAATAGATACTCACAACTTTAATTACATTGGGAAATTCTTTTGGAACTTTTCCATTATATGGAGCAGCTGTAATTTGTATCGTAATTAATAACTTATATTCTGACGCATTAGAAAGTGCGATACATAAAATCCAAAGAAAGCAGTATCATCGAAAATATTAAACTTTACGGATAGCAGATCGCAATGAAGAGGGGAGGTATAAATGCGTACCGCAATAAATTTCACCAAATCCACCCACACCAATCGATTTGCCAAGAAACCATTGCCTTTTTGCTATATCTGTTAATATCTCGCCTGTGGATATTGGATCTGGCAATTTATATACATTACCAGCCTTTTTCCTCGGTGCTCTTTTTACTACCTTCTGAGCCATTGTGAGGTTACGAAGAAAGCAATGTTACAATAATATATCCAATTATATGAAGATTGCAGGAAAGTAGCATAAAGCTTGAATCAACTTCAAACACTATAAACAAGAAGTTTAACGTTGTGACAAATTTACATTTAAATAAACACTTAATAAACCATTCGGCGAGCAACGACTCTTCGTATAAAGTTGCAGGATGCTGGCTATGTAAAAAAAATTCAAAGGTGGGCACTGATGCTTCAGTGCAACCCCCGTAGAATTATAGAAGTTCCTATACGCGAGTCTATGTTACAGAAAATTTGTAACTCATATGTTGTGGTATAAATGAAAGAAGGATCGTTTTCGTAAATCGTAGCTAAAATTCTAATTGCCAATTAGATACATTTAATTTATATTGTCCAATGTTTCTTGGTAAAATGGAATTGTAGTTGGCAATTCTGAGCATTTCTTAAGTCGCTTGAAGTGAGCGACAAATTTTCCTGTCACATGGTCGAACACATGTTTATTTTCAAACATGTCAGATAACCGTTGAAGTATTTTTGTGTATATATGAGGAAAACATAACCATACGAAGAAACGATGAATAAAACTCGGACTATTTTCACAAGCGGAACTATTTTATGAATCGAGGTTTCGATATTTTACGTTCCGTTACACAAGTTCGTTATTTAATTCTAGTTAGGTTACTTTTTTAAATGGAAGGAGCGGCGATTGAGTCGCCAAATTCTCGTCTAAATGGCAATGACCAAAATAGTGAAACAGACGATGAAAATTATTCTTGCCCGAATTACAATGACTCAGAAAGTGAAAGAGAGATTCCATATGGGGAGTGTACTCCGCAACAAACGTCGGCGAACAGACAAATCGACAATTCTATTTTTAACACCATATCGAAAATTGTTAATCCAGCAGCAAAGGTAAACAAACGTTATTGTTTAATCAATAGTGCCTTCGTTTATAGTTTAACGCTGTTATTTAACTACGGTACTTAACTCTGTGTTTAATATTTAGGTACCAGAAATTCAGGATTTTAAAATTGTGAAACCTATAAGCCGAGGGGCGTTTGGCAAAGTCTTTCTTGGGTACAAAAAGTCCAATCCCGAGAAAGTGTATGCTATTAAAGTAATGAGGAAGAACGAGATGATAAATAAGAATATGGCGTCGCAAGTGATAATTGAAAGGAATGCGTTAGCTATAACACGCAGTGCTTATTGCGTACAATTATTTTATTCGTTGCAATCTATTAGTAGTGTTTACTTAGTTATGGAGTACATGGTGGGTGGAGATCTGAAAAGCTTGGTCGGCGTGTACGGTTACATGGAAGAGCCCATGGCAGCTTTCTACACTGCTGAAGTGTGCCTCGCTTTGGAGTATCTACATTCCCATGGGATTGTGCATAGGGATTTGAAGCCAGATAATATGCTTCTGTCCAGGGAGGGACACGTTAAGCTTACCGACTTCGGACTTAGTAAAATATCTTTGCATAGAGATCTGGAAATATCCGATTTAGTTAATTGTACACCGAGTCTATGCGCTAGAACACCTGGCCAACTACTTTCGTTGACGTCTCATTTATCGTTTGGCTCCGGGCAGAGATCCACGAGCGATTCGAATCTTAGCGACAGAAGCACGCCTGGTATTAATTTACTGTCCGCCCTGCAACGAAATTGCACGAGGATTCAATCGTCGCCGAACTCTGTTGTCTCTTCCGGTGCTGCATCGGGAGATTACTCCCGTGTTTCTGGTATTACCCCCTTTCAGTCAGCGGAGGATATCCATTTGGCGGAGCGTTTAGAGGAAAATGTTATCATTGAATTTAACGACGAGGAACAGGAGAGCAGCTCCGGGAGTTACCATACGTGCGAAGCGTCTTCGGTTCGCGTGAGCAGTCAATTTACTCAAAACTTAGAAGAGGAGGACGAATCCACATTAGAGGCTGAACAATCGCAGCAACCACTCTTGCATACCAGTCCATTGAGTACATGCACGAGCATGTTCGCCAGGGGGGCAAAACGAAAAAGAGCCACAGTAAGCGTGACAACTGGTCTAACGAGCGAACTTAACGCAATGGACCTGGAAGTTGACAAAACACCAAAGAGAAAGAATCGGGGTTGTATATTCTCTAGGAGCCCGATAAATTCTAATGTCTCGGTATCGATAAGGAAAACGCAGCGCGTTGACAAAGCAGTTGGGGTACAAGATAATGGGTCCGGAGGAAGGGTTGCGTTCAGCACACCGGTGTCGTCCACGAAGCAAAGGTGCCACAGCGAGGCGAGCGAAAACAAATGCGAGGAGGAGGTAGTTCCTTTGATTAAGGCAACACGATTTCAGCTTCCTCCAGTTACCTCGTATTCAGCTCCCGAGATATCGACAAGCGATAGTTCTGAGAAACATAGATCACCTCAAGGCATATCGCCAATAAAAACGCCTGCAACGTCCAGCAATTATACATCTTATAGAACACCGAAATCAGTGAGAAGGGGCCGTCAAGCTGGGGTGAATCGATCAGACGATCGTATACTTGGAACACCCGATTATCTGGCACCGGAATTACTATTAAGACAGGGGCATGGACCTGCTGTAGATTGGTGGGCCTTAGGCGTATGTCTTTTCGAGTTTTGCACCGGTGTGCCGCCTTTCAATGATGAAACACCGCAGGCTGTGTTCTCTAATATTCTCGCTAAGGATATCCCTTGGCCAGAGGAAGGCGAAGCGCTTTCAACAGCGGCGATGGAAGCTATAGACTCGCTTCTCACGTTGGATCAACACGAGCGCCCATCTGCCCAAGAAGTGCGAGGAATGAACCTCTTTCAGGATTTCCCTTGGGACGAGCCACCAAAAGCAACACCGCCATTCATTCCTCAACCAGATGACAATTATGATACATGTTATTTCCAAGGTAATCTTAAATTGCATAACATATTCTAAATAAATATTATCAATTACTTGATCGCAGATTAATTATATTTTGCTTTGCTCGTTTTCCAGCCCGAAACATTATGCAGCATTTAAACGTGAGTAACTGCGATACGTAATCTATGGAGCACCGCATCGAAGGGAAGCGATAGGTGTCACTACAACGCTTGCATTGTGATAGGAATAACATAGCACAGGAATTGTTATACTGTAAAACTATTTTTTTATATAGTTGTATATGTATAGTACTATAAAATATTTTGTTACAACTTAGAATTCTTCTGTGATCTCTTATCTCTATATGAATATCTCGGTTTGTCATTTGATTAACGCCGTTCGTGAGGCTGAAAATGCACCGGGATGAACTACAGGAATGAAAGTTATAATTTTGTCTTTCTGTAGATATCTTCAACAGCTGATGAGTACCGTTATCTGCATAACGATATGTCACGATCGATGATGCGAGGATGACGTTGATTGAAAACGAAATACTTTATCGCGCAGAGGAAGTGCCGCGTCTCCTAATGTGTCTCACTTAACGTTTTTGTAGATCCATGGTAGGAAATGCGTTACTCTCGTGTAAACGCCAGGATACTGGCCTTTGCCACATCCGATACCCCAGCTGACGATTCCTACCTGCGTCCAGCGGCCGTCATTCACCATTAAAGGACCACCGCTGTCACCCTGTAACGTACACAAATATTTGTTGTACAAAAATTCACGCAACACGTATACACGAATAAGAAACACAAACCGAACAGGAATCCTTAGCAGCTCGTCCTGCGCATAAGAAACTGTCCACGATGCCACCAGGTGCGGCTGCTCCGTATTTCAATCTACATTCACCGTTTGGCCAGATGGGTATAGAGACCTCTTGAAGGATTGCCGGTTGTGGCCCACCTAGAGATGACCAGTATCGCGTTACAATTTTTCTTTTCTTGCCAAATTTTGATCCAGTTAAATTGCCAAATTTTCATTCAAGATTCCTTACTTTCTCTTAAAGATCCCCAGCCAATGACAGTGGCAGTCTTCCCAGAGTACAGCTGTGTGCCGCCCGGCAGGCAGATGGGTCGTATTTGTTCCGTGAATGGAACAGGTTCGTTTAGAGTGAGCAAGGCGATGTCGTTGTAGAGGGTTCGTGCATTGAAGCCTCTGTGTCTGACTACTCTCTTCACTCGTCGTTCGATGTGTCTGATCTCTGTATGCGTCTTGATGTTATAATCACCCAGACGAACAGTTAATCTAGCTACGTCCCAGGGATTCATGCTGGAATGTTCAGGTTGTCAGAGAGAATACGCATTCATCGACGGAAGCTCGAATCTCAGTCAATCAGTTACAAATATTCTATTCTCTTCTCTTCTTAGAACCATAAACCGTTCAAATACCAAATCGGGTATAAAAATACAAACGAATTGCATTTGTCATGCCGTGCGTATTTCAGAGAACTTACTTGGCAACGCAATGAGCCGCGGTGAGAATGTGTTTATCGTCGATGAGGGAACCACCGCAGAATTGCCGACCGCTGTTGAAGAGCGCTGCGATCCAAGGCCATTCGCCAGGTTCAGCATTCTGTCCGCCCACGATTCGTTCCTGGTCTTGATTGCCGTTCTTGGCGCCGCATTGTGACGTATCGAGGCTGGGTCCGGAACCGAAAGGTTTCTCGGTGCTGGTGGGAACTGTCGGTGCACCTGGCCACCAGGCTGGTTTCTTCGTTGGCCAGGTCGTCGCGATACCAGGTTTCTTCGACGTGGAAATTGGTCTTATCGTCGAAATTGTTGGTAATTCGAAGTACGGCGGATGGGTGGGTAACGGTGGTATTATAGTATGCTCAGGGGGATGAGTTGGGAGCGGCGGCGGCCAGGAACCAAACGGCGATTGGGGCCTTGGTTTCACGACCGTATCCACGTCTTTCTTGTTATCGATCGTTCCCTGGAACATCAAGAGTATCTCTGTGGATATTACAGCTGTTATATACATAGTCAAAATGGAGTAACGGAACAGGGAATGGAGAGTTGCCAATGTATATTTCACCGTGAAGTGCCATTGGACACGGTAGTAAAGCAAAGTCGTGAAAGGCCGTTTACGAAATCGCAGTAGGCGATAGGTACACCGAAGGCGCGACTTTCTAAATTGGGTCTAACACGTTTTCGATTCGCATCACGTATTATTTTTACGAGTTCTCGGTAACTAGCGCCAGAGAAACGATTCTGTTCCAAGGAAACGATAAATGGTTAAATTGCTGTGATATTGGTATCTTATCGATTGATCGGTTCACCTGAGAATCTTCGACTATTGGCCCCTCGGTGTTATCTGACGGCGGTGTAACGACCGGGAGTATATTGGAGCAACAAATTCCGAAATTCGCCTGGCCGTTATCTCGCATGTAACTGCAGGTGTCGTAAACGCCGAGAACCCAGCCGTCCAGGGCGCTCAGATCAGGAATTTTGAAATAGGGGTAGCACTCCTTGAAGCTGGTGCAACGACCAACCTCGCCTTTCGATGTCAGACAGGACTCGCTGTCGGAGACTCCGTTCCATAAGATACCTCGGCCGTATCTCGTCTCGTGTCGAGCGTCACTGTTACTGGCAGCAGCTGAATCGCAAAACGATACGATTAAGTTTCTCGGTATCCCAAAGTAACATTAATACATCATCGTCAGACCGGAGTTTCTCTGCTAATGGTAATTTGTCTCTTCTTCTTTTCAAGCTGCTCGTGATCGGATTATAAACATGCCAGCGTGTTCACCAAAGAATCGAGAGACACCAGGAATACAGCACGTAGTCTTGTATACGTACTCGCATGAACGACGCCTGGCAAAGAATAACACACCGCATGCTGTTGTAATGAATGCAGAATGTAAGCGACGCGTATTCCTACGTATGTACCCGCGTGACATGTTCGCAAAGAAAACCACGCGAATCGCACCAGGGAAGCTTTCTAATTGCTACGTACCGCGTAGCTTCACGCGAATCTTTGTCCAAATTGAAAGATCGCAGGACAAAGGCGCGCATCCTCGTGTCGTCGAACTGGCATTACACATTTCGATTTCAATCATCTGCAACGTCTTCGCAACACATACTAAACAGCATGTACATATATAAATTCGTTTTAACACGTTGAGCGTATTCGCGTCGTGTTCTCCGCGATTCGTTCGCGAAATTTTAATGAACAAAAGGGACGATGGAAAGAGCCCACTCTAATTTCCCAAAGATCGGGTCGGTTCGACTACGTTATCCGATATTTCGCGACGAATCGATCGAGTAGGCGGTCCAAACAATCGAATTCCATCCAGATTCGTGACAGCGAGTTCGCTGACCGACGGGACACGCAGGTGCACGCATACGAGGACGTTTCGTGTGCCTGGAAGACTTCCGTTCGCCGTGTATGGAACACCGTATGATCAATCACATGTCGATACTCGCCTCCGATTATTCACACGTATCTTGATCTTCGCGACGAACAAATTCAAATGCCAAAGAGCGCTACGGCACGGTACAACGAACCCACAGATTTCCATCTCCGGTTCTCCAGTCACGATCGCTCCTGTCAGTGATTGATACACGACCATCAGCTACAGCCATTGGAATACCGTCAGAAGCTAGTCGATACTAATTGCTGCCATTAATTACTCAGTTCGAGCGTCCCTACCAGCGGCTAATTGAAAATGAGTAGAAGAACTGCCCGTTTGGCTGAACCGCCATCGTCCATCGATCAGCGGCGCAGAAGAAGACGTGGCCGTCGATCCTCGAAGATTAATAACACCTCAGCAGACGATCTTCAATATCTCTTATCTACTTACAGACATGAGCTACTGCGACCAGAAATCCATCGTCACTCACCCTCGATGATCACCGCGTTGTCATCCTCCTCTACTCCATGGGCCTTGTCGTACGGTTCAAGTTTAATCGATTTACCCTCGGGAACTGCGTCAATCGTATCGGAGATCGTCAGGATCGTCACGAGGATCTGTACGACGAACACCAGCGGCGTCGTGAGCGCCGACGATCGACGACGTCGAACCATCCCAGAACAATTGAACGCACCAACCAGGGGGAAAACACTCGACGTGGAGGAACACGATGCTCGACGGACCCTGTGTTAACAGTAGGGATCCTGGGACCGGTACTAAGTTGCTAAGCTGCTGAATAGCCGGTGCTCGTGCTTATAACGGGCTCGTCCTCCCCTCTCGTGGTCGATGCTGTTCTTTGCCCCCAGCAGGTTCGATACGAACCTCGGGTCCGATCGTCCTCTTCTTGTCTTTCTTTATCGGGCAGCTTCAGGCATCCGCGTGGAGCCATCGCGAGGAAGAGGGCGGGTTGCATCTCGCGGCACCAAAATCGCCCCTGACGGTATGCAAATTTTTGGCAGAGCGGTGTAGCGAAGATTGGCCCGACGATGAGCGGTATAAGTTTTATTCGGAGAATCCTTTAGCAATTTATGTTAACAATTCGGATCTATTTAGATATTTCATTGCTACGGTAATTTGCCCTATTTATGATCGTTACTGGATTGATAATAATTATTGTCAAAGGGTAGTTCCAATTATTATTTATCACGTATACCTTTTCGAAAATTATTAACATTGGCAATACTTGAACGAACTTTCTGCTGTGCTGTCACAAATTCACAGCACAGTAGAGACCCTTTTTTGCTGCTGCGGAGAACTGTCAAGGTACGATCATCAATAGTAGAATTAAGGGCGGCACTCGTGGCAAGTTTTACACGTCCCCCTTCTTTGATCGTGTCGAGCAGATCGGAGGGAACGTCAATCCACCGACGAATATTCGGTTAATTGCTCAAATGTGACCGTCAGGCGGACACGAAGAGCTCATCTCGCATCGTGTCACATCGAACATCCATATCTTTCTGCGTATAATGAATATTCCTCTGGCGATGCGATTAGCCACTATAGCTTGGGATGCCATCTAATTTCCCGTTTCGATAACGGACAGCTGTACTATTAGCCGATACGAATCAGGAATGTATAATCGAGCCTGTACGCCAAATATCGTTCTGGATGATGACTAAAGTGGTCTCAATAGAAATTCACTGATTACGTAAGTGATGTGACGGAAACGGCTCGACTTTGATTTGTGCTGTTCAACGAATCCCGACGTGAACGAACATGAATGTCGAGTTCGCAAAGCATTTGCATAGAGAGTACGCTGCTCGTGCTGGCCTTGAAGAGGCCGAGGAGAAGGCTGCACGTAAGGGACGGCCGTGAACTTGCCAATGGTGTGTTCATCGTGCACCATGGGGAATGCCAACGTACGCGTGCATTTCCCTCCGACCACAATGAATGGCATTTCTTCAATCTCCTCAAACGGTCGTGCGTCGGGTGTTTTGCCATCTGGTGCGTAATTCTGTTTACAGGCTTTACTGAATTTCGTCAGGATGTTCTTTTTCTTCGTTCTTCTCGATGGTAATTAACCGGGTTGCTAATACACTTCGAGGTATGGTTTTTATTCATGATTTTACGCTATTGTAATTTTAGTTATTTGACGTAACTTTTCTTTTGTTGCAGTTAGCGATACATAGTCCGTGCATTAGGGTTTCAGTGCACGTTTTTATTAAATCTGTTAAACCTATGAATTATGCGTCATCAGCATCGACGTTTTCCTGTACATCTCGGAAGCCGTTCAAGGCGTCCTGAATTACAGGACAGCTACGTCAGAAATAGCGCTCGATAATTGACACCTATCGATAGTTACCCGTCGTAAATTTAACGCTTAAAATTCTATTCACGAATTCGGACGGTAATTACGAACATGGATTAAAAATCCGCTAAAAGAATTGCATCGCAACCATTGATCAAAGCGATCGATAATTGGACCATTAAGGAATATTACTCTTATAATTATAATCGGGTTTCTTGCGTGCGAAAGAACTCTTTTCCCGAAAAATTCAGGCATCGGTATTGCCATTCGGGTGAAAAGAATAAAAGGAAACGCTGCCAGTCCTTGAGATGGGTATAAACTTCTCATTCCGTGGTTCATCGAACTCTTCCTTAAAGGGCAAGGGGAGAAAACAAGGTGAAGTTTTACTTTTTCTCTTCTGCACCTCTCGTCCTTTCTTCGAACACAAATTATCAATAATTGCCAACACCACGTTCGCAATAACTGCTGTGCGATTTATCTTTTATTTTTAATTATTCGTGAACGCTCGTGCGATTTATTTAAACGTTACCATAATTGCTCAACAAATTGTACAATTATATTACGAAATATTCTATCCAGACATTTTATTAAATATTTTCACGAACAAATTTCCAAAGAGTTTACTATCATTTTTATTTTCCTTCCAATTTTCCAAATCCAAATCCTTACAATTTTCCACAGACTATTTTAATTATACGTTATATTAACAAATCTGTTACCCACAGATACATTTTGTCCAACGTTACTGTGGCAATCTGAGGGCAACCACAATCGATAAAGGGATGGCCATTCAAGTTGCCAAACCGGACTGTTCTCAAAATACTCACGGTAACGTTTGTGCGTGATCAAGAGGATCGTTGATCCTCTCCTTTCGCAGAAAGAACTCCGGGTTCATTGTCTGTTGGTTGCTCTTACGTTGGGTGGTAGAATTTTAATAGCGCGTTTGATGATATTATTGCTTCACGCTTAATTGCAAACCGATGTCGCTTGAAAAAGAACAAGGGAGCCAGATCATTTCGGGCACGAATACGTGGAATTCGTTTGGGGCAACGGAGTTTCATCGATCTTTTTTTCCGTCAACCTGTCATACGATTGGAAAACCTTGTCCTAATTCCGCGATTATTTTATCCACGCGATTTCATTTGAATATTTATGACATTTATTCCCGAGTCTACCTCACGGTTCTCGACGCAAATTCTGTCGATCGGCATTCGATGCGACGTTCTCTGGTAGACGACTCCGCGAAATTGTACACAAAATGTATCACCGGCTCATACATAAAATTTAGTTCAATATCTGGCGGTAATCTTACGGTTGGATTACGTTGGCCGTCCTCGCGGAACACGGGAACCGGTTGCGACGGGGCACCTTTTTATTATACGGCCGTAAAGTATTAAAACACGGCATTAAGCCACTTTTTCTGACCGCCAGTTCGGTCTCGCGAGAATCGAGGGGGTTGTCGTTGGAAAAGTGTCTCCAAACAAATCGTGCGACGTCCTCGGTGCAGAATCACGGAAGAAACGAAATATGAAGGAGGCGTCTGAATATTTTCGGCTCATCGTGCTCATTATATGTTGCGCTAAAATATGTTCAATTAATATATTCATACGACAATGCCGCGCAGGGGAGGAATAGTAACGGCCTTTCGAATCGTTCGCGCGATTCCAGCAATCGTTGTATACAAGAATTACAATTCTAGTTTATTGGCTGCTAAAGAATTCAATCGGCGATATATTTACAGAGAACCGATGACTTATGTCAGGGCCAGTGTCCCATTACAAGGCCGTGTATTCTGACACGATTGTCACAGTGTTCACACGTGCACATAGATTCTCACGATTGCAGAGAAGATCTCCCGTACATTCGTATCACAGGGCGAGGCGTTCAATTTGTTAACAATATCTCAATTAACATTAGCTTCATAAATTCCCTGTCCATTGCGTGAGATCGTTTAATCGGATAGATGGTTGACCGTGCAAAGGTACAATTATAATCGATTATTTATTTCAATCGCGACAAACAAAGGAACATATCGTCTCGATCTGTCGGAATTTTGTCTATAAAACGGCGAATGGCGAATCGGTTCGAAAGTACGTCGGACACACGTCGTTCGTTTGATTTCACGGTCCTTCTGCACTTTTTTGCGCGGAGGGTTTCGGTTCGTCCTTTATAACTTTTCATGCCTGGCAGTCCTTTTTTCCTAGATTCCCGACTAACAGGTTTCCGCCCGGCACCACGACATTCTAAATAAACGAAGAGCAAGAGAAGGAAAAAATTGTACCGCCACGAGAAACTCCATATCGGTCTTCCTACTGCAGCGAGAAGCTCTCCCATTAAAGTGACATGCAAATCGATAGAACTGTCAAAATCGGCGTAACTGGGATGGTTCAACGGTTCCGAACGATTCGGCAATACCATTAACCATCGATGACGCAATTTAACAATGACGTCGCGCGGCGTTCAAACAACCTTGACCACCGAAACACACGGCCCCGATGACCCCAGTGACTTTCAAACGACCCTTCTTCCCACTGCAGTCGCCCCGACGTCTTTGGAATTTCGGAAGCTCCCTCCGCAGGTTTTCCGTGCCGCGCGAGAAATAATAGCAACAACAATAACAACAACAGAATTTATAAAACGTACTAATATAATATTTATTGTTTGCAATAAACAGCGTAATATAATATCACCTCTGGCACAATCTCACGATGGCAAGACAACGCGAAAACGGTATTATATTTCGGTATTCTCGCATCATTTTCTGTTCCGCAACTTGTCCAGCTTCACGATTCCTCTAACAAAACAGTACACTGCGCGCGGTTTCGGCCCGAAAATCGGCCGGTATCCTCAACATACCACCAACTTAACACGGGCACAATTCTAACAAAAATAAGGACGAACCCCCGCAGGCTCGTTTCGCATCATCGTTTGCGTCGTTATTTAAGTACGATATCGGGACGGCTGGGGAACGATCACAAGAAGACCACACGCTCGTCGTCCGTCATTGACGCGAATATATTTTTGACGCGGGCGTTACCAACGCGGGTAAAAAATGTAAAAAAAAAAGAAAGAAACAGCGAAAAGAAATTGTCGACTGAGCAGCAGCAACGTCTGCTCGATCCTCTGCAACTAATCGAGGTCTTCTCCTGATTGTAACACGGCTGTCTTTCATGATACATCATTAATTAATAATATTAATAAACGTAAGGGATTATAAGGGGGTGATACGATAGTTATAATGATCGTTCATCGACAATAACCGTTCGAGCATATAACGACAAATCCCTCTTCGAGATCCATCCGCGATTAACGAGAGTAATATTTTTTTTTTAGCGATCAAGGGTGTGGGGATATAGGTGTTTTATGATGTAAAGTGAACGTATAGGTGGGGTGTGAGCTAAGGGGATGTTATCGAATACGAATAAAAAAAAAATGTCATGGAACAACACTAACAATCTTCGTATCAGTGGACACGAATCTATTCCTCTCTGTCTCTCTTTCTTCATTCCTTTCACAGTCATACTAATCTCTTTCATTCATTCTTCGTACTTTCGCTCTGCCTCCCTCTCTCACCTCTCTTTTACCCTCTCTTTTACATTCTCCCTTTTACTCATTCTCGCACCATGAACACACGCATTCCTTGTATAAAAATAATAATAATAATAATAATAATAATAATAATAATAATATACGTGTTACGTAGATCTAGTCGATAGAATCAAATAATATTAATAATATCAAACTATATGCTGTTTTGCAATAGATGTAACAAAATATAGTACTCATATAATAATATGCATTTTACAAGCGTATTTTGATCCTTCGCTTTGATATCGGTGTCGTGTTACGTGAATACGGTGTGTAACATGATTCGTCTGTCTTTTTCAATAAAAGGACAACAGCGGCGTGTGTCGTGAATCGTGATGCTTTCTAGTCCAATCTAACCGCGAACTAATTGCTGACTTTATTTAAACTAATGAACATGGTCTATGCGCGTGTGTAGATGCGTGTGTATGTACGTGAACACGGGGGTGATTTTTGTCGGTAAAAATCACCGAACGTGAGTGACAACAAAATGGCTCGCTTTCACCAGTGGCACGTTAATGTTCGTTCAGCTTAAAAAACAAAAACAATATCTAAACCGCAGTTAACAGGCTTTATACCTTGCCGTTCGTTTGGCACCGACAAACAACGACGTTGCACAGAGTACAGAGCCACTGATTACGCTCATTGTCTACATTCCGTTTCTGCCATAATCAAGATAAACCTGGATTTCTCGGGACTTACGTCTATTAAGTAGCTAAACCCTTTGAGAACAAACGATGTATGTAATACGGTTACAAAATTGGAAACCCGGAATCTGTGTACTATACTGGTCACTATGTGTATATATATATTTTTTAAAATTATTTGTCGAAAGCTTCGATACATTTAATTTATTACCACGTTATTCGATCAAATTTCATTCGTTAGTTGTATATCGGTTATCCTCAAAGGGTTGTTTAACGTCTGAGGAATATTCTTAAGAGACTCGTTACAAATACCAATATAGCGTATTTATCTATATTAGTCTATGCTATAAATATTGCTCTATGCAATAACGTTCATCACTGTGGCGATCTCATCGGAAATTTAACGCAATTGCTAGTCTACTAAACGTGCACTTTCTTCTCGCCTTCGTGGTCAACCTCGGTGAAAAACCAAAAAATAAAAAAATTACGTATTTCATTGAATAATACTTGTACTTTGTATAATATCGAATACTCCGGCGGACAGTCAGGAGATTCTGGAATGATAACGAAGAAGTACCTAAAGGGATAACTTTAATTGAAAATTAATGAACGTATTACGGGGCTAATCGGATTCTCGGTATAAATAGCAGTGAGATAAAAAAAAGAAAATGGACAGCTGATGGAAGGACGGGATAAAAACAGGGAGGGGAGGAAGATATTTCACGCTTCCTCGATTATCCTGACACGTTGGAAACATAAAAGAGAGGTGCTTAATCTTCGAACCGTGATATGACACACAACATGCCTGTACGAGACTTCTAATCAAGATCAGACTGAACTTATATTCGTTGAACGTGTACGAGCGTGACACTATGTAGAGATAAAATGCTCGATGGCACCTGTCTATCTTGGAACGGCGAGGTTCACAATTATCCTTTAGCTTTATGTACGAGTCTTGGTATAAAATAAGCTTGCTTCGTGCTTTTTAAACATATAAACAATGATTTAAACTCTAAAACCGACGATAAAATAGAGTTGCATTTCCATATACATCTATACGTCATACGTATATATATGTATATATATATATATATGTATATGTATATGTATATATTCATATATATATTTATAACTTAACATTTAACGGGGATGGGGATGGGGCGGGGTTTCCTTAAATCAATTTTGATTGATTTACATATAGCCATCGCGTTTCGGTTACGACGCCAACGGTACTCTATCAGCTAACAACCATCGATATAAATTGTTCACAAGTGAAAACAAACAAAAAAAAAATATATATAAAATAACGAGTTGCCTGGCACGGCTACGGATATACACTTTTCAGTAGAGTTCTCTTACGCTTCGTAGAGAAAACTTTGACCGGCATACAAGCATGTTCGATCGCTATATTTCGCGGGTGCGAGTTACGTTTCTCGTGAACGATAAATCGTCCGACCAATAGAAGGGTCTTGGCATTAGCTAGTATTTCTAAGAGAAACTCGAAAGATGCAAAAAGTAAATAGTATCGTAAATAAAGCTTCGTCTATCTCTTCGAGATCAAGTACAATCGGCCAAACATCACTTTACGTATTCAGGAAACTCTTTACATCCGAGTAAGTAACTATCTGTACTATCGTACTACAAACAACGAGCTATCGAAACGTTGAACAGATCGATCACGCTCAATTAACAATGATTTCTGTCTATTTGTCGTTCTCCTTTCCTTATACCTGACTTGTTACGTTGCACGATACGAAGAACAGTTCATTCCTCGGTCCATTCACACGCAGTCCAAATATATTTTTATTCAGGCAAAGGGTTTCTTCTCATTCTTGTCGTCTTCGAACGTGTTTCTTAAGAAAAAACAAAAAACGAGCACTGGTGGGGTGAAGTGGCTTATTTTATCCACTTGCTTCTTTCCTCCTCTTCTAATTCCTCTTCTTCCTCTTCTTCTTCTCCTTCTTCTCCTTCTTCTCCTTCTTCTTCGTCTACTACTTCTCCAGTTGCACATTACTTCTTCAACGCAGGTCCCTGGAGAGCTCTTGGTCCCGTTCAACTATTCAGTAATTCTCTCACATTGCACCGCTGTCGACGATTCCTCGCGACCAATCGACGGCTGCTCTGTCCCTTTCAGACTTATTTACACCAAAACGACGAAAGTTACATACAGTATTATACTTTCATTTGTCTTCTTCTTCTTCTTGCTCTTCCCTGTCGCGTAATCGCTTCACGTGTTTCCGCTCTCGTGCACGTGTCCATGGCCATGCGCAGAATTCGTTAGGGGTGAGTGGGCTATGTGAGCTGGTGACGAGGGTAGCGCTATCAGGGTGACATCGTATCCAGCGGTGGCAGGTGGATCCCCTGGATCACCTGGATCGCCCGGTGATCCAGGATTCGGTGGATTACGCTCGTTACTCGGGTCTGGATTAACTCTGGAGTGGGTCACCTCCAGGAGAAACAGGTCCTCGTCCACGTAATACCGGATCATGTCGTCGTCAATTTTCGCTGTAATTCTGGAACAGGCGGAGAAACGAATGATTAAATTGAGAAACGTGGAGGAGGAAAGATATCCCGGGGTTACCCTGCTTAAAATGAACGGAACTTCGTAAGACACGGCAAAGATTGGAGGGTCGAGTAATCGCGAAATTATTGTACAAGAACGAGAGAGTACGCTATATATGGATTATTTGTCGCGTTTCGTATTAAAGGGGCAGGGAACCGCGGAGCATTCTTCTTCGGTTCTGTCGACAATGTTCTCGTTTTGTGTGGCGAATATTTTGGTAT
The DNA here is from genome assembly GCA_948146005.1 of Nomada fucata. Classification (NCBI taxonomy): domain Eukaryota; kingdom Metazoa; phylum Arthropoda; class Insecta; order Hymenoptera; family Apidae; genus Nomada; species Nomada fucata. The sequence goes on along the minus strand of OX411280.1, from coordinate 1,002,705 downwards.
TTTAAGCAGAGTATATAGTTAACGAAACATTCAACTGTATTGACCATACGATCGATCTATTCCTCTACGAAATTCTCTATTCATGCGAAAAACTACAAGCCCGTCCAGAGTTTATCCGTGCGACGATTTCACGGCCAGCCAAGTGAACTAGAGTGAATGCAAGCCGGACGCTATCCTGTGTAAGAAAAAAAAGAGGAAAAGAGGCACGTAAAAAAAGGGGCGGGAAAGAAGTGAAGAGAAAAGAGGAGCACGCAAAAAACACAGCGACTCAAGCGGACAAAGTGCGTGATGCGTTTGAGAGGTACAGGTATGCACCGGTCCGCTAGAAACAAGGCGAGGCATGCAAAGAAGCGAGCAGACAGGTGTGTATTAGCGGTCGTGACGTGGGGAAAAATAAAAGACACGGCGGAGATTAGTAGATTAGTTGGATGGAATCGAGGGAGACGGGTGAGCACGGTTGAATCGTTGTGTGGTCGACGACAACGATCATCCGTGAAAAGCGAAACGAATGTGTACCAGGACAAAGCGTTAAAAGGAAGGATGACGATCAGAGAGGTGGGAAGATGCAGGAAATACCAAGCAGAAAGTAAGCGATTAGAGATAGAGGCAGATATAGACAGAGAGTATCGAATGGTATCGTATCGAAGGTATACAAGGGTTGGTGTGTAATTTCCGGAAGTAGGGAGAGACTAGCAAACCAAGCAAACGGAGAGAGTCAGGCAATGTCACCGTTATGGCATGCACTACTGTGTGGGCGGTGCATGCAAGTAAAGATGACACTCTACTAAACTTACCCCTTTGTGTTTTTGCGATAGAGGTTATTAATACTCGAGGATGCAATTTTGTACTTTGACTCAATCTGTAAAATAGAAAAAAGTAGAACATTAGAATTTTGACAGTGTTTGCGGACTATCGGTCTGGCTAAACTCGTGCTCGATACCGGGAGAGGCTATCTTTTCTTGGCTTTCACTACGTCGCGACGTGACCGCGGCGTTCGTCGAAGACGAGCAAGAGAGATAAAGTACAGCGAACCTCGACGGCTACAGTAAAGACGAGGGTGGAAAGCTAGAGAAAAAAAGTACGATGAGAGAAAAAGTACGAATATGAGGATAATAGATGAAACGCGAGTTCCCGTTTTAAACATACCGACAGATTGAACAACAGCAATAATTAATTTTAGAAAAGAGATAAAAGGAGGGCGCGGAGAACACGGTTTCATTTCCACTTTTTTCTTCTACCACTTCTGATCGTTATTGTAACAGCACCGCGACCCTGCTTGCGTGTACACAGAATGGTCAAGAATGATCAATGTTATGAAGATAAATAAAAAAAAAAATATCATCGATCGTTTCTCGCGATCACAGGAGTTAATGATCCGTGCACGCTTGATCCATCGCGCCCCGATTGTAGATATTAATTATTGTGAGGATTTTGGAGGAGTGATGCATGCGCGTTAATATTAATATCAGCGTAATGGAACGGTGCAACAGGTATTAATAAAATGGTGTAGTATGCCCTCGCATGCATGGCTAATACTTATATATATATATCTATAAGTATACATGTACAACAAATATATATATATAACATATATGGGTGTGTTTCTTGTATATCTCGTGTTACTCTCGCGCATCACTCATTACTCATAATCATGGCCACGAGTTTCAAATTGATCACGGTCCCGTGGTTGCGTGATAAATTAACCATGTCAGGATACTGCAAGTTTACGTCGGGAAACGTCCAAACGTTCCATGTGTCGCTTTCTAGCCGTGGATTTGTACCGCGCCGGTTTCGAAACGTTCGTTCGCGTACACGTCGGTTTAAGTAGATTCAGCCATTAAATCGAGCGATGTCTCGCGGTCTCGAACGCGCCCGGGTTTACACAGTTTTACGAGACTTCACCGCTATCATTTTCCTGCCCTTTACGAATCGACCGGGCGTCAATTAGGTTCTACGACGTACCGTTTCAGGTAAAATAATTTATACGGCATTAATCTACTCAGGAACGCGTTCAATATTCAGTATCACTTCGGCAGAATATTTGATTCGACGCCTTTGAATTACTGTTAACTGCTCTCTTAAGAATCTCCCATAGATAGACCAACAAGCGGTCCACTCTGAAATCTATAACACACCTAGCCTTCTACCAAGTACGCGAATCGAAACAGTTTCGCATGGAATGTCTGACAACGAGTGTTCCGCGGCGTGTGCCTAACCAAAAGTGTCATTGCTGGGCGTGTGTTCGATAGAATAATCATTAACGTTTCTTACAGCGTTCAACAGTCCTTGAACAGTTGGCGGCGTGACGTGCAACGGCGTATAGACGTCCTCGGACTCCTGGCGAACGTACAGCATCACTCTTTCCTCGGCGTCTGCTGGACGAAGATGAGGCGGCTGTTGCTGCAGGTGTAGCCGATTTCCAACCCCGGACACGACTGTCCCGGTGAGGTTTGTTTGCTGCACACCCTGTAGTACCGAGCCTTGGAGCTCCTGTACCTGCATCAGCAACGAGTCCTTCTTGTCGTGCAGGCTAGTCAGATTGTCGGGCGGAAAGTGGTTGTGGAACTTGAGGGCTGGCAAGCTGGGTCTGCCGCAGGCAGGATAAGGGCTGCTTCCACCTGCTTTCAATCCTCCGCCCTCTCCATTACTTAAGGACGACGTGTCTGTATCGCCGCCACCCCCGCCGCCACCACCGTAGAAGCCCGACAACTCCATCGTCGAGAACTGTCGTGGAACAAGAAACAAACATTTTTCCTCTAATTTCGCTCGCAACTAGCCATTGTTCGTGGTACGAGCTACGTTGTCATTTTCTCCGAATACGTATTGTACCCAGTGTGTTTAAGGAGGGAGGGTTTGGGTTTTGTATATAGTGGGTGGCTCTAAGGAATATTCTATGTTTTCGATTGCACTATTCAAGGTACAGAGAATTTTCTATTTGGCATCGGGGTATTCGTTCTTCAGCCACTGCTGAATGGTTGGGTAGTTTTGCGATTGGGTATACAGCTCGTTCTCGGAAATGGCTACGAAATTCTTTTTGTTATGGCCATGCGATAGTTGCGGCGTTGAGAGCAGAGGATTGTGGTGGATACTGGGCAGTCATATCGGGGCTGCTTCATTGAGTTTTCGGTTAATTGTTCGTTTCTGTTTTCATTCCTGAGCTCGAGTCCGTGAAAGTGTTAACGTTCGCGAAGTCGAAGCAACACTTGCACCGAAGGGAACGAAATAGTGTTGGTAATCCGCTGCTGCTCTCGCGGAAAGCATCGTCATGCTCGTATCTACGTAGCACCGACAACGAGGAGAATAACAAAAAATGGAACCGAGTAGAACGAGTAGCGATCTGTAAACAGTTTCTTCAGCCTCTGTTCAATCAGACGAACGGGTTACCTTGTCTATGGTGTGCTCCGCCGGGGGTGAGAAAAGGACGGGTGGTTTGTGAAGATCGACCATGGAATAAAATTCGCTCCGTTCCGTGACGGAGTGGTAGAGCTCGTCGAGTTTTTTCCTCCCGGTCGCAGTCATTTTTCTCTTCGCCGCTCTCCTTTCCTCGTCCCGGGTCTTCCTTTCAGCTCCCTGCTCGTAAATAACACCGAGATGATTTATGAGATCGCCGGTACGTGTGATTTTGTACAAATCATCAGTCAAGCGACGTAACGAGAACCTCGAGCCTCGCCCCGGCCCGCGGAATTAACTATTCACGTATGTATATATGTACCTTGTCGCAGAACACCTTGATTTGGCAGTAGCCACGATGCGAGGGTGGCGTGTACGCGTGTGCGTGGGGCGGTGGTTCCTCGTACGTGTCCACCTGGATGTGCAGTGGCAAACCTTTCACACCTTTCTGACTGGAGAAGTCCGTGCTGAGACATTGGACCGCCACGTTGATCTGTAACACAGTGCCGCGCGTGAAGAAGGTTGCCCGGATAAAATGCAGAGATCTCGTCTGCGAGATTTCTGGCGGCGCCCGAATAAGCCCTATTCTACTTAAACCTCCCATTGGATCGTTAAATGCAAATGGAATCTATTTAACGAACAACGAAGGACTATCCCGTACCTTCGCCGAGGAGTCGAGTGGGTTCCAATAAACGGCGATCGCATTGTGCGCGATTTCCTCTATGCAGCCCACCAGTCCCACGCTGTTCTTCGTGTCTGTAATGGTACAAGATTATTGTCAGAGTTGCATATCATTCCGCGATGCCTCGAAGGGGTGCGTTCCGTTCTCTCTGGTTTCAATTTGCACAGCGATACGTTTCTATGATTGAATCTTACCAAATGCGTGCCCGTCCTGTACAGAGCGGCTTGCGCAGAAAATATAAAATTGCACATTTAAATGGGTAACAACGATGCACGCGTATCTCCGATGGAAGATTTGCTATCTACCGGCGAACGAACGCCGACCGATCGGAAGGTAATTCGAACACGGGTCAGCGTTGCTCGTTTATTTGCAGCGAGGTGAATTTATTGGTAGCAGAACTCGATGATTCTACACGCTTTACTTACCGGCATCCAGAATACGTTGCTTGACAGAATGCTGCCTTCCGTGCCAGAACTGCCACGCCTTAATCTCGTCTTCTGGGCTCTTCTCTTCTCGGAACATCAACATTACCACGCTCTGCGCGACAAAACATCAAGAAAACACCGTAAGTACTTTATTAAGCATGATACTGTAAGGGCAGATGAATGGCTTCCGCTGGCGCGTTTAATGCGCCTTTTTGTTCATTTTCGCCGACGGGTTAAGCAACCTTCTTACAGTCCTAGGCCCTGCGATACCTGTTCCTTTATTGCGATTACTATAAGGATAGATCGTTTAGGGTTCGCGTAAAGCTTCCAGTTTTTGCGCGACGAATTTTTATTTCCACTCCCATTGTCGGCTGAATTTAGTTACAACTCTAGCTACGTATTATTGAGTCTTTGCGATCGCTTTTGACAAACTGCGACAGTGCGAGCGAACCCACTGATCTGTTTACAACTAACACTCGATATCTAGAGATCTAAATAGGCACGGAGCTGGAGGTAATAATGATCGTGTGCGTGCAGGCACGCATTAAGATAGAAGGCGATCATTACGAACGCTTGGCTCAAGCACTGTGCCACGGCTACAGTGACCATAACTGCAAAACCAAGATACACACGGACATATATTTACTTAGTCTATTTTTGCGCACATTCTATTCTTTCACCGTCTTTGCACGCGTTTCGCAACCTCGGCCACTTAAATTCCGAAGAATAAAACGTTTACGCGCATTAAAGACCAAAGGGATCCGAATGCAAGAAATAAATATAGCTGCCAGAACAAAACGCGATAAAGTTGACGGCCAGCATTAAAGCATGCGGGATTAAAAAGTTTTCATTCGCGCCGCCTATATTCTGCGACAGATGCGCGGTCGAGTGTACGCACGATTACACGCATCATAAATTACACGGTAGCGTGTAATTATGTAACATAGATTATACATCTCGACATCGACAGGCTTGCAATGAGCGGTTGCACGTGGATGGTCGTGGAACTTTTCTCGATTTTCGAGCATAACGACGCGTTCCCTGATACGATTTGCTCACAATGATCCGTCAGGGGGGCGAGACAATGCTCGGTCGGTAACGGAACACCGTCGTGGAATTCTGCTGACACATCGGCGAACGCGAAATTCGCGTGAGCGTGTGGCATCGCTCGCGCGACGCAGGGATACGCTCGAGCGATTGGCAAACGCGTACACGCGTATAAATCATGCGGTACCGTATAATCCGGTAGCATAAATTGCACCATTCGACACTGCTAATTCTCAATAAACGGCCGCGTACCCTTAGATAACAGCGTTTTCGACGTTTTTCTGTTGGCGACGCGTCTGGCCTGGCGTACGTTGTACGCTGGTAAAAATATCGCGAACGGTGGAGATGCAATTATATTGATTAATTGAGAAAAACACGGGGGACAATTTTGCCGCGATTCTTTCAATCTACTTACGGTACGGAACGATTAATCGAACGACTAATCGAACGTCCACCGCCTTTCGATTAAAATGGCGGGTTACGTGCGCGCGCAGCGGACCGCGTCTGTGTAATTACAGTATATAATCTCTCGCTGAACGAGATCGTGGCGCGATTGAGGAAGAATTGTATGGAGTGTAGAGTATCGAGGAGTTGCACGGCAAATAACACAGAAGATATTTCAAGCGTTCGCTGCGGCCGATACTGGCCTGTTAGTACTTTTCTCCGGTGTGAATAGGAAAGTGCAATGTAATCGGTGGTAACTGCGGTGACTTGTCGCGTAATGATTATCGGCCCGAGACAAAGAAAGAAAGAAGAAAATTGGACCCGCAATATCGTAATCGGCTTCGTTAAAAGAGGGATTAACAAGTCGCCGTCGTAAACTTTTACGAGCACACGACTCATAGATCCTCGAGTGTCCAAATGATCAATAAACATCGACACCAACGATACCCGATACCGTAGAACGAAAGGGGACAACAGGGGACTGTTATTATCGTAATTACAACAAGAGAACAGAACACAGACTGGCCGAACAGAGGTCTCTATCGCGTGTTTGTTCAGTTCCTTATTGTCCCGGCGTCTGTACGTCGATCGATCAGATATATCGCTAACCTTCGCGAGCCAGTTGCAACACGCGTCCCCGAGCCATTTTCGCGGGTTCACGTTTCCATCGGCGTGCCGCGTACAGATTGCCGACAAATAATTCAGAATCAGGCAACCGTTCGACGTCGATATGTAGGCGATGAAAAATCGGCGTCGCTGAGTCGCCAACGATAACGCGTGTCTCGCGTGAGCGCGACATCGGCTGCTGCGACAGAAGCACGCTCCACTGCGCAGACTCGTGTGCGCCGGTGACGTCGGCGGGGATTTTTCGTGATTCGGGTGAATGGTCGATAGAACAGGGCTGAGATCGATACAGGGAAAGTGTTCGACGCGAGGGGTGACGTCGGAGAAAAGTGGTTGCCGTACCGACAGGCGCGGCGAGCAAATTCGCGGTCCGCGCGAACGGAAGCGAAGCGGGCGAAGGTGTACAGAGAACGGACGGTCGAGTTATTAGTCGGGGAAAGTGGAGGGCGAAGATAGCTGCGAGTAAACACGGGTTGGACAAAAAGGAAAGGAGAAACGTGATCGATACGGGATCAGAGTGAGGTAGAGGGATAGCAACGGAATTGAAGGCGAGTGGCGATAAAGTAATATACTACTACTATCTCAGTAGGGGGAGCGACGGATAAGCGGAGAATTTATACCCGCTTCACCCTGTTCGCCACTGTACGCTTGCGTGTACGTGCATAGCTGTTCCGTTCGAGTCGCAATTGTGGCTGGACGCTCGATTAGCAATTAACGAGGAAGTCGTAACTCCTAGAGAAGGGAGGGGGGAGGCAAAGAATCGGCAGCTTTATCAGAATGGAAATTGCTAACGGTGCGCCGCGCTGCCAATTAGAGTCGCGAGAACAAACGACCTCGTCCGACTTCTTTCGACGCGAGCACCTCGACGAGCTGTGCGAATTCTATCGCTCGTAGGAGTCGGACAACGAGCGTAATGTTATGCACAGTCCTAATGCGATTTAAGAGGAATACCATTGCGCTTCGCGTGACTGCATTGCGCACCGTTGCATGCGTGTTGCGGTTCGTGAGTAGTCTAGAGATTTTTGGCGCCGGGTTGCGCCGCCGTTACGGCGAACTCTGTGGGACGATTGTTGATGCCGCGGCGTTCAGCGTTGCGCGTTTCTTAGTTAAATAGCATTTTTCAGCGATAGACAGTTAACTTTACCTTGACAGTCTGGCCAGCCTTCAGGGTTGGTTTGTCCGGATCAGGAACGTAGTCCAACGTGATCCCATAGAATTGACCCTTGTTTATGTACGTGATTCTGTCGTCCTCGCGACGCTGCGACGTGCTGATTGGCGATTCCAGGTGATATTTGAATCCATAGGCGGAGAATCTGCATCGGAATAAACCGTTCTTAAAGTTCTATTTTTTCTGGCAATGGGAATAACGCGACGTGCATTAGCAGATTTAACGATGGAAGCGATTTATTGATAAGCGTGATAAAAAAAAGAAAAAGGAGAGGCAGGACACCGTCTTGTCGATTGACACGCTGGTAAATACCATGTTCCGGTGTCTGTTTATCTTCAAACACCTATAATCATCATATATTATGATACAATTATGGAAACGTAGCTCGTACACCTTCGTGATATCACTTTTTCATTTTTATACCAAGAGTGAGTAAACAAAGATGTAACAAGTCCATTAATGCCAGAGTCTGAAACAGACGACCCTCTTCTATCGTTTACGATTCCATTTTCTTTGAGGCTCACGATTGTATATTAAATAATGCTACGAGTTTACGGAGTACTTGCGGTTTCCGTTGCAAATATTTCGTGCGGCTGACGTCAAACACTGTGATGCAACTGCGGTTTAACCGACTGTTTTTAAAATCTTCCGTAATGATTCCTATTACCAGGAATGAAAAGAAACTCCCTCGTCGGAATAGAAATGAAAAATAAATAAGTAATTGTAATCCAGTGGACCATGACTGGGAGAGATGTACGAATCTTTTAATGTCGTCTTCTGGAAGAGACTATCGTCGTTCCATTAAGCGATAAACCTTTACGCGAGCCTCCGGTAGCCACTTGCCTCCAGCTACTTAGTCCGTTCTAAATATAGTATCGCGAGACACGAAATAAAAGGCGCCCCTATTTATCCTTATCCGAGGGAGGCTTTTCTCCAGCGGCGAGGGCTATCGCGCCGGAGCCCGCGAACTTTTCCCCGTCGACCTATTATCTTTATCTGCGCGACGACACGCGTCGCGATTTCGTACTCCGGTCATTTTTTCCGACGCTCTGATCACCGATGGAGAACAACCGGGACAACGCGGCGCATGTAAGCTGATAACGCTCCGCTTGGACCGGGTGAACGGCCTACGAGCCTCTCTGCTCCTGTTCGATTCACACCGACGCGCGACGCCTACCTGGTGCGCCTTATTATAGCGTCTGTGTTGGCTCAGAGCCAGCGTCCTCGACGGCTGTTCTTACCGTCGAGGATCTCCCTTACGTTTTCAGCAACGGACGTCGATAGGGTCCGGTCGATTGCACAGAAAAAATTTGACTCCGATGCGATTGCCAGAGAACGGCTTGAATTTCTCTCGTCGGGGACGCGAATTATCGGCCAATAGATTTCTGAAAATATCTGAAAGAGTACTCGAGTATATCGTACTTACATTTTTGGTATTTGAATTTTGTCGGCGTCGTTCTGTCTACCAAAATCGTGCCACGGCCTCGACCTGGGTGGGTTGGGGTTCGGGTTCGGGTTGGCCGTCGCCGACGATACCAATGGTCCACGCTGCACCTGTGCCTGCGCATGGCTTTGCTGCAATTGCAGTTGCAGCGGTTGATGGTGTATCACCGCGCCACTCTCGAGGACCACAGCTGCCCCGGCCGCAGTTCCACCGGGACATAGTTCCGTGTAGTCGAAGGAGGACTGCGCGAACAATAAAATCTTAAATTAGTAATCTTCATAGATATTATCAGTCAAGAAAAGACGGAGAAATGTCTTCGTCTCATACTTCGGGTTACGCTTGGGTCGCTTGCGTTACGACCAATTCTCCTTGCACGCGGCGCTCAATAATTGTCAGCTTTCAAATGGAAACTGTACAGCTAAGAGATCTGCCGCGAAACGCCGACAAGTATTCATACCCGTTTCCTTAATTATTAACCCCCGATCGAAGGGGTCAAACGTTGCTCACGTAACAAGCGGTGTCCAAGTAACACGCAGTCCCCGGATGAACTTTAACCAGATACACCGTCGCGTTTGCTCCCCTGCCGAACCGACTTATCGCTCTCGATAAGTCTATCCACCTGACCGTCGAATAACGAATAGCGATACGCAAAGTTCTATTGCTCCGCTCTGTCTTTACCCGAGCGAAAGAGAATGGAGGCCAAGAGTAGAATAGGCTATTGCGGTCTCGTAAAATTGAGCAGGGTCGGCCGCACGCGCTTCCAGCGGTGGTTTCTTAATAAGCGGCCCGACGAACGGTTTATTCCCTCGTACGTCTTCATGCGAAGGATCTACACGGGCCGTAGGTAGAGAAACGCAACGCGGTTACCGCCGCTCGTTACTGCGCCTGACGAACGGCATCGCGGAAGCCATGCATCGAGGGTACACTACGGCGAAAGCACGTCTGTCGCGGTTTTTCATCGTCTAGACACTGGAGCATCCTCTGCCTCTCCGCACGTTATCCGGTTGAATCAATAACGCGGTTATCCGAGATTCATAATTAGAAGTAATAACAACCCTACGTTTCCGTTGATCATCTGTGCGCCGTTCGTTCCTCGCGTTCCCCGACTAATTGCGGAGGTAGATCGCGTTGCAGCGTCGATTCTCGATTTAATTGAATTTATAGCGGTTCCAAGACGGACGAAACCGCGCGGGTAACGAACGACGAAAAGGGACTGAGAACGACCGAACGATCGATCGCGCTGCTCGGGAATATTACCAGAATGCCTCCATTCCGATCTACGTACGGCGCGTCTACGTACGTCGCTTTTTGCACGCTGTTTCTCGATCGATTATCAGTTCGATTGCGTCACACGCGGAGGAGGTGCGATTGTAATCGAACGTGCGTATCCTCTGTGCACTCCGTTTACCCAGTCGCCGATTAATGTATTCTTCTACGCGACACCGGAACGTGTTTCTCGTACACGTGGAGACACGTGTTTTTCTGTTTTTGTACACCGGCGACGATATCTCCGCTCGATTAAGCGCGATCGCAACGCGGACAAAACTTTGGCGCGTTACTGTTAAGGTTCGCCTCGAACTGGTGAACGACATAATTGACTTTTTTCTTTGCCGATTCACGTGGCTACCCCGTACTTGCATTTTATTACGGAGCAATGGTTCGTTCCTTTTTGTTTTGTTTCGCCGTTTCTTTTTTCTCTCTCTTACCCTACATTTTATTTCTGGTCTCCATCGTTCGAGGAACTTTGCGATATCTGTTGCGCAACGTATGCACGATCTCTCGTAAGTGGACTTGTAAAATTGGAACGGCTGCGAAATTACAGGATCGTCTGAATTAACCGATGGAAAAACCGCGTGTATCTACGTGCATATGATATGAAATTACGAAACGTATTGGAACAAAAAAAAAAAAGGAACGATCAGATTGTCGCTGTCGATTCTAGCTGTTTGCTTAAATGCTCTTAATGATCGGTTCAAAGATAATGCGCCGTGCGAGTACTTTCAATCTTTTTTTGCCCCTTTTGCTCCAATTTTAATCAATTTCCAGACTATTTTTAGTTATTTAGTTACTGCCGAACGGTGTCTGGAACAGGTTCGACTTTATGGCCCCTCGATTATACGTTTTTCTCCAGAGCACCGTATTAAAACGCTGACTTTCGATTACAAAGAATGGATGCGTTATGTAAAACCGCTTTTTCTCTACCCGAGAGCCACGAACTTGAATACAATACAGAGGCATATTAATTTCGTCAAACTCTGGTGGCTTTATTTTACTCTGCTCGAAGGTGTCCGAGGAAAATATATAGGTTAATACTTAATTACCGAAGACACCGTAATAAAAGATCGACTGGAACGAAACGTACGATGCCATCCATCCCTTCGAATGAATTAAAATCAGTCGCAAACTTAATGGATTTACTCTTCGAAGCATGCAATTTGATGTTTCTATAATCGTTATATTCTGAATTCCTGTGTTCCTCGATGGTTTTCATTTTATCAGCGACGCCGCCACGGTATCTCTACGGCCCGTAGCGAATATTACACGGTACGTATGTACATACATATGTAGACACGTTGGAACGCCTTGTGCAGCGCAACCGGCGTGCAAGCGAAAAGCGTCAGAGATTTAATCCGTAATTACAAGCCTCTCAGCGTGCTGTGTCTAATGCAACATGTTCTCTCCGCTTTACCAGCCAGTTTCGTTCTACTCTATTGCGGAAGTCATCGATCGACGACGAGTTTATCCGAAAATTATTCTTGGCGCAGCGAGTCGAAACGGGATGGAGGAACAGGAGGAATGAAACAAATCGAAAAGGAATCGACGATAAGAAAAATTGAAAAGCAACGAAAAGCAAATAGGGGCGAAATAGTCGCGCCAAGCAGGAACACGAATCGAAATATAAATGTTTTAATTACGATCGGGAAATGTCGGAGAAACGAAACGAAATGAAATGAAACGATTCGCTTTTATTTACAGCGACGCGCATAAGCAGAGCAGAACGGAACGCGTGTGCTTTCTAATTCGTAATGTCAACCGCAATGCTAATGACTTACTCGCGCGGATAAGCCGCCCGTTGCCCCCGTCCAACGATTAATGTTTCCGGAAGCGGCCGATTACGTGTGACAACCGAGAATACGTGGGAGTGATGAATCGCTTATGGCACACACCGCGTGCACGGGGCCGACTGCATTCGACGGGCGCGAAAATTATGCGGCTGGGCCCGCGTGAACCTGGCCCCCGGGGTCCGCCAATTCGCCCGCAGCGCGGACGATTCGTTGTTTCCGCCAGTTTTTTTTTTTACTTTTGAGCCAACTTTTAAGCGGCCGTTCATCGTGCGAGAACTTTGAATTTTTCTTTCCCATTCGGTCGATCGTTGTTCGTCGCGATTTCGTTTCGATGTGAATTTATTCGCATCGTTGCCACCCGATACGCGAATCCTGCTGATCAGAAATGGACGCGCTCGGAATCGCTGATAGATACGCGCCGCTGATTATGCAAGGCGGCTGGTATCGTTACCAGGCCGGCCAAGTTCTGTTCCATGGCGTAGAAAATGATTGCGCGTGGAAAAGATTGTATCGACGAGATTGTGGCAGAGATAAGAAGCTAAACGTTGGATGCTGTTCGATTAATTTGTCGATGGCGATTGAAAATATCCCGGCAAAGCGGTCTGGTGGAAAATGCGCAAGCAATTCGAGAAATTCACGCAAATATTGGTGGTAAGGCGGTTTTCAGAAATGGAAATAACGCTCGTGGTTATTCGAGGATTTGATCATCTGTAGAATCGTCGACAGATAAATCTCATTTGTTTGCACGATAGCATTAGCATTTGAATGTTTGAAGACAGACCTTCGCTTATGACAGAATTAATTGATCAATATGTTAGATTTTAATAGAGATTACACGGTTATTTCTTGCGACGGTCGTATAGATCGGCATTCGAGATTCAAGATTGGTCGTACCTATATTTGTAAATCGCGTTTGCTTCGCTGTTAAAACGCAGGGAAATGAGATTTCGATAGAGTCTGGTGATCTCAATTGTATCACAGATATTCGTCCCCTTCATACGCTAATGTCTATCATCCACGAATCTAATTACTTTCGAACAATAATAATAATAAAAAAAAGGGATAAGACAAATCTCTCGTAGATCAGAATGCATTGGGAACCTTCGTAAAGAAATAACTAAGTGACGCGAGCAACCAAGATATACTTTGCTAGAATCATGGATCTTCGAACTTAACCGCAGGTTAATCACCCAATTTCGACTAACCTGGTGGAGCGCCGTGGGCGGATGATGATCTTGCCTGGGCGTGACCGCGTCCGCTCCGATTCCAGAGTCAGGGCTGGGAAGATCAACGGTCAGGACTTTGCTGCTGCTCGAAGATGAGCGTATCGCGTGTGTCGTCGCGTAAGAGCTTGGCACAACCTCGTACCTCGTGTACGAAGCGGTCGTCGTGGACAACGAGGACGAACTCGACGAGGCCAAGGGTGGTAAAGCGTCCCCGGTAACGTAGACCGCAGTCGCCTCCTGGTGTAGACCGCCCGGGTTTCCAGGGTTCCCTGCGCCAGTCGCCGAGGTCGACGTGTACGCCGTGGATTGTAGTCGGGGACTGCACGAGCTGTAGGGGTCGTAGGGGCTGCCGTACTGTTGTACCTGCAATTGTAGATACGCAACAAGAATAGTAGTAGTTTATTTTATTGTACTCGAGCCACTCGCGCTTTGGCCACAAAGTACTGGAGCATTTATTTCAGAAGCCGATGCGATTAATTCCGTACGCTTATATAAATCATTTATGCCGCAATAACTTTAATTACTAGACAGTGCATAGACTCTATCCGCAGTTCGCTGCCTCGAACTTTTATAATCACTACAAACTTTTGGTCAGCAGGTGTGCCCTTCCCCGTCAGAATAGAAGAGATTTGCAAAAAGAAAAGAAGAAAGAAACGGAGAGTATCTTCTCACCTGTAGCTGATGTTGATGATGGTGGTACATTCCCGGTGGCGTGGGACTGTCCGGTTGGGCCTGTTTGTGCCTCTTGCTGGACGGTTGGGCCCCTCTCGACGAGCTCAAGTCCTCGGGCTCCCTTTTGACTCCCGCGATGCCCGCGCTCGAGGAACCGTCGTGTCTGAGGGACTGCGGGCTAAGCGGAAGCGGAAGGCCACCCTGCAGGCTCTGACCGGGACTGTGGGATTGCTGGTTGTACTGGTGGAGGAAGTGGTGCAGTTCCCCTCCACCGGCACCTTCGCTGCCTTCCATGCGATTCGTCGAACCGGAACCGGGTCCAGGCGCCTCCTGCACCAGCAGCTTCTGGCCCATCACACCCCTTCAACAGTCCGTGAAGAATCAACTTTAAATGCAGCTCCCTTTGTACCGCGACGCTTTCGATTCAGGATCGATCGACTGTGCGCTAAGTGCGCGTGTCGAATCGGGCCGCGATCGAAATTATTCTTTTCACGGGGAATTTTGCTTTTCTCCTTTTTATCGGTAGGAAAAGTAAATTGCACCTCAATCGTTTCACCGAGATCCTAGATATTGCCGAGCGGAGGAAGACAAACTTCGGGAAGTTTGTTCATGTTGTTCATCTCGTACTCCTCCGAAAAGATAACGATAAGCCTTTTCCGCGGGGCCAGAAGATCGTTCGTCGATCTTCCCCCGCTCGGGGAAGTTTCAATAATGGTAAATCGGCGTTGGCTAACGAGCGGAACGATTTATTCAACGGCGAAACGTTTTATGACGGAGGCAAGAAAGCCGCGATCGACAACGCGATGTCCACGGTACATTTGTCATCTCTCGAGAGACCCAATGACGATATCATCGGGCAGGCAGCGCAGTAACGCTCGCGTGTACACAAAGTATAATTAATTCATAGATTTTCAAGGTCCAGCACGGTGAATAAATGCGTAATGTGTCTCATCAATAACGCTATGGCCTGGGTTGTTTCGCAAGAGTGGCTTTCCCGGTAAAAGCCAGATAAAGACACCGTGAATAAATATCAATGGTCTCCAATCATTACTAAATATAAACGATAAGCGCGAAGCGTTCCTTTCTATCGTCAATCAATTATGCATGAGCACACCGCCGCGTACCCCGGCCGTACGCATTCGTAGTTGTTTCGTTGTTCCAAGTACAATTTGCCCGGGCCGCGGACATAATAGCTTCCTTCTTGCCAAAGTCTGACAGTATCGTCGCTCCGCAGATAATCTTCCGGGAACGTTCATGAGAAAGCTGCCGTCGCATTGAAATAGCGAACGGCCAGGCAGTTCTCGTTTCCAGGAGCCACAGGGTATGGGAACAGCGCGATATCGCGTTCGGCACGTCGACGGCGGATCGC
The DNA here is from genome assembly GCA_948146005.1 of Nomada fucata. Lineage (NCBI taxonomy): Eukaryota > Metazoa > Arthropoda > Insecta > Hymenoptera > Apidae > Nomada > Nomada fucata. The sequence continues at coordinate 987,149 of OX411280.1, read as the reverse complement.
GCCGCATCTGCCGAACGACGGCAATAAAATTTTCTGGGCGCGGAAACGCGATTCGCCGAACGGTCGTACGGGGAAGAATCGAGAGGATCGCGGGCCGGCATTATGCAGAGTAGTTAACATGTTATATTTAGCATGATAATACGTATCCACAATACGGGGGACCCTTATAAACTGCCAACGCTCTCGGTGCATACGAGTGCCTTCTTCCCTTCTCTCTCGCTCTCTCTTTCGTGCAACTCACGCATTCTTTTTTTTTTCCCTTCCCTTTTCTTCCCTTTTCTTCCTTCCCCGCTCTCGTCCTTGCCGACGTGTCGTGGCAACCTCCGCCAGGTTCACCGGTCTCTGGCCTCCCTCTCTATCTTTAACCCTTTCGTTCTCCCTTTCGTTCTCCCTCTCCCTCTGCCTCTCCCTCTGCCCGCTGGAACATCGCCACCGCGGTACCTACCCTACGGTCAGATGCTCCCGTACAATGGCTCTTTTTTTACACTTGATACCTGATCTCACTCGTCTAACCCTCGCTCTGCTCTTTTCTCCGTCTCTGTTTTCCCTTGGTCGCATTTCTGTCTTGCCGTCTAGGCCTGCTCGAGGCCAAAGAGTTTCCTCGGCCCGAGACCGCCGCGCAGAAGGGTGACAGAAACGAGCGACGAGGAGATACAGTAAAACGCGACACGCTGTCGCCCTCGGCACACTTGTGCCTGAAGAGGTGCGGATAGGAGCGATGGAAAAACGAAACAGGGGCGAGGGGGGGTTGTGCGGCAAGATGAGGTACGCGTTCTCTCTGTTGTCCTATCCGTGCTCGAAAGCTTCGTCCGTCTCATAACCGGAGGCGACGTCGACGATGCCTCATGAATTCGGCTTACGTGAAATGGATCCTCGCCGGAGTCGTTGCGTCGAAACGCGCATTCGTTCCGTGCCTCGCAGTCTTAATGCCACGGAGCGGTAATGCGATGCTAATCCGTGATGTAGGACCAGAAAGATTCATGGAGACCGCGAATCGACGCGGGGAATGGCAGTGTACCGACGTTTCAGCCGCGCGCTGTCTTTTGAATATTTTTCGGCAGACACGCGGGGTGCACGGAAGGGGGGTTGAACACGGTGACGAAATCCTGACGAGTCAATTTTCGCGAGACGAGCTCGATATCGGGGAACGTCCGCGTAAATTCGTCAATCTAAATTCGTTGCGTCCAGCGAAACGTTAATGCAGCGAGTAGAAAAGGTGGGTTAGCGGTTCGAGACACCTGTACCTGCACGCGGTAGTCGAGGCAAAAATTCAGCGGAAGAATTTCAATGTCTGCGCGTACGTGCGGTGGGAAAGCGCGGACGCTTCCAAGGAGATTCTGATTGGATGCAGCATCGGGACATTTCAATTTCCTCCTTTCCACGCGCAATAATTTATAAAGCGTCGTTGCCGTAAAATCTCGACGCCTGAAATCAAGGACTGATCAGTCGTTGACTGGTCGGGGCCCGTTATAATGTAACCAATAATTGCGTTACGATACGGCGATTCCTGTTAGGAATTCGCACCACGGTCGCTAACGTTTTATTCGGTAAACAGTTTTCCTTTTCCCGACGTTTGCGCAACTCCGCTCGTATCGCTGTGCAAATCGTATTACGCTTTATCTGAATTTCATCGGCATTTTGGCGAACGAATCATCGGGGAATCGAGTTTAATCGCCTCGCGCGCGGTGGTTCTAAAGCCGGTTTCCACGAATTCATGAATTCGCGGCTGTTCCCCCTTACACGGACGAGCAAATTATTCCGCGTAACGTTACACGACCGCGCCGTTTTTGCCGTGTCGCCGTGCTACCTGCGTGCCGTTTGCGTTCGTACGCGCAAAAGAGGCAATTACGCGCTTACGGTGCAGCATCATCGATGACAAGGCAGACGTACCTCGCGAGCTTCGAGGTCGTCGGGTCGTCGGGGGGTCACAGTCCGTTCACGGAGTCGAGGAAGTCTGTGCGTGCGCGTGGACGCGCGTCACTCGAGGGAAATACCCGATATTGGGCATGCGATACCGGGAAAACGATATGGAAACTTTGCGAATCTGTTGAATCGGCGAGATGTTTGCGATTGCGAAACGTCTCCATCCCCATTTTCCGATTTTCAGTCGAAATTCGATAAGCGCAGGGCGTCTTTTGTTTTTGGTGCGAGGAAACTCCACTTCCTCTTAAGAAATATGTAGTCGGCGTATACGTACTTGTATACTCCATTCGTTGTCAAAGGCTTAAAGCGTCCAACAATTGGCAAGTACCAATAGGTAAATTCGAGACTCGCTCTTCCCACGAGGGTTGGAACGAGACACGATGGCCACGGTTCGAGGCTAGCGGTACCGGGCAGGCCCCGGTTCGGAACCGGAATCGGCGATCGTCAAACCGGAAATCAGCGTGTATCGGAAGAGTGTGCGTGCCCGGTACCTGCCGCGCTCGAACTCGAAAGACAGGTCTCGCACGAGCGTGGCGCTCTACCGGCTGCTTGGGTCAGTCGTTTGATTATTATTGTCCGGGGCCGGTTGGTTCCTCCTTTTTTTCCACCGCTTTTTCCAGCAGGTCGCGATGCCGGCTTCTTACCTTGGCGGGCACGCACGCAAGCACGCACGTCACCTGTGCGCGCAGCACGCGCCACTCGGCGTATGTGGTATGCATACGTATTTACGAGCATTTTTTTCGTTCGTTCCGCCGACGAATTTAAATGCGGACAACGTGGACGAGACCAGGAGTCTCGCCTCGTCCAGCTTCCAAGCTTCGACCCGGGCACTGTTCTCCGCGCTTGAATCGCCGCGTTCCAGGTACGGTCGGGCACTTTGGCGTGGATCAGTATTGCGGACACGCGTCTGTAGGTCGTTTGGAGATCTCCATCTTCGCTGCAGGATATCAGCCCCGGCTTTGGGTCGTCGCACGGGGGTTAATGTATTGATAATTGCTTCTGGCTCGGCATTTTCAAGCGGCACAATCGGAACCTGTGCCTCGATTCCGTACACGATGGTATTTCAAGGATCTTATTTTCGGTGAGACCGCCGCGACCGCGGTTCCGGGAATAGGAACTTTTTTTAGAAGTTTCCAGGGTTTGATATGTCGAGCACGTATTGCTTTCGGAGATCTTGATTTCGATGCGAATCTTTCCTCGTGTTCCTCGGGCCGTTGATCTTAATGGCATACTTCTTTGTTCCTTTTTCTTTTTATCTATCTGCGCGATATCGTTATATTGGACAGACGTCCTTGTACGCGCGCACGTCGGTTCGAGGAACGAACGGCGCTTCGTTCTTGGAAGGAACGCCAAGTTTTGATCGTCGGGGGTTTGTGAAGCTGGGTTCCAATTGAATCGATCGTTCCTCGTGTGAAACTGCCGGGGCGGTAATCAGCGTAGAGAACGAGAAGATTATTCTTTCGCGATTTAACGGACGCCGGAAGGTTAGACGACGCGCGACCGACGGGGCAAACAGGAAAATAGAGTGTCGAGAACTCGAGTTTTTGAGTCTCCGCCCGTAGAAATGAAGCGGGCGACCGCGAAAACTCGTCTCGATCTAGCAATGCCGTACACCGGGAACCGGCTGTGGATATCGCGGGGTCAAACGCTCACTTGACACGTCGTCGACGAATGTAGCAATCTCGTAGAGTCGTGTAACGCGAAGTGGAGACGTTTTTGCGGGGGTTGTCGCCATCGGGGTTCGACCGTGGCCGCGAGAACCGGACCTCTCGTTGTGAAACAGGAGGACTCGTAACCTCGAAAATGGGCATGAGAACCGGAATCGTACAGCGGCCACGGAACAGCCGTTTCACTACAAGAAAGAATCAACAAACTTAATAACCAGTGCGCAAGAAGTGGCACGTTCCACGTTAGAAGGAATCCAAAAACTGATTACTCGGAAATTCGTAACGCGGAGAAGCGATTCTCGAGTGCTCCAAGAATCTATTCCTCCCACAAAGTCGACCGTTCTACCCTTAATTACCCTAAGCATCCCCGAGCGCTTCGACTCGCGTCAAATCGCTACCCGACCCATATTATCCGAACAACGATCTCCCAGAAGCAAACCGATCTTTCTCTTTTCCGGGCCCAAGAATATTATCCCTTTTCTAGCTGTCTCGAAACTCAACCCCCTATCTCTTCGATCTCGCAGTCGGCCGTAACAATCTTCGCTCTACGCGAGTTTCCTTCATCTTCGTGGATCTCTCGCAACGACATCGTCCGCCATCGGCGCGAATTCCCCCCGGGACTTATAAAACCTAGACCAATCTACCCTCGCTTGGACGTCGCGTCCAGGAAGACGCGGCGTACCGTCGCTGACGGAACGAACCACGCGATAGCCTGCGCGGGTGTGCGAGCCGAGCACAAGCAGAAGGAGGAAACGTTTACGGCGTTTTGCGATCATAAATTCAAATAAAGGGGAACGCGCTCGCGTTACGTGTCGGGCATAAAGCACCGGCAGACAGCGAAAACGGGCCATGCCACTCGTCCCGCGTACGATTCTGGTTCCGCGGGCCCGTTTCATTTTACGACGTGACACGAGGCCCTCGTCAAGTGGGTCAGAGGCCAGCCTTGTAGTAGGCACGCCAGGTTCCTCGTAGTCGACAGATCTCCGCGTAACGATAACCGGCCAACGAGACGCGTAATAAGGAGTTAAGACCGCGCTACACGTTTCGTCGGGCCCCGTGGTAGGGGCAACGCAAACGCCTCCGTGTTTCTACACTTTTATCCAGTTTTTCTTAGCATTCCTTCGGTGTTCCACAAATATTTTCGTTCGGCGTTTCCCCGCTTCCGACGAGCTTCCTGGTGCTTCCCGGCGTGTTTGCATTCAGGGGTGGATTACGTTTTCTTTCTGCGGATTCTTTCTCGATACTTTTTCATCCTCGAGAGGCTAGATTCCTTTGCAGTTTTGCAAAAGATTGGACGATTCTTTTCTTTTACGCGTATCTAACGTTCGCCGTATTTCTGTTTTCGAAGTTACTCTTACTCCTTTTATCCCCAGTCGCTTCCCGTGCGAATTTCTCCGACCCCCGTCCGGGATTTCCAAATTAATTAAGCCAGTTTCTGTCGCCGCCGAATCGTTCGAGAAAGCTCGCAAACGCACGCGAGTTTGAAAGATGACGCACGAAACGTCGCGGTGTAATAACCACCATCGCGGATGATTCATGCGCTACTGAAAATAGACGCGCCGCTATAATGCACGAGCATACGTATGCGCGTACGAGTAACGCGTACAAAGGCTTCGTGTTTTTTCTTTCGTTTTTATTTTTTTCCCAAGATTCCCGCGCAATGATAACCAAGCCGCGCAATAAAAAGTGACACCGCGGTCAGTCATTGCGAACCTCGCCGACTGTCTCTGTCAAAAGTCGACCTTTTAATGGCTGTTATAACGAGACCGTCCCGCAGTTTCTTTCACACGGCAGCCGGATAATAAAGCAGGTTTCGTTTTAACGCGTCCGTGACGTACATTTCAAGCGCGGCCCTCCTTTGCCTCTGCGCTACAAAATATGAACGGAGAGGCCCTGGTAATTGGCGAAAGGGAAACGTTAAAGGGACCTAGGGGAGGAGGAGATGATGTTTTCCTTTTAAATCGCGCGTTAATCGCGTTCTTACTTTCGCAGACAAATGTTAACAGTGCCTTGAGAATCCTTCGTTAAGCTTTATTAGCTGTTCGCTTCGTTTCGCGCCCGTTAATTCTACAAAATCGGACAATAATCGTGCAAGCGGTAGCTAAAACCATGAAAATAATGGGCGCGCTAGAACCAGGAAAATTCCTGCAACGAAGCTCCGCGCATAGAAATTTCCTAGTAACCCGCAAATTGTAACGAGATTTCCACAATGCTAGCTGGAAATAACAGCAATTTTCTGTGGACAATCACGTTTCAATTTCTAGATACGAAGAAAACGAAGTTTCCATCGGTGCGCCGTGCCAGTTTGGTTACGAACAGTCCGGCACCGTTCTGAATTCGACGAACGTGAAAAAGAATGGAAAGGAACAGGTTCTCGAAAGCAGCGGATTGGTCAATTCGAGGGGATACAACGTTATTATCGCGGGTTCACGACAGGAAACACAAGCGCAGCGAAATGAAATCCACCACGAACGAACGAACGATCGGTTCGAATTCCATTTCTCAACGCGTAATGCAACCCTTGCTACTATGAAAGTCGAAGATGTAATGATACGCTATCGCGCGTGGGGAAGAGAGAGGGCTGGCAAAAACGCGTACGACACGCGGGCCGGATTGCGAGGAGCGATTAATTGTGTCGACGAACGTGCCAACAATATCGCTGTCGATACCTCGGCTTCTAATCCTTGGAAATCTTAACTTCCAAGCGGCAATTTATTGCGCAACCATTGGCAGAAACACTTGTTGTGCACGCAGAGTTTATTGAAATATGCCTGGTACTTTGGTGTTGTACTAATCGTTTATCTTACTTCGCCTGGCCAGCTTTTTTTTACCAGGTAGAAATTTATTCGATCGGACAAATGCACCCACAGAAAACCAAGATCGAGCACAATGAGAATGCTAAAACTATTCTTCTATTTCAAATATCATGAATCGCTGCGCCAGCATCTGTACGTTAGTAACTTTAAAGCAGTAATTTGGACTGTCTTGGTTGTTCTAGGTTTTAAATACCTGATGATAAAATAATTGAAACTAACCCGATTTCTAACTGTTCGCCGGTCACAAGCTAACCCGTTCAGTAGTTTCAGGTAAGAGGACACGGTTTCTGCGATTGCTCGCGATCCAAGGCGGGATTCCGCTGATTTCCCTCGCGCTGGTGTTCGGAGATGGCGTATCGCGGTTGTCACTTACGCGTACGCGCGTTTAGATTAAAACAGCGATCCCCAGAGACCGGCTTTCCGTCGGCGGCTTGCTGTGAAACCGTACGCCGACGCTGCAACCCCATGGCGCGCCTTAAGTGACTCGACTCGACCGTAACAGCCCCCTCTGTTCGACATTATCTTGCACAGATGCCGGAGATCGGGTCGAGCTTTCGTCGACAGGCGAAACTTTTCGCCGGTTAATGGCGACGTCCCGTGTCCGCTATAATAATAATTTCGCGTCGTTAAGGGTAACGCGCTTCACGCCTCCCTCTTTCGAGCATCTGCTAGCGTCGTTCTAGATGGGCGTTCTTCAACGACGAGCCTGTTTCATCGGCGGACAGGGCTGTATTGAATGCGACACCAGAGAAAGGTACCTTGCGTTAAATTTGTAGAAACGATATTTCGTGACGGAGTTAGATGGAATCGTTTCGCTCGTCGATCGTGCATTGCTTTTCATTAATTTTCCGACCAAAGTAAGCTACGATCGCGCGAACGAACTCGAAGAAGAAATGATTTTCGTTGCGCGGCCAAATCGTTGTGCTCGCGGAAATTTGACACCGACGTAGAACGTATCGGGCTCGTTCGATTCAATTTGCTGGTTTCACGCGGCGCGGCGGTTCAAATAATTTCGCGGTTGGAGAGAATAATGCGCAGGAGATGAAGGTAGATCGTGGACACGTAACGGGCAGGAATAAGACACGTAAAAGCGTGCGTAAAATGGTAGTGCTTGCGTCGGTACAGCTGCGTCGAAGTCTCTAGGGTAATAAATTCCTGGCCGTTATCAGGGTATCCGTACGAAAATGTGCCGTGGCTGACTTTCACATTTCAGCCACGCCAATTCCGAGTCTCGATCGTCCGTATCGGCGAAGGGGAATTTATCGTTACTCTGAAATCGAGTCGCGTCAATTGTAAACTTGGCCTGCCTTCTGTCAAATGCAAACTCGAAACACGAGAAAAGTCCCGAGGCTGCATCTAAAATGTCTGTTTAATAGACTCGTAGCCTCTTATCGATAGCCGCTTACGAACGCGTAATTTCTCGAACGCCATTTTCGAAAGCGTTTGATAATTTTCATGGTGTTCCTTCTCGAGCAATATGCGACGAAAAAAAATACCGCCAAGCAGTTAGCGATTTGCTTCCTCTTATTTCTCGCAGTTCTCCGTGCCTTTTTTTGAAGCGAAACGCGGCAAATGTTCGATTAATATAATACTTACACGTACGCCGGATTCGACGTACTTTGCAGTTGCTTCTATGGATCGTCCAACCGTATAGCAGTCGCGAATGTCGTTGGCGCCGTTGTATGGATGCTTTACAAACTTTGCAGAGGTCTAAGGAGGCCCATAGAATACGCGAATTTATTGTGATCCTCGGTTTCCACGAAGATACCGCGCGAAGATCGGCGAGGATTCAGCGTAATTACGATCCGCCATGTACGTAACTCTTGTTTCGTTCTCTCGTCCTCTGACGCAAACGTTGTAAGTCACAAGCTCGCGAAGGCAGAAGATTAATTATTACCAACACTTATCCTCAATAGAGTCGGCCATGACCAGAAGTAGATACAAAAATATGCAAATTTTTAATGCCCTTCCTATTTATTTTTACGAAGCCTCTAGGACATTTCAACACCTCCCTATATCGCCGAATATCGCGCAAAATTCTAATCCAATCTCCTCGAGCAAGGACAAGAATTCCTTCCGCTAAGGGAGTTTCTGTATCCCATAGATAAGGAAGAGGCGATCCAAAGGTGTTCGAACGTCCGATATATTACGTCCATCGTTTCTTCCAAGAACTATACATATAACCCGGCAAGGGTTTTACTCGGGGTTAGACGTAGCTTGCTAATAACCAAGATATACGCTGAAACCGCGAGCGCAAGGTCTGGGTTAGGCATGTACCGTTTGTTAGAGTCTCATGACTAGTTCCCTGACGTGTGAATATAAACGTTTCACCGTTAAAACCGTACGTCATCCTGTGGGGACACGTTGGGTAAAAAGCCTGTACGATGTACCTTTGCTACCGTAAGACAAATCGTCCTGCTGTCTTCGGAATTTTCTTCCATCCATTGGGAGAAAGTCGGTTCGATTGCGATTAATTAAAGTTTCTTTCAACGACTGTCCGTTTTTTTTTTGTAGACTTCTCGATTCCGTCGGAAAAGATGTAATTTTTCAAGTTCCCGCTGCACGGAGGCGCGAGTTAACAGTTAATTTTCATCGTTGTCGATTGCACGAATCATTATTATCCTCGATTCATTGTGGTCACAGAGTTTATCGCACGCACCCTTCCATCGACCGTGCCTTTGAAATGATAAATGCCTTCTCCCGTCGAAACATTTATTAACGAAGAGATTCTTACTAACCATTGTCCCGCAGCTAATATAATTTTTCTTCTCACTCGATAACAATAATAACGATGATTCACTAAAATTTGTTAGACTTCGAGGAACGGCCACCGGCAAATCGTCTCGTCGTAAAATAAACGAAATAATCCCGTTCAGATCCCGTTCAGGGCAACAGTTAATAGCTACTCATCCAAGAGGAAACGATTGCCACGTCGCGACGTGACCCATGAAAAATCAACCATCGACCCGAATCGTGGGGCACAATGAAATTGGATTAAGCCACCGCTCCGGCGAGAAGACTTTGCGTCGTTTCTCCTCTGTACCCGAGCAGTTTTAACGATCCACCGGCGTACAAATTGTCGAGATGGTATCGGGGCACGGTCCCCGCGGGAGCCATCGAGGGAGACAGAAACGGAGCGGGAGAAGCTGCCGAGCAGATAGCGGGGCGGATAAGGTGTACACGACGAGGATAACCTGGCGCAAGGTAGACAAGGAGGACGATAAAGATGCGAGGGAAGATTAGAGAGCGGCATCTCCCCATGGCGAGAGGTAACAGGGAAAATCTCTCTCTCTCTCTCTCTCTCTCTCTCTCTCTCTCTCTCTCTTTTTCTGTCTCTGGTTGATCCCGATGCCACTGTTACTTCCACTCGTCTTTGCTTTTCGTCTTTGCTCTTGTCTCGTTGCATTCGCCGCCCTTCGGCGGACCACCGTGCCCCCCTCTAGATCCGTACGTTAAGGATTCTCAACAGTAAATTACAAAATATGCTAAGCGGCCGATATAAATCAAATCTGGCAAGGGTGCTGGAGCAACGAAAGGGATGGAGCGTGGTGTGCGCGAAGAAAACGGAGAGAAATCTGGGGTCTCCTTATATACCCGTCTCTCGACTCCAGGGGGGTAAGGGTACTCTTGATGGGTGGTTGGTACCAGCCAGACCCAAAATAAGAGAGGAGGGAGACCCGTGCCACGAATACGGCCAGAGACAGACGCTCTCTCACGCAAAAGAACGCTGGCCGGAGTTTGCAAACCGAGCAAATGGACCGGAATGCCTTGTCGCGAGAAGATATAAATATATGTTACCCCGTATCGGTTATGAAATTCGAATTAGCGATTCGTTTATGGGTATCCGAAAGGTGGATTCTCTTGGAACGGGCTGATTTATGGCGATGGATGAAACGTCACTGGGGATGATCCAGTTGGTAAAAGTGTAAACGGCGGATCGGTGATTTAGAGTTCTACTTGCTTCAACGGCGACGGCGGTGGATTCGATTGCTATTTCGAGCCTCGCAGGTGGTCCAGCCCGGAGCGTATCAAAATAATGAAACGCCCTGTCGCGGCAGAGTCGCGGGGGGGAAAAATCGGATACCGCGACGTCGAAGCGCAAGCTTAATAAATTCGACTGGACAAAAATCGTTTCCCCTCGCCGATGCGAAATCGAAGGAAACCCTCGGTGGATCGTAACTTCCTCGCGGGCTTTCGGTTTTCATGCGCACCGGCGAATATCGTGTCCAGGTGCCATAAATTGCGCGTAATAGCGCAATAAACCTCCACAATAAATCCATTTCTCTCGCGGAGAAAATCTATCTACCGGCACGTCGACAGGGACGTCGTCGTCTGTCATTAATCTCGATCTCCAGCACGCAGCGCGAAGAGAAATAGGAATAAAACTGTGCCCTCCGAGATGGGCGAACGAAAAGGCCGAACGGAATGGAACTCCTTCGCCCGACGACTATTTGCATTTCCAGCGGGAGAATATTCTCGTGGCGTCCCGCGCGTGCAATTGTTCCACATAGTACGTAGACGCGATAAATTATGCCGGCCACGAGCACTCAATTATGCACGCGAGACTATTAATCGAGATACGGGGAAACGTGGATGTTAATAAAGCGTCGAGCCACGCTGAAAGTGTTTTCAACGACGTTTACACGCCGGCTATCTGGCGATCTACGCTAATCGAGTTCTCTCCCGATTCACCCAGTCGTCACGCACGCGTTCAGGGATCCACCAATCCTTTGACCCTCGTTTTACACAGCCTGGATGTGCATACGCGCATCAGCGTGTCAAACGAATGTGCACAATTTAGTCGAGCACCTTGCGCAAATATGCCCCGTCCTTGGACGGTTATTGTAAAAGGAGCTCGTAAATGGAAGAAATACTGCACGATTTGATATTACCCGAGCTGGTACGGTTAAAATGTGGGGGGCGAGTAGGCAATGAATATAAAATAGTGGAGATACGTACTGTGTTGCTAAAGCGTAGAACATTATTATCGCCTCCGCCTCGTTTAATATTAGTTATAGGATAATGATAAGCACTGTCCTATCAATAATAAGTCCCGTGCAAGCGTTCTCTACGCAAAACGAATTGAACGCGAACCATTTAGCGCGCTCTTTACCAGTCACAAAAATTTTGCGAACTCACGCCGACTAATATTTAGAGGAAGAACTCGGAGGGCGATTCGCGTGATCGAACTTTCGCCCAGAAAATTCAGGCTCCAAAAAATGATGACAAATGACGCGCCGAAAAAAGATACCAGTAAATACACTTAGTCAATTTAATGGGCGACGTACGGACATTCATTCTCAAGAGACATTTCGATCAACGTCGGTCATCTGGCGTGCTGGTAAAAAGCATCGCAACGAAGAGGTCGCGGAATAATTCACAAAAACGCGACTTAAGGCAGGGGAAAAAAGCTCGGACAAAGTTTCACGACCACCGGGGAGGCCTTTTCTCTTCGCGGTAGAGAAGGATCGTGGGGAGAAGCAGAAAGATGACGCCGCTATGGAGATTTCTACGTTATTCAATCGCCGCGCACATACAATCTTTTCCACGAGCGTGAATCACGGGAAGGCGTTGCGGGATAACTGTGGAAAGCGATGATTTTTATCTTGGACAGGCTTAAGACGCAGATACTAATATGCCATGGGTTCAACGGTGAGGTATACAACGCGTCATTTTGCATTAGCAATGCAATCGCGCAATAATGTATAGTTCCGAATGGCTGTTGCTATCTTCGCGCGAATGCGAGTTGATACTTATTTTCTTATTTATTTTTTGTTTGCTTAATTTAATAGGAATTTGATGCCAGGCATTTAATTTCGATATCGCACTGGGGAGCGTCCGACGGTTCTGATAGAATTGTGTAATCGTGATTATCAGACGAATATGATAACATGTATACCGAAACAATATACGTTGTTCTCAAGCGTAATAGATGTGCTTCGTATCCACGAATAATTGTCTTAGCACGAAAATAGCGGCGAAGCACCGAAATAACGAAGATTCAAGCGAAAAAAATTAAATAACCAGTACTCACGTCGACCATAGCTCATGAGTAGGTGGCAGCTTAACCTCCGCTGCGCTCTTCTCGGGTAGTTTGTAGTACTCGTAGACGTAGGAAGCGGCTGGATCGTCTCCGTGGCTGGCAACAGTCGAGACCTGGTGTTGCTGCTGAAGATTCAGCATAGCCGCGGTCGCCACGGAGAGCGGGTGCTCGCAATAGGTCCGCCAGTCGCCCTCCATACCCTGCACTTGCACCTGCACCGCAGCAACCCTTTTGTGTACTTCTGAATCGGCGCCCTCGGCGCCGCTCTGCAGAGACTGCGCCGCCTGCGCCGCCGCCTCCTCGGCCCCCAGGTCTTCCTCCTCCTCTGTGTCACGCTGACCGGACACGTAGCTGGACTGTTGCTGCTGTTGCTGAGAATTGTCGTCGCTGACTACGCCGTTCGTGTCCTCCTCGCAGCGACTTCTCCGTCTGAAATTGTGTGGAAACGATTGCGCGATGAATATTTTAGTATTACAGTAAAAGAAACGGTGGATTTCAGCGTTACGAAATATTCGTTACGACCGTATCGCGATCCTTGCTATTATTTGCTACTAACGATTACGATACAATGCCGCAAACGCGCAGCAGTTCTGTCGCCCAAAACATCGAGCGCGTCTACGCTTCTCGCAAGGGGACCATTAACAAAATCGGCGCAACCACCATTGCGATTCCCTTCATCGCGAAGCGCGTACTCCTTGCGTGCAAAGGCTCGTCGAAGCATTAAAAAACAAAACCGGGAAGACGGTCTTCCCAGTGGTGTTTGCACACGGCCCAGCGCAGGAATCTTCACTTTGGTGATCACGAATGAACTCATTACCCCCTTTTGACCGAGCATTAATTCATTCCCGATCCGAACCGCCGTATCTCGCGTATTCCCGACGGATCTTGGCCGCGCCTGTGCAAACACCCGTCGAGGAAAATATTTGCACAGGATAACGCGGCCCCTCATTATCGGGGTGGCTGGTCCTCGCGAGGGTCGACCCGGCGAGCCAGGTGCGTGGAACGGGAGCAATCGAACGTGACAGAGAGCGGCAGACGACGAACGAAATAGAAAATAAGATACGGGGGAACGAGGAGGGGCCGATTGAAAAGGGGGAAAAAGGAAGGGAAGAGAGAGATTGATTCGACATGCATAAATTAGAGAGGATGAGCCTTTATTCCTCGCGCCACTCACGGGATCGGGATTGGAATTGGGAACCGTGCGCCGGAGTGGAGTATAAATTGATGACTGTAGGCAAAAGGCAGGGGTTTATAATAATTAATCTTCGCGCGTGTATACGGTACATATACGCGTATATAGCCTGGTCCCGCTCCGTCTCACCCTTCACGCTTTCTCGATTCTTCCTTCGACGCGACTCCAAGTTAAAGGCATCTGCCTGTATCCGACGGTATCCGACGGTATCCGACGGTATCCGACGGTATCCGACGGTATGCACTTTTTTTCACGAACGTGAATCTAAATTGGATACAAGATTCGGTTTATCCCTTCGAATCCTTTCGGACAGGGTCTAAGTTCATATCCATGTTCTGGCTTCGTTCGGTCGGTTCCTTTTTCTTCGCGCTGCTTTATTTATTTGACGCAACGCCAGGCTCGCGGGCAACGAACGGTCGACCGAATGTGCATTTAACATTTAAGGCGCAAATATGGCGGCGTTCTTCGATTACTTTCAGCGGCTCTCCCATTTATATCGGAACAAAGGAATCTCGCGCAAGTTAATTCAATCAAACCGCGAACCGCTGGTCGGACGATCGTCGTACGCTTGCGTAAAAATGCATTAATAAAAACGCGCGAGGAATAATTGCTTCGAAAAGGCAGGAATATTTTTCCCAGGCCAAGGAGCCTCGTTGACGAATATCCAAGCGGGTTTTTTGAAGCGCGTAAACGGCGATTAGATATCGCAACGCGCCGGACAATAAATTACAGGGACGTGCGAGCGTGTGTGGCTCGCGAGGATTGCGCGTCCCGGTGGTCATTGGTAAATTGAGGAATCATCGGCGGTGCTTAACGTGCCGCGATTATCGTTAATTGATAAATTCGACGGGACCCAGGCAATTTATCGCTCGCGACCGTCGCTCGTTTCTAACCGTTTATTCCCCTGGCGAGCGTACATCGGCGGTCGATCTTCCAGGAAATCCGCGGAGGATCGCGATTGCCAGGCTTCGGTCGTGGATTAACCGTGCACCACGGCTACCGTCCACTCTGTCGGTCGTGCCTGACCACCCGACGAACGGATACCGGGGCCCGCCAAGGTCTGCTCGATACCTCGAGGAAGTATTCGATTAACTGGAAATGGAGTAACTAAAAATAGAAGCACCGCGAAAACAATTTCAACGATTCACGCTTCAAGCTTCGGGAAATATTAGGACAGTCCTCAGTTTGTCGGCGATTCGAATAGGTTTTTCCGCGTACTTGTTCGATCGACTGAATGCATTACTGTTTCGCCGTATCCTACCTCGACGGGCAAGTGTCGCAGGTAGGTGGAACGCGAGCCAGACGGAGATGGACACGTCGAGAAACGTGTTTAATATTCCGCGGGCGTGTTGTTCACGCGACCCGGGAACCAACCCTATTTGTCATAGGTGTGCAAGTTCGTGTCACTGGATGTCTAGGTGATCCGACAACTATTCGTCACGTACTTTCGTTGCTCTCTTTTTTCTAGATCGTCGCGAGGCTCTTGAATTGAGCTGTACACCTCGATTATCCGAGGAAGGTTTATTTTTTGGATAGAAGGGATGAGCTTAAAGAGTGTACAGCTGACGATAGATGAAGCAATTAATAACTACGATAATTGTGTAACGTTTATCGTTCGAGCTGCACAATTGCAGTGCTCGGTGAATGTTCTATCGCGAACAATCATAGAATCTTCAACTTGAGCGTGACATTTGAACAGCTCGGTTCAAGAATACCGTAAAACGCTTTGTCGCGAGGACAACTCCTGTTTCAGTATCGCGTTTTAAAGTAGCAACGTCGGAAAGTCAGAGAATGTCTCGTCTGGTACGGAAAAAATCGTGAAAGTTGTATTTCTAGGAAAGCCGAGCCAACACCTTTCTGTTCCAAAAGGAAACTATCCACATTATTAACCCATTACTGTCGTTTAATTTAATTCATTACGATTATGCAGCACCGTTAGCCGATGCTTAATAACCACGGGGAATGTCGTTTGCTCGTCCACGTAATCGTATGTCCCGTTTAATTAATTATCCGAAGAAATTTACACCTGTTTCTCGTTTCGCATCCTATTGCCCATGAGGGAACAAAGATTTATTTTTAATCTGCGCTCAAGAAACCATCACGGTCCTCGATTATTCAAACAATAGAAACAATTTATATATATATCTGCCGCTGAATTTCACGATCGGAATACCATCGCGAAACACTTTCTCTCTAAAATAGTTTCACGACTTCAAAGTTCCACGTCCGTGAGTTCCCAGTGCAGGCAACAATGACGGTCTAGCAAAACCGTATGGATTCCAAAACGGATCGCCAGCAGCAGGCTCCATTCAATGCTTCCTCGATTGTCTCGTAACCTCGATCCATAATCCACCGCCCCTAGCCGCGGCGTTAATAAGATTTATAAAGGAGAAACGCTGAAAAGAATGCCGCGATCCATTTTACCGATAGGTATCGCGATATAATGTCACCTCTGATCGCTCGCACGTTCCTGTCGTTGTCGCCCTGCCGGCCAACGTGACTGCGGTATGCATACTAATTTCACAAATAAATCTATCTCCGTGTCACTCGAGGTCGCCTACTCGGGTCGAGGGTTGAATAAATTTCCTGCCTCCGTTCTTACGATTATCGCGAAAGTTTGGGAAAGGGGTAGAATTTTGTGATACCAGTCGTTTCGTCCTTTCACCTCGGCGAAGAATATCATTGATATTGGCAAGAATAATAAATCGTTACTGAAAATGTAACTTCCCCTCTTCTTACCCCGTAATAACAACTCGCTGCCGCTGTTCCCACAAAAAGGGACAAGGATAATCCAATTTTCCACATCCACGGATATTTCATATCACCTACGGTCCAGCATCCGCGACTATAACCCCAGTTCCTCCCAAGAAAAAGAAAAACCGTTCCAAATAGCTTTCTTCCACTCTGTTCGCCGATCAGACAGGAAACAGGATATCGTGAGGGGTAATCCCTCTCCGGGTACTCGCGTGTCTCGTCGGCATAACCCTGCCCACGTATTAACTTCTGCCGCGTAGAGACATTCTGATTTTTCTGTTTTCGTGGCTGCTGGGTGGTTGCACGACC
Organism: Nomada fucata; assembly: GCA_948146005.1. Taxonomy (NCBI): domain Eukaryota; kingdom Metazoa; phylum Arthropoda; class Insecta; order Hymenoptera; family Apidae; genus Nomada; species Nomada fucata. Next base: position 970,445 of record OX411280.1, on the reverse strand, counting down.
ACCGGAAGCGACCATTTACTCGCCAGGACGTTCGCCAACGAAGCAACACCGATTGTCGAATCCGTGCCCCCCCCCGGTGTACGCATTCTTTATCCGAACGAGGGACGCGTTCCTTGTTACGGGGGATCGCATTATTCCAGTGTCATTCCTGCGTCGTCTGCTCGTTGATCTTACGAGATCGGCAACGGGAGCGCAACAGGCTCGATCGAGCGAAACGAAAGGCTTCGAGCTTCTGTTTCGAGAGGCGGCAATGCAGAAAATGAACGGCCACCGGTTCAAGCAAATGAACGGCTCCTGGTGCGATCGGTACGGGGGAAAAATAGGGGAAAGAAAAGGAAAGAAGGCAACCAGAGACTTTGCGAGAAACAGTGGCGAGAGCGTAACGGGGGAATAATAACAGCGAATTGGCGATAGCTGCCAGGGGATAATAGTAGCAAATGAACGCGTGTGGCACGGTGGACAGGCGTTTGGAGATTGACAAGCTCTGGCTGGCACATAATAGCAGTAATGAATTTACGTTGGAACGGTGTGCAACGCGTATTCATGCTCGTTGCGCGTTTTCTCTAGACAGAATTCGACTCGGATTCGTTACGGTGGATGAGGTTTATCCTTTTATTGCCGGACGGTGTTGCGCAGCGCCGGCTGCATTAAAATTCTGCCGCGAATTCCGTACCCGGACGAAGCTTGTATAATGTCGTGCACGCGTATTAACTTGCCCGATGTTTGCTGACACGCTACGATTTATACTGGAGTAGCGGGAAAAATTATTTATGGTCGTGATACGAGAATTGCGATAAAGAACAGCGACCGGATAATTCAGGCATCAAATGCGATAGACCAGGGGAAATTTGTCCCAGATAGATTTCGATCGCTAAGGAAGCTCGTGGAACAATTAGTAGTAGGATTTTGGTTTAATCAAAGGTAACGGTCCCACGATCGATCGCAACAGATGCAACAATGCATTCGCGCATGACAGCTATGCGAGGCACGCTGTCACGGGCGTTGTTCTCGTTTTCATCCAGCAGATTTTTACGTACGCAGACGCTGCGAGAACGGAGATTTACGAGGCCATTGTTCAATCGTTACGCAGAAGGGACAGGGAACGCGAAGTTCCTCGATACGCGTGGAAGATTTAATTGCGCGATTAATTGCACGAGCTCCGCCGTTCTCCGTAGCTCTAGGAGAGATTCGTATTATTTTATTTCCGAATAGTTTCGACGAAGCAACCGTACATTTGAATAAAGGAGACAATACAACTCCAGGCGATTGCAAAACGTACCTGAAGTGCGCGAAGAAGTGATTAAAGCAATTTCACTGCTGAAACTGTACGAGTCTTTCGATTCTTCAGCTCAATTCGAACGTTCCCGGTGATCTCGGTCTACCTTCCTCACCGTGGCCCGAAATAAAAGCAACCCCAACGTCCTAATAAGTTCGTCAGTCGCGTTCGACATGCTCGTAAAACTTTCACCGCGGTACCATCACTGTAAAATCTGCCATCCTCCGTCGCTCATTTATGACAAGGGACCCAGGGAGGGCAGACAGGATGCAACACGGGGGTAGAAAGGTGTCGCACGTTTGACTTTGATGGATCGATGATATCCCTCCCTCCCTCCCTCCCTCCCTCCCCCCCCCTCTCCCTCACCCAACCCCTGTTTTTGTTCACCTTGGACCAATGCTTGGGTGTTTGTTTTTTCTTTCGGCACGGATAAAACGGCGTGTCTGACAGGTTACTCTCTCACGGTGTATGTTAACGTCCTTTGCGCTCGCGCACTCGATACGAGTGCAGATGCAAGCCTCGCGCGAGTTCGAGCGGAAACTATGCAGCTGCAAGCGGCTCGTCGCGTCGCGTCGCTAGGAAACTGGATCTCGTCCTGCGAATCGCGACGATCGATGTCCGTTGCAATTTCACTTTCTGCAGATGTATATAGGGTTCGCTGGACTTGTCGGTACGGGAGGACAGGACTGTTCGTTCGGGGAGGGTCAAGGTTTGAACAGCGGACGCGAGAGAGTTGAGAAGCGCCTCGTCTGAATCGCGGAAGGGGTGATTGAGTTGCTTTCGATGACGAGGAGGAAAGTGCTTTTCTGTTGCCGCGAACGAATAAGCGAGACTTGTCGATGTTTGAAGGGAAATGTTTCTTGTTTTAAATAAGATTTTGTTGCAACAAGATGGCGGTTCATTACACTTGACAAATTTCTGGAAAGGCTTTATCTCGTGATTGCGGGCCGCGAGGAAATTTCTGAATTCCGTGAATTCGACGTTTCCCCGGGCCCCGCCGTGTTGCGTAACTCGTGAACGAAAAACGCGAACAAAACTGGTGCCCACAGGCACACCGCGTACAGGCAGATGCAAGTCGACGAAGAGCTGGCTGCTGCACACGCGCAACGAATTCAGTAACACGATCGCGGCAACGAAATATCAATAACCGTAAGATAATACCGCGGTGTAACGCGAATATCGGTGCACCGCGACGCGTGGTACTCGCAATTTCGAGGCGAACGATGAAAATAGCCGGGTGCCCGCGAATATCCTGCCGATCGTCGCTTATCAACGATGTCCAACTTGACTCATGGCGGTTTAAGTAGCTGGGATAATTATGCAAACCTCCCTGTATCGGGAGTGGTGCCGTTCGCGACGTTTCAAGGCTTATCGAAAGAAGGGGGGGACACTCTGTACTGTGGTCTTGTCAATTTATTCACGGGGCGAAGCGTGGCAAAATGGAGAATTTCATTGTCGTGAAAAATCGGAACTGCTGTTTTCTTTGCTCTCGTTTCCCCTCTGATATAATATTATTAAAATACGAAACTTTGCTTCGAGAACGTTTGGAATTTCGATAATCCATTGTATTCAATGAATGACAAATGCATCGCAATAAAATTGAGATAGACGAACGTTATGGGAGTAATATCGCGTTGACAGACGGAGCAGCTTAAGGATAATAGAGAAGGGTATTAATACATTGATAATACAGCGGAGTGAATGGACGAGGTAAAAAAGTGCACAGTCCTTTCAACGCTCCCTGAGAGACAGGGACCGCCCTTCGGCTGTTGCGCCTCTGCCTACGTCCAGATTCGCTATTCTAAAACAATCGCTCGTCAAGCAGATACAGGAGGTTGCACCACTCGTAGTCAGACGCGCGACGCTTTGGTTTGCGCGATGGAATGCGATTCTCAACGCAAAAGGTCGACGCACACTTTTTATAGACAGTAACCCTCCAGTTCATTTTTTCAGATTCTCGAATAAGAAATTCCGTTAAAACGATTGCACGCAAATCTACTTCTGTCGATTTCTGTTCTCGAACAATCGCCAACTATTTATCGTTAAGGGTATCGGCAATACTTCGACTTAACTTTTCCCCCAGGTAGGATTGGGTAATGCACAGTGGCGCGTAATACCGCCCGTTATCTGTGCCTTCAATGTACTTTGCTATCTCGCTCTCATTTCAGGCCTCTCTCTGTGCCCTCCCGGTTCCCTTCGTATTCGCGTATCGCGAAAGGGGTGCGTGGCTATCCAGCGTGACTTGCGATAGGATAAGCGTCATCCTGTACTTCCTACGCAGCCTGAAAATTAACAGGACAGGACGAGAACAATTAGCGTTGGGCAGCGTAATCGTCGTCGACGCAATGCGATAACGTGGCTGATATAACGGAACGACGAGTTCCACGGTCGATTTTTACTTTGTTGGTCGTGTTGGAAAAAAAAAACGGTGAAATACTTATGCAGTAGGAGGATTCCACTTTCTTTTCCTTGGAGAAGGGAAGGGATGATTCTGCGAGTCCTCGGGATTGCGAGGGCGACTAGTTTACTCGGTGTACTCTTGCAGCTGCCAGGCTAATTGCAGCCAATAATGAGGAATTAATATGAACGCGAGGATGCAAAGCTTGGGCAATCGTTGGCGAGATTTATGATCAACTTTGTGGTTAGAAGTTACGCGGCGAACGCGAAGACGAGTTGGGTAATCTTGCCGCGGATATCAATTTAGGAGAATATCGGAATTTCAACAGGGGAGAAGAGATTCAATTGTATCCATATTCCCCAACGAAACATAGTCGGCAAATGAAAGAAAGGTGCAAATAGGGGTTGAAAAAAGTCATAAATCCAACACAGCGTTTCATTTTCAATTTTCCTCGAAACTATTCCACGACCACACTCGCGCACGCGTCCGCTGTCCAGTTACAACTCTTTGTTCCCCTCGTTCTATTTCACGCATACACCAGATACTTTGTTTCCCTTCTGAAACACCTCTCTTCCTCCATCTCCCATTTCATCATGCTTCCCTTATTCTCTCCCAAACGGAACGCAGAACACCGGCCACCTCGACCGACTGACTTTTCGCGCGTGCGCGGATGCAGCGAGGGATAAAAGAATAAAGCCTTGAAAGAAGACGCGCCAGAGAGAAAAAGAGAGATAGAGGGACTCCCCGTGGCGCTTTCAGTAGGGTACAGAACGCGCTTGCGGTTCTGTCAGAGGTGCTGGACCGAAAGTAGAAGCGGTCGACCGACGCGACGCGTCGCGACGACCAGGAGGGGTCCACGGAGAGATCGACACAGAGGAAGAGAACAGCGGCATAACGGAGAATAGGCGCGAGAGAAGGTGCAAAAGGAGGCAGGGATGCGCCGATATGAAATATTCCCCGGAGTGTAACTCTATATTATTATCCTCTTTCACACCTTCTTGCACCTCTATACGCAAGAGGAGCCACGGCACAATCAACGAGTGCCTCCATTGTCTCACATTGTCGCGCGGCTCGTGCACACACGCACAATAAACTCACAGGCGTACCTGCATCCCTCTGTCGTCGCTGTGCGGCCACGTCGTTCTCCGAATCGTTCCCCGGGCCGACCTGCTCTTCAGAATTAATTAGCCCCGACGTGGCCGCTAATTAGCAAATCGAGTCTCGGGCGTGCCTCTCGTCGGCCGATTGGAAAGCGAGCACGGGCTCTCTTCGTTGGGCTTTCACGTGCTATTTCTTTATTTCCCTCTCTTTTTCTCTTTTTTATCCAAGACTCTTGAGAACAGCCATCAGGAGCGGTCGAGTCTGCTTTGGATCCCGGTTCGATTGGCTGTCCAAGGATTATTGAGTTTCTCCTTTCCGTGGCTAATTCTTTTTCTCCTCTGATCCCCTTTCGCGTTTTTTATTCCGCGATACTTGCTGTTCGATATTGAACGGGACGCTTAACAGACTCCTACCTACTAATCGAGTCCTCGTAGGGAAGTTATCTAGATGGACGTTACTGCGACCGAGTTTCCGAGTTAATTCGCCTCGACCGGCAGATAACGGCGACGCTTACCCGCGATACGCCGCTGTTCGAAAAATATTAACAAGCCACCGGAGGGGGAATAACGCGAATCTAATTAAGAGTACGAGGACTGAATCCTTGGAACTGGTTTCGAGAGCCGATTAGGCCACCGTTGGGATCCTCCTCGCGGCCGTACGACTTCCAAACATGGAGTCATATTCGCGAGGGCCTTGGACGTGCAGCTCGATGAGAACTCCAAGCGCATAATTCAGGATTAAACGAGGGGAAATCGATGCCGGTTAATTTCGACAGAACGTCCGACGAATTTGCATTTAGACTACTTTCGCGGGGGCAACGGCGAGGGCGCGAGGATCGGAATAAAAGAATGCGAAAAAAATAAATACTCGTCCGCCGATGGGCTGAATAATAATAATAACGAAACGCTAATTAGATATTTTTCCTCTTTTTCTTTACCTTTGAAAGTTAATAAGAAAATGCTGTCAGCGTTTCTGTGCGACGCGAACGAGTTAATTTGTTTTACAATATCCGCAAGCTCTCGCGTGTTTTCGTTGCTACGCCAATCGCCGCACGCATTTGCACTTCATTTACATTTTACAATGCGAGACAAGTTTGCACGAGATTGCAGCTGCTCGTAAGAAGCCCCGATCTCGCCACTTTCCTTTCTTAATGCCACTATCGCGCTGAACTTCCTTCCATTACATTATTTCCTTTTCGACTTAGATAGCCCTCTTTTAAGCGCACGTCAAACGATACTCTTCCCACAGACGTGTAACTAGTCACAGCCGCGCATATATTTCCACCTAATTCATCCGTTAACCCCGAACATTTCGATTCACCCTCGTATTCACCTGGAGCAATTCAGCATACGAGTGTACCCCCTTTCGCCTGTCCCATCGAAGCCAGCGAAAATATCCAACGATTCCTCATTTCTCTCTCACGAATACGGTTGGCAATTAAGCAGAATCGTTCCTCGATGGATCGCGGTACACCCGTGATCGAACGTCGAACGACGATTCGTTCTCGACTGTGATCCATCAGCCTCGTGTCTCGTACGTTCTCCTCGCTATTAAATAATTCAATGAATCGACCGATTCTTTTCCACGACGAAACGAAACGCAAGAGAAGGAGGATGAAAAACGGCGTTGGTGGTGGACGGAGGGGCGGACGGGGAGTTGAGAAACGGTGAAAAAGGAACGATAGTCAAGCACGGTTACGCACGGGCCGGGGTGATTCGATGCGTGACATTGCTCGTTTAAGAGTCCGTGCAGCGCTACTTTTTCTTTTCATGAAGCAGCATTGTCGGCGCCGGTTATCGCGCGTTAATGCGACGCTAATAAGAGGTGTCTCCTGTTTCGAGAATCGAGTGCTCCTCTTTTTGCCCTTTCGTCAGCATCTCTTACGGAAGTCCGCGGTGTCGTCGACCGGATGACAATCAGTCAGCCGGGAACGATAAAGGCCGCCGTTGGCATTGCATTAAGATAAAACCGCGAACGGTGTTTTGCTTGTCTACCCGCTGAACTCTTCCTCCACCTGCCCCGTTTTTTCACCAGCGTTCGCATTACCATGTTTCCTTTTTTTTTTTTTATTCTTTCTTTAAATAGCAACTCGGAATTGGTTCACGTCGTTATGGAACACGTATAATTATTATAATCCTCTCGGCTACATAGTATGCATTTCGAGTTGACGAGTGACGCACTGATTGTCTACTTCCTGCGTTGTTTCGTCGTCCGCATTTTTCGCACCATTTTCCACCATTTTTCCTTCGCTGCTTGGACAGGCGATATCGAGTTCGTCATGCTCCTTAATGAGCGGGTTTTATGTTGCGTGGAATTAGCGAACGTATTAATTGCTCCCGGATCCGTGCCCCAGGGGTCCGAGAATTATTGTAAATCATGGAAAACGCGAGAAAATGGATGGACCGATAGAAGGGGGATAATCGGTGCGATAAATTGTGCGCGACGCCTCGCGAATTTGCGCGCAATTGACAGCGAAAAGGATTAGCGTTGCGAATCGTTCACGGATACAAAGTAATTGGCGGACGCCTATGCATATCGTAGAATCGTTTCCTCGGCCAGCCTGTGAAAGCTGGAATACCCGATACGTATATATCTTCCAACGATTTACTTTTAATTCAGCTTAAATACCGAATCAGACTGAAATAAGCAGGTCAGAAAAAAACGAGAGCTAGATGTATATATTATCTTCCTGCTCCATTTCGGGTGAATAAATTTGCGACGAATTTCTAGCAGCAGCAACATATTCGCGTACACCTGTGAAACACTGCTGATAGCGAATAAGTAAAACCGACGTTAAAGCTCGTAATCCATTAAAAACCGAGACAAAATTGAAGCCAGAAAAAAATCTGCATAACAGCGAGTTAAAGTTCTCCATCGAGGAATCATTACTTTGTAATAGAATTTCGAAAGCGTCCCACAGATTGCCGTTCCAAACTTTCGCGATGCTACATTTCAATCTCGCCCTCAAAGACGAGAACCCTCGAGGAAGCCTCTTCTTCGAGTACACCGTCATCGTGGCAAAGTATATATACCTGCTCACTTCCAGCTAACGGACGCAATTCTAGCGACTCTAGACCAAAGACCATCTGCATCCGGTGTAACACAGCGAGTGGAACATTGTCCTGAAGTGCAGCAGGCCGATCTCTCGCGTGTACCCGCTCGTTACGAGCTTTTTCCGTCTCTCTCCATCCCTGTCTCTCCTTGCCTCGCCTCTGACTCGCAGAGGGCGAGAGAGGGAGAGAGAGAGAGAGAGAGAGAGGCAGCTAGAACGAGAGGCTCGCGGCCCGTGGAGGATGGTAAATGGTAAATGGGAAATTGTAAATGGTAGGCCACTAGTGCGCGCCGAACATGAATGAATGGAACCTGCTTTGCCACTTGCATACCCATTATAGGAACTGAGACAGCCGCGTACGTGAACACGGTGAACGTTCGGTTCGCGTGTGACCAGTTCACGCACACAGGATCGCGTGTGCACGCTGACACGTGTAGACACGCGACCGTCTCGCTGCACAATACGTCGATCTGTTTATTCGTCTGTCGTTCCAGTGCTAGCTTGTTCTCTCGACATAGAACTGCCTGGTTCAACAGTTTAACAGTTTAACAGATCTCCTTGGCCGGGACGATTCGCGTGCGATGGACAGTGGCGGCGAGATTTACGCGAGTTTCGTTTGCTCCGCTCGAGAGTTTGCCGGGGCGGAATAGGGAGTAGTGATCGCGGGGGTGCGATTCAAGTAGGGCTATCGGAGCCGTGACGGCTGGTCGAATGGAATAGAGGATGGATCGATTTTTTGAAGCAGTGGATACAATAATGTCGAATGAAATTTGCATCGGCATAGAAAGTCGAAAGGTGGAACAATCCTTGCACAAAATTGCTCCATCGACCTATCTTCTCCGAAATGAATTCGCGGACCAAGGACAAACTAAATTGTCGTACGTATCGTTTTATAAGCTGCGCCCGAAATACGACCCGTCCACGTGACGTAACGAAAGAAACGAGCCAGGTCGAAGTTCCAAGCTTCGAAACCGCGCATGCACGATACAATATACGCGCACCCGCGTACATTCAATTACTCGTCGCGCCAGTGTTTTGAAATCGTTTCACGGCGTATCGGTGCATATTTTATGAAGCCAGTTTCGCTAATTGGCGAACGCATAGCTTAACAAGGCAGTGAAATGAGTCAAATTTTCATCCGGGCCGTGATCAGCGGCCGGCAATGCACACGGTGCTCGTGTACGTCAGCGAAGTGGCTCGTTACTTACATGCCCGGCCGATAATTACTATCCCGTTTAACACACCGATGAAATTTACTGGCCAATATATTATCCTTTACGCACTCAGCAACGAGCCGATTTAATGGTTTCATTCGCGCCGCGACCGCGAGCGTCCCCTGTTTCTTTCTCGGCGCCGCAAAACTTCCCTCGCCGTGGAAACTTGCGTCGATACGTTTCTCGTCCTTTAAATCAAACCGCGCATAATACTAACTCTTCTCCATTTCGTGCGATCTTTGTAACGATCGAATACGAGACGCTTTTCCTCCTTGCCCCGCGCTCGCTTATTCTTCTTTTCTCTCTTTCGTTTCTCGCGCACGCGAATACGTTTTACGAGAGAGCCAGCGGTGTCGCCTCCTGGAACGACCAACATTTTTTTCCTTTAATTTCTCTTTTCTTTTTTTACCTCGCAAAGAAACCTGTCGCTAATGATGTCGCAAATTCGTCCCACTTTATTTCGTATCTTGCCGAATGGAATTATATGGCTCGCCATGTATCCGTGGACACCGCGCGACATTCAAAATTTGCTACTGCATATGCGTGCGTATGTGTATCGCTATCCTCTATAAATCTTCACTTTTTCTTCAGTCATTTCCTTTCCGACACATACTTCTCCTTCAGCGTTCGCGTTACAGCCGAGTGGAATTTATAGCTCCGTTTATTGAAGCAAAACGAAACTTCTACGTCGGGATGAATGTTTCTTCTATCATCCATTAAAATCCATCCAATAAAAATGAACCAATGGCCCTCTTTGGAATAGAAAAACGTTGATTGCGAAAGGGTCACTCGCGAAGTGAATTGCGAATTTCAACAGTTTCCATCTCCGTGCCTGTCTGCGCGCAACGAGCGGCGCGTGATCCCGCGGTACCTTCGTTAAAGCAAACACCAGAAACGTGACGTTCCCTGACCAACCGCGACGGGTTAAGGGTTAAACCGAACGGCACGCAAGCGACAAGCCCTCGTTGTCGACGAGCCGCGATACCTCCAATGGGCTGTCCGATCCACCGTCGATCGTCCATATGAAAACGTCCGCTGTGGCAGGGCTGCGTGGATCCTCGTTGATCGCAACACCTTTCGCACTTGTTACCTAACGCATTGACGTTACCTTTGGGGAAGAAAGTTCAATCGGTACATGCTCGCAATTACCGGGTAGCCTTCGTCGTTTCAGCTCTTCCTGGTCAATTTCGACCTGCCGTCGCCTGGATCTCACCTGCCTCTGGTCTCGATCGGCAACCGAGAGAGATGACCATTTCGCCTACTTGCGCAATAGGTCGCGTCGGCCATCCGTCTTTCACCGAATTGTCGAAACGCGCACGATTCATCTCGAAGAACGAGGAAGATGCGGGGAAGATCGTTACGTGATTGGTAAAGTCGAACGGCGATTCACGTCGATACGATGGATCTGGTATATCGCCAGTTTCGCGGAAGCTCTCTTGCTTGGCTATTTTGTTTTTTCTCGCAGGCTTGTCTTTTCGCTCGCTCGTTGCGGCGATCTTTCATTCGCCTCCCCGCTGGATCGTTCTTGATTCTGTTTAGAGAATAGCGCTTTGGAAATTTAGCGGCCCCCCCTATATTTTATCCACACTCCGTTGGCGAACACGATTAATCGTATCGTTGCCCGCTACGGGTTACCATTTTTCATACGAATGACCAGGTGTATTTCTTATCGCGCGATCTGCACTCTCGATCGGCACGACTTTCGACTCGACGCTCGATTAATCCCGTCCGGTGGACGCGGACGAGACACCGCCATTGTTTAAACGGGAGCATCCGAATTAACATTCGTAACTGGAATCTCTGGAACGAACGTCGCGCGTTCGATTAAACTCGAATGTTCTCCAGAAACGCGGGACGCTTCGCGACATCGCGATACCAATGGCCCGGAAACATCCAGCTGGTCGTCACGCGTGCCGACGTGAAACGTATCGATGCGTCGACCGTTGAAAAAGGATACCGGAGGCCCCGACTTATCGCCAGGACCGCTCGATCCTTCTTCGTCCAAGTGCGTATGATAATCAGCACGAGGAGAGTGCGTTACCATTTCGGAGCGAAAGTTAACGAGCCTAACGACCTTCGTGTTCGGCAATCGATCCGTCGATATTCGCGATAACTTCGTGTCTCCGCGATTTTTTTTCTCTCTGCCTCGTCTTTTTCTTTTCTATCTTTTTTTTTTTTGCTCCCTTCGCGCGAGCCTCCTAGGCGTGATTAATCAATGCCTCGGCGGAAAGATTTCTTCGATCGTAAAAAAATTTACGATACTTTTATTGCCCTGTTATTTCGTGGCGGAGAGCTTAGAGTCGAGATTTATCTTGTTGCGCGGTGCTAAACAGTTTGCGGTTTGGACATGCCGGCGTGGAGAGGCGAGTAATCGTCGATGCGTAACGGTAATTCACTTTTTTATTCAATTTTTCGCTGGAATATTATTAGGAAGCGTTTTTGTACTAGCCCGCGAGAATGATTTTTACGTCACGTTCGTTCGAAGCCGACGAACATGCGCGGAAAGTTCGATTCGAAGTAGCCAGCAATTAGAATTAATTTGGTATCGATATAAGAAGGTACTGTTAATTGGCGAACGAATTGTACTCGTGTGAACATTTACAGACACGCATAAAGCTTGTTCGCTCGATGAAAGATAAGGGTAATAAAATGAGGATAAGCTGTGCAAGTGTAAAAACACATGTACGGGCTCTTAAGAAGAGGGAAGCTTATCTCGGGAATTATTTAACGAAACCCTTCGGTTCGATCGTTCGATTTTGCATCACAAAAGTATCCCAGGATATCCACTATTCCCCTCCTGGGCAATTATCGACCGATTGCTCGGAGATTAATGCGCGAATGCAGGAAACGATTTTAATAGCGTGTCATTAGGAGTTCGACTACGACCTTAGATTTGCATTTCGAGCAGCGTTAATATTTAAAATCCACGACGATTCGATGGTTGTGCGTTCCCTCGCTGTTACACCGTGGAAAATTCAAACCGTAATGCGTGTAGAATCCGGCTCCGATTAATCGATACAATTAAGACGATAAAAGTCTCGCGAACGAGGGGCAAAGCGGTTCTCGCGACTCGTTAACCAGCTTCTTTCCATCGTACCGCGGGATCTTTATTCCGGAAATTGCCCTGCGCACTTTTCTCGACAATAATCTCGATCGTTTCACGAGAATGAAACAGGAATTTTTCGCCCCTCGAAGAGATTCACGGCCGCGTCGTTGATTTGCTTGGCGCAGTACTCCCATCAAAATAATATATCCGCGTATACTTAGTCGCGCGTATCTGATTATATTATGGTGATCAATGGCAGCCCCCCGTCGAAACGATAACGTTTCAATTCAATTTATGATCGACCATGCGTCAGCTCCGTCGGGTAATATCTCCCGATATATCGCGTCGACCTGCACCGTTGCAGGTGCCTCTGCGCGATGTTTGCCCCTATTTCTAGAGTTGCGGCAGCTCCCGAAGTAAATCCGTCGAAGAATATTCGGACTTTAGTTAATCGAGTTTCATTTGCGACGAAATAGCCACGAAGCAGCGGGTACTCTTAAGCGGCGCCCGTATACTTGTCCACTAAACCTATTAATTTCATTTGTATCTCGAACAGATCTCGCTGAGAAATATCAAACGTCCTTCCTCTTAAAACGTTCGTCTCCAAGGAACTCGGTCCACTCGTCGAGACAATTTCCCAATCGGACTTTGCGTCACTCCGCGGGCCGATGTCCCACCTCGTTCACCCATCGAAATTATCGCGATTCGGGTCAACAGGTACGAACGTTTCCGGATCGAACGTTTCCGTTTCTAGGTTACTCGTCGTATAATTCGATTCGCCCGGCCAAACGACCGGCTCGCAGCGGCACGAATATTTCTCTACCGCGTAAGTGCTCCGGATTTGTGGGCTAGGCGAGCGATCCTTCGATCGTCGGGGACTGCTTCGAGCATCGGGAACCAGTTCGAGGGCAGCGAAGCATTATGATCCCGAATACGCGTCTACGGCCCGTTAACTAATCTCCCTATAGAGACCTTCCATTAGCTCGATTCCATGGCCGATTCATCATCGACCTGGAGAGAGAACCGTTTCTCCGGGCGACGTGACGGCAAGAATCGAGGATGATCGCGCCTGCGATACGATTTTTTAACCGACGCACAGTGGTATCTATTGTAATCCAAACGATACACGGCGATGCACTATTTTCTATGCTCAAACTCGGCGATAATTGATCCTCGTCGACCTGAATTGCTTCTGGAAAGAAAATCCTTCGTTGTTATCGAGTCGTTTCCAGCCAGGTACGAATCCACGGAATCGTCTGGCTCGCGATACGAGTTACAAAATGTGGCGCGGCAATAATTTTCGGATCATAATTCTTCCAATAATTAATTCCAATACTTAGCCAATGCCTATAATTATAAATTCTAATTGGTTTCTCCGCGACCGCGATTCCAAGCGGAAGACGGTCCGTGAGTTTCAGGAAGATCGCGATCGATCACAGCCCGGGGCCAGCTTCCGCCGCTCGACAAATCATTCCTCGTTACCGCGAGCCTCCTCTCTCGTCCGCGATACCGACGGAAAATTATCAATTTGCAATATATCTGGCGGTGCGTTCGAACCGGTTAACGGTTCCATCTGCCCCGCTTCTTTCTCATCCTCGATCCCTGCCCTCGTCTTCCGCTTCCCTCAACGGGAACATCTGATACGCGTATCGAGGAGCGGTACGCTTCGTTCGGCGTGGCCATCGCTCGTTAACGCTCCCCCCGCTTATCATTCGGCTAAAATAATTTATTGTCGCGATCGACTCCGTATCGATCCCTTTCCCGACCGGCGGCGTTCGCCGTTCAAAAAGAACGCCGAGCACCGTTCTCGATTTCATCGTTTTTCCACCTGCGGGGCTACTCCCAGCCGATTCATTTCCACGGGGATGCTCTCGTTATGCTAACGAGGGGCGCGCGTTGCCCGCACGTGCATTCTTTCTTCGGTGCTCTTTACTTCAACCCCGTTACGACACTATTAAACAGAAACTGCCGCACCGCAACGATCCGCGCGAGCGTTTTCCAAGTACGTATTCAGATTATGCGCGTTTTAATCTGTCCAGTTGCTCGCTAAGTAATTGCTAAGTTAGTAATAACGCGATGGCCGCGCGTGTCGTAAAGATAGCGCGACCGCCGCTTATCGAACACGCGACGCATGGAAATATTTCGACAAGTGCAGCCTCGTTAGAAGTTCTGTCGCGATGGATCGACCGTTCCGCAGGGGGGACATCGAATTACTCCTCGCTAGCATAAATCGAGCCTAACGTTTGGTTTGAGAGTGTCCCGCGCGATTCTCGCAGGATACTTCGTCAGTTTCCGAACCGGCACGAGGAGCGTCGTTCAGGAGTGTCGTCGTCGTCGTCGAGAGGGGCTTTTTCACGCGAGCTGGACGCGCGTCGCGATTTCTCGTTCCCCGTTGGCGGAATCGTCGCGGACAAATTGCTCGCCGTTAAGGCTATTTTTCGTTTCGAAAGAACGAACGAAAACGGGACACCAGAATGGAAGAAGACACGAATTTTTGCCGCTTCTCGGGTCCAACGTGTTCTCCCAGAGCTGCCTAACGGTCCCATCCTCTTCGGCACATTTATCCTCCGTCCGGTCGCCTCTCTTTCCTTCTTTCTTCCTTTCCTTCCCCTTCTATCGTCCCGCGTGCTCTCTTCTCCGTCGAGGTGATAACCACACGCGCGCGTCGAGAATATTCGCGGCAGGTAAGCCGAGACGCGGATACCCAAAGGTACCACACCGCACGATTACTCTCTGGTTCGCGTTCGTGAAAGGCGCTGCTTCTTCGTCATCTCGAATACGAAAAGGTAGGAGGGAGTTGGACGACGAAGATCGGCAAATGGCGTCCGATGGATGGATCGGCGGATTCAGGGACCGAACGAAACCGTTCACTGTTACATTGATAATGGTAGAAGTTATTTCTATGTTTCGCAGCTCTAATTTGGAGACATCCTGTATACACTCAGCAGGCCTATTACGTATCACTGCTAAGAAAGGTACGATCGTATTCGATGCATTGATATATATATATATATATATATATATATATTTTTTCGCTGCACTTGTTTTAACGTAGAACAGTTTTATGGTATTATTCGGAATACGACGAACGGAGTTGTGAAGGTTTTCATGGACCAAGTTCAATTTAAACATTTCACCCGTGATTTGAACGCTGGTTGATACCTAGGCGCGAGCCGACTCTAGCACTCGAATCTACCACGGACAAGTTACTCTTTTTGCAGTTCTAAAAATACACCTGAAGCACGTTCAATCCGCGACGCTTTAGGCACTGCTCGACGACGAGAACAGCCGTGGGCGTATTGTCCTTCCAGTTACCTCCAACGCGTGCATCGCGTGGCAACTTAATTTCCGCTGCTCCTTCGAGCAGACGCACAGCGTCCGATCCATCAACACCTTTTATTCTGTCAGGAAAAATTAAGCAAACTTCGCCGAGGAACCACGCGTCCATCGTTCCGTCAAAAGATATTCGATACGCACGTTTTTCATTGAAACGGAAACACAGTTTAGCAGTTCTATCGTTACTCGATTCGCACGCCTTCAATTTATCCTGCTTATTAATCTTTTGTCTGCATTGTTGCGATCGTTTAGCGTATCGGGTCGGTCGTGCGACTTCGTTCCGAAATGATTTTCCCGAAACGTAATTACCAAAGTGCCGCGAGGCGAGCAAGGAAACAAAGTGCCCGCACGATCGTGGGGCAAAAACGGAGACGGAAATGAAAAGAAAAAATGGCGCTGGCAAGTAGCGAGTACGGCGACAATACCCGACGGGAGTGCTTTTTACCTCGCGGCTCTTTTACCCCCTTCGCTGCCATTCAGCGGAAACGCCACGCCACGCCACGCCATTATTGGCATTGTGGCGGTGCGCACAGCCGGGGCAAAGAAAACCCGGGCAACCCCGTGGTTCCTGCCTCTCGGAGCGGGCTAACGATCGTGTTATTAGCGCAAATCAAATTGGCGACTGTCTCACGGGTGAAAGGGACAAAAAGAAAATAGCCGTGAAGAGGAAGAGGTAAAGGAGGCGTGAGTCCAATCTAATTCCGCCACGCAAGAACGACGCGTTAATTCGCAGATCGAAATCGTACGCTCGCCCCGACACGAAGTAACTCCAATTCCAGAGTCCCCCTAATATTTGATTACTTACATCGGGACCGGGCGGAATTCATTGTAACGAGGAGGGCGTTCAGATTCGAATCGTTATCCTACCGCGACGCAAATTAGCGGAGGTAGGGCCCGCTTTTCTTGCAGAATCGACCGAAACTTGTCCGCTGTTGCAAACCCTATTGCCCGACAGGTATTTTCCAGTAACTGGTATTGCAATTTCCCCCCCCCCCCCCACGTTTTTGTAGATAGCCCGAGCGAATTACGAAGCGTGTCGGCGCGATTAAAAAATTATCCGAGCGGCGTGCAATTCCTGCAATTATTTTCAGCGAGGCGAGCAAGGCGGACGGTGCGCGAAAATCTGCGACCGAACGAGTTTTTCCACGACGCGTATTCACATTCGCCTACGGTGCCGCACCGAAACAAATTGGTCCCGAGGACGACGCATCGCGTGAGGCGAACGGATGCGAAAGGGTTGAAACGACCGATCCTTTGTCGTAGCCGTCGCGTTACCCGCGGGAACGAGTGTCCTGACAACTTAAACACGGATATCCGTTAATCCCTTCTTATTATGCTTTCGCGTGATCCGCAGAAACGTTTCTGCGGACGCGCCGATTCCCCTCTTCCATCGTGTAATCGTACGTAACAACGCCCGTAAACATTATTTTCGTGAGCCGTTTTGTTCATGCACGCCTGCACGGGGATTCGTCACGCGATTCCACGGAATACGTAAACGGAAACGTTTTAGCTTATTACTGAATGAACGCGAAACGATACACTTCTGCCCCCCTCCCCTTCCACGCAACTCTTTTTCTCCCCACGTACCATTTACGCCGCTGTCGTACGAACGAAGAACGAAGCAGTCGCGTATCTCTACGCGCAAGCGACCGCTTTGTTACGGACATCGTTATTCCCCGATGAAGCACACCCCCTAATATTAAATATAATCTCGGAACCCCTGCGATCAATTTTCAACCTCCGTCAGATGTTGTTGCTCCACCGGCGAAACACTTTCCACGATCGGCCACTATTTTCCCCGTGTTATTCGTATTTCTTCCGTTTCGACGGGCTCAGCCGCGCAGCTGTAACTTTAATAGGCGACCATTGTATTAAAACAATTCCACGCGAGCGAGAAAAAATTCAGTAACCACTCGGCGCTACGAAGCTTTCAGTGGCAGCGTAGGATACGCGTCCTCTGGATAAAGCGGGAACTGGTTTGCTGTTTTTCAATGGTTCCTTTTTGCATAACCTCGACCGCGTGCATTGTCATATTTCAGCCGTCCCATCCGGTAGTGAGCACGGTTAATTAGCACGCTATAAAGCACACAGGCAATACAATTTATACATACGCCTATTGGTTATTATCGTTTCCAGCTCTGCTTGATAAACGCGCCGTGAAAGTCCCGGCTATCCGCCCGCCGCGGCGCCGCGCCGCGCCGCGTTAATTGCTATATTTTCTCTTTCCCTCGACGCTGCTTTCGCGACGCAAAGGGGATCGCGATAACGCGGCTTCCGAGCCGATTACCGGTCACCGATACCGGCTCCAGGCCGATTATCGGAAGCTCGTACGCTTTTCTGCCCCCGAGACCGCTTTTCTTTCTCTTCGCCTCTTTTCTATCGCGTTGCGAGCAACGTTTCAATTTATGCGTCCAGTTCCCGCGCGATTTCTTCGCGCGTTTACCTGTTTCCCCCGCCGCGATCAAATACTGCGTTCAGGAAGCTGCGCGCGTAGAAAGTTCTTACGGCTGGTCGAATTTTAATAGCCATTGTATAATACAGCCGTGCTGGGAGGATTTTTCAATTTCTTCGAGACACTCGATCCGCGTTAATTTCGTTCCCAGCGTTACTTCGTTCATCTCCGCTCTTAATATTGCTGCAAGCATCGTTTCGTTCAACTCGTCCGCCACCTCCGCCAACACCGGTCTCTCCAATCTGTCGGAGACTTCCCGTTCGAGCGCAAGGAAACTAAGTTCCCCGGAATATCCTCGACGCATACTAACCTGCAGATCTAATGAAACGTTCCGGCATTTGTCGTTTATGTACTCCGGTATCTATTACGAATAAAAATTACGAATCCATTAGCTGCCGTCACCTCGGTTTAACGACCAAAACTGAATCACTCCCCGCGTTAAATCCTAAACCGTGTACCCGGCCCGTTCGAACGCGGCCCAATAAAAGCACGTCGAACGATCGTTACGCGAGGCGCCACGATCCCATTATAAAATCGATCCCTCGGTCGAGTTATCGCGGCAACCCACCGCGCGTCACTCTAATTCCACTCTATTTTCCCTTGCGCAATTCGAGCACCGTCCGACCGAAGAACAGTTAATCTTAATACGGCTTTATAGCTCCATTAAGCGTCCGCGAGCATCACGAGAAGCGGCGCGGCGCGCGTCCTCTGGGGCAACGATTATCCTGTGGCTATCGTGACGCCGTTGATCGTCCTCTCCAGACTAATTGTCGATTAAACGGTGGCGGTTTGCGAGAGATCGTACACCGGCGGGGCTCTCGTCGATCGACGTCTGGTACGCGTCTTGTACGCGTCTTGTACGCGTCTTCGCCCTGGAATCGCGAATCGCTTTGCTCTTCTTTCTTTTTTCGGGGTCCCTCGATCGATTCTTTCCTTCCGTCATCGAGCCACAACGGATGCTTTCACGCTCGTGGGACCTCGTGCGTTTACCTGGCGCACGGGGTGGCCCGTTTACCGCTCGTCAAAATCTGCCGTTCGGTAGATTTTTATTGGGACTCGATCCTTCGAGTAGAATTTAATATTCCAATTTCGATTGGTTTATGGATTTCTGTCCGCCGCGGCTTTCTAGTTTTTCATTTATATTTTTTCTTGCGAAAGACGTTACACAACGCGCGGAATTTTAATTCGGACGTTGCATCGAGGAGAATAAATCGCGATCCTGGATTACTGCACAACGGACGACAACGATTGCATATATATCTTGTTAGAAATATCATTGGGAATTTTTAACCACCGCTGCTTTTGCGATATCGAAATCACAGTCGCGCCAGGTGCGACGACGCGTTAGGTATATTTAGACGACACCCTATAGACCTATAGACCGTAGAACCTGCGGGGACTTGGCGAGGACGGGGATGGTCAGAAAAGTGTCCGGCAGGCCAGACCGTCCAGGAGCGGTCACCCATTCCGAGGGTCATCCACTGGCTCTCCTCTCACTTAGCATAAAAGGGTAACTAGCAAATGCTCAATGCGTATACCATAATGGAACGAGTGTCCCATGGAAATAATTAGGCGCAACCCATGGGAAATTCAGACCCCATTTCGGCTTTCGTTTAGTGCGGACACTGCATAAGCCGGGCAAAAGCAAAGGGTCATCGTTTCGAAACGGAGACAGAGGTACGCGTTTATTCTCGACTCTTTCTCTGCCTTTCAGCGAGGCGAGGAACTGTGCGCTGCAAATACGTATCAGATACGAGAATAATATTTCGCCGAGCGAAAAGTTAAAGAAGAAAATTCATTTACAGCCGTGTCGCGCGGTATCGCGGTTGCGCGGAATATTTTCGAGCACGTACATTGCAATGAAAATATTTTTCTTCCGCGCACGATAACGTAGGACAACGTTGTACTAAATCGGGGAAAACAAAAGTGGGAATCGTCGCGTTTCGTCGCGAACGGATATTTGGGCGCATAGAATAATACGACGATAAGGACGATAATTTGCGTCGGGGCAAATTTTCGTTTTTCATTGCGCAGGTCGCGTCCACTCGTTATCGTGGGAAAGCGTTTGCACGTGACAGCGAGGCGTCGAAAGAAGTATCTGACAGTTCGAGAAACGGGTTAACCGGGCCCCGTCGACCGTTCCAGTGTTAATCAATAATACATGAACATCGACGAGGCGTCTCTAAATTCGCGGGATTTCTCGAAAGAAATAAACGCAGCCCGTTTCTGCACGGCTTTTCCATTATACACCGTTGCGATTATTCCAAATTGTCGTTTGGAATTGCGCACACCTCCCGTAGAAATCGCGTGCGTCATATTTTCATACGGCGCTCCGTGTTTTCTCGACGCTGATATTCGTGATCCCGCGGCTTCTTTAAAACTGTCACGTAGAGGCTGAAACGGCTTCGCGGAAACGGCTTTCCTTTATTTGTGCGAAGGTTGGCGGTGCCGCGGGCAAAAGTTTTTGGAAAACATCGCGAACTGTGCGTGCGCGGTGGTTCGAAAAAGGTTTCGACGGAGCTGGCCAAGCGGGCGTCGCGAATCGAACGAAACACCCAGGCAAGATTCACGGGCGGTCGCGTAGCGAGAACGTCGCGTCGCTCCGAAAACCCATTGCGCGTAAAAAGAGTCGACGTCGGGCCATCGAAGCGACTTCCTGCGTCGCATCGAACGGCAAATCTTCTCCGCGGGCTATCGGCTCGAACGTCGTCGCTCCGACTATTCCGAGAAATCGTAATCCGATTAAGGTTAAAGAATAAAACTCACGTCTACACTTTACCGGGCGAACGATGTCAGCGACCGTGGCCACTCGTCCGACGAGACGCGCCTCCAGATCGGGATATAGATTGTTTATCCTGGTAGAACATACTCCTCGGGGGCACAGGAATGTTCGAACTGCTCGCAGTTTCCAGACCGACGTCGGAAAGAATTTACACGCACATACACACGAACGGGCTCGTCCTCTTTTTTGGGTCCCTTCGTAAATACACAGACGCGTACGTATACGTGGCTACGGCTCCTCGTCACTGTTCTCTCCCTGGAAGACACTCTCGCGCACCGACGTTCCAACGCGTACGCACTGTTCGCTGAAACCACGAATCGAAATCGGCCACAGATTTTCCTCTCAGCCCGTGACGACCAAGCTCCACCTCGTCGACTGCCTCGCCAACTGGCCGGTCGAGTCGCCGCGACGCGTGTTCATTAATATGATAATCATCCAATACGTATACGACGGCCCTCGACGATCGTCGTCCTCGTTGCCTTCGTCGGCGTCCTTGTCGTCGACGATCCTGCGCCACGGCGAAACGCCATCGTAAACTCGTTGCCCGATCGACGAACGAGGATCGCCGGTGACGTCTCTGATCGAGCCCCGGCGAGTATCGCGGCAAGGGTGGAATATCGATCGCGGTCGATCGTTGCGGAGGATTATCGCGGTCCGTCGTGTCGGAAGAGTCGTCGTAGGATCCGGACGGGACGGCGCGACGCGTTTTCCCGCGGACACCTGTGGACACCTGCGGACACCTGTGGACGGCCGCGAACGAAAAACAGAACTGTATTTCCTTTTTCTTTGGCCGCCGTTTCGAGATCGATCGAACGACGTCGTTGTCCCGCCAGCGCGTTTTCTTCCTCCACACCGTCACTCTCCGTGTCCCGATACGTTTTCACGTATCTCTGCTTATTTCGTTATCGTGCCTCCGCCTTCACCGCCGCCTCCTGCGTCTTTCTCATCCTCCACCTTCTTCTCCACCTCCACTGTAACCGCCGCCACCACCACCGCCGCCGCTACGCACCGCCACCTCCACCGCCTTCGTCCTCTGTCTCTTCTTCTTCCACCTCCAGCTTCTTCGCCCTTCTCCGCACTCCGCAGACTCACCTCGCTACCTTCCACGCTTCGCGTCCTTCTCTCCCTTCTTCTCCGTTCGCTGCAGCCAACTTCCTTTTTCCGTCGTCCCTCGATAAAATACCGCACGGTCCCGCTGCTAATTATCGCCACCCTCGCCCGTCCGCCGCCGCACTCTCGCGCACGCTCGAGTCCACCCTCGCCGTTCCCCTTTTCCCGTTCCGAAGCAACGCAATTACCCTCTCGTATAATTGTTCGCCGATCTCGCGACCGGCGTGCACTCGAGAACAGTCGGCTAATTTTTCGGGACGAACTTTCCGGTTCGGTGTCTTGTATTGGACTGTGCAGAAGTGGCACCTTCCAGTTTCTGAACTTACATCTTGTCAGGTAAGTGTGAGCTTTACCCGTGTGTCCCGGCGCGCACAAGGAGACGCGTTCGCCGCGTCAGTGTGCGTACACCGACACACAGGTATCTCGCTTCGTGTGCCCGAGACCCGCCTCTATCCCTACCCCTTTTCCACTCTGCCTACGTCTTTCTCTCTCCACGGTAGCCGCCGATCGCCGCCATACGTGTTCGATAGCGGCACTCTCTCGACGAACCTCGTGTGCGCCCGCTTTTACACGCGTCCTACCTGTACGCACACGCGCGTTCACGCACGCTTCTCTACGCGTTTTACCCCCGCGCCGCGGCCCCATAGACGTCTCTCTTTCTCCCTCCAGTCTCGCCCTTTCCTACCATTCTTCGGCGCGCACACGGTCCTCTAGACCTCCCTCTTCCCTCTTTCTATGCTGCTTCTGCCACCACTTCGCCTAGGTGCGTGAGTGCGTGACGTACGCGCCGCTACGGGGACGTTTAACGCGTCGCGGTCGCGTCCCATCCCCACCGCCGCCGCGATTTTCTTAGGACGGTAGCGGAAACGGAGTGGTAGAAAGGGCCGAGAGAAGGTGTCGTCGTGGTGGGGTGTCGCGAACCGTGGAGGGAGGTAAGGGTGATCCTTTCGGATCGACTCTCTTCCGGGGGTGAGCCTCGAGGACGTCGGGTACGGAATAGCTGTTGCTTGCTGCGATTCTGGTTTCGCGACGATAGCATTCCTCGGTGTGACTGACCGATATTTTCTGTTGTTGTTTGCGCCTGCCTGCTCCGCGCCCGCTTTGCGCGGAGGAACTTGGATTCGCGTTCGAAGGGTTGACGGAGGGTGCGCGCCACCTTATCGATTTTCTTTTTCTTTTTCTTTTTCTTTTTCTTTTTCTTCTTCTTTTTCTTTTTCTTTTTCTTTTTCCTTTTCTTTTCCTTTCGGCGAGGACGATTCTTCGATTCGTCGCGGAATATAGGCGATCGAAACGTTGCTCCGATTCATCAGGAATTCATTTGAGTCGAAGCGATTGTGTTCATTTGTTGCGTTCCGTTTTATAATAAATTGGCCTCGCCTGCAGCTTCTATCGAGCCATCCTGCGCTAAAATAACGAACGCGAAACAATTCCGAGGAACCGAAACGGCTGCTTAATATTCGAGATCCGAAATGCGGGCGATAAATATCCAACGGCGCGGTGTTCGTTTGCGCCAAATTTACGCCGGCATAAAAATAACAATACGGCTTGTCGAACGGTTTGAACAACCGTCGGCTACGCTCAATGTATTCACCTTTAGACCGAACCGGAGTGCGAACTGTGCTGTACCAGCATCGGAGTCCGGCGAGACATCGAATCTTAGGAAAGACTTAGGAAACGGTCTTCGAGTGAAAGGATTTAGAAAAAGACGCGTAATGCACGTGCGCCCAGCCAAGCGCCGTCGATGTTAATCATACACAGCGTACAGTTTAAACGCGCCTATGTGCACGCGCGTACGCGTCAAAGAGTTAAACGGTTAGCGCTATAGAGAAAAGGGTATAACTTCGTTGCGTTTGTTCGTACCGAGCGTCAAAGAGGAAAGAACAAACTAGGAGATATCTGCCAGGTGGACGATCTTGTTAGATCCTCGTCGCTGGCACGTATAATTCACCCGGGGAACAACCTCGGGCGTGGAAAAGCACCGATCTCCATTACCCCCGATCTTTTTTCCTCGATGGAAACTCGAGTCGAAAGTTTCGCTGCAATGTCACCGCACTATCTCGATCATCTCGGTTAGGTGAAAGACCCGCCGCGTGAAACGCGAGCACGGTAGCGGGATTTTTATCGGAACTGTTACTAGAAGATGCGCGTTCTTGAAAATAATTTTTTCTTACACGCATAATAATGATAATAATGTTACATTAACTTGCTATTATTATTATTACCGGTCACTGTTTGGGGTGTCGTAATACTTGTGCAAGAAATATTTCCAGAGGTTTCATTGGTAATGGGAATGAAATTAATTGATATCCATGTTAGACTGCCGTACAGGACACCAATATTTATCGATACGTTCAATGCGATATTAAAGTTTCTCGATACAGCGAATAAATTCTCCTGTCTGTCTAAATGTACAAGAGTACGAAAATCTGCGTTCCTCCGGCCAATTATTCGACGTCGCGGACTACCGTATACATACTTTTCCAATCGAAGAATGTTCTCGTGTTCACGCGGGGGAACGCCGAGGCATCCGACGAATCCGCTCGAATTTAATGAAAACGCTTTCATCGGGGCTCGATGTCGCCCAGAGCACGCCCGTAATGATTGAATTCGCCCGTTTCAGCAGAACCTCGGGCGTGGAAAACGCGGATCTCCGCTTCTTGCGAGCTTCGCCTTTTTTTTTTCCTGCCCTCCTCTCCCTTGTCACGCGTATGTTTCTCTCTGTTACTAAAACGCTTCTAAGGCGAGCAGACCGAGTTTCACCTCTTCACAGCCGTGTTCGTCGGCTATTTTAACGAAGTCTGGCCGCGGTTCGCAAATAAGAGATAGTTTCACGACCGGCTCGTCGCTCGACTACCATTTTTCCATGCTGGTCGATCCGCGTTACGACCATAACCGATGTTCAGCTGGTGTACGTAGTAGATCTCGCCAGCTATAACGAGGCTGTCGATCGAGAGCGCTTGTAGGTCTTAGCTCTTCTGAATGAGGAGACAGGCAGAGGGAGAGAGAGAGAAAGAGAGAGAGGGAGAGCGAAGTGAAGAGAAGAGAAAAGGGAAACACGGCGAGGGTAGAGGAAAAAAAGCGGCGAAGAGTACTTGGGTACTGTTAATCAGGTAAAATCTTGGCCTGTTCGAACCAGTTTCGTTAATGAACCGGTGACACTGTATATATTAGCGGACTGTGATTTCTGTTGTGTGAAATTGTTTTTTTTTTTTCCCTCGATGGGGAGCAGCGTACACCTTTTTATTTTTGGGGCCTGACCGGAGAACGAATTTTCATTCAGAGATCGCTCCCTTTCCTTTAAATGGTAATTGTACGTTCGTGCCATTTCTAATTCCTGTAAGGACATACTTTGGTATTCATAGTTTTGGAATGTACTCCATAATTATATCACGCCTGTGGAACACTGAACTGCGTGTCGTAAGCAGTTTTTTCTTGACTATGTTTATTCAGAAAATTTTAAACAATAAATGGAAAGATCGACGTTCACTCAGTCGAGTCGTGAGTAACTGCACAGAGAGCTTAAACTCATTTCAGCTTTTATTAGCGACATTATTTCATTCATAATTCATTCATTATTCCACGATCTGTTCAACATTTAGCGAAACTATGAAATTTCGAATTCGATTGCCTACGTTTCATTTCCAGATCGCGTTCAGCGAAAACGGACGAGCTGATCGTCCGTCACCGCCGAATTATTCGATTCCTCCGGCCCGAGTAGTAGATGCCCGTTATCGGCCAGACGCGCTGCTTCGAGGCATCGACAAGGCTTTCGCGCAATTCCATTAAACTCGATTGAAAATTCGCGCACGCACAGCTCCACAGCTTCGATCAGAACTGTCCAATCAAAAAGATGTTCCATTTTATTGAACGCGATCTCCAAGTTTCTAAATACAATTCGCTGAACCGTCGCGTTCGGAACTCGCGCGCACGTACGCGCGTGCATATTCACGCCGGGCAGCTTCGCGCGAAGCTTTCAGACAGGCAAACGAAAAGGAAGAGCAGGACGAAAGGCGGGGCAGCACGAAGCCGAACGGACACCAGAGATGGAACAGGGATTACACGCGTCGCGGTTGAAGCGCTTCGGACGATTTATCGGCTCTCCTTTCGAATTCTCGCCGCGCTTCATAAAAACGACGTCGCACGTTATGCTCATGGCCGCGGCCTGGCCGCGTATAACCGTGAATTGTCGTTACGTTTGTCATTGTCGTTGTAAATAAAAGGGCCCGCGGCAATCGTATCTGACCGGCGCCGGCGAGAAAGAGAGATCTACCGCAGATATTCCTGGGTAAACGAGTATCCCCTCGCGTCCGCAGCGACGGTAATGTCAGCCCGAGCTCTTTTATTGCACACCCCTTTTCCTTTTGAACCTTCTATTTATCTCTCTCTATCGGTCCCCCGCTAAATTCGTTCGATTCAACCCTTTGCTCGAGTGGAATATCGCGATGCTCGTCTGCGAATCGAAGTGGACGTTCAAAGTGGAGAATAATCGGGTGCTTTGTTTCATTTCTCTTCTTTCTTTTTCTATATATGTATGTATGTGTATATATATATATATAGCACCCCGTTGACGCGACGTCGATTTTGGGGAAGAAGAGGGGCTAGCCCGGTCGGGACGTGGGTCGAATTTAAATGGTCATTACGGCGGCACGTTCTTTTGCTCCTTTTTTTTCCTTTTTTCAGGTAGATTCAGATAAGTACATGACCGTCTATGATAGACTACACGGTTTTCTGGAACGGTTTCAGGCCCGGGTTATTATACATTCCAGTTTCGTATGCATTTTTTGGGAGATACGTATAAGGGGACTCTGTCACGTTCAATATTTATCGGGATTATTCTGAAAAGTATTATTAAAATTCCCCGAGGAGAAATGTGGCGCGAATTAATTACGCGCGCGTTGCGTAACAGGACTCTGGGTGAAATTTCGTCGGATTACATTAGCCGATCGCGCGAAATTGCATAATTTTCGCCGGGACGTGTCACTTTCCGGCCGAGTGCCTCGCAGAAATTAATCTGAAAAGCGGAACACTTTCGAAGCCAGCCACTGGAAAATGGGAAACGACTGCGTCGTTATCAAAGGACTCGCGCTCGGTGCACAGGTGTGCCCGTTCAGTTTCGGATTTCGAGCACGAAATAACGAGATTGGCGTTCGCCACTCTCACTACCGGCACTCGGAACGGAAACAGGACCGTTTCAATTATACCCGTGTACCTACTGGTGCGGCAACATTTCAACCGGCACACGCGTCCAACGGTCGCTGATAAAGTGATCGATATTCTTTTCGCCCCTGTCCGACAGCCACCGACTCGTCCTACGTAAAAATAACGTATTACCGTGAAAATAAAACAAAACCGAATAAAACCGCCTGGATGCTGCGAGTAGGAAAAAGATTGACACGATTCGTAGCAGGATAGTCGATATAAATTATAAACATTTCCATCAACGTCTACCGTCCGGCGATATTCGCTGGTCGACCACGTCAACATCCATACGAAATCGCTTTGTCAATTATGTTGTTACAATAATTGCACACGGTGCCCGAGCTTTTCTCTAAAGAATGAAGCATCGTGGACGAGCTATCGCGACGAACATCCTGTACGCGTTAAGCCGTACCAATTATATCCACTCGGTCTATTAGACTATTCTACTTAGCATCGTACCAAGGGACTCAATGTTGCTACCGCTATTTGCATCGTACCGCGTATACAGCATAATTGACGGAGCATTTGCCATTTAAACGGCAAGCTTCTCTCGCCTATAGGAACCGGTAACGTTGCAATCTTTCCGTTCGACGCGCCAATAGTAATTCCCAGCAAATTGAAGATCAGAAACGCGAACGGTAATCTTTCGCCGCAATGATACCGAGGAAACAGAGCCAACCCAAAGAACTCTCCACGCGTTCCACGGGAACTCCAGTATTCCCATGGAATTCCGTCGGAAGTGATACGCGATCTAGTCTTCCATAAAGCGTCTCGAAGCGGAGCACGGATAGAGAGCATGGAAACTGGTCCCGCGTTCCCTGGATACGCCCACGCTGCTCGAGTGCGCGATAAACAACAGTTTGCTTATTAATTGATCTGGGAAGCGGTCGATAATACGCTCGAACGGAATAAAACGGGAGATCGAATCGATACTTGGTCGAGGAGGAAACGACCGCCGGTTCCAGCCGTAGCGGCGCGATACTCGCTCGTTCTCTCGTTTAATCGGCGCTCAGAGGGCGAGAGAATAGCGGAGGAGTTGAAAGGGAGAGTCGGAGTGGAGCCGCGAAGCAAGGAAATTTTAATGGGACTCCGTTGCTTTTTCTAATTTCATCGTTTCTCCGCGTGCACGGGATTCGAGACAGGAACGAGTCTCGCGATTATCCCGCGCCAGCTTGGAAACGCGTTAGGGAAATGGTCGGGTCGAGGACTAGACAGGTGTGAATCTGTTCGGAGCGTTCTTCCCGTGATCCCTCCGTGGTCTGGTCTTTAATTACGGTTCGGCAATTTTTTTTTGCAGGAAAATGTTCTTCGCGATACTTCTAGACGCATTAGGACGCGGCTCTCAACCCTTTGCGCTCGGTGGTGGGTCACCTGACTGGAAACTACCTCCTGGGCGCGTGAATCGTTTAATTATAAATTGTACCGGGGATAATAAAAAGGACGCTGTATTAACTCGCGGGCAGAGAAGAACGATTTGTACGCGGCAAGGAGCTTAAAGGCGTATCGGTGTAACACTCGCATCGCGAGGAGGACTTTTATTCGAAAGTCCGTTGGATAATCTAGTTTTAGCGAGAATTTATGCGACAACTTTGGCAAACCGGCCGTACCCGTACAGATTATCGATGTAACATTGCACCGAGGCGAACGATTAGGGTGTTGATATTTAACGAACAGCTAGTAAACTTCAGGCTAATGGAGCTCAGTGACCTCGCGGGACTAGCCGAGCCAACAGTAGCCGAGATTATCGTGGAAACGGCCATAACGCTAACAGGCTACAATTTCATCGCGAAACCGCGGTTCGGCTCATAATTCATCCGTCGCGGCAACAAATTTCACCGAACGCCTCCACCCCTCGAAGTAAAATCTCATTTTATTGTGCAATTATCGCACGGTCCAGGGAGCACGTCGAACAGCCTTCAATCGTATCCCGTGCGTCGATAATTAGCCGCGCTCATTAATAATCGTTATCCGTGGAAAATCGTCGGATTTATTATCGGGCTCCGTAACCGGGCGGGGTCGATCCTCTGTTCCCGTTTAATCGCGAAATTAACGCATTTTCGACGCACGACGAAACTGGTCCTCCTCCTTTTCCTTATCGTTCCGTGACAGGTCGCGTTCGAGAAACACGAATTATCCGCGCCGATCCACCGTCAACACGGTGAACACGGTGAACACGGTGAACACGGTGAACACGGTGAACGGAAAAACGATGCCGTACAGCTATTGCGTAATTGCATTTACAAGCTCGCGTCCCTGTTATCGCGTTATCGAGGCAGCTAGAGAACTTTCCGGCGAACCGGTGGCCGCAGCGGCGGTCGAACGAGCACGAGATAAATTTCACCCACGTATCCGACGATGATATCGACTTATTCAATGTCCGCTACCACGTACGGCTGATTTAGGATCGCGGGCGAAAATAGATTCGCGCGATCGAAACCGCGCCGATTGCTAATTTATCGATCGCGCCGATAAATCTGTCCGGCGATACTCGAGCGATTTTTTCGACGTCGGTTATTAAATTGACGCCAAGCATCGGGATTTCGCTGGCACGGAAGCCGCTTTAAGCTTGACATTAACTTTGCAGAATGTTGTCTATCGTTTTTGCGAAAAACGACGAACAACGTGTTCTCGCCTGCGCGAACTGTCGCGGGTTCGGCACGCGGACGTCGGATATTACCGATTAAGCTTGCTGAAAACTAATCGATTCGTCGAGAATTTTATGGCCTATTACTTCTTCGAACATTTCGATTTTTCCCATTTGTTTCTGTCGCTCGATGTGGAGCAACGTTCCGCGCGAGTACTAAAACTGTCTTGAATATTACACGCTCTTCGATGAAAGCTCTGTCGGAAGGAGTGACTCCTTATTGAGTTATTTACGCTTGACGAAATTCACGTAGACTTAATATATCGCGTTCATTAAGCTCGACGTCCGCGCCTCCGGTGTTCTTATTTCATCCGCCGTTGTCACGGATATCCTCTTGTCGGCTTCATTTTTCCCTAACTGTAAATTGCGACGAGATTTTCGATTAACGACGCGGACGCGACAGCCGATGCAATTCCACGAACGTCTACATTTCACCCCAAAACCGTGTCTCGAATCAACGTTGCCCGGTCGTGTGTTTTCTTCCACGAAAACAACTGGACACGAAAGAAGAATCCATTTTTCCCCCATAACGCGTCCCTCGAATCGTTCGGCGGAACCACCGGCTTAATTATCGCATGCCGGAGGATCGCTCCTCCATTAAGGCGAATCTGTTCGCGGAATGGCGACGATCATTGCGGCTTACGATCTACGAACGGCGCGGATCGTGCCGAACATTAAACGTAGAATGTCCTCAGGGGAAACGATCATTGTGCTCGACGTCATTGCGACGAGCCCGGGAAAGCACCAGCCCCGGCTCGTTTACGATTTGCTAGCGCTGCTTCTACATAAAAGCTCTTTGTTCGTTCCACGTTCTCGAAGATATATTAATATTGCCGGCGCCGTGCACCGGAAATAATGAACAATCAAGAAAGCCCGAGAGGGTGGAGCCTCGTATATTCAACGTCGATCCACGAAGGACGACGCTACGTGCCCGTGGAAGATTGCGATGCAGACTACAGTTGCTCCATTTCTAAATTCAATTACCCTGCTTTTCTTTGCGATTCGAGGGGCAAAGCTCGCGAGTTCGACCGTAACGAAAATACAGGAATATTATTCATCGATTTACCTATCCCGGCCAATTTTGCACGCCTCTTCCTTCGTTCCGTGCACACCCTTCCCTATTTGTTTCTTTAATGGCCTTCGCTGTGCTACCAGTGGTCTGCTTTATCGCCGTATCAATCTATATACCCGTGTATATTCAATACAATTTGCGTGCCAATCGCGTTACGTCAGGCGGATTTTTCATCGTCCCTGGATTATCTGATAACTGAAACGCTCGTCCTTGTCCTTCTGTCCGCGGCAGCGCCGAAGTAGTAGTTTCAGGAGGCGAAAAATCGCCGATCGAAAAGAAATAAGAACGATCGCGACGTTTCGCAAGTTTCGAAACGCGTGGCCGGTCAATCTATCGAGATAAATCAGCGAACGCTGTTAAATATTAGCTACGTAGAACGATTGCACTTGCGATACCGTCGCGCCATTTGTTCGCATGCAACACCTTGTTTACTGGCAGCTTGCACGCAGCACGATTATCGTGCCGATACACGTTGCGATCGGGCACCGTGTACCATATCTTTATATACAGGGTGTCGGAAGACTCAGGGAACATCGAGAATTGGGGTGTAGCCGAGGTTTAGATAAACAACTTTTTCCTTGGTAATAATGTCATACATAGTTTCGTTTTTGAATTAGTAACGAAAAACACTGGCCAATGAGAGCGCCCCCGCCGGGCATCGGCCGACGCGCGCTCAGGTGCGAACCGATCGCTTGCGGTAGGTCGCGATGGGGGCATCGAGGGTACCGCGGAAAGCATGCGGCAAATGTTAGATCGTCTTAATTAAGAATAACGTGGAATTATTCACTATTCGTGAATAAGAAATACGCTAATAAATCGTGTAATAACCGTGTTCGATACGTGTATTCATTATCCGAAAGGAATGAAGTGTTTTATTACTTATGAAAAAAATACTTTTTTTTATCAGTACGTTTTCAGGTGGATGAATTATGTTTGAAGAAAAACGCTTCGCATAATAATGTTAAGAAAAGCTAGTTAAACTTACCCATTCGTTCACGAATTAATCTGCTTAACATTGTGCGAATCCTAACCTAGGCAACGCTCAGCAGCCGATGTTATGGCCGGCTTAGTATCCTTGCACGATCACTTCACTTCGCGATAACTTCACTTGC
Organism: Nomada fucata; assembly: GCA_948146005.1. NCBI lineage: Eukaryota > Metazoa > Arthropoda > Insecta > Hymenoptera > Apidae > Nomada > Nomada fucata. Next base: position 938,651 of record OX411280.1, on the reverse strand, counting down.
CACTGCGAAATGCGGGGGCACTTAAAAACAATTTATTTTTCCTACGTTTGAACATTTTGTAATATTCCGCGTTTGTACGATTCATGTTGCTCGCTCGGTTAGCAGCACGGTTCTGGCGGGTTAAACGTCGCACTCGCTTCCACACGCACACGCACACACACACACCCCGTCTCCAAATTAGTGGAAATCGACGGCAGATGCCGATCGCACTGGACTACGTCGTGGACTACGTCGCAGCGCGAGCGTTGGCACTACAATGTTATCACATTAAAGTCATGTGAATCGTACAAACGCAGGATAATACAAAATGTTCAAACGTCGGAAAAATAAATTGTTTTTAAGTGCCCCCGCATTTCACAGTGGCAAGTGAAGTTATCGCGAAGTGAAGTGATCGTGCAAGGATACTAAGCCGGCCATAACATCGGCTGCTGAGCGTTGCCTAGGTTAGGATTCGCACAATGTTAAGCAGATTAATTCGTGAACGAATGGGTAAGTTTAACTAGCTTTTCTTAACATTATTATGCGAAGCGTTTTTCTTCAAACATAATTCATCCACCTAAAAACGTACTGATAAAAAAAAGTATTTTTTTCATAAGTAATAAAACACTTCATTCCTTTCGGATAATCAATAAACGTATCGAACACGGTTATTACACGATTTATTAGTGTATTTCTTATTCACGAATAGTGAATAATTCGACGTTATTCGTAATTAAGACGATCTAACATTTGCCGCATGCTTTCCGCGGTACCCTCGATGCCCCCATCGCGACCTACCGCAAGCGATCGGTTCGCACCTGAGCGCGCGTCGGCCGATGCCCGGCGGGGGCGCTCTCATTGGCCAGTGTTTTTCGTTACTAATTCAAAAACGAAACTATGTATGACATTATTACCAAGGAAAAAGTTGTTTATCTAAACCTCGGCTACACCCCAATTCTCGATGTTCCCTGAGTCTTCTGACACCCTGTACACATATATATTTTTTTTAAATACTAAATTATTGTCGAACATGTTTGTACAGCAGAGGAGAAAAAAAATAGAGAAGCCAGTAACAGTGGCGATACGAATTAAACTGCTTCTCCAATAGAATAAATCGATGCGGGACGAAATATAAATGGGGATAAAGTATTAATCAATCCTCTCTCCCAAAGCAAGTTGCCCCTCGATCAAATTAATAGGTACGAGAAAACAAGCACAGCTTTTTATCTATTCTTACCGTTACGCAGCAGACCGGACTAACGAAACGACTAATTGAACTCGTGCGCACCGACGAAATGACATTTGAAACGGCTTCACGTGTCCGTCGACGCGCCTCGTAACAAGTGCAGCTCGCTATGCCCGTTTCGTGCGCGTTTTCCAGAGGCCTTTCGAGCGGTATATCAAGGATTTTTTGTTCGATCATCCCGCCACGATTGCGCCGTCGAAACCTTTCGTAATGTACGCGCAGGTGACTTTTTCCATTTCTCTCCAGCCATCGCCGTTTTATCACGACCGGCGACCTTTCGCGAATCGATCGTTGAACGCACGTGCTCGCGAATCGATCGAGGCACGTGCGATTTTTTGTCACTTTTGCATCGTCGACACCGAGGTGTCGCGAGCGAAACGGCCGTAGATGGAAACGATCGATGATGATTTCTGCGCTTTTCTTGCGCGAATTTCGCGGAAGGAATCGCGGCCGCGCAGCGATAAAACTGTCGGACACTCGGCAGACCTATTGATCGATAAATTAAGCAGTCGGCGGGGAGAATTCTCGTGGATTTAATATCCTCGGTGCGAAGTAACGATAATGTTCGATTTGATAGTGGATTCAATTGCACGCAGGTTTACAATTTTTCACTTGAACGATATATATCGCGTAGCATCTCGGTTCTTGTTGCGTTTATGGAGGCTCGCAATAGAGGCGAATTACTATAACGGTGTGCAAATTGTTGTAGATAAATTCAACGATCGTTTCGGATAACGAAATTAATTTTCCCCCCGCACCTATCGCACACCTGCCCGCGTTGATCGAACGATAATTGCCCGATTAATAAATATGCATTACCATGGCTATCAAAGTTAATTCTCCCTTTGTCTATACAAATTCGTTCAATTCAGAGATCCGTCCGCGAAGCTGGCGGATCGAAATTTCACGGATCGTGCTCGAACTGGATCGCAAGCCTTCCCATTCCACTGCCACGAGTAACACGCGCTCGATCTTCCGATTTCAATTACCGTGCAAAGCGTCGCGCGATAACTCAGGAAACCTCGTTCCTCCCGCCCCGTTCGTCAGTGCTCGATCTTAATTCCACGGGCTAAAATCCAAGCGGCGCGGCTATCTTTATATGCAAATTTCGATCAGCCGTGCGATTCGCGCCGGACAGTAAATCCAATCGCGTCGCCGACGCTTAAGAGAGTCACTTGCGCCTTCGTTTTTCGTTTATTCCAAATCGACGTGGCGTCCAGACCGGAAACGAATCCCCGATTTCTAATCGACCCTCGCGAGGCACTGCAAACTCGAACGGGCGAACGACGATTGAATTAATCCACGGACAAATAAGTACATTGTTCCGCGAGTGTCGGTGGCAGTGATTAGCCGTCCGCGATATCTCGATTCTCGCTTCGAGCTCGCGCGGCGCCGTTTCACGCGCGAAACAACGTTTCACGTTTTACTGCTCGACGGCATGAAATCCGCCGGGCCGAGCGGCGATGGACATCGCACACGTCCAGATGTCGTATCGCGTTTAATAAACGCGCCACGTATTAGAGTCGAGAGGGGGACGGATTAAAATATCAAAGATCGCCCGCGGCCGGACAGCCGGCTTCGTTCTTCGATCCGGACAATCCTCGACTCCGTTGCTTCGAATCACGTGAAATCGCGCGGCCTCGTTCGAATATTTGTATTAACAAGCGGAGCCGCTCCTTCTCTTCGCTCCATTTTGGTTTGCTCTTCGGGGCATCCGAGGAATCGGCGCGACGTCCCGACGTCCCAGGGGAACACAAAATTCTTCGCATTAGACGAAAAATATTGCTCGTACGTGCCCTATCAAGTTACCAAACATATCAAAATAGTAGTGTGAAAAAACAAAACGCTCTCGGCCGTGCAGTTGGAGGCAAACAGCCGTCGTCGATCCTTCCAAAGACAATCCGAACAAAGAGCAACGAAGAGGGAAACGATCGCTCATCAACATAATTTTTAGCCGAGTGTCACCTGGAAGGTAACCCGAACGAGACCCCTTTCCTATCTTCATTCATACGCTTTCTCCCCGTCCCTTCTGTCTTCCTTCGCCAAACGAAGGTATGCTGACCGTAGGCGACACGCCTGACTCCATCGTGGTCGTCTAGGTAGACGGAGAAAAACGGGTTCGTTGAAAAGCAGCGGCGATCGAGCCGCGATCTCGTCGCAGAGAATCGCGCATTCTAGAGAGGAGAGCTGGAATTCTCGTGGCTTTTTTAGCTCGCGACAAGGAGGGACCGGGGGTCCGGTAGAAATCGCCTAGGACGTTTGCACGTGTCGACGGTCGGTTTTTCGCGGCAGGGGATCGACGGATGTGTCTGGAACGTCGTGCCGCGGAACAACGTCGTTTCATCGACTGACGAATTTATGGCCGATCGGGCAAAAGTGTGTTAATCGTTTTTCTGGAATTGCGAATGCGCTAAGAGACAGTGGGCGTGCTCCGAGATGTCTGCGGTCGATAGTAGAGGCTCGAAACTAATTGCGATAATTCGCGATCGGGTCTGAGTAGAATTTTCTTTTTTTCTCGCTACATTGTTGCCGATATTTTATCTCTTGTTCGAAGGAGACAGGTTCCAGGTGCAAAGTTTCGGAATTTTGTCGCAGATAAGAGACGGCGAGAAGCGACACGAAAAATCGATTTCCATCGGAACGACGGGGTTCTGGTTAGGTTCGTACCCTTAATTGGCACGACGCGACAGGGTGTCCGTTACGCAAGCGGTTAACGGCTAATGAAGAAAAAAGCTGCGGTTTATGTTCTAAGTAATGGAAGCAGAGAAGCGTTATGCTGGATCGTTGAATAACAATTTGGAGATACGACGAGGCTACTGGAATGAGTTAATCGAAAGCCCAAACGCAACAAATTATTCTATTATTTGCATTCGAACCGAGACGAATAAGGCTTTTACTAATTACCTGGAAGTAATTGACAATGTTAGCGATCTAATTGATTTATCAGTCGAAAGTTTTGACGATAAAGTGGTTTTTCCAATGTCTAAACTCGTGTTCGGGGAAAGCTGGCTCCCGAGTCCTCCGCATTTCTTTCACTGCTGTGCACCCACGTTTCCACAAATTCGTTCGCTTAGTTCATGAAAATTTGCGTTTCGCGCCACCCCCCGCGCGTAAGCGTGGCGTAGCGAAAAAGAAAATCCGACGAAAATGCGAAACAAAATCGCAAGGAGACGCGGGGAAAGATCGAAGACGCCAGAGGCGGCATCCTTCGGTATCCTCGCATTAAGCCGCGCTCGGCGATAAATCAGAAATCGGAAAGGTCAAGGCGGTCGTTATCTCTTCGGTAACAGCGTCCAGGATTTTTTACGAGCATCCATGAATACTCCGCGCGCACCACCTTCCCGTGGCGTCCAACGTTTTTCAAGGGATCCCGACGACAGGTCCTCGTTCAACGGCCACCATTAAATTCCTCGAGGACGACGGCCAACGATGCGCCATCGCGCGGTGGCGTCGCGACACCTTCCGTTTTCGTCCCAAAATGACATTTCCTGCCGTTCCTGTCCCCGCGTGCTTTTCTCCTGCCCTCCGTTTTTATCGGCGAACTCGGCGGCATCGCGATTAATCGGGACCTCGACGCGATCGTATATCAATCGGTATAACCGCGTACGCCGCGCGAATAAATATAATTATAAGTAAGAGCAAGGCTGGACCACGCCCTGTCTCCGCTCTACTCTCTTTTTCTCCCTTCTGCTGTCTCCTTTCCTCGAGCGTACGCGGGTACGCGTACCGAGCGTGCACACGCTATCCTTGCTCTCTCTTTTTCAGTTTCTCCCTCTTGGTATGCCTCCTTCGTTCTATCCTCGTTCACCGTGCACGATTCGTACCCAGCTTTGCCTTCGTCGAACGCGTTCTCCGTCTTTTTCAGAGTTTTACGCTCTCTCCGTCTCCGTTTTGCTCCCTTTTCTACAAGATTGCCCCTGTCTCCGTCCAGCGTGGTCCCACTCTCACGGAGTTTCTTTCTATCTGGTTCGTTCTACCTCTTTCTCTGCGGTGTCTTTTCTCTTTCTCCCTCCCTTTCACGGTTTTCCTGCTTCGTCCTCCTTTAGCACGCGTGCTTCTCATCGAAAGCACGCTGCTCCGCACGATAAATGGGTTTAGCTCCGGTTGGGTCCCTTTTCTCCTATCTTCCACGCATACTCTCGCGTCGCTGCATCCAGCCGTGCTGTTATGGACGTCGCGAAATCCATGGACGATCGATTCCGATCGTGTTTTCGAGCTTGCCCCGTCGATTTCGAAGGCTCTCGCCTGTCCACGGGGCAAACGAATCAGCCGCGCTACTAATTTTTCTTGTCCCGCTGGATCTCAAATTTCCCCACCCCCCCCCCGAATTTCTGCCATTCAATAGAACAACTCGGCCCTGTTTAATTCAACCCCGGAACATCAGAATTAAATCGCTTCGTTAATTCCCCCGCGAGCATATAATCAACCACCATTCGCATTTATCGTCTCAGCCTACGTGCAAGTCCCCCAACTTCCCCTGTACGAGCACGCAAGAATCCAAGCCATCCGAACTAGCACGGTGTTCGCCAGAACGCCTTCAACGTCGTATCTCATATACCTACGCCGCAAAAAGCAACAGAATCGTCAGCAACAAAAGTTCGCAACACGAACTACCTAGCCCGACGCTCGACAAAATGACCACGAACGATACGAAACACGTTATCGTTCGGCCGCGACACGCATAACTCTCGAAATACCAATACTCATCGACGGGGCAACCGTGGCGGAAAGGAAGCGCCGCGTCTATCGGTGCAACGATTATCCGCTCATAAGTGCATAAATCAGGAAGAGAAATAACGGCCACGTGTTTTATAAGCTCGCATCGGCTGCACGCTAACAAGATCGCGTTAATGCAAATTGAGAAAGAAAACATTCGCGACGAGGGAAGGGAACGGCGAAGCGCCTGGAGGATGTTGCGTATTTGCTGCAACGACGTGTGATTCGATTGACAAAGAGATTCCCCGGGCGCAATATATATATATGCATATACATACACGTTGGTCATGGCATTCTTGTTTGCAGTTTTTATTTTGCAGAAGAGAAACGGAAGATTTCTTTTGCGAAAAACAATGCTTCACCTTTGAACAGCCGCCACTTTGTTGCGTATTAATTTTTGGCAATAATGAACGATAGATAGCTTAGCACGTCAAACAAATGTTCACGAATGCTTTGATTTCAGATGAATCAGATCGAAGCTAGAGTGGTCACCGCAAACTTTTGCGCGTACAAGTAATTATGAAAAGGGTCTTCTAATTTCTCCAGAAAAAATCTCAAAGATGCACCGATTTCGGAACACATTAATCGTTAATCACGATTGCCAACCCCGCCGATTCCTCCTTCCTGTCCGCTCTAAAATATCTTGGTAAAATCAAACATCGACCATAAAATAAACCTCGCACCCCGTCCAGGAAATTACGCGTTCACGGTGTCAGCGTGTGCAACGTTCGGTTCCATTAAAGACGCCGCCGGTGATTTAATAACTATTCCGTTTCCCCGCGAACGAGAGCGATAGACAAGCTTTTATGCTTCCCTCTAAATCAATCGAATCGCGACCCCCCCTCCTCCTCTCCCCGGAGAGAGGGAGACTTTTCACCGGCCGTTCCCCGTGTTATCCGCGTCGTTCGATGAACGTTAACGTGCAATGCAAATCGACGTCTTGATCGATGCGACGACGACGCTCGCCGTATCTAGTTTCGCCCCGATCACGTTGGATTAGCTCGCCCATCGTGGACGTTCAAATAGCTTCGCGATTACGCCTGGATAGCCCTGCGTTTATGAGTTATTTTGTTGTCCGTCCAGGAAGCGAGCGCGCTGAAATATGTTAACCCTCTCGGCCGAGCGACCGACGCTTTTAATGAGCCGCTTTAAAATTGTTCGCACGACTCCATGCAAATCGGCGTTCCGTCGTTTTTTGGCGCACGTACCGGCAATTAGGGTAACGAGGAGGGAAATTGAACGGGGCAATAAGGAATCACGGGGAACGATTTGATTCGCGGGTCTCACGCGAAACGGGGCCCGATATATTTATCGTCCGCATTGTTTTTACACCGTCGGTCTCTTTCCGGCGATTTGGCATTCGCCCGTGTTGCACGCGGCGCGATAAAGAACGGGGATGATTTTTTTTCGTTACGAATCGCGATTGCCAGCTCGGCGAAATGAATACGTAGAACCCGATGAAAGTTTCATAACGGTCGGTGTATTACTTTTTCCAGGATTCGCGAAACTTTCGCGCGACGCGATCTTGTTCATTTCTGTCGAGCTCTAATTGACAGAAAGGTAATGCTGAGCTAATAGACGCGGAACGAAGCGAATGAAAATTACCCCAACACTTGCCAGCTACGACGAAACTCGCGAAAGCTATTTATCGGTATTCCAGAACGGTATCGAGCGACATTGTTCGTCCGAATTCCAGGTCGATCGTAAGTGAAAGAAGTTCTCGCCTCGCCGTAACGAGCGGGCCGCTAAAAATCGTTCCACGCCCCTTTTCATCCGTGCATGCGAGATCGCAATTGTCGCGGCTGAAAGTGCAACGGGAGATCCATAGAATCCCAAGGGAGGAAAGGGGATAGGCGTGGACGTTGAAGAAGGAGGAAAAAGGGAGAGGTGAGCGCAACCGTCATAAATCAAAGGCGTTCCTTCTCGCACGGTGACGTAAGGAAAACAGCTGCTCGCAGGAGGGTACGAAGGCGTCGGATGATATGCTCGTCCAGGGAATATGTTGGACGCGTGTAAAGCGCCGCGACGAACAATGAACGAGATAGCACAAGGCTCGCTAATTCCGACCGATTGTGCTCTCCTCGTGGCTGTCGTTCAACCAGCAACGCGTAAAAAGAGGAACCTGACCGTGGTTTCGTTCGTACAGCTGCCATCTCCCTTTCACCATCGCCATTCTTTCCCTTCTATCTTTCGTCCACCTCGATTTTACGTCTGCCGATTGTCCTCATCGGAGGAGGATGAGGATAAAATGTCGCGGACGGTTCCTTATTTTCTTTTCATTCTTTCGCCTTTCTATCTTGTTAACAGAGGGGGCCATGCCTCTCCTGCTTCTTCTCGTTTCGGGGATGCTATGGACAGAGAGCTACACTTTTGTGGGAATTCAAATAGTGCGCGCGATCTTGAGTCGAGATGAAATAAGGGATCTGGAGCGGGGGTCGCGAAATGATTGCGTATACAATACTTTGGAAGCGTCGAGTTTGACGAGGAAGGTTCGTCTATTTGGATTTTTTGGGGGGTCTGAATCGAGAAATTTTACCACGCCTTTTTCAATTACTTGCCGAACTCCATTTTGTGTATCAACGTTCGAGTGCTAACTCGGCGGGTGTAATCAAGGATTTAGTATAAAAGTTCGGTGGAAGTAAATGGCGCTCTGCGTATCCCTGTCTCGTTTCAGTTTCCTAAACGTAACTCTGCATATGCGAAGCTTGTGAGACTACTACGACTGCGCCAGAACTTTCTCTTGCCATAACTACGTGCGTAAATATTGAGAATAGAGAGACCGGGCGGTGCGGTATATCTCAGAAACGCCATTCAGTTTTAGTTTACTTTTTTAATAAGTGCTTGCAGTGCTCACATATTTCAGTTCAAACACTGCATGCGTAAATCGGGCGGCATTAACCTTGCAATTTAAAATGACAAGAGCGCAATAAAAAACTTCCGAATAAAAAATCGGTAACACTTTCGGAATACATTCGATACCGATATCACAGAGACCGATAGGGGACATCCCGCGTACTCTCTGCCCCCAAAAAAGGATCAGCCGAGCGCCGCATCGCAGACACGACGGCCGCACCGGCAGCCCGTACAGCCGACCGTAACGTTCCCCATGGCGGCGCCGAAGTCCACGGAGAACCATGCGACCGGTATCAACCCGTAAAGTCGCGTTCACGCGTGTGCGTGCACGTGTCACCGCATTTCCTCCCCTCTGCCCCTCCGACGTGGTTCGCTAAGTATGGCCGAAGTGGCGGCGTTCGAGTCTGTCTGTCGCGACCCGCGGTAAGCAAAGCAAACGACCTTCCGTGGAATCTGGACAACCTGTCTGCAGCCGCCCGGAGCCGCCTGGAGCCGCCTGGAGCCGCCTGCAGCCGCCTGCAGCCGCCTGCAGCCGCCGAGACCAGGCCTGCACTTGTTCCGCGGCGAACCGCTCCTTCCTTCTCTCTCCGTCGTCTCGCGGCAGCCTCTACTTACCTCTATCCATCCGTCTCGTTTCAAAGCGCGCTACCAGCTTGCACCGAGGGTGTTCGTGCCTCCGACCCTTTACTTATCGTTCACCGTTGCGAACGGGCATGAATGAAAACCGCACGTGGAGCGTTTCACCTACGACCGGATCCGGCGCCTCGTCGATTCTCCGGCGACCGAGTTCCGGTGAAGTCGAAGGCGGAGGTCGCGTGGATGGGGTTGGACGGGGTCGGATAGGGGTGCCTTGGGTTGACCTTGCGATTCATTGTCCTGGATGTCGCGAACGCAGTGGACGATTTCAGCAAACGATAGCGGCTGCTGTCGTTGCGGTATCGCTGGTCTATAATATTTGTTGGCGATTAAACTGTACGATTACTCTGTTTCCTGGTATGGTCCGCAGTTTGTATCGTTCTTTCGACGATAGGATAGGCTGCACACGTCGGAGAAGTAGTAGAAGCGAGCGAGGTACAGGAAGTCTGACCACGCGACTCATACTACTTAAAGCGTAATTCAATTTGCCGCGAAGCTATCGCAGCGGTACCACTCCCGTTTTCGAGCATACTTTAGTCGGATATTATTCGCGATAGTAGTAGTGTGCTGGTGACGCGCTAAGTGACTCGAAGTTATACAACATTATCTCAAATTCACGCACCTATCGATACGAGCGTGACACGCAATAAATGCGAGTGAAACAATTAAACGGTTGGAGGCAATAAGTATGCAAACTTATGGAAACGTTCGGACGTCTCAATTAACCTTGACCTAATCGGGAATCATTATCGTCGAATCAGCGTAAGTATTGAAGTCGTCTCAGCAATCGCAAAAACGTGTAATCGTAACCAGCGCGGTTTCTCATTTTTCACCGCTTCACTGCCACGCGAGTATCCGTTTGTATACGAAATATGTGTTTGTGTATCGCGCAATTTGAATTTCTAATTGCGGAAAAACACGCCGCGGGAATAACAGCGGGATTGGTGGGATGCATATTTATGAGAGACGAATTTAATCGCGCGCGTGGCCATGCATCAATGGACGAATAGTTGCGCGCTAGAAACATTCAAACGCCGTTCGCCCGTAGCTCGATCCTCGACGTCATTATTATTTCACCCCTGCGTCGTTTACGCATCTATGCGTATCTACGCGCGTATCGTTTCCTTATCCTCCATTTGAAAAATCGACGCCACGCGAGGCTCGATCGCTCATGGGAGGAGCGTCGATGAATATTCATTCGATAAAAGTGTCGTATCGCCCGAGATATTGTATTCGCCCTGAACATTCAGTAGCCTTAGTAATCGATGGAAGTTTAATTGCGTCCCGTTCCGCAGTTTATTATTGCCAGCTGGGATTGCTGGAAAAAAGATGTTCGTATAGCGGGTGATTATTTTTACGCTTCCATACGTCTCGATATAAATAAAACGAAATTAGCGTAACAGATTTTACACGACGGCGAGATGAATATGTGTAGTTCCCTCGAAAAAAACAACCTATTTAGCATTTCGTTCTTATCGAAAATGGTAATGCCGAAGGGTAATAAATATGGCCCACGCTCTAATTATACGCCGCATAAATTTTCTTCACTCACGCCGCTCCAATGGAAATTCCAACGAGGCGCTGCTATCGTTGAGAAGATTTGAAATCGACGGGATCCTTCGACGCGAGACACATTAATGTTCCATCGTAGCACAATATCATTGTTCTCCGCGTCTTTTACCAGTTTCCACCGGGGTACGCCGTAAAACGAGGACAAATTGTCTGCACGGACGATCCAATAACCGGCGCGGCGAGCATATCCTCGACGCAGGGAGCCGTTGAAAAATAAAATTTTACAAGCGAGATTTTCACGAGCGGCAATTAACACCGGTTGGCAAGATTTAAGGCGGAAATCTTGACCAACAAGGATGGCGCATCACGTCTATTTTAGGGACGTCGATGAATCACGGATGCCTTGCTTTCCACGTGTTTTTGTCGAAATCGCCGCCGAGACAACCTTTATGGCAGTTCAAGGAATCTCTCCTCTTTCGACTTCGATCTCCACCTTTATTTCTTACTACTTCGCTCCTGTCTCGTGGTGGATGTTTTCTTTCACGATTGTTCGAGCAGAGAAACGATACCTCACGTGAAGATCTGCAAGTTTTCTCGTTCACGGTGAAACACGTTTATATACGGCGGGTTCGTTAAGAGATGCGTTAAGGAGCATTAAACGGCGTATACGTGGTACGTGGCTCGTTCGATTTGGAATGTCATTGAAGCCGAGATAAATATATTTAACGACGCATAAAACACCGCTGGTTGATAGTCTCGTTTAAGGCCCGAATGGTGGTATCAATTTCACGCGAATTTGATCATTTTATTTGCACTCAGTTTCGTTTCGTTAATTGCGAGGAGGTATTTCGTTGCTCTCCGCTTTGTTGCACAGTTTGCCTTTGGATCGTAGTTCAGCGAATTCTTGCATATCATTTGGATCGTTCGATACCAATTATTTCAACTTTCGATTCCCAATTTCCAATCTGGATACGCAGTAATACATTTCTCGTATTAACGGTTACGCGTCACCATTAATAGCCTCTCGAATCGGTTAATGTAACTACAAAATGTCTCTTCGGAGCTACAGTTCAACTAATTCTACCATTAAATTTATAATCCCTGTCACGGCACAGACCTACATATATATCCCAGCGAGACAATTAAGATTCCTATCCCGATGTCCAGCCAATAAGCTACTGTCAATCATCGAGAAAAGACGTCGGTGTAACTTTCCTGAGAGTATCCCCCCGTACCTTACATCTATCGTTCCGATATATCGTCTTTCTAATCCGTTTTTTACTCTTTGCTTCCAATCTTTGCACGCCGGCTGGCGGTTCGCGAGTGCAAAAAGCAGGGCAAATATAGCAGCGCGCCGATTAACCAGTAATAAACGCCATTTAATCCGTGGAGCGTGAATATCGACTGGTCGAAAACGTCCGATACCTGTTCAATCGCGAATAAATCAAATTACGCAGAAAACTGATAAGCTTCGGTTGACTCGTTCCATTTTTCAGCGACGCTAGTTGACGGGAGCGCGCGAACAAATCTGCCCGTAACCTGTTCGATTTAATGAAATCGAATTTTTCATCGCGACTATTCCAAACTAAAGAAAAACAAACGTATCTCCGCGTCGATTAAACGTGACACGAATTAATGCGACTTCTATGTACAGTGCGCTAAGAAAATGCCCGTCTACATTTCTTTCAGCATCTTGCCGTGCTATTATTATTATTCAATTGCACGAATCATTTAAACGTCCACGTCCAAGTGAACATCCAGACTCGTCGAAAGGGTGAACAAAAAGGAAGCTACCGAAAATTCCTTTCCTAGAATACCGAGTACTACTCCCCAATTATTATCCACTACAAATTTCTGTCCCAATCGTCCTAAACTTAAATCGCGCGTGGAAAACACCACCAATAGTATTCGCGTACAGCGCATGTATTTGTCATAAAATTTGTCATACCATAAAATACATTAAACCTCCCGTTGTCTTCTGGCTGCTCGGCCGGGAATACAAGCGAGGTGGTCGAATCGATATCCAGACGCGATTATATTAATTACGAGCCCGCGTTACGAAACGAGCACGGTGCCGCGTTGATTTCTGTTCCATTCATTAACCAGGCTTCTATAATTGCCACGGCAATCGCGCGGCGGCTGTAAAGTATCGCCAGCGACGTTACACGGGCGACCACCGATAATTATCACGGACGATGGATATCGATCGTCTGGATATCGATGAAATATCGCGGCAACCGCTTGCCGCGAAACTGGTAAATAGAGGGTAACGCTTCGCTTCGTTAACGAGCCGATCTCGAATCGTTCGATTACGCTGGTATTCATTAACAAACTCCTCCTGTCCCTCCTCCATTCCCTTTATCTATCCATCTATCCATCTATCCATCTATCTATTTATCTACCTCTGCGATACCTCCCCCTTTTCCTCTATCTTTATTCCCCCCCCCCCCCTCTTCCACCCACCACAAACTCTCGCGAGTACTTATTCCTTCTTTTTCCTCCCTCCTTTCGGCGTTGTTTCGCGTTACTCGTTTATTTTCGTCGGCCACCTTTTTGTTCGTTCCCGTGGACAATTTCCACGACGATGCTCGACGGTTAAAGCAATTTACGCGAGCGCGATAATTTCCTAGGGAAGGAGCGATCGGCAAACGTATACCGTTAAAACGATTTTCCCAGATACAGGAAAGGCGCACCATTGAAATCGTCTTTCAGCTTCGGCCACACTCGGACGGAAGCGCTAAATTGGCCCTTTTTACGACGAGGCGCGCTCGCGCGCACCGGGAATGCGGTGTAATTGGAAAAATTGGTTTCCCGGTGTAATTACAGGACGATCTGGAATCACACGATTTTCTAGATCGCGGACTCTTCCTTCGATAAATGGCGAAGCGAAGGCTATTCCAGTTAAATGATTATACCGCTGGTCGTGTGTCGTTTATTTTCTACGGCCGACAGAGTGTAAATACTCGGGCCGGTTAAATTTCGAGATTTATGATTATGACAGACACTCGAACGCAGACTTTCAAACGAAAATTCCAATTTTTGCCCCCCCCCCCCCAACTCTTCTTCCTTTCTTATTCTTGTTCGCAGCAGTAATTTCCAATTCAAATTTTTTCCCAACCGAATATTTCGCATTTTAATCCGCTAACTTTCGAAAAAATTGCCTCGCAGTCGAGAGGCGATTAATTACGTTATTGAATTTATTATAATCCCTGTCAGTTCGGAATCAGCTTAATATATTTTAGTTCGCGCGCACGTTTATCGAAAACTACGATTTGAATGAATATAGTGCGAGGAGGATTCGTTTTTTCATATTTTCGTTCGCCTCGTAATTTCGGATGCGACAACGTCTCAATATGGAGCACTGCTTATCTGGAAAATAATTTCGCGTCGGGAAAAAATGAACTTCGAGTGCGCGATATCGATGACGAAACGCTGTTACGTTCTATCAACACGGTCGATCCGTCGGAATTTAAATGAGTTTCTCCGAGGTGGTTTCTCCGGGCTATCGATAAAGACTGCAATTACAAACCGAGTTCGGAAATGCGCAAAAAGAAGAGCAACCCTTATCAGCGTCTAACAGCAGCAAGCTCAAAACGAATTCAGTGGCGGAAGTGACGCGGGAAACGTCGACGGATTAATCGGGCAAATAATTTATCGAGAAATTCGTGCGAATTTATGAAACGTCGTCCGACGACTTGAACGAAAGAACGAAAGCGAAGAAGGAAATCGTGGAAGATTTCAAACGAAACGCGATATCAATGAAAAATAGCAGACCAAGGATTCGCGTGTGCATCGCCGATATTTAACAACGCTATTATTCACTGTCAATCAATCCGTTCAAATTAATATTTAATAACAGGCTAATGACAAATCTTCCGAGAAAATTGTCTTATCCTCGCTGGAATTTCGCTTCATTAATGAAACGTTTTATACGTGGCATTAATCGCATAACGGTACCGTTCGAGTGATTAAATCAGTTGAAAGGATCAGGAGCTTCTTCTTATACACCTCCGTGTATCCTCTCTTTCTTTTTCTTTTTTCTCCGACAGAAATCGCGAACGGAAAGGGGCGAACTAACGCGACGTGTATAACGACGACGGCGGTAAATGCTGAAAGCGCGACAATTCGAATTGATCATCGCGGTACGCGTGGTCGATAAATCGAATAACACTAAGCCGAAGCGAATGATTTACGATCGATGCACTTAAGGGCCTTAAATCTCGCGCCTATCCCTCCCGGTTGCTTCCGTTGCTCTCATTTATTCGCCGAAGTACATTCACACGGCACCGCGTTCAGTATAGCGTTACAGAATTGCCCGCCTTATCAAATAGGCAAATCGGTGTAGCATTTAATCCACATTACTGTGTTTATGCGCGTAGTTTCCGTAATACATCGCGCTTCCACTCGATGATTTCTCGACAGGCAGTCAGCCACTCTTAAAGTTCTCGCCGCAAAGTGGCAGGAAAATTCGATAGAGCATTTATTATCATACTTTTTATCGTTATTAACCTTTGCCGTTTGTAAATGCGAAAAAATTTGCATGCCAAGACTTGGTTGTCTAATTCAATTAATCAAGATGCAATTTAATAGAGAATTGCATGGCTTACGGTTTTTGTTGCGTGTAATGCACGATGAGTCGGAGACAAACAACAGTGAGATGAAAATACCAAAGCAAAGAAATCAAGATAGAAAAATATAGGGATTAAAAAATAATGTAAAACATTCATAGACGCGGTTCAACTTAATTATTACACGTCCACAAAGAAGTAACGTTGATTTCTCGGTAATTGTTCTAATTGAAGTGCGTCTTAATCTAGCCATCAATGAATGTGAGTAAATAGACAAATAGGTAAATAAATAAAGATACAAAAGCAGATCGGAGACTGTCCTTCGCACGTTGAACGCTTCCATTCCATTCCATCTTTCCAACCCTCGCTCGAACGCCGCGAGAACACTTATTCCCTGTCTGGCCAGGGACGGCCCGTATCTCCTGGAGAGTCGCGCGCTTCTCCCGCGGTTGCAACATTATTTCCAGCGAGGGCTGCGTTAAAGGGTATCATTACGCGTATCCGATGGCGGGGCGTAGCTCGTACATTTCCAGGGCTTTTCGCGGCGAGCAAAAACGCGGCACGATCGCGTTCTTAGATAAATCGTGGTTGCTCCATCCGCCTCGGGCGACATTCCCCCGCCGTCAATGGGGCGCAGTTTGGATTACACCAATTTTTGTTACGATATCGGTTGACACTCGGGCGGAGTTCCCTGCGCAAATGAAATACTCCGAGGTTGAATAATATTCTAAACGATTGAGCGTCGCATGGTGGAAGGGACACGACAACAGCCCCTTGCGCGGAACGTTTCATATTACTCATTTGTGCTGCCGGCATTTCTCGTAGAAATCGATTGGTTAGCGTAGAGAAATACTACGTTGAATTGCCGCAGAAATAGCGAGGCAAGATCCTCTCCCTTTTTATCGCTCGTTTCTTGTAATTGCCCGGATTTGTACTTTTTTTTTTTGTTGCCGGTTCGGTACCACTATTACCGACGTTATGGTAGTTCAGCTGCGCAAAAAACGCACGAATTATTCTTTCTTGCATGCGGCTTCTAACGACTACTCCGTTCGAAACTGCTGTTAATTCGCGTGCAACTGCATCCGCATAATGCAATTGCATGCCGCGGCCAAGGGTGCTCGTTCCCCGGCGTCCACCGCTATAACACGAATCAACGGAACTTCCTCGAAATCGTTCTTCAATGACAAAATTAATACTCGACTACGCCGCCTATCGTACGCATTTACGACGAACCCGGCCCGTCTGCTTGCCGCGAAATCATTGTAATCACGGGAATTAATTGTTCACCCGGGGGGCTGTGCGCGCGTGCAGCTACGCGATTCCCGTGAAACGCAAAGGTACACGCAAGTAAAGGAGAGACACAGAGTGGACAAAAGGACTGCCGATAATGAGAATCTCGTTAAGAACCCCCAATCGAGCCGCGCAATTTCCAGGCTGCGCCCTCAGCTCAAGAGCGGAGTTCTCGAGGCAGAATTCGCTCGAAGCCTGGTCCACGGCCACCCTCTGTTCCCCTCCTCCCGTGATCGATCCTCCTCGACCTTTTTCGATCGGTAACGCTATCTCGTGGTTGGTCGATCGTTCTGTTACCCGAAACAGAAGAACGACGCCGGAGCAGATCGAATCCCTGGAACGTGTATAGTTCTTCAGCGGGCGCAAGGTGAAACGAGATGAAAAAAAAGAGGGGAGCGATTCGTGAACGGCGGACGTATCGGAAGAAAGACAAAGGATGTGAAATCGATTGGCGAGAGGGGGGACGGGGCGTTATTCGATTCGCGATTCGACAAACGTACCGATCGTCGATTTTGCCCCGGTTTTCTGGGTACTCGACGGTACACAAAACATCGAATCGTTTTCGATCACATGGGATCGCGGCGATCGAAAGGGGACAGGCTGTTATGCGAAGGTGCACGCGAGGGAAACGCAACAGGGGGAATGCGTGCACAGTGGCGAACGTGAGTTCGCGAAGAGGACGGAGGGATATAGAAAGGACGCGAGGAGAGGGAAGAAACGAAGGACACACCGGTGGGAATTAACAGGAGAGACAAACGACGCGGAGGTCCGAAGCTTTTCCCCGTACGCGTCGCTACCACGCGGCGGCCATCTTGCTCCTCTCCTTGTCCTCGGCGACATTGTGGCTCCTCTTTTCTACACCTCCGTTCGAGTTCTCCGCGCCGCGAAAGGGAGATCGAAGGTTTCATTTCGTTGGTACAAGATCTGCTGGATCCGGTGGATCCGTGGAATCATTCTCGAGACCGTTCTCGTGCCTGCGAAATAGGATATTTCCTTGCATCTAATTTTATTTTCACGACGGCGATTAATTCGTTCGGAGTGGAGAAGTGTCCAAACTCGAGCAGCGTTCGAACAGACGGCTGCCCAGGATGAAAGCAGGCTACAAAAGTGGGAGATACACCTCTTCCTTACGGTCCCACCTTGTACCTAGCTTGCACACCCACGCGACACGAGCACAGGCTGCTGCCGAGCAGACGGCGCGTGTTCCTTTTTCATGAAAAACGATGATGCGGAGGTGGTGGACGCCGTTACCATGCAAAACTCGGGGAAAACGTGTGGGTACCATTTTGACCGCGAGTGGGAAGCGATCGCGCATAGAATCGTCGCGACAGAGACTGTCAGCAAACATTTCTGTCTCGTATTTCATTTTCTCGTTGCTATCGACGCGCATGCATTCGCACCCCAACTTTCCAACATTTCCTTCCACTTCTTGTTTTATTGAAATTCGCGTCCGCCGTCCCTTCAATACTTCGCACGGGCGATAGTTTTTGTAAAATACTTTATCGATCGCTGTTTAAGGTGCGCGTTTCTCCGCGCCGGTACCTTATACTCGATTTCATAGACGTCAGATTGCCCCGACCCTATCGCCAGCATCTACGGTGGCTCTAATAACCGCGGAACATATCTCATTTTGTAGATCCTTTTACAGATTTAGTTTAATCACTCGGAACGTCAATGCGGCGCGAGCATTGGCCACAAATAAAATCACCACTCTTAATCGCCACACACTGCAACGTGTAATCTGTAGAGCGCGCTCCGATCGATCGATTCTTTTTCCCGACTTTCGAGCAAGAAAGAGGAAAATTGTAGTCGCTGTTCCAGATAGATTAGCCTTTTGAAAAATCGTCGCAGCCAGCGATATTATAAATGCAGCGCGCTAACGCTCAAAGCGGGGCTGCATTGCAATTTCCAGAGCCGCGAATAAATGAAAAACGTAATAAGAAAATTCTTCTCGATCCTCAAAATCAGCAATGCGTCGAACAAATGACAACCGTTCGGGAGTAAATTAAAGAAATTCACGGCCGCGTTGGAGCACGAAATTTACTTGAAATTCCCCGCCTCGACGCGGCGCAAAGTAAAGGAAATGGAAACTCGAGAATCCACGGATTTCCGTGCGAATTTCTCCCGCGCGAGCCGCGATTTTCATCGTCCCTCGTCGGAGCGAGCAAAAAACCTATCGCGATGCCGAGAGTTCATCGGGGACCGGTATCGATCGAGCGTTCGACGTTCGCGAGAGGATGCCTGTACGCGTAGAACCGCAGGCATGAGTAATACGTTCAGGCATGTGATCCCCAGGTTCGCAGGCATGTCTCCGCGAGTGAGATTTTTCTTGCACGCGCCGCGTGCACGCACGCACGCACGCACGCACGCTCGCCGACCGCGCGACTTCTTTTCCTTCCCTTATTTCGGCATTAGTTCTTGCCGGCCTAAGGCAGCATAAGGACACCACCGCGAAGACTAATTGGAGTTCTTTGGCCGCCGGGGACGAGCTACGTGCATCCATTTCAAGTACAATTAAAATCGTTTGGGAAATCGCCAGCTGGAGGCGAGCGTTCCGAGGAGGCAGCTCTTGCACCAAGGGAGCACTGCTTGGGGTGGAAACGTGTTTCTTGGGTAAATATCCGACGGGCTGGCTAGTCTTTAATGGCGAAAGGAAGC
Organism: Nomada fucata; assembly: GCA_948146005.1. Taxonomy (NCBI): domain Eukaryota; kingdom Metazoa; phylum Arthropoda; class Insecta; order Hymenoptera; family Apidae; genus Nomada; species Nomada fucata. Next base: position 919,193 of record OX411280.1, on the reverse strand, counting down.
GGAGCTACCGATCAATCTTTCGGATTGAATTAATTTTCACGATCGTTGAATAGTAAGCAAAAGCTTTGCATAAAAAAGGAAATTTATTTCCGACGATGCGGCTTGATTGTCTTGCAGCTATTTTATCACCGTCTCCTATTACTTCTCGCTTTCGACGTTCTTTCTAACGGTATCCACCGGTATTGGAATGAAATCGTTTCGTCAGGCGTATCGCAAATCTTGACACCAGACCGTGCAATAATATTAATACGCGCCCGCGAACATTTGAAACGCATAAATATTCGTTCGACACGCTCGCGTCCCCCTGTATCCTGCATTCGGCAAAAAAGCCAACGGGAAACTCTGACCACATAAACAATGCTCGATTACTCGATTCTAATGGCCGGCTCTCAGATCCGGCTGAGATCTAGATACGGAAAAACGGTCGGAAAGGAACGGAAAAGAAGTGTGTGCGCGCGGCCGCGAGATATGTCGACACGTGAAACACAATTATGTATTTGTCCGCTATCTCCCCGTATCGTAATCAGTCAACGGCGCGGGCAGAATTTGTCTCTGCGTCGGTCGATTTCCATTCGCGAACGATTACGGCCGCGAACGGGCCACGAATCGGACGGGGCGGGTACGAGGGACGCGAAAGGATATTAGGAAATTCTGTTTCTAATTTTAGAGCGAGATACGCGTGAGTCGATATCGCGATAAATCGTCACGCCTCGACGAATGTAATAAATCACGATACAACCGCCGGAAAAATAACGTTCCTACGATAGGCCCTTGATTCGAGAAAATTGTTAAAACTCGTCTCACTGTATCGCTGCCTCTCCCGGGTGCGCAATTCATTGGTCGTCGCCGATTCGATGTCCTCCGATTACGTGAGCCGCGGGGTGCAAAAAGGGACGGACGGCTAATTGGCGGCGATCGAAAAAATTTGAGAAAGTAAAGTTTCACCGGCGGACCGATTTCCCGTGCTCCTCGATCGTTGAAGACCCTGGCGCGTCGTAAAGGAAAAGGATGCAATTTCTGATGGGAAAGGCTGGTAACTTGTAGCTCGCGGAGATGTTAATTTGATTTACATACATTATCGGTGGCAAAAATTCGAGACCGTTGCGATGCTTGTCGCGTCTGCTGGGGCATCGCGTACCTATGACTCGTAATTGCTATTTAGCTATATTTATTCGCGAGTAATTGCTGTAATTTATTTGCATGTAGAATATCGCTTCGGTAATCGTTCTCTTTTTTTACTGCTCGACCGTGCCGATTATCTAAGCGAAGTGGATGCGAGATATATGTACAAGAATGGGCAATAAACTACGTGGCGTGCGTTCACGATCAGACGGACACGAGATGAAAATGTTATAACGAGTGATTAATAGATTACTATATGGGAACAAAGTACCGGGATCCGTTCTTCGAACGACAATATTTGCCAATCGTTCAATCCGCAAGGAAGTACCATGCGACTCGCCCACAAACATTTCAGACTTCCAAATAGATATCGAAAAAATTCCTCCCCCCAATGATTCATCAGCTGTCCGAACCAATAAACAGAACGCCACGACTTTCCACCCCCCGACCAGCTGGAGTAATTCTTTTTGCGCCGGGACGCGGACTTTTACCGATCGATGAACCAGCACGACATAATCGTTTCTTCTCGACATTGTTCCCCGGTCCCGGTCCCCATCCCCGGAAGGCACAAAAACTCGAGAACCACGCATACGCGTACGCGAGGGGGAGGCGGGTACGCTGAAAACGCGATGGATCAAAGGCACCACCGAGTCGTCGCAAGAAGCGGGTGCGGCGAGCCACGGGGACACCAAGACCTGGACAAGCCGCACGGATATGTCCGGCTTGCATTCTGCTTTCCGCGAACGCGAACCTTTTTACGACGGCGCGCCGTCATTACAGCAATTTGCTGCGCATACGAAACACGGGGGCCCCGGTCGGCCGAAAATTCGCAACATTCGGCGGCCGATGCAGCCTCCGTTCCTTATTTCCGCGAGGGAAGCTTGCTCGTCGGACCGGCACTTTATAGTTGGCGAAGCGAAGTTTTCGATTAACGGTCGAAGGGAAATGTGGCAGGGTGGAATTACCGGCGTTGGGCGTTCGTTGAGATTGAAATATACCGCGGTCGCGTTTCGAGGCGGGTTGCTTCCGAATTTTTTTTGATAATCTCGCAGGGCTGCTCAATTTTTCATTCGAATCGTTGCACGCCTAGAGTAATAACTTTTTGATTCTATCCGTGTAGTTTTAGTCGAAACCGAGCGGGTCCGGCCTTCTCGCATCGACGATGGAATAGTTGGAATTTTCTTCAAACGATCGAGCACCACGAGCAACATTGTTAACTAAAATTGCAATTAAGAAACGCGCAGCATGCTGCGTTGCATAACGTCGAATCAGCCCCTGGTAGAGGAGGGAAAAAAACGAGTGGCGCGTTGCGAATCTCGGGACAAAGCGTTGCGAGCCGACCATAAACGCTGATACGGCCCGCGGGGATTTCTGTCAAATAAATAATCCGCCGAAAGCGTGTACGCGTCTCGGCTCGTGGTTGTATTGTTCGCCTGTGACGTCACGTCCTCCAAAACACTGTTATTACAGGCCCCGTGCACCTACCTCCGCCGCATTAACATAGATTACGAGCGTTCCCCTTCGAGCGGTCTCGATTTTCTTCCCCCGACTCGCGCTTCGATCGCGACGGATTTATTAAACAGAGGCCATTTTCTAATGCCCACTCCCACACATCGCTGCGCGTCGATATTCCGCAGTGCTCGATGGATTCAATTTTTATCGGAACCGCGCGGTTATTTTTTTCTTCGCTTCAGTCGATGTCGACGGCGATTAGAATTGTTAATTGTTGCCTAGATGGCACGGCGATTAATATTTTTTATTGATACCATATTTCTTGGTACGCGCGGATAGTGGATTTCCGAGCTCCATTATCTATTAATCATTGCCGTAACGATTCTTGGGTTCGAGCGGATGAAACGTGGAATTGAAAAATTGTTTTTGCATTTCGGTGAATATGGAACTGTTCAGTTCGCCTTCGTTGTACAATTTAGTTATTGGAACAATTCTTCTTCGTCTACTCTAATGGGACGCGTTGTACCTTCCGCGATGAATATTTATTATTAACTGATTTTTTTTTTTTTATCCTGCTGCCTGAGAGACGATCATCGAACGTCAACAGCATCGTAATCTCGAGCCGACCAGGAATTGCGAGAAATAAATATGCAAATTTCGTGTATCGCGCCTCGTATTTTAATTTTATGCCGCGTATCGTAATTTCGTTTCGTATTTCTCAATCTGTGCGTCTCGCTGCTCGCAGCGTAGTCCCGTAAAGATCATCGCGAGGCCGATAATTGCGATCAACGCGAAATCTGTTGCCGTAATCGCGTCAAGTTAACAAGACTTCGAACAAATAATGCAGGAAAATAAAGATCTCCCGTTCGTCCGATATGCCTTTTTTTTTCGCCGATCGAGAGAAACTTTGGGAAACGCGTTCGATAAAAAAGAAAGTTCGATGTACGTATAAAGTCATTGACTTCCATCTGCGGAGCCCATGAATATTCAGACGTTACGAAATTGAATGCATTAATTTTCAGCGCCCCCGACACGTAGCAATTAACTACAATAAGCAAGGCTGCCGGGTTTTAATCGACGATTTAGTTGGGCTCGGTGGAAAAGTCGGGATAAGGGAGTAAATGAAAATCGCGTCTAGAATTAATATCGCTGCGTCCCTGACCGTCGGGCTGTATTTCCGATACGAATTAGCGGATTACGCCGTACAGTGGATTGGGCGCAGCACTGGGCGGACCGCGAATCCGCCTCGAATTTCGTGAACGCGTGCGTCTAAGCCGCGGAATAAGTAGCTTAGGGAGGGATGCTCGGGACGATTCACGCAAATGGCAGCCTCCGCGTCGACCAGCGGCAACACGATCGAGGTTTCGACCAATTTTAATCCGATTACCGTGCAACTATTTTCGATCGACGACGCTGCCACTGGCCCGAGCAGAATTATTTCTCTCGCCGTGCGAAATACACGAGGAATAACATCGCGCGGATATTTCTGTCACAGTTCTTACTGCGGTGCACGTTATTTGTTGCTTGCGCGAAAAATAAATATTTCTGCAGCAGAGAAGGAGTGGACAGAAACGCGCAAGGACACAGATCGAACCTATCGATTGAATCTCGAGGAAATTGATCGAGCGATAAATCGCAAAAGCAATTCGCGGTGTCTCTTTCGCCGTCAGAAGTCCCATTTCTCCTCGTCCCGTGTGCAGGACGAGACCGCGTCCGGGCAAAGTGAAAGGAGGCTCGAATTTTCGAGCACGCAAAACCGACACCGCGCCCCTCGCGACGAGGATGTTTCTCTGAATTTCGTGCCTCTATTAGTTCCATTCGCGGGGGAATGAAAAGAGGGAAAAAAAGGGGAAAAAAAGGGGAAAAAAAGGGAAAAAGGGGGACGCGATGTCCCGACGGAAAGAGTGCAAAAGGAGAATGGAGACGAGAAGAAA